>CM053770.1:293485280-293525115 GCA_028658325.1 Potorous gilbertii | reverse complement strand
TGAGAGTCCTCTCCACCCCCGTCCTAGGTCTGCCCAGCTAGTGCTTGGGGTCTGAGATTCAAATGCTGCTCCCCAGCCTCAGGGCTTTTGTTTGCAGGCCTGGCTGCTATTCAATGGGAGCTTAATTCCTGGTACTCAGGTGGGGACAGGGCCACCTCCCAGGCTCAGTTCCCTCAGGGGGTTTATGCAGGGACCTTCTGTAATGGAGCTCCTGCCAAGCTCCAGCCTGCTCTGGGAGCCTCTGGCCGCCTGCAGCCTCTGCTGCTGCCTCTGCCACTGCCTCTGCTGCTGCCGCCGCCTTCCGAGGGAGCCTGAGCCCCGGATACACCCCGCTCCACTCTCAGCCCTTCTCTCTCCCTGACCTGTGAGTCTATAGGTGGAGGGACCTTCGCAGCCGCTGGAGATTCCATCCCTGAAGCCTGCTCGGATCTGCTCGCTCCTCTCAGTGTGGCGTGGCCAGGGCAGGGGAGGGCAGGGCTCCACTCCTGTGTGGGGTGCGATGGACATTTGGGGTCGGTTTGTCAGGGCTCTCTGGAACGGAAGTCTCCTTCACTGTGTTGCTGCACGGCCACTGTTCCAGAATTTGTCGGGAGTTCTTTTTAGAGCAAATCCATGGGCTGTGGGTTCAGAGCTAGCATAGGTGAGTCTTTCTACTCCACCATCTTGGCTCCGCCCTCTCTCTTTAGCATTTTGTAAAGCTAATGAACAAGTTTGATGAATGTGACCCCCTACTTGGAGGAAGTGTGGAGGTTCCTTCTGATGGGATTTGTGTTCATTCTGGCTGATGGGCTTAGAAAACAATGCATTCATCTTGGTTCGCTGGTGTGTTCCTTCCTCTGGGCACTAATGTCATGGTTCCCTGCTTTCCCCTCCTCCTTTGATCCCTGCATGAGCCACTGGTGATTTTGGAGGATGAGTTCCTGGGTCCTTCCTCCTGACCAGTGGGTGAGAGGGAGGTGAGTAGAATTAGATAGGAAGTTTATGGTCAGAGTTAGGGGTCTGGGAGGTGAGGAATCCAGTAGATATGGAATTAAGATCCTAACTTACTAGACCATTACTATATCAGGAAGTTTCTGAAATCCTACTGGACCCTATGTCTAATCCCTAACTCTAATACTAGCAGACACATTGGACCCCAACCTACTTTCTGATTGGCCCCTCTGGTGTTGCCCATGTCTGACTGATGCATTTGGCCCTGTGGCTGGAGCCAGCCCTTCTTAGTCCCTTTAGGGGAAGAGCAGACACATAGTGCTGAGTCCCTCCATCACCACTTCGCTGAATTTGCTGAGCCCCTGCCCAGAGCACAGCCAGCAGCAGAATCTCCCAGGGGTACCTACACTACTGGCAGATGCCTTGGGGAGCTTCGTCCAGGGAGACGTAGGGAGTTTCTTAAGAAAGATCAGATTTGAAGGTCTGAGAATCACAAGGCTCTTGTCACCAGCTACTTTGAGGGAAGACTGAGCGGGTGCCCTTCTCTATCACTATGCCTGTCAAGGTGTGGACCTTCTCTTTCCAAACACCACCCCACAATCTCTCCATGTACTTTCGTTTGAGGTTATGTTTCTCCCAAAGCCTCCTCCAAGGGAAGAGCTGTTCCATGACTTTCATTGGCTTTTTCAAGGTTACCCCTGTGATATGAGCACAAGACCAAGTGAAAACCCCATGAACCCCCTACAAATTTTCCCAGATAACTTTATCTGGAAATCTCCTTTGTCTCTATCCTGTGTGTCCAAATTCATTGCAGGAGTCTGAGGACTTAAGTTTTATGGAAGAATCAGAGGGACCTATTAACCAGGCCCCTAATGTAGTGAATCATTCCTGACTCAAGGATGGATTGTCTCCAAGAGGAAGTGGGGAGCATCAGAGGATCCTAGGACCCTGACTGGAGAGGTGGAAGGAATCTTGAAAGTCACTGAGTCTGACCCCCTTTTTATTTAGGTGGGCAACCTGGCCCTATGCATGGTCACCCTCCACTTCTCATCTTCGTGTTGGCTGGTCCCCCTGCCTGGAATGCACTCCCTCATACATTCCCCTCCTTCCTTTACATGCAGCCCAGTACCTCCATTTACATGAAGCTGGTCCAGATTCCCTCTGCTACTGGTGTCCTCTCTGACTGTTCAGTTTTAAATGACTTGGTCCGTATTTGTTTTTATTAGTTTTGCATTTATGTGGTGTATGTTTTCAAAGGTACTTGTCTTCCCTCCTTCAATTGTAAATTTCTTTCAAATGGTATTTTTTTTTCATTTTTAGTGCTTCAAGCCCCAGCACAACGATTGGTACATGGTTAGTTGTTGAGCAAATGCTTGCTGATTGATTGTGGCTAAGTGACTGGCTCAAGCTCACACAGGGCAGATGCAGCAGAACAAGTTGAATCCAGATTTTCCTCCCGTTACTCCATGATGCCTTCCTAGGTATTGGGCCAGGCAGCTGCCAACACCCTCAAACTTGGGTAGAGAATATTCACTCTGGCGTTCTCCAGTGGATGGTCACTGAGTAATGGACTTGTCTCAGTGATTGGGGTTGGGAATAGAATAGGGAGGCATAGGTTTTCACTCAGGCACAGCTAGTTGCCTCCATCCTGAAACCCTCCCCACCATCTTTGATGTTCCAGACAGGGAGACTCTGGGAATTGTTTGGTGAGATCCCTGTTGTATAACCATGGGGCAGAGGAGAGTTTCCATCATGGAAGATTCCAGATATTGAAAATTCTATTAAAGGGCAAAAGAAAGATGGGTAGAGGACAGGATGAGACCCATATGTCTTGAGTAGAGAGAGGCAGCCTGCCCCAAGGAGTCCAGGTCCAAATAACCAGAGAGGCTTTTTTTTTTGGAGTATTAGCACACTTTTAGTCAATAAGTAAATAGGTGTTTGTTAAATGTGAGGCATTGTGCCTCACTTTACTGAAAGTAAAGAGCAAGGCCAACCCTGTCCTCAAGGTGAATACATCCTAATAGGGAAGAGGATGGGGGATGGAGTTGAACTGGGATGGGGGAAGGGCTCCCTAAGCTGGAAGATGGGGTCAGAGGTCCTGAGAGTTAGGAGCAGGGCTGGCCTGGATGCTTCTAGGGTGAAATTTCAGGGAGAACTCACCAATGGAGGATGCTGAGGGGGTGAAGAGATGCTCTAGGGCGAGAAGATTTCCAGGTCACGGTGGTAAAGTCCAGAGGATGAGGGAAAAAGGGCTGGAAAAGGAGTAGGAGTTCTGTTACCCTGCCTTCCCTGGAGGGAAAGTCTACAAGCATTTATTAAGTGCTTACTGTATGCTGGGCTGAGGTTATAAATACTAGCAAAAAGAAAGATGACCCCTGTCTTCTAGGAGGACATTCTAATTGGGGAGGGCCTCCCCTAAAAGGAGGTTGGAGCTGAGGGAGGGGGCCATAGCTGATTCTGTGAGAGTATGGTGGTAAAGTCTGGAAAGTACCCTAGGACCAGTCTGGGCCTTTCCTCAATGGAAGAACTTACTGGTGCTCGAAGGCAACCCCGGGGCAGAACAAGAAGGAGCAGGTGCAGATTACCAAGGCTAGAGACAGAGATCCTTCTGGTCTCCTTCATGTGTTTGTGTCTCAAGCACCTGTCACATAGTAGGCACTTAATTAAGATTTCTTTGATTTAGTTGAAATGTGGGCCCTGCCCTCAGATGAAGATGCTTGTGAGTCCACAGGAGGCCCCTGAGTGGCCAAGTTGGGACCTCAGTTCAAGTCCCACCTTGGTTCCCAATTGGCCATGTGCCCACTCCCCCATCCCTAGGCCTCAGTTTCTTCATTTGTAAACTTGAAGTTAGAGGCACATATACCCCACAGATTTGTTGTGAGGCCCCATGTAATTCTGCACAACCTTAAAGCACCCTATAAATATTAGTGGCTATTATCTTTACTATTTTTGAGGGGAATGGCTGAATTTCCTTCACTGGGCAGTCTTGTAGTGGAAGTTACCTAAAATGTTGTAAAGGAATTCTTGGTCAACTCCTGGCACTAATTCCAAGACAAAGAATGGACTGCTTCTCTAGTGAGCTGGGTTTGAGGGCTTAGTCAGGAAACTGGAGCCCAGATAAGATAGCTGCAGAAGGAGAGGGTTAGGTGCCATGACCTTAGAGCATCTTCCCAGTGCTAACCTTCCATGGTTCCATCTGGCTGAAGATAAAGGTCAGTGGTCTTTCAGCCCAGAGTCTGGAGCAGGGCTGAGCAAGACCTCAGGTGACCCCAGTGAGTCAAAAGCATGAGTAAAGAACAGAAAATAAAGGGGGAAGACAGAGAGGAGGGGAAGAGGAACAAGATGGTGGAGATGGTCACAGCAGTGATGTGGGGAGAGGCCTGCATGCATTCAAAAGCCACCTTAGCTTCCTAGCCATGGGACCCTGAAAAAATCATTGCCCCTCTGAGCATTAGTTTATATATCTGTAAAATGGGTCTAACAATACTCTATGTTATTTTTAACAGTTATTGTGGTGAAGATTCATAGTGAAACTTAATGTCCTATAGAATTGTAAAATGTTATTGTTAAGAAAGCACTGTGGGACAGTAGAATGAACAATCATCTTGGGGATGCAGGACCTGAGCTCAGATCCACTTCTGTTACTTACTCTCTGTGTGACCCCATTACCCTAAGCCTGGGTTGACTTTTAAGGTTCCTTCTTCCATATCTGTGACCTGTGATATTGTCATGGCCCCTCTCTGGGTCTCAGTTTCTTCCCCTGTAAAATGGAGGGGGTTGGCTAAATTACCACCAAGCTCCTTTCAGGTTCTAGATAGAGCTAGGATCCTGCAAACCTAGGGAACGGCCCCCTGGGGTTGACATTGACCTTGGTGCCTTAGATCTAGGCCATTAGTACAGCCCCCTTTCATGCAGGAAAATAGCTTTATTCTATTCCCCCAGGCAAGCTCTTTTTTCTGAGTGGTGAATTTATGCAAGTGAATGGGGGTAAGAAGAGTGGGCTGGAATTGTGGAGGTGCGGAAGGTTTTAGAATGAAGTGATCACGGACACGCCGTTGGTGTGTCTTGTCAATGGCAAAGCTTGGGAAAACGTCTGCAGACCTCTGCAGGGCTTTTAATATTTTATTAACTCACACTTTCCCCCCTCAGACTTCATCTACAGGATTAAGAGTAGGCTGGGGCAGAGGAGGGCTCCCTCCAGCTGCTCTCCTCTCATCCCTTCCTGAGGCTGAGGGGTGGAAGATGAGGAGGTGGAACCTGGGAACCAGGGACCCCAAGAATGGAAGGAGGCACCTGCATTGTGAGTCAATATTGTACATGTGCGGAGATCCCAGAGAGGAGCTGCTCCGAATAAGCAAATGTCTGTTCACATTCTGAACAAGTTTGGATTTGAGGCTTTTGAATATTTTCTGAAGATAAGATCTGGGCAGGGGCTGGGGGGGAGGTTGGTGAGAGCTTACATCAGACTTCCAAAGTTCTGGGTTCAGGTCCCACCATGATGCATCGTGGCTGTGTGACCCCAGCTGTCAGTGCTCCAAGATGGTAAAGGACAGAGAGGGGGCCATTCTTCATGGCTAGAGGGACTTTTCTCGCTAGGAGTTCCCCTCACCATCCCCCTTCCCCAGCAGGCTCAGGTACTTCAAAGCCTTGGGGGAGGGGGTCACTTCCTCACTGCTGCCTTTGCCCAGGTGCCCTCAGTGCCTGGAATCTTCTCCCCGTTCACCTGCCTCTTTGAATCCCTACCTGTGTGGAAGACTCAGCACACGTGCCTCTTAGACACTCTTTCCTGATCCCTAAACCCCAGGTGTTTGTTTCCAACTGCCGTTGATTGTACTTACCTTGTAAGTATTTTATGTTTACCTCTCTCTGCAAATATTGCACCTTCCCCTCACCATTAGAATGTAAACTTGAGGGCAAAGATTCTTTCATTGTCCCCTTTGGATTCTCAGTCTCCCACACAGTGTCTGCTACACAGTTGCCAATGGAAAGAGGGCTAGAGCTAGTCAGAGGACCTGGGTTCAAATTCTGCCTATGCCATGGCATCGCTGCTGTGACCTTTCTAATCATATCTTCCCTGGGTCTCAGTTTTCCCATCTGTAGGATGAGAGAGTTGAATTACATGACCTTTCTACCTCTAAATTTAAGATACTATGCTTAGAAAATGATTAGGGAATTGAATTCAGTTAAATCCAGGCCAGCATGAAAGGCAGGGCTGCCTCTAGGGCCATCCATGGTCACTCTCCCTTTCTCTCTACCCAAAGATGCTAGTTTCAGTGTCCTGCTCCTCTCTGGTGGAGGGGCCTTGCACCTGAAAATTATCTGGCTTGGCACACAGCAAGAGGGTTGCCTGTGGCTGGTGTTCTTCTGAGCACAGATGTTCTCACAAGGGAAATGTGTTGTGGGGCTTTTTTCCCCTGAAAAGAAGAATCTAATCCTGTACAGATTATCAGAATGCAAAGACATTCCTTGTGACAGCAAGATACCGGGGAGAATTGAAACATGGAAGTCTGAGCGCTGAAGTAAGCTGCCTGCCTCGCCTCTGCAAAAAATAGAAAGCCTTCTGGCTTACCATGAAAGTCATCACTGCCTTATATAACGGGTGGATAAAGAGATAAATAACCTGTGGATAAATAGTTATGTAATGAGCAGATTAAAAAAATTACCCCTTTATATAACTAGGAGAAAGGCTGATCAGATTTAGTGCTCAAGAGCACCTTAGGGGTGGGGGAGCCCAGTCCCATCATGTCACAGATGAGGAAATGGCAGCCTAGAAAGATGGCTTGGCCAAGCTTACGTGGGTGTTAGGGAGCAGAACTGGGGAGCAAACCACTTGATCCAGATGTAGGGCTTTCCTTCATGTATGAGTTGGGTCAACTGGCTTCTGAGTTCTCCCCTCCAACTCTCCCATTCAGTCTTTGCTCTGAAGTCCTGGCCCTCTGACACCTGGTTCCCAGCTCTCTCTAGTTGCCCACACTGCCTCAGTATCCTACTATAGGTCTATCTTTCCCAAGGATTCTAAGAACCAAATGCTCAAGTCTCTTCTGTTTTCCTATGTAGGTTTTCAAATAACTTTCAAATGAGCATATTACCATATTGCAGTCTCATGGAGCTTGGCTCACTTCATGCATGAAAGGCATTTCTTAGAAAGTGGCCCACAAAATGAAGATGTGGGCATTGAATCATCTCCCCCTTGGGTTTTATTTCATTATGCTCTGAGATGTAGTCCCAAAGAGGAGAGGGAAAAAAAGAAACATTCTCCCAATATGTGTCAAAAAAAGATGCAGCTTCAAGTCCCAGTGTTTAGTGATTTCCAGGAATTCTCTGGCTTTGTTGGAGCCTTTGTGTCTATGGGAAAGTCGGAAGAAGGAAAATCCAATTCGTGTGATCTTTGCCTGTTCCTAAAGCACACACATGTCCTGCCACAGTGGCATGGAGGTCTTCTGCTTGAGGAGGGAGTATCTTTCCACTCTGTTACAGACCTTGAGAGCTGGAAAGACCCTCCATGGCTACCTTGTCCTGCCCACACCTGATTGGACAGCTTTCTCTAGCCCTAAGTCCTGGGCAGAATTTCCTTTTCACCAGGAGATATAGAATTCCAGTCTCCTCAGAAGCTGTCCTTGGATATGTGATAGTCAGACTGTTAAATTTTTATTGACCCCTGGACAGCCTGATATAGGGAGCTGCAAGAATGAGATGAGAAGTTAAAAAGCTGGGGCTCTGCCATTTATTAGCAACATGATCTTAGACAAGTCACTTCCTCTAGGACTGATTTCTACCACCCTGACCTCCCGCCATCAGGTCTGTTACTTTTTAAAAAATTTTTCCACCTATTATCAGACCATTCCACATCCAAACCTGATTTCTGTAAATATCCATGACTACTAGGGGTTGAGGTTATAATGTACCTCATTTATTAAACATCTACCGTGTTCAGGGCTCTCTGCCTAAATTATAACTAGGGTGGGGTGAGTGGGCTCTGTTCAGGCTGCTGATGGAGATAAGGAGAAGCACATCTAGATCCTTGAAATCTTCTGCTGGCCCACATGCCTGCACTTGATGCAGGGACACTAACCTGAGGTTTCTTTCATGGCATTGCTTTTCTGGGACCTAGTGTAACACATGCCCTAACCCTCTTCCTCCTCCCAGGAATTGGGGGCATAGGGAATTCAAGCTTGACTCTGGGAAAATGGCTCCTGGCATAAGCACACTGGGAAGAAATGTCCTATGACCTTCATAGATGTAGCTTTGCATTGTGCTGGATGCGGAAGGCATAAGACTTTTTGAGAAACATGCCTACTGTGTGTCAAAGCACTATGCTAGGGATATCTATATATGGGGAAAAGTAGCCCAATAACTGTTCTCCAGGGGCTTCTCAGGGGGAGAAGACAGACTCTAATAAGTCTGATCTAGAAAAAGGGTGTAATGGGGCAAAGCAGAGGTTTGGTGGGCTCTGGGGATGTAGGAGGGGACAAGATTGTTTTTAACTGGAGTGAGCAGCAGACTTGTTAGAGGAGGTGGAGGTTGGATTTCTACAAGCCAAGGAACATAAAGACTGAGAAAAGAACTCTGATTCAGGCAGTTAGGTCCTGGACTGGCTATGTCAAGGATGGGACATTTCAGGCGAAGGTGAAGATGGAAGCCAGAGGAATTTGAGGAGAGAGAATGGGCTAAAAAGATCGATTGCTTAGTGTTTAAGTACTTGGAGTACATCAGACCCTTTGCTAGGCACTGGGTACACAAAGACCAAATTGAGACAATCTTTACCTTCCAGGGACTTATATTCCAATGGAGAAGATGATATATATATATATATATATATATATATATATATATATATATATATATATATATATATATATATATATATACACACACACACACACACACACACCTTATACACATATACAGACCATATTAAAAATGCATATTGGCTAGATTTGAAAGGGAGCTGGAGAGAGAGTGGTGATAAAGAAAGGAAAAGTTTCATGGGAAGGGAAAGCTGGGGCTGAGGGTTTAAGGAAATCAATGATTCCAAGGGGAAGGTGAAGAGGAAGAAGAAGGAGGGAATGCCAAAGAGGAAAGAAAGGAAGGAAGGGAGAGAGAAAGAAAGAGCTAAAGCAAGAAGGGTTTGTGTTGATGTCTTATAAGATATAAAATTATTATTAGTTATTATTTTAATTATTCTTTTGAACATTCTGGTTTTCCCTCTGCTGCTTTGTCTATGGGTTTATGCTATATATTATGATATATATATTATGCTATATTATATTGAGGATAAGCTCTGTTGCCTTGGAGCATATCACAGAGTCATAGATTTTGAGCTGGAAGGAAATTTAGAGGTTATTTAGTCCAACCTTCTTATAAATGAGGAAACTGAGGCACACCAAGTAAAGTGATGTATCCAAGGTCCCATAGGTAGAAAGTGACCAGACTAGAATTTGAATTCAGGTGCTCTAACATCAGATACCATGTTCTTTTGGTGCTCTCATGTACTTACTCTATATGGATCCTGTGTCTGGAGGTGGATACAGCAGTGCTAGATGGATGTGCACAATATTGACATTTATACATTTTGAAATTGATTTGAAGGGAGTATCTGGGGAAATATGCCTGACCAGGCAGGAATCTGTTGGTGGGAATGACTCGGTGAGACCTGAATTCTTCTGCTTTCTTGCCCATCATCTCCGTGTAACTCTGTCAAAGGCTTTTGTTTATACCCCTGTGTCTGCCTCTCCTCCTGCCCTTGTGTTGAACATGGCCTCCAGGTGGCCTTCCTGAGTGGCTCTCCAAATCTTGGCCAAGTTTGCTAAGTTGTTCAGAGTCACTTAGAACCAGTAGCTTCTGTTACTAATTCTATGAAGGCCTCCAGTGGCCATGCTTGGCTCCAACTGCCTAGAATGATCCTTTCCCAGCCAGTTAAATCCTAGCAGGCTTTTCCCCCTCCAGTGCACATTGGTCCTACCACAATGGCGCTCCACACAGCTGGCAAACAAAAAGGACATTCACATGCCAGGGAGCGGGTTTTTCCCCTGCCCTCCCCCAGGCGAGAGTGTAGGTTTGCTATTCCAGAAATTTAATCACTCTTTCAGAACTGCACAAAAGACTCATGGCTGAGGGCCTTGGACCCCGATAGATTGTCTTTGTACTGGTTTAAAAAAAATAGCACAAAACAACACCCAGCCTGAATAGGGCTGTTTAGAAAGGGTCACATTGGGAAGAATGGGGAGCCGACAGAGAAAGTCTGACCCTCACGATCACTGCAGAGTGTGTATGGGGGGTGGGTGGGGGAGGAACCTCTGAGGACAAGTCTGCTGCATAACAGGAATTAGCCCAATTGAGTATTTAGTAGTAGGAGGGATAATAGAGCTCCATCGGGCTTGCTGTTCGCAAATAGGTAAATATTGCCCTATTGGGAGTCAGACACAGGAAGATGTCTGAATCTGGTTTGGAAAGAAAACCAACCCGGCTCACTTTTCCCTCCAATTACTCTAGAGTGGACATCAATAGAATACAAAATGTACATGATTTTCTTAGTGCCCTCTTGGGGGACAGCTTCCAGAATCTGCAGGGAAAAAAGGCTCCAGCACTCTGCACCCTTGACTTGGTAGAGAGAGATGCACTCTGGGTGCAGAATGAATCGGGTGGTCAGCCATGGTCTTAGGGACACCATTATGAGAGGATTTTATTTGAGGGTTATCTCACTGCAAAGGTATAGTGATCTCAATATTTTAAAAAAATAGCATCAGGGAACTTAAAAAAATAAACTATGGTTCACATGCTGACTTCCATGGTTTCTTCCCAATTCCTTTTGATCTACTAAATCTGTCATTCGTTAAAGGTCAAAGGGAACAAACTCCCAATTTAATATTCTTGGAAAGAAAATCAGGGAATGGAATTATGAGCAGGCAACATAATGGGCTGAGCCCACGACACTGGAATCCCAACAGAAAATGCGTGATGACTGTCCTTTAAAAAAAAACTGGGTCTTCCAAATGTGAGTTATTTTAAGACCTTACCATGAAAGGCCTTCAACAGAGGAGGAATTCTTGGTGGACTTGGCTTTTGTTAGCTGTTTCTTATTATTTTTAGTGATTAGGCAGCAAAAGCCTCTTCAGAGGATGTGAAGGGACTTCAGAACACCTACCGTGGCAGCTCATAATTGGGACCATTGGTGAATGGAATGACTGACACCAGGAAATGCTATAGGTACAGGAGGGTTAAGGGTACAGCATCTTCTTTGCTTAGGGCAAGTCCATATTTAAGAGAAACTTTCTTGGCTTCCCTTTTGGTACAAATCTTTTCCGTTCTTTAAAAATTATCTACTTCACCTTGCTCTGTTCATCATAGTAGGACCTCCCATAACATTACTGGGATGTAAACCCCACCTCCCAGTCCCAACAATTCATCTGATCACAAAAATAACTGGGAATAAAGTCATGTCCACTAGTATTGCCTTTGCTGTTGAGTGTGGAGAGGAGCCAGCCTCAAACTATCATTTTAGTGCAACAAATACTTCTAAAAGATCTTCTTTGGTTCCAGACCTTCTGGTGAGTGATGGAGACACTGAAAAGTGAAATTTGATTCTTGTCCTCAAGGCCCTTACATTCTGCAGGTCTCTCCCTAGGTGGATGTAGATGATATGTAGATGAGGGGGAATGAGGGCACTAGCACCTACTATGTGCTAGACTGGGTGACAAGCACTTTGCAAATATTTGATTCTCACAAGAACGCTAGGAGGTAGGTGCTGTTATGAACCCCATTTTGTCACTGAAGAAACTGAGGTAGGTATTGTTTAAGTCACTTGCCCAGAGTCATGCAGGTGGTAAGTGTCTGAGGCTAGATTTGAACTCACCTCTCCCTGATTCCTGATCCAGCTTTCTATCCGTTGCTGCATAAGTACATAAATACCAAATAGATCAGTCAATATTTATTAATGCCTACTGTTAGCCAGGCATTGTGCTAGGCACTAGGGATTCAAAAAGAGGCAGATGACAGATACAAAATAATCAGGGAAAGCTTCCTGGAAGAGGTAGCTGGCACCTGAGCTATGCTTTGAAAGAACTTTGAAATGAAGGGGAAAAGGGAGAGCATTTCAGACCTAGGAGACCATAGGTACCAATGCACTGAAACAGGAGATTGGATGCCATGGATGAGCAACAGCTGAGCTGACCAAGTAGATTAGAATAGAGATTATGTGAAAAGGAATAATGAGACAGGGGTGGGGGATCAATCACTCAACCAACAAGCATTTTATTACTTTCTTATAAAAGAGCTCCTACCCTAAGGAAGCTTAGTGTGGCTGGAAAGTTGTGGGGAGGGGGTGGTGAGAGCATGCCAGCCTGGGTGAGGCCACACCCACCCTAGCTTTCTAAGTGGAGGGTGGCCTGGGTGGGTGCCACACGGAGTGGACGTGGGGCTGTGCCTTCCCTGCCTGGGAGACAGGTCCCAGGACCCACTGGATGTAGAAGATAGAAGATTAAAACTTGTAGAAGCAGCAGAAAGAAGACAGAGGGAGTCTTCATCTTGAGGAATTTTAAATCTGCATTTCATAGAAGAGAAGAAGAAAAGAAAGAAAAAAAATGGAAAAACAGTTGTCTGCTGGTGGTTCATCCCAAGGAGGGCTTCGATGGAGAGTTTCATAAAAATGTGTGCCAAATGGAAGATAAGAATACTGCCAATAACCTATGGAAAACTGCAATCAACTGGCACTTCGTAATGTGGCTTTTGCACATAATACGTTAATACTTTTCTGTTTTAATGTGATAAATGATAAGTAAACTGTATACTGGAAATTCTTTTTTTTTTTTTTTTGAGCAGACAAACCTCAGGATGTTTAACAACATGGCCAAAACTTTCTCACTATAGTGAGAAATATAGGGAGAGATTATTTTTGCTCAAGTAGCTATCCTGAAGACAAAAAGTGTTATCTCCTTTTTATTAAAAAAAATAAAGTGGACATTTATGGCTTTGTATACATGCATTGTGTTTATCTTATATTGACTTAATGTTTAAACCTGTCAATTTAGAAGAAAATGCCTAAAAAGTCATTTGAGGGCTCATATGAAATGAACCTTTCTCATATTTTTTGATTCACTAGATGCTCATTTGTAAGTAAATAAAAGATTTAATCTAATAAAATAAAGAAAGTTAGGTGGGAGTCAGACTGTAGCAGGACTTTCAATGCCAGGGTAAAGATGTTGTTCAGAGGCAATAGGCAGCTATTGAAGATTTTCCAGTAGAGGGGTGACCTGGTCCTACTGGCATATGCTTGCTACTTGTTGGATTTCTTCACAGTGGTCACTCCTTACTCTTTTCAGGTAGAGATAACCGTAGCTTACGTTAATTTTATTATTACAAAGTGTTATGGCTCAACTTCCCATTTTCTTCCCAAAACCCCAGAGTCACAAAGTAGCAGTCTCCTCACTGCTGTCTCACAGTGGAGGAAGTTCCATTCCCTGTTATTCACTGAGTGATAGTAATTGCTTCTCATTTGTGCCAGAAACATAGGGCAGTAGGGAGCCACAGAAAATTCTGGAGTAGGGAAGTGACATCAGATAAGTGCCTCATGGTCTGAGAGGCTAAATGGTTCTGTAGTGCCCAAGGCCATTGGGTTAGCCAGCTAGCAGCTGATTTGAGGCTCCAACCATCTCTGAGTCCTCTGCTTTTCCCAGCACCTGTTTTGGCCTTGGGATCCTTTGGGTGCCAACCCTCTCACTCTCAATCTTGGACACCCTGCAAGTAGCATCAGAAAGCATCCAAAATTTGACCTTTGCCCTCAGGTGAATGCTTCCGGATCTCAGCATCTTCCAAGGCAGAAGCCTCATTGGGTTGGGGGCAAGGATTGCTCATTCTGGGTGATTTTAGTGTTTGAAGCAGATGACATTTTGACACTGAGCTTATTCTTGTTTCCTTTGTTTCTCTACATGCTTACCATTGTGGTTCTCTATGGTTTGGTCAATGGCCAACAGAAGGACAAATCTCGTAGACTCCTCCATTGCTAGTTGGAGGAGTGAGCCAGTTCAAATTGGTGTGGTAAGATGTGCTGAAACTCTAAGCAGAATAGTTAGCTCCCCATCTTATGGTTAGAGAGACACGAATTTGGTCATTCTCTAATGGATTTAGAGGTGAAAGGAACATTAGAGATAACCTAGCATCCTCCTCTCCCTGATTCCCACTATTGTCTGATGGGGAAACGGAGGCCCACAGGGCTAAGCTCTACTTGCTCTCCAAGTTATAGGGTAGTGAGTAACAGGGCCAGGACTTGTAGGTTTTCTCACTGCCCCCAAGGCTTCTTTCACATCCCCACCCTGCCTCTTGGTTAAATGAATGTTAAAAGTAGATCCTGAGCTAGGAAGATCAGATTGGAGAACCACCGATATCGTGTGCTTTAGCTACAAAGGCACCGGTGGGCCACGGAAAGCACAAAGGGCTTAGGAGCAGAGAAGGTGGAGGGAAGCCCCCCAGGCTTTTGTTAAGTCACAGATTGCCCAGGGCTGCCTGTGCTTTTTGTCTCTGCCCATCGTGGCTTGCTCTCCACACCTCACTGAGATCGTACAGTGCCATTGTGGTTTTCCTGGTCTGCTGTCTAGCCCTAAATGGCCCTGAGCTGAATTCTGGTCAGCTGGACTGGGGAGGTATGCTTCTGCATGGAGACCAGAGACGGAACTGTGGGAAGGGGAGGTGTCTCATGGGGAGAGGGAGGGAAAAAACCCTGCTGTCCTCTACCCCAGCAGTGGCTTGGCCAGCACTGGCTCCTGTATGAATGCTTTCTGTACACATAGGAGCTAGCTGTCCCATCTCAGTGTTAAACCCCCAGTTCAGGATATAATTTTTGTAAACAAAGCATGTTCTGAACCAGCATCCTCTGGAAGGGTCCCTGTTGTGTAGGGGTCAGGTGGCTTCGTCCTGGGAGAAATGAATGATGGGACCCTGGAACTTTCTCCTTTCTTGCCTCTGCCACACAGAATCCCTGACTTCCTTGAAGGCCCAGCTCAGGTGCCACCTTCCTCCGAAGACCTTTATGCCCCAGATGAGGTCCTGAAACATCAGGCACTTTTCAGACAAATCCTTCTCTGTCTGTCTGTCTGTCCCACTCCCTCTCTTCTCCCTCTCTCTCTCTCCTTTCTGTCTCCATGTCTCTCCTCTCCTTCCCTGCCCCCACCTTCAAATGGCCATGTATTACTCCGTTTCTCCTTCTAGTGTCCTCATCCATGTGCCCATTTTGTGCCTTCTGGCCCCCAGTACACAAGAACCTTTTTTGTTGTTCAGTCATTTCACTGGAATCAGACTCTTCATGTCCCTATTTGGGATTTTCTTGGCAGAGACACTGAGGTTGTTTACCATTTTCTTCTTCAGCTCATCTTACAGATGAGGAAACTGAGGCAAAAAGGGTGAAGTGACTTGTCTGGAGTCATACAGCTAGTCAGTGTCTGAGGTAGGATTTGAACTCAGGTCTTCCTGACTCTAGGCCCAGCGATTCAGACTCTGCAGGGCCACCTCGATGCCCCTTGAGGGAAAGCCTACTTTCCTTTCTGTCTTTGTTGACCTAGTACTTCTGACTTTTTCCCTTTCTTAAACTGAGTGAATGCTTCTGGGACAGTCCAGCAGGCACCACGCTGTCCTTCCCTCTTTGGTTTATCTTAGAGGCCAAAAGCAAAATAAATAAGACATAAGATACAATTTTTAAAAAAGGCTACTGGCTGTGGGTGGAAGCCATGTGTCTTGTGTTTTCATTAGACAGACTGGTGCATTGTGGGATAGTCTCTGATGGGGGAGGGTGCACAACTTGTTCACGAATAAATGCTGTAGAAGAGATGAAATGACTTGAACAATGTCATCCTGTCTCAAGTAGAAAGATACAGGCTCCTGGCATTTTCATATCCCAATGCCTCTTATCCGAAGTCCTGGGTACCTTTGATGGGCTGTGAATGCTCTGGAATGACTGTTGGATTTTACACACTTTTATCCTTCAGATTCATCTTTAGCAAACATTATTTAGGCCATAAAAGCTACAGCATCTGAGTAAAACCAATAGAATAAAACTGCTTTTAGATAGATTTTTCTGTCTTTCCTGTATGGTGGAACTAGCCATGGAGGGGGAGGCTCTCTTCATTCCCTATTTCCCTGCATGACCTTGGGCAGATCACCTCTTTCTAGGTCTCAGTTTACTCAGCCCTAAAGGGATGAATCTCTAATAAGATGCTATCTAGGCTGCTTCCAGCCCTCACATTCCAGGATTTGAAGTGAGAGGAGGATTACTCCAGCCCATGATTAGATTTCAGTGCACGCTCCTGTAATCTCTCTACCTGGAAGAATAGGGTGACAAGGGACAAAGCACAATGCATCCAACCTGGCTGGTCAGCCGTGATGGTATTGTCCTAATCCTGCCAGGAATCTGGATAGAAAGGGAAGCCGCATGGTGTGGGGCCATTGCTGCTTGCAAAATACATGAATGTTGGAGGAGCCGCCCTACTGTTCCTTCTAGCAATATCGATATTGACAGGGGCTCAGTGTGCAAACCAGGTGCAGTCCACTGCTTGTATGTGGTGAGTAGGGCTCCTTACAGGTGTTAATGACCCCTGCAGAACCTAGCTTGGAGGAGGATGCTTACAGGAGCAAAGAATTGTAAAGGAGTCTAGAGACTCTTGAGTGGAGCATCTCTGTGTTCCATCCTCCATCTCTGTGGCCCACCTTCTGTCTCCATGGCCCATCCTCCATCCTCTGTCTCCATATTCTGTCCTCCCATCCTCCTTCCTCTCTATCTCTGTGGCCCATCCTCCACTTTATCTCAGGGCCAAGCATGGGGACTGCAGCCTCTCTCCTCCGCTCCATATCATCCTGGGGATAGGGACAGCTAGGTGGTACAGTGGATAGAGCACCAATGCAGGAGTCAGGAGGACCTGAGTTCAAATTTCACCTCAGACACTTGACACTCACTAAATGTGTGACCTTGGGCAAGTCACTTTATCCCAGTTGTCTCCAATCATCCTGATGAATATCTGATCACTGGATTCAGATGGCTCTGGAGGAGAACTGAGGCTGGTGACCTGAACCACCCTCCCTCACTCAAATTAAAGTCAAGTACAAGTCATGTCATCATTTCTCTGATGGCATGATCTGCTTCAGCAATGAAGGATGAACACACACACACACACACACCTTCTCCTGTAGAATTGCAATTCATGAGACCCTATCCCCCTCCCATTACAGAGGAGGAGAAAGAGAGGAAAGGAATCCTGTGTTAATGGGAGAAAGTCATCCTCTTTCTAGAGGTAAGGAAACCGAGGGTGGGTCAGATGACTTGAACCCAGGTTCTCTGGCTCCAAACTAGCCTTCTGTCTTTTGTGGGCTTGGACCTTGGTGCTGAGGGGGCACATCCGCGGGGCTGTTTGGAAGTCAGGAAGCTCTGGAGCTGACCTGGGGGCCTTTAGGGTCAACTTTCCCCCCTGGTGGATCAGTTCAGGCTCTTGGTGTTTTTAGAGCCTTGACCGGGTCTTCTGAGACCTTGGGGGAACCTCCTTGTAGATGCCTTTTAAATCTATAGCCAGAGATTTTTATCTTTTCTTGTGGTTGTGTCCTGGTCCACTGTGGAATGCCTTGAAGCTGCCTCAGTGGGGTTGAGGTGGGGGTTATGGAATATATTTTTAGGCAAGGAACAGTTTGTTTGAGTCTTGAGCTCTGAACTGTCCATTGTATCTGATGTGGGCCTGGCAGTGCTATAGTCCCAATCCACTCCTTTCACAGAGGAGGGAATTGGGGACCATAGAGGCTGATGGTCAACTTGGTAGCAACTGTCAGGGGCAAGATCTGAATTCAGGTCCTCCTCTTTCTTCTAGGTCCAGTCGACCTTGAATGGGATCCTATAGGAGGGAGGGCCTGTGGGACACTTTGAAGGAAGCTTGTGGTTCAAAGCTGGGCAGATGAGGAAGGAGGGCATTCTCGGCATGGCCAACAGTCTGTTGTACAAAGACCAAGAGGAAGGAGATGAACATCAGAGCTCTTAGGCTTGCTTGGTAGGAAGGAAATAATGGGAACTGGGAAGGTCAGAAGAAGACCCCTTCCAGCTCCAAAAGGCAGGAATCTAGCTATTAAATGTCTCTAAGGAGAACCATCTCCAGCATGCAGATGCTGCCAACAGCAGGTAATGCTGTGAAGGCATTGCAGGCAGCTGGCTCTCCTGCCATCTTCTGATACCCAAGCCCCTTGGTCTGTGACCAGGTCAAGAAGGCAGAGAGCATTGGCCCTCTTCCAAGCTCAGCTTCCACAGGGCCAGGGTCCATCCTTCCCATAAAGGGGTTGAGTTTCTCTACTGGCATGGAGGGGTCTGGAAAGAGAGCGTTCTCACACAAGGCCGGAGCCCTCTATCTGTTTGGTGGGCCCTGATCAGGTGCCCTGTTGGCCTCACAGCTGAGCTGTGTGGAATGTGACCTTGAATGCTGTTGAACTTCACAAGGAGAGCAGCAGGTGCCACATCTTCCCCTGGCTTCTTAGGACCTTTCACAGTCTGCTTAATTTGGAGTCAGAGTGGACCTGTGTTCACTTTGACACTTGATACAACAGGCCAGGGTGTACTTTTAAGTAACTCCTCTCACCTCTGTAGGACCATACTTCCTTGTCTATTGTAAGATGCTTTGGGAGGCATCTCAAGGCCCAGCCTGGCTTCTTAACGTCTGTGTTTCCTTGGATAAATCTAGATACCAGTTTTCTCACCTGGAAAATGAGTATAGCCCTCTTTTCCTTGGAAGTGGTGGACTAGGGATATGGAATGTTGCATATATTGTTGCTGTCACCATGGGATTGCTTTGTTTTGTTTAATAGTGTTTGTCCCAAGGAAGAGAGACAGGACATGTATTAAAAAGGTGCCCGTGGAAGGACAATGTGCATCTGCGAAACCTTTTTAAAAATGATGAGAGCATTGGATGAGATAAATTCTCAGCTCTCAATCTTTGATCCTTTCTCGGCTTTCTGTTCTTCAGTCTCTTACAATTATATTGGAAAATTGCAAATTTTATTATTATGTGGTGTAACATATAATTCCCATTTGTATGGTGCTTTACAGTTACGGGTGACTTCAAATAGATTATCTCATTTGAGTTTCACAGTGGTCCTGTGTGGAAGGCAGTACAAACATTATTAGTCTGATTTTACCGGGATATGTCTTTTCTGATTTAAGACGTTGACAGTATCTGCTTTCATTGAATCATTGGTTGTAGCAGCTGGAAGGCACCACAGCTATCTAGTTTTTTAAAGACCTAGGAGTTAAATGAATGGCTTAAAGTCAGACAAGGACAGCTAGGTGGTGCTGCAGAGGATAGAGTCTAGGCCCTGGAGTCAGGACAACCAGAGTTCAAATTTGGTCTTAGCCTCTGTGTGACCCTGGGCAAGTCCCTTCACCCTGTTTGCTTCAGTTTCCTCATCTGTAAAATGAGCTGGAGAAGAAAATAGCAAACCACTTAAGTATCATTGCCAAGAAAACCCTAAATGAAGTCATGAAGAGTTGGATACAATTGAAATGGCTCAATAACAAAAATCCCTAATAATTAATGAGGAGAAAGTATCTGTAGTTCTAGATTGGAAAGTGGTATGGAAGCAAGTAATCACGCATCCATAATGCCAATACCAAACAACCAAAGCTAATATTATATCAACTCAATAGGTTTTCGATTCATCTTCGTAGCAGTGGAACAAAAAGCACATTTGCAGTCAGGAGATCAAGGCTTGAATCCTCCCTTTGCTCCTTGTTGGCTGTGACCTTGGGCAAGTCACGTAGGAATTTAGAGAAGGAAAGGACCTTAGAGATCATGCAGTCACACAAGAGGAAACTATGGCCCAGAGAGGTGGATAAACATTCCCATGATCACACAGACTTCCCAAAGCATGATGTGAATTCAGGTTTTCCTAACTCTTTAAGCCACCAACTCTCAAAACAAACAAACAGATGAAACAGTTCTACTCCTTCAAAACTTTACAAAGCAAGAAGATTGGCCACCCCAGTGGCCACAGGGTTCGACTGAGAAATGGGACCCAATCTTTTCTTGACAAATCCTAAGAGAGGTGTTCAGAAGCTGAGCCCTTAGGGGATCAGAATTCTCATCCCCAGAACTTCATAGAGCCTTTTGTGATCCTAAGGCAGTGCCAGGCACATTCCCCATCCGAGGAGAGGGAGCCTGCTATAAATAAATAACTAACCCTCCAGATAATGCGAATAACTCCCATGTCTACAACTTTTCATAGTTTACAAAGCACTTGGGAGCCAGGCTCTGTACAGATGATTGTATCCTTCTTTTGCCAATGTAGAAACAGTAGTTAAGGGATGATGAAGGACCCACAAGGAAGTTAGGGACCTGGATTTGGAAACCTACTGTCTCCTAACTATTAATGAAAGACCCTCACTACTACACTACCCTGCCTCTCCATTGTGCTGCACTGTCAGTCCCTCCGCCATGCGACACCATCCATCTGAAAAGGTCATACGAATACCCGGGTCCTTAGAGATTCATTTGGTAACAGTTCAATATTTAGGACAATGGAAACAGTTCTTAAGGACATTGTTTGGCTTTGTTTTCCACTAAAAGCTTGTGCGTCATCTTGGACCCTGACGGAGTGCTTGGCATCAGGCCTCTAGAAGCACTGGACTCCTAGACGTATTGTGCTCCAGGAAAGTGGACGATTCACTGGAGAAGTTTCTGGCCAGGTTGGCTACAACTTCCTGTTTTCCTGGGTTTCTGGTTCAGCATCAAAATCTACTTCCCAAGCACCCATAGCAGATGTCACGCACAGTCCAATGTTACATGTTCACTCTTCCAGTCAGTCAATCAGCAAGCATTTATTACCTGTAAAGTATGATGCTAAGGAAGAGGGACACGAGCAAAAGTGAGACGGCAATTACCCTCGAGGAGGTTATAATATAACATGTACATATACATATATATTATCTATGATATATAACATATTATACATATGTGTGGATAGATAGATAAATGGATAGATGAATAGACACTTGGTTCAGTCATTTCAGACTTATCTGACCCTTTGTGATGCCATTTGTGGTTTTCTTGACAAAGATACTGGACTGATTTGCCATTTCCTTCTCCAGCTCATTTTACAGATGAGGAAACTGGGGCAAACAGAGTGAAGTGACTTGCCCAGGGTCACACAACTAGTAAGCGTCTGCTCCGGATTTGACCTCAGGTCCTCCAGACTCCAAGACCAGGGCTCTATCCCCTGCAGTGCCACCTAGCCGCCTATTGTTGGGGATGTCGTTGCTCCATCTAACCTGGTTATTTGTTGGTGGTGTCAATGACGGGGGGCCAACGGAGAATCCTCCTGCTGTGTGGGGCAGGTAGAGAGGTCACCCAGCAGTAGAGGCCTCAGGGCTTCCTCCCCTCAGTCTCACTGTAGTTTTCCAAGAGTGCTTTGAGAAGAAAAAAGACTCACTGACTCTCAACAGTGCGGTCATAGTCAGAGGGTGAATTTTGTTTGATACCATCTTGCTATTAGAGGGTAGAGTAATTCCTTTGTAGCTGTTCCCATTAATCTTCCGTTTGGGGATATTAGTCTAGTAGATCAGCTTAGACTAAGAATAGACTTAGAGCAAGCGTGTCGGGTTGAAGCTGAAGTAACTTCTAATCCCATAGCTTTTCTGTCTAAAAAAAAATGGCTTGCTTCATTTCGGAAATGGAAATAATTAAATACCAGTTCTGCCTCTGAGGACTTGGAATTCCAATTTTCACCAGTGGCAGAACCAGAAGGAATGCAATGTGTTAGACTGTATGTGAATGAAATGGCCCAGAGTGTTCAGGCTGAAATCACACATTGATATGTTGGAGACAACATGGTGCCATGGAAAAAGCAGTGGATTTGAGATCTAAACCCCAAGATTCAAGTTTGGAGTGTATGATGGCAGGAATTTTTCTTCTCTTGAGTTCTCAGTGTCTAGTACCTGGCTTATGGGAGAGGATTGATAAAGGTCTGCTGATTGATTCTACATTCGGAAAGTTAAAGGCCTATCTATAACAGAAAGTATGCTTTAGTAGATCCTCCAGTATCTGATTTGAGACTCTCTAGAGTCATGCATATGTCCTTCCTCATCCAGTTTCCTACAAATCCTTATTTCCTTATTCCATGAGATTTTTGCCCACATCTTTCTGTAGAGTTCCACATAGATGACCTAAGAGCCATATTGGTAACTTCATCTGGGTCCCTCACCACTCTGAGGGTACTAAGGCAGCACCCAGGCTGCTCATCTGATACCTCCCTGTCCTGATACTTGATGGGGCTGCCTTTTTTCATGGTGATGATGCTCCTTCTCACAAGCAGGGCATCCCTGGTGATAAGCACTACCCTCAGCTTACAGGGCAGGGTTCAAACTCGGCCAGTGATTATACAGATTCAAGTAGACCCAGTCAGACTGTGGCTGCAAAGCCAGGATCCTTCCATGCAAGCCCCTGCTACCTCCCCTTACAAAGTGATTTCTTTTATGAACCTAGTTAAAAGCTCAAAAGCTGATTTAAAAAGAAGAAAGAAAAAAGTGGGGAAAAAAATTTCCACCAAGTCCTTTCTAGCCAAACTTTTCCTATTCGTCTGTCAGTGTGGTATTTTCTTTGATCACTTCTGACATCAACTAGACAGGCTCCCAGGGGGTCAGCCAGGGCTCCCTTTATGAACTCCAGAGCATTTCTGTGATTTCATTTGTATGGAAGATTCTGCTGATGCAAATGGACAACTTCTCTGCGATTCATAATCTTGGGAGAGTTGCCTGGACACTTAGAGGTTATATCATTTCCTTAGGATCATACAGCTCATTTGTGTGAGCATGAGATCTGCACGCAGGGCTTCCTTGTGCCAAAGATGACCCTTTATCTACCATATTGTGCTTCCCCTTTCCCTCCCCTCTCCTCCCTTTTCCTCTACCCCCCATCTCCTCCCCTTCCTTCTTCTCCCTTTCCTTCCATTTATCTCCTTTCCTCTCCCTCTCCTCCTCTCTGTGTCATTAGCTCTCTTTATCTCTCCATCTCTTTGATTCTACCTCTAATGTATCTCTAGCAGCTTTCTCTCCATTCCTGTTCCTAGCGTCTTACCTTTCCTTGGCTGTCCCTACTTTGAGCTCTGTTGTCCCATTCCTCTTCAATCTGTCTCCATTTCTAGTCTCTATCATCTTCCATCGCTCTTTAATCTCTCTATCTCTCGTGACCCTTGTTTCACCCCCTCTGTACCCCCTTTCCCTCTCTCCTCCTCCCACTGCATCTCCCTTCCTTTCTCCTTCCCTCTCCCCTCTTCTATCTCTAAGGTCTTAGTTTCTCTGTATCCATCATCCTATACGACCACCCCAATTATGTCTCTTGTTCTCTACCAGATATGTCTCTAGTGTTTATCTATCTATCTATCTATCTATCTATCTATCTATCTATCTATCTCTATCCCTATTTCCCTTTCTCTCCATGTCTCTC
This sequence comes from Potorous gilbertii, assembly GCA_028658325.1. Classification (NCBI taxonomy): domain Eukaryota; kingdom Metazoa; phylum Chordata; class Mammalia; order Diprotodontia; family Potoroidae; genus Potorous; species Potorous gilbertii. The sequence continues at coordinate 293,501,737 of CM053770.1, read as the reverse complement.
TGTTTTGTGGCCTCTTTCTTCTTTGATCTCTCGTTATCTGAAAGAAAAGAAAGAAGGAAAATGATGACCAAGCATGGCCTGGTGGGTCTGCCTACACTGGTGTAGCTACTTTTACTAACTTACCTCAGTGGGGCCTCCTGGTCAGTGCAGCTTGGCCAGACCCCTGCAAGGTGGCTTTTGCTTTAGACATTGCTCCGACCCCAGCCTCACTCAGGGCTCCCACAGTATCTGTCCTTCCTCAATGGTTCCAGGTTAGTGAGCTGCAGGAGCCAGAGAACAGTGCTTCCTCTGACCACTCCCCAAAGCCTACTGAGCCCCAGAGGAGTGGTCTCCATTTCTTGGGTATCTGTGTAAGCATGTGCCTGGGTAGGTTCCAGGTCATATCTCTGTTAAAACTATGCACTGCTTGGAGACTCCTCCAATACAAATAAGTATCTCGATCTACATTATCGATGAGGAGGCCCAGAAATGCTAAATCTACCTACTTGACTGAGCCTGGGAGTGTGTGTGTATGTGAATGTGTGTGTGTGTGTGTGTGTGTGAGTGTATGTGTATGAATGTGTATGTGAACATGTATGAGTGAATGTATATATGAGTATGTGTAGGTGAGTGAATGTGTGTGTGTGTGAGAGAGAGAGAAAGGGAGAAAAAAAGAGGGAGAAAGAGAGAAGGAGAAGGAGTGAGGGAGAAAGAGAACTCCTCCATCTCAAGGACAATGACCATTGTAACCACAGATGCAACTCTTTTTGCAGCATGTTTCCTCTTGCTTCTCCCTCGGCTGCTCCAGTTTCTCCACAGCCTGGACTTCCTGGCCATCGATAGGCTCTGAATACAGTCCAGGTCTCTGGTAAAATTCCATCTTCAACCTGAAGTTTACTTCCCATTCACTGGTCTGAATATAGTAAAAATAATGACAGCAAAAATATTAACAACTCACATTTCTGTGGCACTTCGACATTCACAAAATTCTTTCCTTAACACAGTGACATAGGTGGGGCAAGTGGCACCGCTTCACATTACAGATGCAGGAGCTACAGGCACACAGCTGGTGTCAGAGTGGGTTGTGAAGACCGAAGTATAGGTGGTACAGGGAATGGAGCACTGGACTTGGCTTTGGAAAGACCTGAATTCAAATTCTGCTTAGGACAGATTCTGGGTGCTCCTGGGCAAATCACTTAGTCTCTCTAGGCCTTAGTTTTCTCATCTGTAAAGTGGGGAAGTTGGTCTTGAAGGCTCCTAAAGTCCCTTCTAGCTATGGAGCTGAGACTCTGGGATCCTAAGTGACTTTACCACCTTGGACCTCACCAGTACCAACTACAAGAGCAGGCACACAACTATGCAGCCCATATCTGGCTCAGGAGTTGTCACTGGCCTTAATCAAATACCACTTTGTGATGTTACTTCCCAGTGTACTTCTGTCAGGATGAATACTCCTTCCGCAGGTACAGACAGCAGGTCTGGGAGATGCTCAGGTTGAAAAAGTCTTCTTCCTGTGGCTAAATGGACTGGTTATAGGAGCCCAAGAAAAGTGCTGTGTAGCTGGAAAGGACCCTGGGCTTTCCTCTTACAGATGGGGAAACTGAGACTCAGATAGGTGAATTAACCAAGGGTATTCAGGTAGAAAGTAGAATAACTGAGCTTTGATGTTAAATTCTCCTTTGTGTGACTCAAGACATAGGGGCCCACAGTGAGTCTGGCACTCACTCCCTGGTACCATGCCACTTTGGGATGATGGACACACATGCAGCCTGTTCCTGTGCCTTGGCCCAATGGGACCTGCTAGAGCTTGTATTTGACTGGCAACCCCTGCAACAGTCCTGGTGTGGCCCCCGTAGAGGACCTTGCTCTCCTTCCTCCTCATCCTGGCCTTCTCCGGGGAGCCTTTTCTTCTTAATTCTAGAACCAAGTCACCTTGGACCCTCTCCACTTCATCATCCCAAAACTTGTTGGTGCACAGTTGTTTCTCTGTTGTCTCTCCCCTCCCCTCCCCCTCCAGGTTGGGAGCTCCTTCAGGGCAGGGACTGTCCTGTGACTTTCTTGGTATCCCTGACCCTTAGCACAGTGGCCCAGAACATAGTAGGTGCTTTGAAAGTGTTTATTAATTGATCTTCATATTTCCCCCAGGGACAAGGACTATCTTTTCCCTCATTTTGCATCCCCAGAGCTTAGCATAGCCCCTAGCATGCAGTAGGATCTTAGTAAGGGGCTATTCATTGATTACAGTGTTATTGTTTAGTAGTCCTTTTTCAGTTGAATTCAACTCTTCCATGACCACATTGGGGGTTTCCTTGGCAAAGACGCTGGAGTGGTTTGATGTTTCCTTCTCCAGCTCATTTTACAGATGAGGAAACTGAGGCATTTGGGGTTAGGTGACTTGTCCAGACCAGTAAGTGTCTGAGGCCAGATTTGAGCTCAGGTCTTCCAGATTCCAGGCCCGGCATTCTGTAAATGTACTCCTTTGTAATTTCCCGACCATGGGGACTCTCTTTGCCTTTCTATGTATCCCCAGCACTTAGCATATAGTAGGTGCTTAGTAAATGTTCATTGACTGACTTGACAATTGCGTGACATACTAGTTAATAGGAAATAAGATTCTACAGTGAACCTAGGGGGATGGATGCCTTCTGGTTACATAACAGCCAGCTGAGATGGAGAATTTCAAAACTCAAATACAGCCAGAGCCCAGTTATTACAGATGACTGTAGTTTCTGCATAGATTTTAACATGCTTCCCCCTGCTGGTCATCGATGGAACTGTCAACATTTTCTTGGTCTGCCCTGGGAGAGGGAGGGTGGGGGGCAAGGGAAGCCAATCAGCACTCTGGTTTCTTTTTCATCTGCATCTTCTCCACTCCTAGCCTAAGAGATAGCTTCTGCCTCTCAAAATAGATAAGGGTCTTGTTTTGGGTGACCCTGTGAGACTACAAAATTACTGACATATTGTTTTGGACTTCATTACTGAGAGGTAATGAGAAATGGATTTGGGAATCAATGGACTTGGGTTTCAATCTGACTGTATGCCTTTGAGCAAGTCCTTTCTGGGACTCAATTTTGTTGACTCTAAAATGAAGGCTTTTGGAAAAGATAATCTTGAATTTTTTTCCCAACTTCCATCTTTGATTTCATTATGGCGGCAGACCTGGGATGACCAAATCACTCACTGTAGGTTATTTTGCATAATGGTGATTGGTTTATGTATCAAATTCTCAACTAGGTTGTATGTTTAGTGAGAACAGGACTATGATTTACTGCATTTACCATTATCAATACACATTTAATCAATGTTTGTTGAATAGAATTTTTAGAAGACAGTTATATAATCCAAATGATAAATTTCTCTCTTACTGATGTATCACGGTTGTAATCTTACTGATGTTATTACAGTTCTGTATGCTGTGGTTTGGGGAGAGCAATGACTTGAGATTCAGATGGCCTTGATTCTTTTTCGTTTTTGTTATTTGCCTCAGTTTCCTTACCTGTAGAATGAAGGGATTGGATTTGTTGACTTTCAGAAACTCCTTCCAGCCCTTATGTAGGATGCTGTGATCCTTTAAGTCACGGTCTGACGAGGGAGCCCTGGGCTTACCTTCATCTCAGACTGGCTGATCCACCCTGGCCAATGCCCCATACAACATGTGATGACTGTATGTTCCACAGCATTTGTAGGTTTGCTTTGTGGGTGGAGTTCACTATGACCAGGAATTCTTAGGTGCAGACCATGACTGCCCCAGAGGCAGGTCACACTTACTCAACACATACCTTCTTTGCATCTATCTTTCAAAAGAGCAGTGAGAAATTTAGTGGGCAGTACAGGCCAGACCACCACTGGCACACATAGCTTTGTTGAGAAGCCAGGATCCTTTGTCATGGGGACTTGAGCAAGACTGAATAGCCCTAGTAACCAGAGTTATTATAGTCTCTCTAAGGAGACACTTCCTGGGCCATAAGTGATTTGGAAGATAACTAAAATGGGTTTATGGACCAGGTAGAAGAAAAAACATCCTCCTATCCTGTTTAAGGACTTAATGCCTCTAAGAGAGCCACCCCTTTCCTGATGAATGGAATGTCAGATGCAGGGACCAGATGGGCAGATCAGTCAGTTAATTAACATGAATTTATTAAGCAACAACAAGTCCCAGCCTTCCTTCTACTAAAGGCATGCAAGAAGATCAAAATAAATATATAGTAAATGGGTAGGAGTTGGCTAACAAGGGCGGGGCATCAAGAACACTCCTCAGGATGGTAGATGCAGGATGGGGTTGGCAGATGTAGTCAAAATAAGGAGACATTTCTATCCAGTGGAGCTGCCTTGAAAGAATATGAGTTTACTGCCCCTAGAAGTATGCAAGGCAATTCTGAATACTGTATAGTAGATGGCCTCTAAATTCTCTTTCAAATGTAAGATTCTATTTACTTTATAGTATGGTATAGAACTGGAAAAAAATCCCAGAGGCCTCTAGACTAAGCTCCCCCATTTTACATATGTGAGAACTGAGGCACAGAGAGGCTAAGTGAGTTAAGATGATTAATTTAGAGGTGAAAGGGACCTCAGGGGCTCCTTCATTTTGTAGAGGTTGAAACTGAGATCCAGGAAAAGTCCTAAGTGATTTGTCCAAGGTCATGCAGGTAATATTTGAACTTTGGTTTTCGGAATCCAACCAACCTTTTTGTACTTCTCTATAAAATGTCTATTTCCTAGGGTGGCTTTAATTCTCCAGAATGGCTCTATTTTTGTGTCTTTGTTCACTGGTTTCAAGTATCTGAAGGATCCTCTCCTGGACTTGGTTTGAAGTGCCCAAGGATGGAGGCACGCAGAGAGGGAAGAGGCCAGCTCCATCTAAGGGGATCTAAAAGGAAAAGCAACTTGCTAAGAGTGAGAGTTGGTCCCCATGGCTAATAAGTGACCTTGGAAGGTAGTGAGTATCTCCTAATTAGAAGGCTTCAAGCAGGAGAGGAATGTTAGCGCTTTGCAGGGATGCCTGTTCTGTGTTGGTCGTGTGGGTGAGGTTATTTCAAGAGAGTCCTGGCACAGAGAAGCTAATTTCTGCTGGGGAAAAAAATGTGATCATATTTATGTCTGTAAAGTATGCCATTATATCTTCACTTCACACAGTAAATCTTCATTACTGATAGAGAAAAGCCAGCTCATTAGGGAAGAATGCAGGAAAGGGATTTTAATGTAGATACCGAGAGCCAACCTCAGGGACCCCATGAAACTTGTTTGGAGTTTTCCGTTGTTGAGGCTTTGGCCGAAAATGTTGACATTAGCGGCTAACAACTGAATCTACAGCATGTACTGGGAACCACAGGCCATGAAAATGCCTTTTGGGAGGCCTGGGTGTTTGCTTTGCTTCCTCCAGGACTGAAGTTCTAATATGGCTTTTCGTTTCGTACTGGTCCTTTAGGGTTTTTAACTCAGATGGTGGCCTCCTCATTCCCTGCAACCGTGTGTGTGTGTGTGTGTGTGTGTGTGTGTGTGTGTGTGTGATGATTTGACTCCACAGACATTTATGAAGTGCCCACTACATGGCAGCCACCATTTAACCACATGTCCCCCAAAAAGGCAAAAAAGACCTAGACATCTTCTAGGAACTTATATTCTGTTGGTGCGTGGGAGTGGATATATAGACTTAAACAGATAAATAAGGGAATAGGATGTAATTTGGGGAGGGGGCCCATTCTCATCTGATTCTGAGGGGGAATGATAAAAGATTTCCAGGAGGAAGGGGGCCCGCTAAGTGACATCTGCAGACATTGTGTTCTTATTTCAAGGATTGGATCCTAGATTTTTAAGCTGAAAGTACCTTTAGAGCCATGTATCTAGTCCAGCCCATTTGTTTTACAGAGGAAATTGAGGCTCAAAATATTAAATGCCATAATTGATGCAGTGGATAGAGTACTAGTGGGTAGTCTGAGAATGAATATCATCACCCAGAACTCCACAGAAGGAGGAAAAGAAGGCTGCTTGGTGATGGCATTTGGTGGTCTGAGGCTTGGGGTTCAAATCCTGCCCGTTCCACTTGCTAACTGTGTGACCCTGGACAAGTCACTGCATCTTCTTGAGCCTCAGTTTCCCCCTCTGAAAAGTGAAAGGATTGAATCGCACCCTCTAAGCTTTCTTTCCGAGCAGTTTCTGGACCTTCAGTTCCAGCAGCTGCCAGCAGGGGGAGGGAAGGAAACATGAGGACCAGAGCATCCTTCGTGTCTGCTGCCTTTGCCTTTGTGGTCTCCAGTGCCACTTTGTTACTGTGGGGCTGTTTGCAGAGCCCAGGACCAAGGGCTGTATTTAGAAAGGGAGCCAGGATCCCTGCTGAGGAGTCCAGACAGGGAGGGATCACAGCAATTATATCAACACTGTGTCTTCACAGAGGACTTCAGCCAGTTTGCAAAGTTTCTCTTGGCAGACCCATTTAAGATAGTAAGCCATAGCAGTGGAGTTAGGGGGTCAGTTAAGTTTTTTTTTGTTTTAATTTTCCCCTAAACTTGCAAACCCCCAATTCTGTCTGTCCTCTGGTTCGTGCATCATCTCTATCTACTACAATATTCATTAACTGGAAGACTCCATTGAAGACCTCAAGTTGGAAGGCTTTTATTATTTTTGCTTAGTATTGCTTTCTCCCAGCCTTCTTTCACTTGACCCTCTCTTCTTCCTGGGGGGGAAAAGCGAAGGTTGGGGAACTGTATCTCAACCTTGGGGAAGGATACTGTGAAAGATGGGATTATAGAAGCTGAGATTTAGGGCTAAAAAAGTCTGAGGCCATTCATCTCATTTTACAGATTTGGCAACTGAGGCTCAGAGAGGAAAGGTGGAATTTACAGCCAGGTTCCCGGACACCCAAGTCACTGCTGGGTTTTGTTTTTACATTTCAAAAGAAGACTGAGCTGGCCTTTTTATTTTAATTTTATTAAAATAAAAATTAATAATTAATTAATGTTTAGTTAATAAATTAATTAATAAATATTAACATAAAACTGGACACACCAGTTGGAAGGAGGAGTACTTCTATATAGTATTTTATGTAGTATTTTACTCTCTCTCCACTCTCAAAATTCAGGTAGACCCCCCCCCTACAAAGTCACTAATAGGTGAATGAGAAGCAGGATTAACTCCTTCAAGCCTGGGTGATTCACTGCTTCAGAAGAGGTTGGAGAGGTCACTGAAGACCTTGCTGAGGATGCCCTTTGAACTCTGAGGTTCTCTGATTCTGTGGAGAATGAGGCCTTGACTTCCTCCCCAGACAGGGTCATGGAACAGAGTAAAAGGAGCCCAGTCCTTAGTGTTCACTGTTTGTGTCCCCAAGCCTCAGTCCCCCTCTGTAAAATGTAGGGGTCAGCCTTGATGTCCCCTTCCCCCTCCAGACCCAGTTACCTCCTCCCCCCTGCTGAGGCTTTCTGGGGAGGGAGGGGTCCCTTCCAGCTCTGAGGGGTCTGGAAGAGGAGGAATTATTATTATTATATCACAATATACAATATATTGTGATATAATATAATCTTTATATATAAATATAATATTATATTATATTTATATATATTAGATTATATTATAATGTTATATAATATAAATGATAGTGACATTTCTCTAGAGGTCTGCAAAGCTTCTGACAAATGTTGTCTGATACAATCCTCACAACACGCCTGGGAACCAATAATTATCTCCACTTTAGAGATGAGGAATCCGAGGCTGAGTGATTTGCTCAAAGTTACTCAGCTAGAGAGGTCAGAAGGGGGTCTTCCTGACCTGGTTCCAACACTCTTTGTGCAATGCCCCACTAATTATTGATCCCTTTGTGTTAAGCTTTAAGGTTTCCCAAGTTTCTTATACACATGATCTTACTTGCCTCTGTGAATTATTGATTATCATTTTACAGATGGGGAAACTGAGGCATAAGTTTTCATATAGATTTTATGGGTACATGTAAGGACATTCTGTGCAATAGACTGTCTCTGAAGACAAGAAGGTTTCATTTTTCTTTGTATCTCTAACACAGTTATATCGAAGGTGCTTAGTAGGTGTTGCTGATTGATTCTTTCAAGAAGTGACTTGTCCAAGATCATGCAACTAAGCAGTGCTTTTGACGGCTTTTGGACCCAGATTTTTCTTAGCCCAAGTACAGCACTCCCTGGACTAGGTTAGTAAGAAGACTGGATTAGCACAACGTGTTTCAGATCAGGAGACTAGGTGGGAATAGAAATCTTTTACCCTGCAGGGCCAGTGCTTTCTACTGGGGATTTGGGATTCTGGCGCCAAGGCTGCTTCCTTGATGGTTCTAGGTCTAGGTGGGCCCCTCTGCCCATGCAGATCTCAGCTCTTTCCTGGCTTCTTGCTAGGATTAATTTTCTCTCCAACTACTTTTATTCTAAGTTTTTCCACCAATGTCTTTTCTTTGCTTACATCATTGTCACTTCCTTGCTGCCCAGAGACCCCTCCCTGGGAGCAAAGATTTGCAGCCAGGCAGAGCCAACCACCACACTGGCCATTACCCTAGAACGTCCAGTGCCTTCAGCTGTGATCCTGAAAGAATGACTACTTCACAGTTCTGTGTAGACTGTGACTATACACACACACACACACATATATGTATGTATGTATATGTTGAATCATTAAGCATCTGATGCCTTAACATGATTCTCACAACAACGTGTGAAATAGGCACTCTTATTACCCCATTTTATGGATGAAAAACTGACAATGAGACTGGTTGTATCCACTCTCTACATAATAAATTCCAGTGACTTCCTGTTGTCTCCAGGATCAAGTACAAAACCCTGTTTGGTGTTCAAAACCCTTCATAACACCGGAGGGGGAAAAGAAGGAGGAAAGGCAGAGATGAAGAAAGGGAGGAGGAAAAGGAGAGGAGGAGAGAGATAGGAGGAATACAAGGAAGGCCAGGCACAGTAATAGGTCAGAAATCCAGCTCTTACCTCTCAGGTCTGTTCCATTGCTCCCCCTGCCTAGCTATCAGTAACAGGCATCAGCGTATGCCCCAACAATATCAACTGCTCCAGTTGTCTTCCTAAGGCTTAGGTCCAACTCTGTCATCTCCCTACCCTCAGTTTAACAACCTCCCTTTGTTCCCCAGTGCTCTGGGATAAAACAAACTCCTTCCCCGGGAACGAAAGGGCCTTCCCTCCACAAAGGTGTGTTAACCTACATTTCCAATCATATTTAAGGGAAATCTGGATTCTAATCCTTTTCGGAGATGTATTAGTTGTGTGTCCCTGGGCAAGTTGCTTTACCTTACTCAGAAACTTTTCTTATCTTTAAAATGGGCATAATTACACCAGGGTTGCCGTAAGATTATATTTGTGAACCTTCAGGCGTTACAGAAGTGTTAGCTGTTGTCATTATCGGATCAAGTAAGATGCTGGGCTTATTAATTAAATACTTTGGCTGGGCTTATTTATTAAATACTTTGCTTCGCTCAATAGCATTTAACTGTTTCCTGCTCTATTCCTAAAACAAAGTGAAAACCTTCCTGTCCTCAGGGAGCTTCCATTCAAACCAGAGGTTGGGGCCAGGGTGAGTTTCTCCAGCACTTTAATGTTTGAAAAGTATGTTACAAATATTATTTCATCTGATCCTCAGTACAGAAAGATAATTGCTATTATTGGACTTCTTACAGATGAGGAAACTGAGGCAGACAGAAGTTAAGTGACTTGCCCAGGGTCACACACATAAGGGAGGATCTGAGGTAGGAGCTGACTTAGATCACTGACTACTTGTCCAGTGCTCTTTCCACTGAGCGAACCAGCTGTCACATAAACATCTGTAAGTGTTGACATAATGTACACAAACACATTATATGTGAAAATACAAATTCATAAATGTAAATGTGGTATGTTCAAAATGAGCTCACTATTACTGTAATCACGATAAGATCTCTCATCATCAGGCCCTGAGGTCTCTGCCAACTCTCTCCCACAAACAATCCAAAGGTCATTCATCCTCTTCTTCATCACCTCACTTTTTCCCCTTGTTTTCCAAGGTGGAGCTACTACTGGTGTTTGCCTTGCATGTGTCTGGCCAGCAACACTGATGCCAAGCCCTGGCCTTATTCTAGGACTTGGGAGTGCTAGACAGTCTGTCTTATGCAGAATCTCTCTGACACTGTAGGTCGTGAGCCTACTCCCCAGTGGGTGGTCTGCATGTGGTTCACAAGGCCTTGATGTCTCCCTCAGAGTCTAGGCAGATTTGTCACTCTCCTCTAGGGACCTCACCCCTGAGGTCTCCTTCTCCTCAGCTGCCTCGTCCTGAACTCAGAGCCCCACAGCCAGGCAGCTTCAGATCTTTGCATGGCAAGTCAGTGTTGAAGTCTTGATCTTGGCTGGAGTTCTTTGCCATTTTGCTAAGTGTATCATGTATGTATTACAGATGGAAATATGTGGCAGCCAAGAAAAGCTAAGGCTTTCCTAGGCAAGGCTACATTAAGAAAGTGTCAGGGGAAAGCAGGGAGGGGCCCTGACCAGCCCACATCCATGGACGTCAGTGAGCTGGAGGGTAGCCTGAACAGGCTGACCAGGGTAGGGAAGGAACCAGAGACCAAGCCACAGTCATGCCTCTTGGAAGAAAAGGTCACATTTGTCCTGAAGGCTTAATCACTCAGTCAGCAATGAATTATTAAGTTATTAAGTACCTTACTGTGCAATTCAAAGACTGTCTAGCTCTCTGTCTATCTATCTTTGTTTCTCTATCTGCCTACCTATCTATCTGTCTGTCTATATCTATCTCTTTGTCTGTTTTTCTGTCTGTCTATCTATCTGTCTGTCTGTCTGTCTATCTGTCTGTCTACCTACCCTGACCTTAAGGAGCTTATATTCTGTTGGAGTGAAACCATAGAAATGCAGAAAGGTCAGTACAAAATGGAAGGTCATTTCCAGAGAGGGGAAGGCACTAACAGCACTGGGTGGGGAGTAAGGAGGTTATTCAGGATAGACTTCCTGTAGGAGAAGGCACTTGGGCTGAGTCTCAATTTAGGAAGTTAGGATAATGAAAGTGGTCAGAGGTGATGCCATAGAAAGGTCAGTTGAAGGTGACAGGTTTGTTTAACCCTGGAAAATAGAGCACTTAAGGGCCCTAGGACATCTGTCTCTAAGTATGTAAAGACCACCCCCCCCCAATAGAAGAGATTACATCTATTTTCCTTGGGTGATGGGGTGGGGTGGGATGCAGAGCTGGGAGCAGCCAATAGAAATTGCCAAGATGCAACTGTAGGCTTGATAGTAGAAAGAATGTCCTTCCTCATTGGAGGAAGGAATGTCCTTCCTCCAAATCTGGATCACCCCCAGATATTGGAATTTCCCTGCTCCCTGGAGGTGTTTAAGGGGAGGCTGGAAGATATTTGTTGGGTCTTTCTTTTCAGGAAAAAGGTCAAAAAGGTGGCTTGATTCCCCCTCTGAAGGCTACCTGAACCCTTCCCAGCAGGGCCTACTCAAGCCCAAAGCCAGGTCTTCTGGGTATGATATCCATTGTCAGCCAATTGCCAGCCACGGAGCTTGGCCTTCTGGCTGCATGTTTGAAGGAATGTGGGAGGAGGGAAGTGGAGATTATGATCCTAACATGCACTGCAGATGCGCTTGATCCTCCTCAAACTCCAGCCCTCCCAGTTCTCTACACCTGGAGCAGATTGCTGGGGGGCATTTCACTTGCGGCTGCCAGAAAAATGTCTCTCCTTCCTGGCTGGTCTGACTCAGCCCAAACCTCCCCTCTATCTGGTTCAATAGTAGGGCAAGAGGAGCCCTTTCTCCCCAGCTGATCACTGCAAACAAACACAGCCATGCTGTAAGTGGAGCTAGCCTGATTTTCTGCCCAAACATCTCCCCACACATGGCTGTTCCCCATTTGCAGATGAACCTTAGCCAGCTATGGTGGTCTGCAGACAGGTCTGTTACTCTTAGCCTGGGATCTGAATTAGGACCTTGCCAGTCTTTCCTTCCAAACTCCATGAATTTGAAGGAGGTAGACAGAGTCATTGACATTTCTCACTGGATTATTTTGGGGGACAAAGCCCACCATTTTGTTGGGGTTCTCCATTGTCCCTCTCTGCCTTGGCACAGGTCTGCCCTGTGCCTAGAATACGTTGCCCTTCACTTCCAACTCCTATCACAATCTCCAAGGCTCAGCTCAAGTGCTACCCACTCCATCTCCCAGTCATTAATACCTCACTCTCTGAAAATAACTTTGCATATTTTATGTATTTACTTCTCTTCATCGACATCATTGCCTTCAGATAGAATTAGACTTTTTGAGGGCAGTTACTATTGCCTTCATTCTCTACATCCCCAAAGTGCAGTGACTGACTTATGGTAGCTACTGAAGAAATACTCTGTAAATGAAGGGGTCTATGTAATGCGGGCTGCTAAGAACTTGGCACTTTTTTTCAGAGTGCCCCATGTGCCCCATGTGTACTCTCCAGAATGTGGCCTTGGTCACAAACAGGTCATAGTGCATCTCTTTGAAATAATAATAATACTTCTAGCTAATGTTTCAAGATTTACAAAGCCCTTTACATATATTGTCTCATTTAATTTTTTCAACAACCCAGGAGGTAGACGCTACTATTACCCCCATTTTCCAGGTCAGGAGACCGAGACTGAGAGAGTTCAAGTGTTTTGCCAAGGATAGCCTAGCTAGTAAGGGGCTGAGGCTGAGTTTGAACTGTAGTCTTCCTTTCAGATCCAGCACTTCCTCCACTGAGTTACCTCATTATCTCTCTTATCTTAGAAACAGTGATATAGCATTCAATCAAAAATACTGATTATGCCATCTGCCTAGTACCAGGTGCTGTGCTAGACACTGTGGATACAGAGAAGTGCAAAAGCCCCTCCCCTTAATGAGCTTAACTTGTCTTGAGGGAGAGAACATGTAGGAAGGAAGGAAGGAAGGAAGAAAAGAAGATAGGTAGATAGACAGATAGGTAGATAGAGAGTTAGATAGCTATAGATATGTACAAGATAGATTCAGGGTGATGGAAGAGCACCAGCACTTAGGGTATCAGGACAGGGTCGATGGACATCGGGAAGCTTGAGCTCTGTCTCAAAGGAGGCCACTGAATAATCTGGGAGGTGGAAAAAAGAGGAGCCCATTCTACACATGGCTAATATAACCAGTTCTGGGTACCCACGGAGATGGCTGGTGGAGTGCCATAAATGAGCTATGGGTCAAGTGAACTGAACCATAAGGAATATGGTAAGGGGCAATGTACAATAAGACTGGAAAGGTGGGTTGGGGCTCAGGATGTGAAGGTCTTTAGATGCCAGATGGAGGAGATTATATGTGATCCCTAATAAGAAGAAATCACTGGAGTTAAGTACCAGGAACATCACTCTGGGAGCTGTGGAGAGGACAGGGAGACCAAGGAAAAAGCCTCTGAAGAAGTCTGGGCACAAGGTGAGGAGAGCCCTAGCTATGGTAGTGGCTGGGTGAGTGGAGCAGGCTGAAATGATTCTGGTGATCTGATGATAGCCAATAACTCTGGAGACGTCGGGTGGATCTCTGTGCGTTTTGGGTGTTTGGGATGCCTGTTTCTCATTTTTCTTCTTTCTCTTTTAAAAGGTGTGTTTGGTGCCTCCCTCACCTGACCCTGATAGAACTTTTCACTCATAAGGTCGACCTGGATTTACAAAGGATGTCATGATATTCAGTTTATAATGAATTATCTTTCCCTGGAATCCCCTACCTTTGTCTCTCCAGATTGGCTGCTTCACTCTGCTGCCATCTGCTGGTTATATCCAAATGGAACCAACTCCTACCCAGTAGTATGGAGGTGGTTGGTAGCTGATGGGTCCATGGAGTTAGTGGGTGATTGTGCAAAGAACTCTGCCAGTGAAGTCAAGAGGACCTACACTTGAATCCTACTTGGGCACACACATTAGCTGTGTGATCTTAGGTGAATTCTTTCCCCTTTCTCGAAATTCCACTGTACTGGTCTCTGCTGCTGTCTGTTGAACATTGTATTTCAGTGATGGGCATCTTGATGGGACTGGTCCTTGCTACCATAGCTGCATTCATCTACGAAATTCTGGGTTTCAGCTACCTAACCTCTTCAGAGTCAGCCTCTGCTGGGGGCATGCAGTGACTAGGAAGCTTCCTGGGAGGGAGCGTTATTGTCTTTTAATTGTCTGGTATGTTGTGAATTATTTTGAAAATGGTCATTCATTCATGGTGACTTAACACCATAATTCATGGACTTTTGCAAGTCGGTCATTTACATTTTGGAATTCCTCATCTTTTCTTCCTATGTTACTCCTTATTATGCATTCTCTCTCCTCTTTTATTTTTATATTCATTCATTTAATTTGTTTTGGGCGGGGGGTGGGGGTGGGGGGGAGGAGTTCCAGACCTGTGATTTTGCCTACATTAAGAGCTCTAGAGAAGGACAATTCCTCTAACAAAGCAAATCATCGACTAGTTTGAATTTATAATCTTAGAGATTTGCTTGGGGGCAAATTATTTGTCCAGGGCCAGTATTTGTCAGAGGTAGGATTTGAACCCAGAGTTTCTCGATGCCAAAGTGCTCTTGCTCCTCTTTCCCCCTCCCTCTATCTCTTTCTGTCTCTCTCTCTCTCTTTCTCTCTCTCTGTCTCTCTCCTTCCTCTCTTCCTCCCTCCCTCCCTCCTTCCCTCCTGTGCCCCCACTGCCTCTCTTGCCTCTGTACTTTTAATCATTTGACCTCATTTAGCATGAAATGAGTCATCCGTGCAGCTTAGAGATTGTGTCCCTCCTTATCCTCAGGAGAGATGGGCTTTGGCATGTGCTCTTGGAAAGACAGCCTGAGCTCTGAGAAACAGCCAGGGTGACATGCTGTAAGATTCCATTGGGTTTTGCTTTTTGGAAACTCACTTGGAATGAAGCATCATACAAAAGTCAGAGGAAGAACTGATCTTTCCTGGTTTCTGAAGGGACTAGAAGAATAAAAGATTTAGGTAGAGGGGAGGAGGAAGGGAACAGGTCAGAGGAGGGGACTGTTTTGTATTCCTCTTCTCCATCCTCCCTTGCCCTTCTCACTCCCTGGTATGGAACGCTAGTTATTTTAATTAAAAATATTTTTTATCAATATCTTTGGTGACATCACCTTTTTCAAATGAATGCCTTCCCTCTCCCCTTATCAGAGAGCCATCCCTTGTAGCAAAGACTTCTTTTTTTTAAAAGAAGAAAAAAGTATCAAGCCAAGTCTATGTCATTTGAGTGATGGTATATCCAGTGTTCCATACCCAGAGTCCCTCACTTCTGCAAAGTATGGAGAGGTTCATTTTCTCCCCTTTTCTCCAGGGTCAACTTGGTTATCACAATTACATAATGTGAATGGATGAATGGGTGCTTGAGTGGATACATACATGAATGAAAAAGCCTTTTTTAAGTGATTAGCATGTGCCAAGCAGGGTGCTACCTGTTGGGGATAGAAACAGAAAAAGTGAGAAGGTCTCTGCTTGCAAGGTGTTCCTAGTTTCATTGGGAAATCTACTTTTCTAGGAAGATAATGACAGGAGGGCTGAATGGCATGAATTAGGGATCTTTACCTTCGGTGTTTCCTGACCCCGTTGGGCAGTCAGGAGAGTCTTCAGAAGAATATTTTTATTTTTAAATTTATTTATTTATTTAACTTTGCAACATTAATTTCCACAAAATTTTGGGTTCCAAATTTTCTCCCCATTTCTCCCCTTCCCCCACCCCAAAACACCAAGCATTCTAATTGCCCCTATCACCAATCTGCCCTCTCTTCTAACATCTCTCCCTTCCCTTATCCCCATCTTCTCTTTTGTCCTGTAGGGCCAGATAACTTTCTATTCCCTATTACCTGTATTTCTTATTTCCTAGTAGCAAGAACAATACTCAACGGTTGTTCCTAAAACTTTGAGTTCCAACTTCTCCCCATCCCTCCCTCCCCACCCATTCCCTTTGGGAAATCAGGCAATTAATATAGGCCATATCTGTGTAGTTTTGCAAATGACTTCCATAATAGTCGTGTTATGTATGACTAACTATAATTCCCTCCATCCTAAACTGCCCCCCATTGCTTCTATTCTCTCTTTTGATCCTGTCCCTCCCCAAGAGTGTTGACTTCAAATTGCTCCCTCCTCCCTCTGCCCTCCCCTCCATCATCCCCCCCACCCTGCTAATCCATTTCTTCCCCACTTTCCTGTATTGTAAGATAGGTTTACATATCAAAATGAATGTGCATTTCATTCCTTTGGTCAAATGTGATGAGAGTAAGCTTCATGTTTTTTCTCTCACCTTCCCTCTTTTTCCCTCCACTGAAAAGTCTTTTATTTGCCTCTTTTATGAGAGATAACCTGCCCCATTCCATTTCTCCCTTTCTCCTCCTAATGTATTTCTCTCTCACTGCTTAATTTCATTTTTTAAAGATATGATCCCATCCTATTCAATTCACCCTGTGCTCTGTCTCTGTCTCTGTCTCTCTGTCTCTGTCTCTCTCTCTCTCTCTCTCTCTCTCTCTCTCT
>CM053770.1:293438951-293484780 GCA_028658325.1 Potorous gilbertii | reverse complement strand
AGATGACACTGAGCATGGAAAATAAGGATTGGACTGGGTAACAGAGTACTGAAGGATGGGCTGGATGAGAGGTAATAGAGAATGAAGGGCTGGGGTGTGGGTGGGGGGCACAATGAAAGGAGAGTTGAAAGGATTATTGACTGGGATGAGTGATGCCTCAGGGACTTGGTTCAGGGGCTTTGAGTTCAAGTCCCAAAGATGTGGTCTTTCCTTTTAGGGTTCAGAGTGAATTCCACCCATCCTCACCATCACCAGCTGAGCATCTGGGTCATCACTGGGAGGGTCTAGCTAGAATGACCTAGTCTAAGCCCCTTAATTTTAAAGAAGAGGATGCTAAGATCCAGAGAGGTACAACATGACAACACAGGATGATGGTCTCTATAAAAGTCATTAAATCCAATGCATTTATTTTATAGAAGAGAAAACTGTCCCCCAAGAAGACTAATGACTTGTCCAAGCTGATAGTTAGTAGGTGGTAGAGTTGGGATTTGATAGAGATCTTCTGACTGGATCAATATTCTTTCAAATCACAGCATAGTAGACCAAGAGCAAGAAGGGACCTGAGTGATTATATGTTGAATGACCTCATTTTACTGATGAGGAAAACAGGCCCAGTGGTTCTCTGGCTTGGCACTGGAGTTGGTTACTGGTCAGTCTACTCTAAGAAGTGCTGGGAGAAGTGACTGGAATGTTGGGGAGAGGAAAGGAGAAATGAGGAAGGAGCACCAATTTTTTAAAAAGGAAAAAGAAAAAAAAAGTACTTTTGATGACTTGAATCCCCAGCCTTGACAGTGATTTCCAAGGATTATTGAAGGAAATTAGGATTGAAGGAAGGAGAAAAGTCTCTGAAAATGCTTTTTGCCTGACTCTGATACCCCTCAAGGATGCCACTCTGACAAGGGAAAAATCCACCCCAGTAACTAGCTCTTCTACTGGCCACCTTCCCCGGCCAGATTCTCTCCTCTGAACCCATAGACACACCTAGAACAATGAGATACTGTCCATAGTTCACATCCGTAAGACTGAAGTCCTTCCTCGTCTGTTTTCTATCCCATACAAGGAACTATTTTTAAGCAGCATTTGCTCGTTATCAAACAGAGGAAGAAACAGTGTAAATCCAGCAAATTACCATCAGCTAAAAAGCTGGGAGGCAGGTATGTCCTTGGAAGGGTGTCGAAACCCCATCCAGTCTGAGGATCCTGCTCTCAGACACTAGGCTCAAGGGCTCCCAAATCACTGCCCACATTGGAAGGTTTCCTCGGCCTTCCCAACTCCATCACCACAACAAGACACTGCTGGTGATGGCAGCTGTGAATACTTAATAAATACTTGTTAGATGAATGGATGAGCCAACACTGGACTCTTTCAAGGACTAGATCTCCAATGAATGAAAACTCAGATGAGTGAATATCACCCGTACTGGTCTCCAAAGATTGTCAGCTCACAAGAGGAAGAAATGCTCCATATTTACCAGAAACAGCCTCTTTGAGAGCTGCCAAAACCTAGGTTCTCAAGAACTTTTTAATTTTCTCTCCCGTGGAACTGCCCTTAGTTGAAAATGTCTTGTTGCAAATAACTGGAACTAATTCACAAATTCAAGATTGGTCAATACCTTGGGATCTCTTCTTTTTAAACCAAAGGAACAAAAGCCCCCACATATCTTAAATGCTTTTTTAAAAAATCCCTTGACAAGGCTATAAAATAGGCAAATACAGAATGGGTGGACAAAATGTATTCCTAAGCTAGCACCCAGGAGTAGTAAGCCCCATGTATTTTCTGATAAGCTGCTGATTCTCAAGATCTACTGGGACACGAGGCTCAGCAGCTAAGGTCGGACATTTCAAGGCCGATCCCGCTAATCTTTCCAGGATCACAGGCCGACTGGCCAGACACAACAATCCATATCCAGCCTCCACACCTTTGTAGAAATCATTCTCCTTAGTCTCAATGACTGGCATGCCTTCTCTATCTCAGACACTTAGAATCCCAATCTTCCGTAAAAGCACTACTCAACTGCCGCCTTCCTGACCCTACCTTCCATGCCTTTACTGTTCTCTCCCTTCTGAAATTATTTCACATTCACCGACCAATAATTAAATGTTTTATCAAGTACCACGTCATTCTGAATAATAATTTTTCTGTGCACACATTGTTTTCAACAGAAGAATGTAAAGTTCTGGCGGGGAGGGGAGATAAGTTTCTTTTTCCTTTTCTTCTTTGTGGTCCCAGCATCTGACACACAGGAGGTGTTCAATAAATACTTATTGACTTGAAAGTGAACATCATAAAGGGATTCCAGCATCTGAGGTATCTGTCAATTCCAAAATTCTAAGATTCTGTTCATCTCTCTCCTCCAAAGAGAAATCCACCAAACAGGAATATGCACTCCCACTGCCTTTTCTTCACAGGAGTCATTAATGGGTAAATACACCAATCAACTAATAGAAGGCTGGGGGAGGGAAATGATTGTAACACATTTTAAAAATCCACAAAACCTATGATTCTGGGTCACTTGTGCCAGCCAAATAAAGAAGAAATCTAATGGTGAATATGAATTTGATCTCCTCTAAATGTAAAAGGAAAAGGGTGGGAGGAGTCCCCATCTGGTATTCCCTCTGATACCAGGGCATTAATCCCTCCTCTTTTCTCTCATTTAGTGACCTTAATTCCTCCTCAATTCTTTGTAATCTGGATATGTTAACTCAGCTGCTATCCCCCTACAGCTCCTACCAAGAGCTGGCCCAATACACAAGAGATATCCTTCTTTATTCCCCTCCCCCACCTGGTCTATTTGGTGACTTCACTCCAGAGAATGAGCGTTTCTTTGTCCATTGGGTTTTCGTCACAGAAACATCTAATAAGATAGCTGTGGTCCCTATACAAATTGTTACTGCTGATCTTTTTTTTTTTTTTGAACAAAAATTTCAAAGCATGTCCCATCATCGGAGAAAGATATCTTTAGTCAGCACCAAAAACACATGGTAGCTACCCAAAAAAGGGGAAGGAGGCAAGCACAGTCCAGACTCTACCACTCCAGACTTCCTGATCCCAGGTACATGACCTACTGCCTAATAAATGAGTGTAGACTGATTGGGCCTCAGTCTCTCTTGTACAAAATGGGGAGTGGGGACTCAAATCAGCCTCCAACACTTACTTGCTGTGTGTCTATAACTAATCACTAAAGCACTCTGAACTTTTGATAAAATAAGACAGTTAGACTTGATAAACTCTGACCTTCCTTCTGTCTCGAAATTAGGTCCTAATCCTTGGGTCCATGAGCTTGACTAAAATGAAACACACACACACACACACACACTATTGCAAGATGACTAATGTCTTTTATCATCCTCAGTATTTTTTTTTAATGCATTTAAAAACATGCCTATTAGAAGGGCCCCATCAGCCTCTCCACATGCCAGGAGATGGGGTGGGTGGGGCAGGACACAGGATTAAGAACCACTCATTTAAATCAAAGAACGAATGAAATGCAAACTACCTGGAATTTTTTCTTCTCTCATAAGTGGAAGCTTCCAGAAAGAAAGGGTTGTTTCCCTCTTTCTTTGAATATCCTCAGTGCCCAGCACATAGTAGGTACTTCTTATATTTGAGTTCTTTGAAGAAGTTTCACAGAGAAATATCCAACAGATATAATGAGGAGAAGAAAAAAGCCCTCTCTCCTACCACTGGCATAACATGGAATCTTTGTTAATGACAATGCTAAGGTGGCTTACACGGCAGATCCTACTTCCTGGGCTCATTGGCAAAGGTGGCAGGACCTCAGAGAACACTGGCTGAGAACAGGGACTCTGCAGGAGTGAGGCCATCTCCAGGGTTCTTTAATATCTAGATGTAGGACATCCACTCAAAGTTTCCTAAAGAAGGAATGTTCACTTGTACTGATCAGGGCTTGATTCTGAAAAGAAAACCAGAGCAAAGTTCAATGTAGCCTGACCCAAGAGCCTCAAAGGGGATGCCTAGAGATAGAGACAGTGATATAGATACACATACATATGTATGTGTATGTATGTATATACATTCATGTAAGTATGATACTCTAGCCATGAAAAATATTTTCTTTTTTAAATTCAGTAAAGATTTAAATCAGCTATTTGAACAGGCAGAGTACAGCACATCCAAAAAGCAGTAGATAAGGAATGTTGGGTTCGTACACACACTTTCCTTAGGAAAACTACTAATGCTATCTAGGGTGACCAAAGAATTCTGTGTCCTTCAGAATCATCACTTCTCTGTTTTGTCCATGGAGAGGAAAGGGGAGACAAAAAGGGACAGAGAGAGAAGAGGGAAGCAGGAAATAGGGAAGGGGAAAGAGGGAGAGGGAAAAAGAAGGGAGATGGAAGAAAGGGAGGAAGAGATGGGGGAGGGAGGGAGAGAGAGAGAGAGAGAGAGAGAGAGAGAGAGAGAGAGAGAGAGAGAGAGAGAGAGATTGTACATTGCCTTATTGGAAAAAGAAAACTATCACTGAGTTATTGACATTAAGGAATCATTTTTAGCTCCAATCACTGGGTTCCTGAAAGGATGGGGCATACTGGCTAGAAAGACTATATAGTTTTGAAAAAGTTTCCCTAGAATTGACCTCTTAAGATATCACTCTGCCTGTTGGTCTCTGAAGAAATCTTACCTGGTATCTTTATGGATCACCCAAGATAGGGGAGAGGGACTATTCATTCATCATCTATCTCCCACTAAATAGGTCCTAGGGCCATTATTGGGGTACAGGCAGGACTACTAGGATTTTTAGAGTTCCCATTTTCCTAAGGAAGCCCAGGGAGGTGAAATTACAAAATCATGGGAAGGAGAGGTAAAAGGGTCCATCACTTCCTTCTGCAATTGAGGGTGCTAAGTCTCAAAAATGGGAAATCATTGGACCACACGATTAAGAACTGGGAAGGTGCTTAGTTTAGTGTTCATGTTGAATAGACGAGGACCATAGATTGGAAGTCATCCAATCACAGCATTAAGCTCTGGAAGACACCTCAAAAATCATCTAGCTCAGATCTTCATTTGCCAGATGAAGAAATTTAGCTCTGAGCCCAAGAAGAGACTTTGGAGTTCCATCAGGAGCTAGATCTCTGTCAGAAGAGGAGCACTTTGCCCTGGCTGAAGGACCTACATTCCAACCAGGATCTGCCAGGTCCCTGACCTCCTGGCCTCAGTTTCTTCCTCTGTAAAATGATATCTAAGGCTTCTCTAGATCTATATGTGGATAGTTATTGATAGAATATCTCTCTCTCTAAATGCATATTCCCAGAATCGAATATCTCTCTATGTAGAGTTTTCCAGAAGTCTTTAATAGCTTAAACTGCATTAAGATTTTTAGGGCCTATATATGCATAAATATTCACAGGGCTCAAATTCTCCATCTCTCTCTTCCACTCCCTCTCTCCCTCCTTTGTACTCTGTGCAACCAAATAAACATTCATGACGTGATTCATGAAACTTTTAAAATTACATTTAAAAATATGACAATATTACCTAATGGTTAAGAGCCCCTGAGGAAATCATCAGGTAAAGGGAGGTTGGGTGGTGCATTGGATGGTGCATTAGACTTGGAATTATAAAGACTTGGAATCAACTTCCACTTCCTTCTCTGAGCCTCAGTTTCCTCCTCTGGTAGTGATAATACCTGCAGCACTGAGTCCATCTCACTGGACCATTGGGAGCTTTATGTATGATAATCCATGTAATAAAATGCTTTGAAAAACTTTGAGTCTTTGGAAATGTCAGCTCTTACTCCTTGAAGCACATTTGGAACTAAACCAAAAATAAATCAGTAATTCAGAAGTATATATAAGGCATATTGGAAAGAGGATAGAGCTTGGAACTGGACTGGAAACCTTGGGATGCCCCTTACTCCCTGTATTACCCTAAGCAAATCATTTCATAGGTTCATGGGATTAAGACCTGGAGGGGACCTTTCGGATGAGCCAGCTCTGATCAGATAGAAATAACTGAAGTCCAGGGTGGGGGTGGGGTGGGAGAAGTGATATATTCACTCAAGGACCCCAGGAGAAGAGGGGCAGAGTCAAAATTGAAACACAGGTTATTTGACTCCAAATTCGTTACAATGTCATTAAGGCTACTCCGAGCCTCAGTTAAATAATCCATACATACCCCCCCTCACCAGGTTGGCATGGGGAAAGCACCACAGAAGGGCCTGTGATCAATAGGTTCAACAAGTCTTCACTAAGTTCCTACTATGTGCCAAGCCCTGTGCTGAGTACTAGAGTCAAACACCAAAATAAAACTTCCTGAGGATGCTGAAGATCAGTTAGATGATCATTCAACAGAGTAAATGTAAGAAATCATATCCCATTGTTTTGATTTGAATCAGGATCTAGATTGACAATCTTTTTTTTTTTAAACTAAGCAAAGAGTAAACCTCTGTCTCATAAAGGATACTGATTCCAAATATATACATCAAGTTATTCAATGAGCCTAAGTGAATTATTTTAATAATAGCTGCTAGAATTTTGCCTTGAACAAAGTAGGTCCATAAGGGTCTGGTCTGTGGTAAATAGATGCCCCATAAAACATCTTTTAACTAATAATTTATCCCCCATCACTAAGCTCAGAGGACTTGCTGTAGCAATAAGAAAGCTATTTTTCTACCATGAGAAAGGAAGGAAGGTCAGTTTTTTGTCTTTCTGGGATCCTATTACAATTCATCTTTAATTTCTTGGAAATTTAATGCATTTACTAAAAGCTAAAAAGTCAGATCTTAAAATAGCCCACAAAGATCAAGATTTGACTTTACAAGGGCCAAGAAATACAAAAAATGCTGGCATCCTTCCTTACCACATACCACTTCTGCACTACAGACAGAAGATCTAAGATTTATATGTCCGGGTATTATTACACAGGCCTACAATGGGAGAATGAACACTAGATTCATTACAAATCTTACAGAGGGAAAACTGATCCCAAATCCCAATAGAGTCTTGGTTAAACCTCTCCAAAAACTCAATTTTATGGGTTTGTATAGGGGAAGGGAGAGATCATTAGAGGGTCAGACACAGAGAGACAGTTATGGCAAATGGGCCAACCTAAAACCTGCAAAGACGGGGTGATTTGGTGTCCTGATGAGTGAATCAACCCCAGAGGAAGTCAAATAGTCCAATGCCTTCATTTTATTGATGAAGAAAATGAGCCCCAGAGTGTTAAATTACTTGGTCAAGGTCACTCAGGTAATAAGTACCAGAGGTAAGATTTGAATGCAGGATGAGAACTGACAGATGAAGTGCTCCTTTCTACTATACCACGGACTTCCAACTGCCCTAGCCCTTGGTTTCCTAATCAGGAAAATAGAAGAGGTAGACTAGACAGTTTCTAAAGTCCCTTCCAATTCTAGAGCTCTGGTCCTGGATCTTTCTGGTCACTGATAGAAGTTCCAAAGGAATGAAAGCTGAGAACCCGCAACACCCCACGCATTTCAGTAGAAGGAAAATCCCTGCCTCTAAGAAAAACCCTGAGTGCTCAGCTGTAATTAAGGACACTTCATAGCAATGCTGAACCCCAGGTTCTGGTTGGATTTTCTGTAAGTGCCCTGGACCTTTCCTTATTTTATTAACATTCAGTGCTGTTCAGTAATTCAGACTATGCCTGTGAGGCCTCAGACTAATGCAATTTCTGGCTGCATTGTATCAGTTTTGAAAGTCACAAAAACCTCATCAAAACCACCTTGGGTGTTACCTGAGGCCTAGGCTTGGAGGGAGGAAAGGAGAAATTCCACCATAGGACCTAAGATATAGGTCATTCCCAACCAGCTGATCAATCCCCCCACCCCCACAAAGGAGGATGGCCCAAGCCCCCAGAGCTTTTAACTTGCAGCAACAGGTCCCACCCACCCACCCTGGGATGTTTTTATTCTAAGTAATTGCCTGGGCTTTACTTTGCTTACCTCTTTGAAAGGCACTTGTCTAGAGACTGAACAGTTAATTACTGTTTTCCTCTTAGGTCTATGATTACCAAGATGCAAAAGATCTATTAAAGAGGGCTGGAACCAGGACTTGGTGGCTAGATTCTCCTCAGAATGAGGGTAAAGGATGGAGCTTGGTGTAAATTAATTGTTTTGAAAAAACAAAGCAACCATTTCTGGGGTGACTGCACTAATACAAAATACAACTGATAGGTTTTTTTCCCTTCAAAAGGAGGGAGAAAGCTGGCTAGAATGGGGACACCTGTCTTGGTTCTCATAGCTAGTGCTTATATATACACTGCCTTCCAAACCTGTCTGTCATCAGCCTTTCCAGCCTTAGTGCATAGTACTGACTTTGGCTGACTCTTCTACACAGTCAAACACTGTTGCTCATACACTGTGCTCCATGTCCAAATCTTTGGACATTTGCCCTGGGCTCTTCTCCACACCTTGAATGCACTCTCATCTCACTTCCGCCTCTTACATTGACACCCTACAGCTCAAGCACCATATTCTATAGAAAGTCTCTCCTGGGTGCCCTTCCTCTAGGTGTTAATGTCTCCCCAGAAAAATTACCCACTATCTCTTTGTAGAAATCCTCAGCTAAAGTATAAACTCCAGGTCAGGAACAATTTGACTTTTGTCTGTGCTTGCCCAGAACGGACACAAAGTAGCTGTCTAAGACATGCTAGCAGACAGGTTGATGTGTTATCCGTCTGTCAGTCAATAAGCATTTATTAATCTTCTACTATATGCTGGAGATACAAAAAGAGGGAGAAGACAATCCCTGCCCTCCAGGAGCTCACAGTGTAATGAGGGAGACAACAGGGAAATAAATATATACAAACAAGCTCTAGACAGGAAAAGTTAGAGATAATTAAGAGAGGGAGGGCACTAGAATTAAGCGGGGTTGGAAAAGGCTTTTCCTTTTAGGAAAGATTTTAGTTGGGACTCAGGGGAAGCCAGTAGGCAGAAATAAAAAGTGAGAGCATTCCAGGCCTGGGGGACAGCCAGAGAAAATGCCCAGAGCTCAGAGTTGAAGGGGTTGATTTGTGAAATAGTCAAGAGGTTGATGTCACTGGATCAAAGGGTTTGTGTAAGGGAGTAAGGAGTAAGAAGACTGAACAGGTAGGAGGGGACCAGGTTATCATTAGCCAGATCAAGTCCCAGTGGAAATCTAGAAAATGATCAACTCTAGGCCTGGAAACACTTCACTTTCCCTCAGTCAAGTTCCACCTCCTCCTTCTACAGATGAGGAAACCAAGGTACAGAGAGACTGACCTCTCTAGCCAAGGTCAGGCAGAGACTAAATGGCAGATGTGAGATTTAAACCTAGGACTTCCTGACTCCAAGTCCAGAACTTTTATCTACTACTTCAGGAATGCCTCTTGTGCTCTCAGGCTTTTCTTATATGCAAACAAATGCGGCAGAGGACTATAAAAGGAAGGTGTGGAGCACAGGGAAAAGCCCATGGCCTCATGAGACCAGAATGCACATTGCACCTCTGCTCAGCAGGCCCTGTTCAGTGACTGGGCAAAGCTGAGTCTCAATTTCTCCATAGGGAAAAGGAGGGGACTGGACTCTGCCTGAGTTCTGTCCCTTATTCCTCCAGCTCTAGCATGCTGGATCTGTGATAAGGCCCTGGGCCAACTTTACAGAACAATATAAATGGGACCCAGTCCTGGTTCATATGCTGAACAGAATTCTGGGACATTCGTCCCCTCCTGGAAAGACCTCTGGCTTCCAGGATGAGCTACAAATTCTTGGGCCCACCACATCCAGGCTCCAAATTACACACTAGTCTGGCCCAAAGGGACTACCATTTGCTCCCTTATCTTCCCCAGGATCTTTGGCTGGGGTCCAGCCTGGCGAGCACCCCTCCCTTCTACTTCCCTTCACCTTAGGGCTCAGTAGGTGCCACCCTCTAGAGCCCCTAACGTGACTTCCTCTGGGGAAGGGGATGTCTATCTCAGAGTCATAGCATCACAGACTTGTACTGGACCAGGAAAAAACCTCAGAAGTCATCTAATCCAACCTTTCTATCACATAAAAGGAAACTGAGTCAAGCAGAGAAGGGCTGAGGCAGTATGTACAGTAGAAGGGACACTGGCTTGGGAGGCAGAGGTCCCAAGGTCAAACCTTAGTTCTGCTACCTCCACTTCAGGTAACCTCACTTAATCTTTTGAGGTCTCAATTTCCTCCTTTGCAAAATGAGGGGGCTAACTGATAACCTCCAAGGTCCTCCAAATCCCTGATCCTCTAAGGGATTTGCCCCTAGTCAGACAGGTAGTGAAAAAGGTTGGATTTGAGCCCAGGTCTGTACCACCCAGCCTCCCTCCAGGAACATTGATCCACTGATCCAGGTTCATCATTCCCAAAGGAGAAAAAGGAGCCTGGGGAGGAGGGGGGGAAGGATCCACCCCCACCCCCCATTCCTGGCCTCTTAGCTGTTGGTTTAGATGGCTGAAGGAGGAAAAACTAGAGCGGCAACTCCTCCCCTTCCCTGACTCATGAGGGAGGCAGGTAGCAGCTGAATGTCTTCAAGTGAGGGAGAGATCACCTAGGGCCACTGGGAATAAACGAATGAATGAGTCCCAGTAGCGTCTGGAAGAGACCAGTGTCAGCGATGGGGAGGGAAGGCTGCCAGCCTCATTCCCAGAGCGCCCCCCAGCAGCCCACTCTTCACACCACACAAGCCCCTTCCCTAGCTCCCAGAAACCATCCCCAGCTCTTTCTTGGCTTTCTCCCCGAGCCTGTGGCCTATAGCAGCCGAGCCAGCCCCGCAGAGCCCCAAGGACACTGGCTGACCTTTCTGCGGGGAGCCGCCGATGCTCTCGCTGCTGGACTGCATGTCCAGGGCAGCTCTCTTGAGGCTGCTGAAATAGCCTCGAGAGCGGGCGAAGCTGCCACGGGGGGACCTGCCATTGGGGCTGGCGAACGGGGTCGAGGTGCCGTCCTTCCTGGCGAAGATGCCGCTGAAGAAACGCAGCAGCCGGTGCTCGGGAGGTCCCAGGGACGCCCCGGTGAAGAGGCCCCGGCCCCCGGCGGCCTGGGCCTGGGCCCGCTCCAGCCGCTGCAGGTCGCTGTTATCCAATGTGCGGTTCTTGCTTTTGCAGCGCTCCCAGCGCTCCAGCTCGGACAGCGCTAGCGGGTCCACCTTGCTGAGCACCTCGCCCACGTCCAAGGTGTTGCGTTTCTCCGACGGCTGAGGCTGCGGCTGCGGCTGGGGCAGGGGCCCCTCCGGGGCTCCGGAGCCCATCTCGGCCTCAGCTGCGCCCAGAGCATCCCCGGGGTCTTCTGGGACCCAGAGGGGCTCCCCTTCGGGAGGCTGGTGCAGGCAGCCGGAGCTGCGGTGGTGCTTGTCCCGGGATAGGGCCCGCAGCCTCAGCACGTCCCCGGCAGGCCAGTGGCGGAAGCTGAGGCTCCTCCGGAGCAGCCTCTGGGGGGGTCCTTCGGGTGGAGGGGCTCCGGGACCCTGCTCCTCCACCTCCGGGCTGCTCAGTCCTGCCCTGGCCTCGTGGCCCCCTTCAAATTCCGGGCTGCCCCGGGTCAGTTTCTCTCCGTCCTCGTCCTCCTCCGGCTCGCCATCGCCCCCTGAGGGGCTCGTGGGCCCACAATCCGACGGCTCAGTTGCCCCAGCGAGGGCCGTTCTCCCGGACGAGGAGCCTTGCTGGAAGGGCTCCGGTCGAGCAGGCACCTTAAGGCGGCCCAGCTCCAACTGGCCGGTGCTGCGAGTCCGAAAGCTGCGGGGACTAGGCACACTGTCCTCTTCCTGCCTCTCCTCCAGGCTGTCCTCGTCCTCCTCGTCCTCCACCAGGTCCTCTCCGACCTCCTCCATCAGCAGGCCTCCCCGGGGCAGGCTGGCCGTGGCCGTGGGCAGCCGCCGGCGCCGGCGCCGCGGGGCCCCGGGCCCCTGAGAGCCCGCCGCGTCTCCCGGGGTCCCTGGGGGCGGCGACGGCGGCTGCAGCAGCTCCTTCTTCACCATGGTCACGGAGATGCGGTAGACGGTCTTCCTCTGGGGAGTCCCCCTCTGCATGGTGGCCGGGCCCGGCTCGGGGCTGCTGCTGCTGCCGCCACCGCCGTCCAGCAGGTACATACCTGCTCCCGGGGCGACTGCCTCCAGCTCAGGCAGCCTGCCCCAGGGCGAGCATCCCGGCCGGGCTCCCGGCTGCCCCTCGGGAGGGGGCTGCAGATGTCCGCGTCCTCCGAATCCTCCCCTCTCCCTCCTCCCCGAGTTCCTCAGCCCGCCCGGCCGCCGCGGGCCTTGAGGGTGGGGGGCTAATGCGGCACGTCGGGCTCCAGCAGCGCCCCCGGCACTGGGGGGTCCATGATCCGGAAAACGAGCGAGCGCCCGCCCCGCCCTGCAGAACGAGCCGGGGCCTGCGCCGGGGCAGGGACCTGGAGCTGGGGCTGGAGTCGGAGTCCGAGCCCGGGCCGGAGCCCAACCCCGGCTGCCCTTCGGGCAGGGAGAAGGCGGGAGAGAAATCCGAGGCGGGTAATGGCCTGGGGCGAGGGGGCGGACCCTGCAGCAGGCCCAGCGGGCTGATGGATGGACGGACTGACGGCCGGACGGCCCGAGGGCGAGCCCAGCTCAGCTCGCGGCTCCGGGGCGCAGCCTTCTCCTCCTCCGCCGCCGCCGCCGCCGCCGCTCTGCTCCTGCTCTCGCTGCTGCCGCTGCCGCCCGGGGCGGGGTGGGGGGCGCCTCGAGGGGGGGCTGCTCAAGCTGTGGCCGGTGCAGCTGCTGCGGCTGCTGCTGCTGCTGAGCGCACGCTCGCGCCGGGCGCTGCGGGGCCCGCGGGCGGCCGCCTCATTGTCTCGGGCGCCTCGGGGCCCGCCCGTTCGCACCCTTGCCGCCCTGGCCCGGCCGCTTCAGGCCGGAGGCGCCGCCCCCTCGGCTCCTGCAGGGGCGGCTACGGGGGGCCGAGGGCTGAGCGCGGGGCACCGGCGGCCGCGCTCCCGCCCAGCATCCTCGCGCGGGCACGCAGGGCTCCCGGTCCCCCGGGCCGGGTGCGGACGAGGGGCGGAGCGCAGCCACAGCTGCTGCCGAGGGAACGAGCGAGCGGCGAGCGATGGAGCGAGCGAGTAGCGAGCTCGGCTCCCAGGGAAGTGCGGCAGCCGCGGAAGCGCCGGACTGGATTCCCGCCTTCGCCGCGGGAAGGGAGCCAGCGAGAGTGGCGGTAGAGGCGCAGGAGAGGAGCCCCCTCCTCATCCCCCCGCCCCCCGAGAAGAACGCCCCGCCGCACACTCGGAACGGGCGGGGCGAGGGCTCGCGGGTGGGAGGAGGGCGAGAAGCAGTATGTCCCCCACGGTCGTCAAGGGGGGAATGTCCCCAGGAACCCCCAGGAAGGGAAGGGAGCAAAGGTTTCTTAAACTCTTAACTCAGGTGACCCTCGCAACACCCGCGGGAGGGAGGGGCTATTAGGATCCCCATTGTACAGATGGGAAAACCGAGGCAGACAGGTTCAGTGACTTGTCCAGGTTCACACAGGACACATCTGAATTCGAGTCTTCCTGACTCAGGGCCCAGCGCTATCCACCACACCACCCAACACTGCATGGATGAATGAACATTTATTATGGAACCTTTTAGATCCAAAGGGACTGGATTTTAACTTAACAGTGAATGTGAAGAGGGCAGAGAAGTGGGAGAGGATCATCATCTGATACAAAGAAATAAGCAGAATGTCCTCTGTGATCCTTTCTGACTCTACCTCTAGGATGCCATGAACCTCTTCAGAAATCCCGATTTGTAAATTTGTTATCAACAACCAATAAGCATTTAGGGATTGCCTGCTGTATTATACCAGGCACCATGCTGAGCTCTAAGGATTCACTGACAAAATGAAACATACCTTCCCTTGAGGATTTAACAACCCAGTGCCATAGGGGCATAATATAACTAACTCTCCATTTCCTTTTCTGGAATCCCAACCCTCAAGGAGTACCTTGATTTTAGACCAACTCTACATCCTAAGTCAGCTGCTGGTACTTCTAAAGGGAGAGAACTGTCCAGCAGCCGACTGACCTGTCAATACACTATCAAATTGTCTTCGTTATAAATTAAACCAGAATACCAAAGAAAGTCAAGGCTGAATCTAAGCTCCTTGAGGCCAGGAAATATTTCCCTTCTGCCTGTATGTCTTCAGTGCCTAGCACCATACTTAGAGAACAAACTGCTTGATGGAACATTGTCCATAATAGACCATACCCAAGGAGACACTGTCAAGATCGGCAGAGCAAAACAAATCCATCTTCAGGCCAGGCTGCCAACCTTCTGGTATGACCCTCTTTCTTCCCTCTTAGCTAGCTCATCAGGGCCTCTGAGAAAAGCTCAGTCAGGGAAAGGCAATGTGACGTGAGAATAGAAGTACTCCTTGAAAACCAAGGGTGAGGAAGGGTGCTACTGTATCCTGTGACGCATCCCCCAGCTCTGGATCTGCTTCTGCATTTGTACAATAAAGGGATAGAATCAGTATTTCTAAGTCGATGATATCTTGTTGGACCTGCCAAACCTTCAAGGAACCTACCCCCCATATTAAACTCAGGCAGGAAGGATATTAATTTGTAAAATCCCCAAGATGATTTTTTTGGGCATTTTTCCAAGTCTGAATGAAACTAAAAAATAAAACCCAAAAAACTAGCAACTACACACAAGAATAGAACTGTTCAAAACTCGCTCCCTCTAAATGTTAGCAGCACCAAATGAAAACTGTCTTGTCTTCAAAGTGGGATGTCTAGGACAGCTGACCAGCCATGTGTCTCTCCTGGAGGAGAGTTCTGAAAATTGACTTTTTAAAACAACAGCAAAAGGGAAAATGACAAAAAGCAAAGCCTTCCTGCTGGCAGTGGAATGAGGAGGCCTGTTTGAAAGGTGAAGGACTTCAGGTCCATCAGCTTCCCCCCACAGAGGTGACCTTGGGCAAGACTCAGTGTCAATTTCTTCCTCTGTAAAAATGAGGGAATCCTAAGGTCCCTGGAAACACAAAATCCTATGAACCCCCAAAAGCAGGACCATCAGGTGATTTTAATACACCAGACCAGTAAGAATTAATAAACACAGAGCTGGAGGGGAACCTCTAGGCCACTCCTTCATTTTACAAGTGAGGAAACTGAGGCCCAGGAAGTAGCTAGTCCAAGGTCACATGGGTAGGGAAATAGTAGAGCCAAAATTCAGACACTCTGGCTCTCATTCCAAGTCCAGTGAGGATTCTTTCTCCTCCATCAAAATACCACGGGGATGTTTTCCAAGTAGGAAACAGAAGCCTCGAGATGGGGACTGAAGTTACCATGCCTTCAATTAATTTAGACCTAGAAGGTCCAAACTCTTATGTTTACAGGAAAATGAGTTTTAAGAAACTGAGGCACAGGGGGAGAAATGGTACAGCAGATGCAGAACTGGGATAGGCTGTAAATACTCAAATCCGCTCAGGGTCCATTACACTCTACTATGGGGGTGTTCGGTCGTTTCAGTCACGTGGACTCTTCATTACCCCACTTGGGGTTTTCTTGGCAAAGATACTAGAGTAGCTTTGCCATTTCCTTCTTGGCTATACTATCTCTTAGCATTTCACCAATGAGGACACTGAGTCCCAAAGATGGGGAATAAACCAAGCCCAGGGCCAAATGGCCAGTAAATCTTAGTGGTGGAGCTAGAACCTAGGACCATTAACCTCTAACCTGGTACCTTTTCTACTCCCCATTGGCACCTCCATTTTCCATATATCTTATTAATTTTTAAAACTGTGATGGTAAAATTGTTTATTTGAGCCAGCAGGGTCATGTCCAACTTCTGCAAAGGAACCTCCTTCAGCAATAGTCTTAGTAGAAAGCCCCTTACCACCCAAGATCCCACCAGGTGCTCTACTGAGGGGATGTGCCAGCCCCAATCCAGGCTTACTCCAGTCCGGTCTTTCCCTCCAGCCATACTATTAATGTGGGCTAGGATTAGGCAAATCCATTTTCCCCCCACCTTACAGAACACAGAACATTTCCAGCAGTCACTTTCAGCTTCCTGCCCAGGGATCTCAGGGATCCTGGATCCACACTTCATCCCACTCACCCCACTCCAGATACTGAGGTTTGAGGTCCTGGTGGACTCCCTTGACCGATGATCCCAAGGCCCAGGAGCAGCCCCTCCCACGTCCCCAGAGACTTGGGCTGTCCCAAAGCAAGGCCAGCCTGCCCAGACTCTCCCCAAAAGTCGCATGCCTCCAGGACTCACCATCTCTAGGAAAAGGAGGGAGGGAGCAGAGAGCCCAGCCTGGCCAGGAATCCCTCAAGCCTCTGGCAGGGTCTATTACATCAGCCTCCAATCTCTCCCCCATCTCTGTTCTAACATCTCTACACAGCTCCCAAATCGATATCCTTAAAGAAAAGACCTGACCAGGTTCCTCCCTAAGCTCAAGATACTCCCGCGGCTCCCTATTGACTAGTTTGGCAAAACCTGGCTTTGGCTGGCACCAGCCTGGCTTTCCAAGGCTGCTTACACATCCTCCTCCTCCTCCCCCTCAAATATTCCAGCTCTGGGCAGCTCCATCTTCCCTTAGAAGGTATCTTCTGCCTCCTCAACCACAACTCCAGAAGGCTCAACTCAGGTACCACCTACAGATGTGAGGGTCCCCGCACCCCAATTTCTATAAATGCATTTTCTCTCCATTGTAACTACTTTCTCAGGACCATAAACGGAGAACTGGGAAGGTTCTCAGAGATTTTCAGTGAGCAAAGGACAAAACAGGTTCAGGTAAGCTGCGACACACAGGTAGCCTCAGGGATGGGATTTGAACCCAGGCCTTGGGGTTTCAAAGCTCCAACTCTTACTTTGGAATTTTCTCCTTCCCTTTCCCTCCAAAGCTCCAGGAAGGACAATGCCCACTGTCTAGCACCATGCTGGGCACAGGCAGTCAATATGGATTTGTTAATTGGTTGATCTGCTGGGAGGGAGCCTTAGGGGTCTGTAATAGGAGCCGACCTCCTGGATCAGCTCAAGGAGCCAGGCCAAGGAGTGACTCAAAGGAGAAGAGGTGGGGGTGGGGGCAGATACCCTCTGGAAATTACCGAAGAGAGAGCAACAGAGGATGAATTTAACCCTAGGTCTTCCTCACCCCAAGCCAGCACTGAAGCTTCCCCCACTCCCCCAGCCCTTCCTTCTGCTGCCTCTACAGCAGACTCCAGCCGGTTGGGAGGTGATCCTGGGGGGGGGGGGAGGGGGAGAGGGGACGCTGTCACAGTTTATACCAAGTGTCATCAGAATTCCTGGGATCACAAGATCACACACCTGGAGCTGGCAGGAGTCTCAGAGTCCAATATCTCATTTTATGAGGGGGAAACTAAGGGCCTGCCCAAGGCCACACAGGTAGCACATCCCCTGACTCCTAAGGCATTTCTATCCCCACAGTCCCAAACTGCCTTGTTTTAGGTAA
Organism: Potorous gilbertii; assembly: GCA_028658325.1. Lineage (NCBI taxonomy): Eukaryota > Metazoa > Chordata > Mammalia > Diprotodontia > Potoroidae > Potorous > Potorous gilbertii. The sequence goes on along the minus strand of CM053770.1, from coordinate 293,467,425 downwards.
CTAATTAGTTTACCTGTTTCACTTAGAACTCCTTCCCATACTGTGGTCCTGCCCCCATCCCCTCTCCCTTTAACAAATCGCTGGCTTGGAAACTACTGTTTTGCCCAGTGTTCACTGTGTGGAAACCAAAGAGCAGATATAAGGCCAGTAGGTCTGCAAATGTTCCTTGTATGGAGAAATCTTATGGAGAGCCAGAAGCAGTGGCTAGTGCTCCTTTCCCCAGAATAAAAGCTGCCAGCTTCCAACAAAACATAGAGCATCCTAGAGGCACACTTAGCTTTGGGCACTAAAAGCTGATCAAATGCCTCCCAGTTTCCTCTGCTCACCCCCCAACTGGCTCCCAATGGGCCCTGGGGCCAAAATGATTTTCACAGAATCCCAGCTATCAGGTTGGAGAGACCACCTAGTTCAATACCCCCATTTTACAGAGCAGGAAAATGAAGCCAAGATGGTAAATGACAGAGGCCACCTGTGTCTTCCGGGCTGAGGGACAGGTTGTTTCAGCCCTTATGTGACATCAGGTCTTAAACTCTTACTAATAATCCCTTATTGTTTATTAACACAGCGGGCCCCATGAAAGCAAGGGCTGCTCAAAGTTGAGCTCCTTCACAGGTGCCCAAGTCCCTCCTCTAACTCAAAAGTTAAAATGAAGCAATTCTGGAAAGAGTGCACCTTATTTTCTGGCCAAGAGGAGACCAAGAACTCTTTATCTCAGAGAAAGCCATCTTCTGTCAGGGCTGGGAAGGGCAGGGGCTTCTGAGAGGTCTTCTGGTTCTTGGCTTGGAATTTTAAATCTTGCCTATAATGGCTTTTCTGGGGAGAGGGTGGTGCAGGTGTGTGTAGGTGTGTGTGTGTTTGTGTATATGTCTGTGTGTGTTGTCTCCAGGATAGTCAGAGAAAACCCTTTCTGCCCAGCCAACTAGAAAAATGGATAATTTTCATCATCATGCCATTAAGACATCCCATATTTCCAAAGAAGATACGGTGTGGAAAGCAAACCAATACGATATGCAGCAAGGGCCACAGTGTCATTTAAATAGACAAAAGGAATATTTTTCTACCAGCAAAGTTGGGAGGATGATATACCTGGCACTATGAAAGGATCCTCTCATGGAAATACACTTAGACTCTGTATTAAGCCAAATGGCTGCCTCCAACAGAATATATACATGTGTTTATGTATGTATGAATATACATATATATTTATACAAGTGCATGTGTGCGTATATGCATATATATGTGTATATATATACACACACGTGTGTGTGTGCATGTGCGTGTGTGTATTCTGGATTCTGTTTTCCTATAGAAATGATTTTTGGTGGTCTTAAACTCCTAAGACCTAACAAAGCTTCTAACACACAATAAGTGTTTAATACTGAATGAATGAATAAATTCCCACCTTCTAGGTAGAAGCAAAGGTAAGGAGGGTACTGGGTTCTGCAACATGGATGGGGAGGGAGCTGCTGGCCTGACACCTCACAGTAGGCTCTTAAATCAGGCACCAGGTCTTGCTCACAGGCAGTCTCTCTCCTCTCTGTATGTCTTCACTTGAAAAGTCAGGTGACGGGAACATTCTTTGGTGATGAAAACCTGCCAACACCCTTGTAGTGAGAGATCCCTTTGGAGGGCTACCCTTCAGTTCCCCAGACTACCTGCAACAGAGATCAGGAAGGATTTCCCTTGCTGATGGATGGATGGAAGGGGAAGCTACTATTTCAGTAAGAGCCATGGAGATCGGGGAAGCTGTGTGGAGTGAGCCAGGGGTGCCAGCTTTGTGGGGTTTTCTCTGATGTTTAGTCTTCCATTTTTATCTCTAGGTATAGTCAAAGGATCACAGATTCAGAGTTGGAAAGTCCTTGGGAGGGTATGCAGCCCAAATGCCACCATTTTAGAAAGGACAAAACCAAGGCCTTGAGAATGGAAGGGACCTGCTGCACATCATTGGTGCCAGGGTCATGGTAACAATCCCCTGAGTCAGCATGTAAAATGCTTTGAAAACTGTCAAACACTATATAAATGCTGGCCATTATCTACTTCTTTTTCATCATCATCATTTTTGTTATTATGATTGGACAAATCAGGGATTTGGACCCAGGCCCCTGGACCCCCACATCTCTCTTTTGTATGAGGTTTCTCTCCATGCTACATTCGTGAAAAGGAAAACTGGTTTGTTTGAGATTCAGACAATTCACTCACTGACCAATGGTTCAGAAAAAAAGAAAGTGGGGGGAAAAAGTGGCCCCTGGGCACAGCCAAGCTCCCAGACTCCCCTTTTGTGCTACTGGGCAGAGAGCCAGCCATTAGGAGAACCTACTTGAAATCATTAAAAGCGTGAGGACCTGATTAGAAGGGAAATAAATCCTGTTCTTCCGGCAAAGTCTTCTCTTGGAGGGTGATGACCCTGGGTTCTCTGAATCTGTCACTGGGGAATGCCAGCTTCCCAAGATGAAGGACTCAGGCCAGGGCTGGTCAGTCTTACGCACAGAGGCTAAGCATGGGAAGTTTGGAAGCGTGGACACAAGCAAGGTGGGGCTGCCATCTCTGTGCTCTGAGGGAAAAGCCATGTCTGTGAATTCAATGATCCCTGCGAATTCAAGTCCAGCATGGAAGTGCAGGTCCTGGCCCTACAAAGAACAAAATCAGGTCTTGCCCTCAGGAAATGTACCTTCTGAATTCAACATTACCTAAAGTGACAAGAAAGAGGCTCTGCCATGGAAATGGGGTGTTGGACTTGATAGAGCTGGACCCAGGTCAGGGAGACGTGGATTCAAATCCCACCTGTTAATCGTGCCTTTGTTAACATCTCCCCTTCTGTCCCCTGGCCTTGCCCCATTGAGTGCAGGCCTCCATCCCCTCCCACCTCCTCCCACAGCTGCTGGCTGGTCTCCCTGCCTAAGTCTCTCCCAGCCTTGCTCCATCCTCCCTCAGCAGCCTTGCCATCTTCCTAAAGTCCAGAGCTGACTACACCCTCCCCTAGTCATTTAGTTCCAGTGACAGCACCCTATTGCATCAGGATCAAATCAAAAATCCTCTCTTTGGCACTAGAAACCCTTTATATCCCAGGTTACCCTACCTCAGCAGACTTCTTACATATCACACATGCATACCCACATACTCTGGAATCCAGTGACACTGGCCTCCTTGCCTTGCTCAGACAATTTACACCATGATTACAACATTATCAATGGAGAGAACAAAGAAGAAAAAAAAGGAAACTTGAATGCTTACCCCCAAAAGATGAAAGAAATAGGAAAGGGACCCACATATTCAAAGGCATTTGGAGCAGCATTTTTAATGGTAGCAAAAAGCCAGAAGCTAAAGGGGATCCCTTCCATTGGGAAGTAGTTGAACCCAAATTATGGAATAAAATATGCATTAGTGTGCCATAAGAAAGGAGGAAGGGGACAGTTTCAGAGAAATATTGGAAACAGAAGAACTGATGCAGAGGGAAGGGAGCAGAGCCCGTAGAACAGTTACAAGGTAAAGACAAGCAGCTTTGAAAGACTTGGGAATTCAGCTCAATGCAGTGAGAGGACCAGTAGTGATGCCTCCAGCTCACCTCCTGACACAGAGAGTTGAGGGACATGGGATGCAGAAGGAAATCTACATTTTTGGACATGGCTACTGTGGGAATTAGGTATGATTGATTATACGTATGTGGTGTCAGAGTTTTATTTTGTTTTCAGTGGGGGGAGGTAGGCAAGGAGAGAAAAATAAATGCTTTCTGATTGAAAAGAAATTTCAAAAGATAGAAATTAAATATTTCAAATTTATAACAAGTATGGCTCCGGAGATGAGCCATGAGAAGGCCCCTCCTTCCATTTTCTGCAGGTGTGGAAAATTACAGATGTCTGATTTTTCAATAAGTGGGTTAGTTTTGCTGAACAATTTCTGTTTTATGTTCTTTGTTACAAATGACAGTTTTCTGGGATGGGGCAGGAGGAGAGTCAATGGGAAATATAAGAGATGGAAAAAATAAAATATATAAAATGAATCTTTAAAAAGTAAGACATAGGCATGTGAAGAAAATGAATGAATGAGTACATGCTGACCTCTGGATATCACACAGGCTTTCCTACGCAGAACTGAGTCTGGAACCGGTCCTGCTCAGGAAGGGAATTGGCGTGCCAGGTGATAAGGGAGTACAAAAGGCATAAAGAAGAGTCCTCACCAATGCCTGCCTTTTATTTTTAGTCACCCACACAGATGACAAAAAGCAAGCAGCAAATTGCATACACAAACTATTAGAAATGACAGCCTTGGTGAAGCAGCTCTGCAGTGCTCCAAGGATGAGTCACCCGATTTTCTGATAGTGAGCCTTCTGGTTCATAAATTAGACCCCAGGTTCAAAGCTGCCTCTGCACCGCTGAGACTGATGAACCCCCTTCACTGTTCCTCCCCCAGCTTCCAGCTCTCGGGGGAGGCCTGGCAGGGGCCCAGAACTCAGGAAATCAAAGGAATTCCTTCAGTCAAACTAGCAATTCTACCTGTGCCTGCACCCCAGCTGCTAGATGTGGGTGGGCAGGGCTGTGAAGATGAGACTTCTCTGGCCCAGCAGAGTGGATCCTGCTCTGGCCAACAGGATTGATTTTCTCTTTAGAGGTGTACCAGATGTGGAATAGGGGAGGATCTCATTCAACTCAACCTTAGCAAAGCCAAGCTTGGTATATGACTACAAGGCAGCTTCTGAAGTGGATCTAGCAAGGACGAGGTCAGTCAGGAGGAACATCAGAGGTCGTCTACTTCAACCCCTTCACTTAACAGATGAGTAAACTGAGACCCAGAGAGGGAATCAGAACTCTGAAGCTGGGAAGAATCTCAGACACCATCTAGACTCATACCCTCATCTTATAGATGAGGAAACTAAGGACCAAAGAATTTGTGAGCCCCTTGAGGGCAGGGACTGTCTATGTCTTTCTTTTCTTCTGCATGCTTAGCACACTGACTGGCACATAGTCAGCACCTAATAAATATTGTTGACTGACTGTCCTCTGATTCCAGAGCTTTCAAGGTCAACATCTGGCCCTGTCTGGATGTTCCCTACATATCTGCTCTGGGGTCCACCATTCACACGGATGCCAGAGTTCTCTGCCCATGCCATTCCCCGGCTCTCTGGGCTTCCGAGGTAGGTTTTGCTCTTGCCTGTAGGAGAAAACAGACCCCACCCCCTCCCTGGGCATTTAAAGCCTGTCACAACCTGGGTCCAAGCTCTCTCCAGAGTGATCTCATGACATCCCTCTCACACATCCTGGCTCACTCGCTGTGGCTCACCTTGTGGGTGCCTTCACAGAAGCCATGCTGAGTTCAAATAGAATTGGGGCCACTAAGCCCTCCATCCAGACCCCTGTGGGGCTTTACAGTGTGAGATTACCGTTGGCCTACCGTACGTCTATTTATTGCGCTAAATATTTCCCCACTACATTGTAATCTCTTCCTGCATATTTGACTTCTCTGCTTTATAGGGTCATGGAATGTAAAGCCAGAAGGGTCCTTAGAGACCATCCACCCAGGCCTCTGAGTTTAAGATACAAATTAACTTTATTCTTTTAAAATTAATTATAATTTTAAATGTGCTTAAAATTTAAAATGTGCTTAAAACCTAACCCTCTTGTCCACCTTCTTTTCTGGGTATCCGCTCACTCCTTTCCCCAATAAGCCATTCATGCCCAGGAAGAAAGAATTTAGAAAGAGGTCAAGAGGTAATTCAGCAAACTTGCCAATACACCAATAGTATATGATCCAGTATGGACTGTGACAGTGTATGCAGTATGGTACACCCACAGCCCCCCACCTCTGCAAAGATAGGAAAAGAGGCGGCTTTTCTCAGCCAGCACCGCTGGTATAATTACTCAGCTGGTGTATTTCATACTTTGCAGCTCTTTCTACCTCAATTATTAGAATCATTATCTCTACCTCCACTCACTCATGAAGCCCAGAGATTCAAAGTGAGTTAGTTGTGAGTTAGTGTAGGAGGCAAGAGTCACACAAAGGTCAGGTTGCTGCATACCTTCACAGCTAACTGTTTTCACGTCCCCATCCCTAAAGAATGAACAAGTGCAAGTGAAAATTTAGACTCAGCTCTGAGAAAGCTGGAGAGCCAAGAGAATGTCACAATGACCACAGGATGAGAAGGAAGACCTCAGAATCCCAGAGGGTGGATGAGGAAACACACCTTTTGGTTTGCAGGTGGTGGGCTGCAGGTGTGAAATTCTGCATACACTATTATGAGATATGTCAAAGTGTTGATTTGTTTTGATTACCTGACTTTTCCCCCATTGGGAAGTAAAAGCAATGTAAAGAAAACTAACAACTAACAAAACATTTTTTAAAAGGCATGTGTACCTGAGAAGAGGATAACTCAGTGAATAATTAAGTAGCCACAGCCCAGTGTGGTACTTTGGTCTGCTACATGGCACCACTCATTCCCCCATATCCAAGCTGTTTCCTGGACCTGCTGACTTCCCCTCTGCAGCATCTTTCCAGAATATGTCCCCTTCTCTGTTCTGCCCCTGCCCCCACCCTGGTGCAGGCCCTCACCTATGGCAGTAGCTGCTGGGGGCGCGGGGGGGGGGGAGGAGGAGGGGCTCTCCAGCCCCTCCTCCCCTCAGTCACCAAACTGACCACATCACCCCCTTGCAATAAAGTCCAGCAAGTTCCTCATGGCCTCCAGGACCCAATCCAGCCCTTCAGAACCCACCCTACCCCTACCTTCCTCTGACATGTGCTCTTGGATCCAGTGACTCTGGCCTCCTTGGTCTACAACCAAGACCCTCCATCTCTCAGCTCTGGGTATTCTCCAGCTGTGCCCTCTGCCTGGAACACTTTCTCCCTCCTCTGCTCCAATGACAGAGCTCCTGGACTTCTTTCAAGATCCAAGTAAAATCCCACCTTGTACAGGAAGTTTTCCCCAGGCTCTCTTCCTTCCAATGCCTTCCTTCTGTTCATTGTTTTCTATTCATCCCTATACAGATTGCTTTGTATATATTCGTTTGCACATTTTCTCCCCCTTTAGATTGCAAGCTCTTTGAGGTCAGGGATTGTCTTTTGCCTTTTTTTTTTTTTTTGTATCTCAAGCACTTGGCACAGGGCCTAACACATAGTAGGTTCTTAATAATGTTTACTGATTGATTACTCTAAAGTTTGCAAGGCACTTTAGACAGAAATATTTTATTCTTACAACCCTGGCAGGTAGGTATTATTATTCACATTTTACAGATGAGGAAACTGAGGCAGACATCAGTAAAGTAACTTGCCCAGAGTCAGACAGCTATGAAGTGTCTGCCATCTGATCTAAATTCAGGTCTTCCTGGCTCCCAGTCTAGCTGTCTAAGCCACCTGGATGACAATGTCTTTTATCCTAAAACTTGAGCATGTAATTGTGGGAAGGGAAAAGATTTGATGTGGAGTGGGGCACCATTATACCAATAATGTCGTTTCCCTCATTGTGCCTTCCACCTTTATCCTCTGGAGCAGGTAGACTGACTAGGTATCTTCCCCATCTCCTTATCAGCAAGACACTTCCTGCTTATCAGTAGATGAGAGAAGGAGGTAACATGGGAAGGAGATGATATGAGGAATGTTCATTTCTTACCCAGCTGCTTCCCTGAGGAGTCTGGGCTCCAGGTGGGTATTGGGGCTGAGCAGAGCGTCTCATAAGAGACAAAGAGCAAGGTTTCTGAAATCCACTCATCATCTCTGATCTCAAAAGACATTTGGTGGCTGTGAAAGGTATCTACCATCAAACAAGAAAATAACTGCTTTCACAGAAAGGACAGGGTAATGGGAGTGAAGGAGGCTGGTTTCATGAATATTTAATTGACCACAAGGAGACTCTGATGGCTTTGATCTCCCACAGTGCTATTTCTCTATTTTTATTAACAGGTTAAACATTCACAAAAAGAGCTCAGCCTGTTATCATGGTGGGGGAAGGAAAGACCAATAGAGGAAAGGATAAGAAAAAAGAAAATTACACCCAATAAGCAGCTTACTAGAGATATTTAGGATTTAATGATGGTAATACTGGGTGGATAATATTTCTTTAGTCCCAAACCCCACAGGCTTCAGTTTATGCAGATCCAGCCTATTCAAAGCAATGATACATCTCCAGTGGATTGAGCATATCTAGAAACCACAATGGGTCTACAAGACCCTAGAAACCCTTATGTTTACTTGAAGCCTATCCTGAGGGCTCCAGAGGTCAAACACCATCTTTTGTGATGTAGAAGATAACAGAAGGCCTAGATTTAGAGTTAGGAGTTTCTGAGTTCAAAGCCCAGCTCCGCTGTTTACTCCCTAGGTAGGGCAAATCAATCCCTCTTCCAGGGTCTCAGCTTCTTCATCTGTAAAATGGAAGGGTTGATGAAAACTGAGAGAGATGATAACAGATAAAAATAATCAATTTGAGGAGGGGAAGAGGAAGTATGATTCACTAATACAATGTTGGTGGACATGTGAATTGGTCTATTTTAGAAAACACTTACGTTTTTATTATGTGAATAATGTGGGAAAAGTTAATGTTACGCTACACTTTAACCCACATTTGGGCATGTGCTCCCATGACTGTCCCCCATATCTAAAATGTTTTCTCCCCTCTACCTCTGTCTCTTGACTAAGCCCCTCCCATTGCTTCAAGAAGCCATTTCCGATCCCCCCTCCCAGTTGTGGGTGGCCCTCACTCACATTACTCCTTATCCATTTTTTATACAAACTGCATTTACTTATCTGGGACTATCTTGACTCCTCAATAAAATGGAAGCTTTTTCATGGCAAGGATTGTGTCACCTTTATCCCTGAATCCTCTGGGTCCCTACCTGGCACATAACAGGCATTTAATCTTCTGGATTGATGATTGATCGAAAGCTGTCGATATCAAGAAACTGATGGCAACACTTTTTGTGATACCAACAAATGGAAACAAAGTGTGTACCCACTGACTGGGAGATGGCTAAATAAAGTATGTTACATGAATATAATGGAATATTCTTGCACTCTAAGGAGTGGTCTGGGTAAAGAATTCAAAGAAACCTGGGAGAACTGAAAAAGAACCAGGAGAAGCTGATAGACAATCCCTGCAATAACAATTTTGAAATAACACATGAAAATTAACCAAACAAAATAAATACAAAGGTCGATATTAAATCCAGAAGTTAAACAGCCACAGATGCTGGAGGTGATCTATCTAGACAAATATGGTTGGTATCTATGTGTTGGTCAACTCTCCTTGACTGTTTTTCTTTGTTATGAGAGAGGACTTGGGGTAGAAAGTAGGAAAATGATGCTAAGGGCATAAGATTTGGAGCTGCCAGGCAGACCAGTGTCCTATCTGTATAGATGAAGAAACCAAGGCTTGGGGAGGTCAAGCCATTTGGTGAAAGGTCTCATATGTATTACTGGAAGAGCAATCTGAACCCAGGCTCCATAACACCAAGCCACTCAGTGATTTTTCTACTATATTACAGAAAAGGAAAAATTATCATGATATTTAAACAAATACTTATATTGTATTAAATTACTTTTGCCCAGAGACAACAGGGTGGAAGGGCAGAACTCCAGGCAGGAAGGCAGGATCGAGAAGTCTCCAGGCTCCTTCTCCTCCCAGCACTGAGAGTCATCGGAGAGTCAGTTCTCCAAGAGCAGGGACATCTTTCTTAGCTTTATTTGTATCCCAGGACCTTGCACATTAAGGAGACTTTATTAAAGACTTGTTACTTGATCTTAGGATGCAGGTACAAGAATCCTGAGTCTAGAGTCAGAGCATCTGAGTTCTAATCCCACTTCTGATGCTTAATGCCTGTATGACCTTGGGCGAGTCATTTACCCTCTTTGGGCCTCAGTTACCTCAGTTGCAAAGTGAAGGGGTTGGTTTGTATTCTAAGGTATTATCCATGAGCCTACGATCTCACACCACCTTTGGACCTGAAAACCTCTGATCCCCAAGCTCTTCCCATTCTTTACCGGCAAAGCCCCAAACTAATGATGTCAGCCATTATAGAAGCAAGAATGATGGAGTCCTAAAGCCTGAGCTCTAACCTCACCCCTCCACACTGACTAGCTGTGTGGCCTTGGGCAAGTCACTTCACCCTCTTTTCCTCAGTTTGTGAAATGACTTGGAGAAGGAAATGGTAAACCATTCTAGTATCTTTGCCAAGAAAACCCAAATGGGGTCATGAAAGTCAGAAAGGACTGAAACAATGGGAAAAACAACAGTAGTGGGGGGTATCCTCTGCAGTCTCTTCCAGCTCTAAATCTAAGATCGCCAGGCAGCCTGAGTCTGCTTCTCTGGAGAACAGAAGAGCCCACACTCTTCTCCACACCTCCAGTTCATGATATAACCAAAGGTTCCATTAGCACCTTCTTCTAACTATCTCAACAGGTTCCAAGTAGAAGAAGAGAAGTATGGGGCCTATTATTCCAGCACCCTTTCTACTTCCCACAGTTAGTGGGAGCAACCTCAGGGGCCCTGTCCGGGTTTTGGGAGCTATGGAATAAGAAACCTTGTTTTGATCACAGACTCAAACGGAGGGAGAAAGTGCCTCAGGCCAAGAGGCATCAGATGGGCATCAATATATGGGACTCTCAGGTCCCCAGAAGGAAAAAAAAGGTGATGGGGTCTAGGCCAAGGAAGGGGGGGGTCCTCAGAATTCCCTGTCCCTGCCCACAAATCCACATTCTTACCAGAGAGACAACATACACATAGAAAAATATACTCTTAATAAATGCAAAGTAATTTAAAAACACAAGAGAATTAGGTATCTCCAAGAAGCTGGGGACAGGAGGAGAGGATCAGGAAAAGCTTGGTGTAGAAGACTGCACCTGAGAGAGCACTGAAGGTGATGCAGGATTCTAAGAGACAGATAGGAAAAGGGAGGGTGTTCCAGGCAGGGGAACAGCCTTGAAACAGGCCTGGAGACAGAGAACCTAAGTGCAAGGGGGAGTGAGCCCTCATTGAGGCCAGTCTGATTAAAACCAATAAGGATGACTTCATTCTTTGAAACTGTGGTACCTGGAATGTTACAGGTGCTTAATAAATGCTCCAGGATTTAACACAGTGTCTGGCTCCTCATGGGTGCTTAATAAATGTTTATTGATTGATTGCTGGTTGGTGGATTTCAGGAGGTAGATCCTCAGCTGTGTCTGTCAGTGTGACATGATGAGCCTTTTTTTTTTAATATCTTTGTATGAGTGTTTTCGAAGGAAATAAACCACTGCTGTTTGCCCAGTTTACTTTACCCATTGAGTACTTTTCTCAGGTGGACCTTGAGAATCCCTTTTGAGAAGGTCCTAATCTTGTTTAAAGGATTACCCTCACAGGTCTACTCTGGAGTAGGGACATCATGAACCAGTCAATGCTTCTGGGGAAGGAAAGCTGGATTCCTTTCTGTTGTGAACAAAGAGCTGGAGATTTTAGGGGGAGAGGGCTCCTCCCTTCCTCTCTCCTCAGGCTAATGGTTTGTAGTACTTAGCACCTGTTCTTGAACTGGGGGTGGTTTGTACTCAAAGTGGACCGATTTCATAAAACTTTGTGTTTCAATGAAGGCTGAGAAAATTTTTTTTAAATGACTAGCCCACACAAATCTTTCTCTTAAAAAAAAAACAAGTCCAGTAAGACTGTTGGTAAAAAACCAAAAAAACAACAAAAATCCACCTAAATGAAATGACTATTTCCTATGATTTCCTCTCTTATCCAAAGTGATCCAAGGTTGACTTGCCATGACTGGCAAAAGAAATTTGCACAGCATTCTGACCCTCAAAGGATCAAAGAAGAGACACAGAATGGCTTGTGAACAACTGTAATTTACTTAAAATGTGTACTACGGTACTAAGAAAGAAAGAAGGAAAGAAGGAGAAAGGAAAGGGAAGGAAGGAAGGAAGGAAGGAAGGAAGGAAGGAAGGAAGGAAGGAAGGAAGGAAAAGAAAAAAGATTTTATATTTGTATTTATTATTTTTATATTTATATTGTCAGGGCCCGATTTTCCTTTCCTGCGTTCTTCTCCTAGACATGGATGCCATCTTCTTTCTCACTTAATAGGTAATATTAATGAATTCTTGGAGGTGAGAAAACCTCCCTCTGGCTATCTCACTTCCCCCCTCTCTTTACTTGCTAGGTGATCTAGGGAAAGCAGCCATATAGTCTAGCATTAAGCCCCTATGTTACTAGTTCTATAAGACTGGCCAGAACTCAAGGTCTGCTGGCCTTACCCTGGATCTTGACTGAGAAGACCTGGGGCCTTGGATTCCTCAACTGGAAAATGACTCATTGGCCTCTAAGATCCTTCCCTGCTCTAAGTCTATGAGCCCAGGAGCCAGAGTCCACGCTCCAATGAATTCCCCACTGAGACACTCCCCACAGTGGACAGGGAGGTAACATCCCCCAAATTAACACCAGGAAATGGAGCCCTGGAAATGGATTAGAGTCAGTTCTAAGGGCTAGTGCACAAAAAGCTCTTTGGTTCTTGCCACCACCAAGGGCTGATGCTGTCAGACTGATGCCAATTTTTGTTGGTGGTGACACGTACAAAGAACACTCTCTCTGCACAGAACTCCTGCTCAAATCGTTTCCAATGCTCACATCACTTTGGGCCATGGGCCTCAGTTTCCTTCAGGATTAGATAGGGGTTCTCAAACTTTTTCACTACCCTTTAGCAGTCTGGTGAAGACTAACAGTGCTGTCGTTTGTTGCCTGCATTAATAATGGAAGGAAATGCTAAATTTCATTAGACAGTCCCTGGAGAATTTCCCCATCCTACATATTTATAATGAGATTACTTATAAAGAGCTTTACAAACCTTGAAGTTCTATAGAAATGTGAGCCAGGGAAGGCAGGATTGTAAGGTCCTTGAGAGCAGGGACTAGGACTTAGACATATAATAAATAAATGCTATGTAGTACTTCAAGGTTTAAAAAGCATCTGTCCCAACCACAGTTTTACAAAGTGAGTAGTGCAAACTCTACTATCATCCTTGCTTGGTCAGTGAGGACAAAACCGATGATGTGGCTTATCCAAGATCACATAGAAAGAGCTCAAGTCAAAACTGGGAAGTCAAGTCCTCCAACACTGAGCAGAGCACTGACTGTGGCCTGTGATCCAGTTTGGCCACCTAGCCTTGTCCAGGGTTGGGAGATGACAATCAATATGTGTCATATTAATGATTCTGTTTGAATGGATCTTACTTTCCCAACGGTATTGTGGGAGCATTGACTAAATTTTAACATTGATGTCTTCTCATGGTGTGGATGTGAGTCTAAGATTGTTATCCCGGACCAGCCTTGTTAACAGAGAAAAGACAAATTCTTCAACAGTCTGATGACCAGGAGATGAATGAATGAAAAAAAAATGCTAAAGCACTTATTATGTACCACTCACCAGGATATGACTTCCCTGGGGAAAGGAAGTGAGTGAGAAAGTGACCTCCATAGAGGACTTCAGATGAGCCCCTACTTGGTAACTTCCTCTTAGAGAGCTATCTCAAGTACTGCCACAAGACAGTAATATTGGAAGTGAGACCTGGATCCAAATCTTCCTGATTCCATCAGTAACCCATGAAAAACATCTCAGGTTAATATTAACAACAGTTCACATTAGTAGTGACATAAGGTTTGCAAAAGCCTTTTTCATAGGCTATACCATTTTATTTTCAAAATAAGCTTGTGAGGTAGTCACTACTATCATCTCCAAGTTACAGACAAGGAAACTGAGACTCAGAGACATTAAATGGCTTGCCTAGGGTCACAGAACTAGTAGTTACCAGCTGTGGTCTACAAGGCCAGCATTATCCATTACACTACACTGTAAGTGGTTCTGTCCTTTATCTTGTACAATCCCTCGCTTTTTTCCAATCCCAGTTCAGGTGTCAATGCCTATACAAAATCTTTTCTTCCTTCCCTAGTTGTCCATGCTTTCTGCCTCCTGACCTACAAATTACTTTGCCTTTACTTTATTGGGATATCTACAGGACCTGTGATTTCATTAGGATGATCTCTACCAGTGCAAGCTGGCACCCTCTCTGCCCAGTTCCATCCAGCCAGTCAACAGGTGCCTGAGAAATTTGAACTCTGACCTTCTTAACTTTGAAGCCAGCTCTCCTTCCACTATCATGTGATCTTTTTATATGCTTTAAAACTTACTTCCTACCTGTGTAAACATTGCACACATCCCATTCCACCCCCACATCCACGCAAACCATGTCAAAGAATGTGAAACTCAATGTTGACTCTTTCTCACCAGCACCAAGGACAGAGTCTAGCTCTTACTGGGGGCTTAATAAACACTGTAGAATTAAATTGACCTGTGATCCACAATTGCTAGAAGGAGGACTCCACAGATGAAAGCTCTCATCCTGGAAGTTCATTCCAAAGTTTTTTTATTGGATTATCAAATAAATAGGCCAGAATAAATTGTCTCATCACCAAAGAGGCAATTCTCCATTGAATGATTCTCATTCAAGCCTTTTATCAGAGAAAAGAGCAGGAGGCAAAAAGAAGAGCTGCCACATTTGAAACAATTGGATTTAGGAAAATATTGATCATCAATCCACAAAAATTCAGAAAAATGCCAAATCTTATAATAATTGAGGCAAAGGATTTTAGTTCCATGATCTTTTATCACATTACTTTTTTGGGGGGCAGGGCAGACAGTATATCAGGTAGACAGAACAAAAGGTCAGACTCATGCAGAATTCCCCTGAAGGCAGGAGTAAGTGATGGACACATACATGAGTATACTGCTCATCTCAATAGAACGTAACCTCCTTAGAACAGGGGCTATTTCCTTTATTTATCTATATGCCCTGTCCCTGGAACACTGTAAGCACTTAAATGCTGGTCACTTGATGTATTTATTGGTGAACATGTCTATAAACTCCACTGGCATCACTGAGATGGCAGATGAACCCAAGGAAAGCTCCCAGTATGTTGGGTGACAGATTTAGGGGAGGCCACGGATAAGAGTTGGCAAGTGTATATGTGTTGGAAGCAGCCCCCACATCAAAACACACATGGATCACTATGCTCCAGGGAAATGTAAACATCCTGAAGGTAGGACTGTTGGTTTTTAATTTGACTTAGTGTGCACATGCAGGCACGCACACACACCACCTAACACATCACCTACAAGGACATGCTTTGCTAAATGGAATAAGGCTGTATTTCTCAATGTGTTTTTTGGTCTCTGAAGTAAATTAAACATTTTTAATATTAAAAAGATTTAGAGTTAAATTTAGAACACTTCTCTGATTGACAATTAATTATGTCTAGCATTTATATAGCACTTTAAAGTTTAGAAAGCTCTTTACAACTCTGGGAAATCAATGGTTAGTCCTGTTTTATCTATAAGAAAACATTTCAAATCTGTGATTCAATTTACATATAGATAGAAAAATTCAGTATGGAGGAGTGAAAAGTGGTTGTATTACGTGTCAGAAATTGTCACCTTGAAACCCAGCTCCACCTTAATTCCTATGAAATCTTGAACAAATCACTCCCTATCTCAAGACCTCAGTTTCCTCATCTGTAAAACTGAGGGCTTGGACTTCTAGTTCTAAATCAACAAACTTGTGATTGCTTTGGCAGCACATATATTAAACTGACAAGCCTATGAATACCAAACACTCTGAGAGAGCAGAGAGGCCAATTTCAGGGGAGGCTTTCAAACCCCTAGTCTTTTCAGAGTGATGGGGAGTATGGGGACAAAATGTTGGCTGGACAATGAGTTGAGGTCACTGTGCAGCTTGGCTTTGCTTGGCTGTTTTTCTTTGCTAGAAGGCACTTTCACTGAGTGGGTATGGGGAGGGCAGACTTGATCCAGAAATGATTGTGCTACAAAAACAAAATCAGCTCTAATAGGAAGGAGTTGGCTGTAGGGCTTGGAGAGCTCCTTCCCACTGGAAGACAGGATACTAGAACCCTAAGCATCAACAAAACTCATTTATCCACTTTATCTTCTTGAGTCATTTCAGTTGTGTTCAACTCTTTGTGGTCCCATATGGGGATTTCTTAGCAAAGACACTACAGTGGTTTGCAATTTCCTTCTTCAGCTCATTCTACAGATGAGGAAACTTAGGTGAACAGGGTGAAATGACTTGCCTAGGGTCTGAAGCCAGATTTGAACTCAGGAAGATGAGTCTTCCTGACTCCAGACTTATGCTCTAACCATGGTACTACCTAGCTGACCCTGTGTTCACTTACTTATTTTTAAAGAGATGTTTTCAGTCTGAAATAGAACTGCTCCTCGATTGAATGTAATCCTACCTCCTGTCACTTGGGCTTGCTTGACTAATGTTGATGGAGCCCAACATCAGTAACAGAAAAAAGTCACATGTCTCCCATGCTACAATATCATCGTAGAAAAACAAACATTTCCTTCAAGATCCAGCCATCTTGGAGTAGGTGGGATGGCTCTGAATGGAGGAATTCCCAGGAGTGATTAATGAAATATTATCTTTCCTTGTCAAAGACCTGAAGTCACATAAAAAATGTCCTAAAGGTCATTTCTCTCCCAGTGTTTACTCAGACTTCTATGAGGATTCAAACCCCTCCAACAGGATTTCCAGGTTGTGAGCACTGTGATGTCCTCATGTAAGAGACACTTCTGTGAGTGTCAGACTCAATGCATGTAAGCTCCCAGTCATGTCTGGACTTTTTATTACATTGGCTAAGCCAAAGGCTATGTCTGCAGGCTACTTGGCAGTTTTGTTGAAACGCTTTCAGGAGATGTTCCTTGGGAGGCGGGGTTGTCTAAACTGGCAAGCACACCACTCCCCTTCACCAGCTAGGCCAATCAACTCTAGTTGAACACACTACCCTCCATTTCCTATCTCCATGCCTTTGGCTGGGAATGCCCTCCCTCACACCTCTGCCTGTAGGAATGACAAGCTGACTTCAAAGCTCCACTCCCACGAGCCACATTCTCTGGGAGGAAGGCCATGCTGGAAGCCTCCTGCACTTCCTCATACCCTCCCTACCAGAAAACAACTTTGTGTTTATGTATGAGTGTATTGGATATTTCCCTACAGAAGAGAAACCCCTTCAAGTTAGGGATTGTTCCAGGTCTGTATCCCTTGACCTGTCCCAGTAATCTCCTCTGACCCACCCCCCCCCCCCACGCACTGGAGGCACAATAAATAAGGTCAATAAATGTTGTCTTCTTCATTCAAACAAAATATATCATTTACATGTTGCTATTTTAAGTAGACCAAAAGAGTCTCCATTTGTATGGATAGCATTAAAGGCAGAGAACCTGTCGCTGTCACTCATACTATCCACAAGCTGGAGCAAAACCACTTGGTTTCTCCATCTGTGAAATGAGGGGCATGGTCTAGATGAGTTCCCAGGTCCTTCCTAGCTCCAAATCCATGATTCCATGCTTAGTTCAATCCAAATGAAAATCATTTGAGAGGGGATCTTACTCTCAAATTAACGGATCCAACTTATGACTTTGGCTCACATGCCACCCAGAAACGTAACTAATGAAAGTCAGCCAATCAGTATGGGATGTACAATACTTAGCCTTCCCCTTCCATCCCTTGTTTTGTTTTTGTTTTGTTTTTTTCAAGACAATTGGAAAATCCACTTCCTTAGTCTGGCTGTTCCCAAGCTAAGTGATCCCAGCTGTTCAGGAAATACCAGGGCAATGAGCACACAACTGAAGATGGAGGAATCAATCGGGGATCCCGTCAGAGAGTTCACAATCCGCCAACTGGGCCCGCAATCCAACCCAGGATATCCAGTGCACCCTTAGGAGAGGAAAACCTTGGTGATTTTTATTACCTTATCACTTTCCAGGGTGAAAACCAAAACTAAAGAATGCAGGTTAAAATCCCTCTAGAAAGAAAGTTTTCTAGGAGGTTCAGGACCTCTCTTCCTTCTTTCTTCCCTCTTTTTCTCCCTCCTTCCTTCTTTCCTTCCTACCTCCCTTCTTCCCTTCTCCTTTTCTCCCTTTCACTTTTCCTCCCTTTTCTTCCTCCCTCCCTCTATATTTTCCCCTAATTTTTGTTGGTTTGGTTTCTGAATTCATCATCAGACTTAACTCTGAACTCAAATTAATACTTATTTCTTGAGCATTCTGGACACATCATCTCATTTAATCCACCATCCTCTTAGTCCCACCTTCAAATCTAGCATCAACAGCAAGGAGGAGAGATAAGTCCCTTCTTATGGAATCCATCCCTCAGTATCCTTAAGTAGACAAAAGTGCAGTTGACAGTCACTTAAAGTCCCTGGAGAGGAGGACCAAGAGCACTAGAAAAGACTTGAGTTGTGGTGGTCTTGAATTCATCCCTTGGCTCTAATGTCTCCAAGGTTGGCCTTGCCCACCCAGGCTACCACTTCTTCCCCTCCTTTTGGTCTCCAAGTTCCAGTTCTACTTTATGGCATGATGCTCCAACACCAGTTTGGGTTCAACTGTGTCATCCATGGGTCTCTTAGAATACCTCTCATGCTGGAGACCTCATTCCCTTCCAAACCCCTCCTCCCCTATGCCCCAGTTAGTTGACTCTGTCCTAAGGACAGCTTTTCTTCCCAAGTCAAAACCTGCTTCCCTCCAACTCCCATCCTCTGGACCCAGTTCTACCCTCTACGGTCCAACAGAACAAGACTATATAATTGTTTCTAGAAGACAATTCTGTTTTCTCAGAAGTTCCCAGAAGCAGTAGAGGCAGTTGCAGTATAGTGGATAATGTGCTAATCAGGAACTTGACTCTAAATTGAGATTAAGACACTGGCTATATGACCCAAGGTGAGTTACTAAACTCTTAGCTGGCTTCGGTTTCCTCATCTGTAAAATGGAGACAATAACAGCCCCTAACTCTCAGGGTTATTGTGAGAATCAAATAAGATAACAATTGGCAAGGGTTGAGCACAGTGCTTGGCACATAGTAGGTCTTTCTTCAGGCTAAGTCATCCAATAAGCACTTGGTTCTCACCCAGTGTAGGATTACCAAGCCTCATGGTTATACTCATCAAATTGTCCAGTAAAGACAATCTATTCACTTCAACTCTTTTATAGCATCCAGCACAAAGCTAGACATAGTGGAATCAATCCATTAACAAGTACTAGGCACCTACTATGCATCAGGGCTGTGGTCAGAGACAAAGACAAAAATGAAAGAATCCCCTGCCCTCAAGGAGTTTATATTCTATTGGGGAGGCCGTATATGATAGTGTGTGTATGTATGTGTAAAGAGAAAAAGAGAGAGGAGACAGTGGGAGAGATGTTTTATATATCTAGATATGTTTATAAATTTATATTTACTTTATAGGTAGATATTTGCATATATGTAAATATATGCACAAATAGGTTCCTACAAAACAGATACAATATAATGGGGTGGAGAGAAGGGAGGGAGGAAACCAGGATAGAATTCATGCAGAAAGGTGGGAGCTGAGTTTTGAAGGAAACTCGACATTGCAAGCAGAGTTGAGAAGGGAGAGCATTGGTGGAGTAGGGGATAGCCAGCAAAAGGAAAAGAGACTAGCCAGTGGGTACTGGGTGCAAGAAACAGTAGGCCAACAGGGTTCAACCATAGGACAGGAAATTGGGACCAAATCTGTGATTTCATTGATATGAGGAACTCCTAGATAAGGAAATTCCATCCATCAATTCAGGTCCACATATTTTCAGCAATTTGAAGTCTGGAGTACTGAGTTTAATTGACTTTCCATGAGTTACATAGCCAGTGTATCCCAGGCAGAACTTGAACCCAAGTCTTCCAGGCTTTGAGTCTCTACCTCTGTCTCTGTCTCCCTCTCCTCTCTCTGTCTATCTCTTTGTCTCTGTCTATCTCAGTCTCTCTGTCTCTTTTTGTCTGTCTGTGTCTATCTGTCTGCCTCTATCTCTCTCTCTGACTCTCTCTCTGTCTCTCCTCTCATCTTTCCTCTTCACCAATATAGATGAGAAAAAAAAATTAAGATTTGGAATTTCTGGTATTAGGGAATTACCTGGCATTTCAAGAAGTGGAGAACCTTTGCCCTCAGTCACAGAGCCTCTCAGTGTGAGAGGCAGGATTTTGGATGCCTGTGTTGTGACTTCTACCATTTTTTAACTTCTCTGGGCTTCCCTTTCTTGGCTATAGACTGAGGGGCTTAAGCTGATGGCTCCAGAGGCCTCTCCCAGTGCTAGGTTAGGATCTCAAAGACCCAGGTCTTCCTGGACCCAGGCCCAACTCTTCTTCCACTTTGTCCCTCCCCCACATCACCTCTCCATTTTGGAGATTAATGGGTGAATTGTGCCTTTAACCTTCCTTCACTTGCCTTGCCTCAAAGAAGGTTTCTGTAAGCAAATGTCCCTAGTCTCCAAAGAAAATACATACAAATAAACAAAGTCTCTCCTTCCTCTGCCTTTGAATCATTGCCCATTTCTCAGTAAGATTCTAGCAAGCCAGAGAGGTTGAAGCTTTGTCTGAAATTCTGCCTTTCCTCAAAGGACAGCACATATTACCCCAAGATGGAAGAATTTTATCCATACTGGAAGTCTGAGAGTGAGAAAATGGCCATCCAATCAATTTCCTGAACACAGAAGTGAATAAATGAGATACTGGGAGAAAATGTATAGAAATCATGGCAGACACAAAGCTCTATCCTCATCCACATGACTCCCATCACAAATACATCTCCCATCCTGACTTCTGATACTCAGTAGAGAGGACTCAAGCAATAAACCTCACTCATAAAATCCCAATCCACATATCTGAAGGTAGACATTCAGCCATTCATTTCTTAATCATTTCTCTAGGACCTGGTCCACTTAAATCCCATTTTCCAGTAGGTTAATCATCTTCTTTGCTCTCCTTTTCATCAGAAGTTATACAGTGCCTAGTCTGTATTGATTTGCAATTAGCTCCTGAGATTTAAACCCTTTAATCACTCAGAGTGTCAGAAATGAATTACCAAGGTACATTGATGATGGGGGGGGGAGAATTGAGGGTGGAGAAGGAGGCTGGAGCAGCATCGGTAGGCATTAAAGAGATGGACTCATGGAGAAATATGATAGAGTAGAAAGAGCAATATAATTGGGGTAAGAAGAGCCAGGTTCAAACCCCACCTGTGTCTTTACTGCCTATATGATCTTGGGAAAATAACTTCATGTTTTCAGGTTCTTATTTCCTTTTCTTTAAAATCAGACGGCTGGACCCTCTAGGGTTACTTCCAGCTCTGGATCTAAAATCCTATCATTTCTAGAGATGATGCTGTACAGTGGACAAAAACTTGGACTTTAGTCAAAATGGGTCAAGTTCTTCCTCAGAAACGTACCAACTGTAGGACCCCTAAGTAAGTGAAACTCTCTTGGCTAGAGACCACTCAGGTCAGTACTTCAGTATGAGTGGAGAGAGGTCACAGTGCAGACTATGAATGATTCAGCAAGGGTGCTAAGAGACCACATATATAGTGAATTTTAGTTAATAACTAAAATTTATAACTCTCAAGTTCATTGCTGGTTGGCTTTGATCCAAGACCTCATCGTCCTAGGTCTGTCTCATTTCATAAGATCCTGGAATCTTGGTGGTAGAGGGAACCTGACAGGTCACCCCAAGCAACCTTCAAAGTCAAAAGCTTGAATCTCCTCTGTGATATCTGAGGGGATCCACAATGACTTGAATATGTCCAGGAATGGAAAACTCATTAGGAAGCTTTTCCTTCTCCTGGGTTTCAATCTTTATCCCTTTAACTTCCAGTCATTGTTCCCAGCTTTACCCTCTGGAAGTACAAGGGACAACTTGCAAGTGTTCTTTAAAAACAATGACCTTTCAGAATGTGAACATCCTTGCTAGTTCCCCTTAGGTATCTTTGTTCCAGACTCACCTCCACAGCTCTCCTATTCTCTACCATCACCCCACCACCATCCAGTGATTTCCTTGGAAATTGTTCCTTTCAACCAAAGCAGATGAGGGACTAGGACCAGATCTGTGATTTCACTGATGTGGGGAAGTCCAGGACATGAAAAAGCCTTACCTCAATGCAGCTCTGGACCTTCACTGCAAGAGTCAGAGAATTGTCTGGGGCTCTGAGAGTTTTAGTGACTTCCCTAAGATCAGAGACAGTAAGTGTCCAAGGCAGGACCTGAACCTCTATGAACTGTACCTAAGAATCTGTTAGTAAAGATCAGGTTTAGAGCAGGAAAGGCCCTGAGAGAACACCTCGTTCAACTCTCTCACTTTATAAGAAGGAAAATGAGGCCTGGATGATTCTCAGGTGACAAAAGCAGTGAGAGGTAGGATCGGGTTTTGAACTGAGTCCTTTGGCTCCAGATTCAGTTCCATTTGTCATGTGGCTCTTCAGCTTCCTCTCAGGATGCCCTGCACCACCTGGGTCATGCCCCTCAGGAAGCATTCACACTTATTTTCTCTTTGTTCTTTGGGTCAATGTCCTTCTTACAACATGGCACCCAATTCTAGATTGGCTTTATCAATCCAGTGATTCTCAAGCATTTATTAAGTGATCACAGTGCTCCAGTCACTGTTATAAGTGCTTGAGTACATAGAGGAAGAAGGAAATGGACAATGTCCTAGAGGAGCTATCATTCTCCAGAGGGCAGCACAGTAAAGGTGGAGCTGTCAAAGATGGCAGAAACTTTTTGAATATCTAAGACTGTTGACTTATACCACCTAAAACCCTTAAGCTCAATCCAGACCTAGGCAGTTAACTCTTTGCACCTAAGCAGAGTTTGATGTTGATTCTCCTTCTGTATTTTTCAACCAGGGCTATTTTGGAGCCAGCTCAAACTGGAAGGATCCTGATTCCCTAAGGCTCCCCCCACATTCTGGCTATTAGCAGCTTCATTCACACCAATTAAAAAAAATGGTTTGAGGCCAGCAGGTCGGGTTGCAATATGGTCCTTTTAGGGAAGAGTTCATTAAGGTTCAGAGAAGCTGAATTACTGCCCAAAAATAAGACCTGGACCTAAGACTCCCTGAAGGGGAACTCAGCTAATGATCTTTCCCCCGGATCACCTCAATGGCTCCTGTCTGTCAGACCAAGGGCTCCTAGGACATACCTGGTGTTCTACCCAGTTTGGCCAGGGCTCTCCTCCAGGTCATGCTGCTGTCTCCCTCCTCAAATGACTGAGTATGAACTTAGCTGTGTACACATCTTTACCACCACCCTTGTGCCAGAAGAATGGAAGTTCTTTGAGGGCAAGAACTTCGGGCTCATTTATTTATTTATTTATTCATTCATTCATTCATTCATTCATTCAATTTTGCTCCATACTCCCAAGATCCCTAGTAAAAGTACACAAACATTACCTGCTAGGTAACTATCCAGCACCCACTGTGTTGTAGGAATTTCACAAATGTTTCCAGAAGTCTTTACTATGAGGAGGAAGATCTGTTAGTAGTCAGTGGCTTCTTTCCAATCAAAAATCAGCTCCTATTTGTCTGTCAGAATCAAGGGGAGGAATTTAGCAGAACATCGCAACATAAGCCTTTCACTTTTAATAAGCATTTTGAAGCAACTGCAAGTCTGAGAGATTTTAGAAACAAACACTTCACAAGAATGTTTCATGAGGTGATTATCAAGTTTTTAAGACTGAGGGTAGCCCTTTCATCTTTGTGCTCCAAATGAAGGGGTTTCATGGGATTCTAACTCTGGAGCTGGTAGGGAAGCGTCTAGACCAGCCCTCTTATTTTATACCAGAAACTAAGTTCTGTCAAAGGGAAGTGACTTTGAATCATAGACTATCAGACCTGGCTGGGATCTTAGAAGTCAGCTATTCCAACCTCGTAAATTTATAGATGAGGAAACTGAGGACCAGAGAGGTCAAGTGATTTGTCCCAAGTCACATGTGTAACATAAATGGCTTTTTCCAATGTAAAGGGCATTGGATTTTGGGTCAACTAATTTTCATCAGAATCCTAGCCCTTCCATTGACTTTAGTGACTTTGGACAAATTATTTAACCTCTCTGGGATTCAGTTTCCTTATCTGTGAAATGCAGGGGTTGAGTTAGCTGACCTTTGAGGCATCTTCCAGCTCCAGATCAAGAATCCAATGAAACCTCCAACCAAAGTCAGTTTTGTGACTCCAGAGCCAACTTCCTTCCCACAGCACTCCCTCCCTCCCTGCCTTGACTATCAAGCAAATGCATAATGTAATGTCTGATTTACTACATGTTGTTGCTGGGGAAAGGCTATCATAAACTAACTCGAGGGGAGGAATTAGAAAGCATCTATTTTTATGCAAAATGTATTCCCCAGTGAATCACCAGGGAGAGGAGAACATGATATAACAGGAGAAGCCAAAATATTTCCAAATGCTCTTACTTCATCAGAAGTCAGCTCCCAACCCAGCTCCATCCATCATCCTTCCTTAAGTCAGCTTGGACCTCCTCTGGGTTAGCAGGTGTCTAAAAACCGGTTGGGACTGCTTTCAAATCAAACAAGCAACGACTACTTATTAGGCACCGGGCACATAGTAGGGCTTTAAAGGCATAAGTGAGATAGTCTTTGCCCTCGAGGATCTCAAAGTCTATCATCTAAACATGTCCTGATTTTTTGTCTCATAGTAATCCCACATGTAGAGGTGGAAGAGACCTAGGATGAGTCATCTAGTCCAGTGTCTTAATTTTAAAGATGAGGAAACAGAGGTACAGAGAAGGGAAAGAACTTGCCTGAAACACACAGGTACAACTCTGAGGCCCCACCTCACCCCCATCAGATTGGCTGCCATGACAGAATAAGAAAATGACAAATGCTGGGGCAGATATGGAAAAACCAGGATGCCAATGTATTGTTGATGGAGCTGTGAACTGGTCCAACCATTCTAGAGAACAAGTTGGAACTATGCCCAAAGGGCTATAAAACTGTGCATACCATTTACCCGGCAAAATTACTACTAAGTCTGTATCCCAAAGAAATAAGAGAAAAAGGAAAAGGGTCCATATGTACAAAAATACTTATAGTATCTCTTTTAGTGGCGGGAAAGAATTGGAAATTGAGGGGATGCTCATCAACTGGAGAATGGCTAAGCAAGCTGTGGTATATGATTGTGATGGGATATTATTGTGCAGGGGGATGCTTTCAGGAAACCCTGGAAAAACTTACATGAATAGATGCAAAGTGAAGGGAGGAGAACCAGGAGAACTTGGTACACGGTAACAACAACACTGTATGATGATCAACTGGGAATGACATAGTTATTCCCAGCAACATAATGATCCAAAACAATTTCAAGGGACTCATGATGAAACATTCCATCCACCTCCAGAGAACTGAGGAAGTTTGACTGTTTATTGAAGCAGATTTATTTTCACTTTACTTTTCTTCTGTTGTTTTCTTTTCTGTGTTCTCTTTTGCAACACGGCCAATAAGGAAATAGGTTTTATATGACGGCACATGGATAATCTATGTCAAATGTGAGCTTTCATGAGGTGTTGGGGAAGTGGCAGCATGGAGGGAGGGATAAAGCTGGGAACTCAAAAGTTTTTTAAAAAATTACATGTAATTGAGAAATGAAATAAATATTTATTTTTTTTTAAGAAAAGAACAAGGGTTTGAACCCAGATCCTTGAACTTGTAAACCACTGATGACTCCTGAATACACACACACACACACACACACACACACACACACACACACATACACACACACACACCACGTTATCAACCCCAATAGAATGTAAGCTCCCTTTTATGTTTGTAATCCCAGAACATGGCACAGTTCCTGGAACACAGTTGGTGCTTAATAAATGCTGGTTTATTAATATAATTATAAATAAAATGGTGCAATATTGTCATTTCCCCTCTCTGAGCCTCAGTTTTCTTATCTGTGAAATGAGAGGGCTAAATGAGATGGCTTCTTAGCAACTTGAAATGTATGCTCTGACATTATTGCTTCCCATTCCTATGCCTCAGTTTCCCGATCTGTGAGCTGAAGGACTTGGATTATCTGGCCTCTGAGATGTCTTCCAGCTCTATGTTCCTCTGACTGGGTGCCCACAGCAGGGGTCTGTTGGGCCCCTTGATGTTTCTCAGGTGCTTTTCCATCACTTGAAAACCCACTCATAGGAAAGACAAAGGATCACCCCAGATTCAGATCCCTCTTCCCCAGAGTCCTTGATCTGATCACAAGATACTTAATCCAAGCACTGGCAGAGAATGGGGGTAGGTTAGAAAATATCCCTTTTCTAAGCAACACTCCCTTACTAATTTTGGAGAAGGGCAAGGCCCTGACGCAGCCTTTCCTAAGCTTTCACAGCATGGAGGTAATAATATAACAGGTTACCAAGGACACAGAAACAGTGGCTTTAATAACTCTGTCTGTTACAGGTCCTCACCTCCATCCTGATTCAGCTTCCAGGGCCAGACACATTGCCCAGCCCTTGAATCTCTCCGTGAACTGAAATAACTCAACCAATCAAAGGCTCAAGAGCAGGAGTAGGGAACCTGCAGCCTCAAGGCCACATGTGGCCCTCTGGGTCCTCAGGGGTGACCCTTTGATTGAACCCAAACTTCATTGAGCAAATCCCCTTCATGAAAGAATTTGTTCCGTAAAACCTGGACTTAGTCCAAAGGCTGTACTCTAGGATTTAGAAGGCCTTGAGGCCTCAGGTTCCCTGCCCCTGCACAAGAGACTTTGAACCTTGACTTTTCTCCATTAACTTCGCCTAATTCATGGTACAATTCAAAAAAACATATTGTCCCAATATAGAGCAAGCTACTATCAGAGGCAGTAAGGCATTACTTTGGAATTAGGATAGATCTGAGTGCAAATCCAACCAGCTGGGTCTTTCTGGTCAAATGTCTTAAATTCTCTGAGCCTCAGCTACCCCATCTGCAAAATGGGAATGATTGACACTAATACTCCCTTATTCAGGGAGAAAGGCTTTGAAGGAAGGTCCCATTCAAAACCCAGAAGGCTACAGAAATTGGAATTTTCATTCCATATGTGACAACTTCCAAACATGAATTTAAAGCCCCAGGTCCTAGGATCCTGGATGTAGGGGAGGAAGGGACCTGGAGGACCACTCCTATGCTGTACACTTAAGGCAAATAAGAACCCTGCTAAAAAGGGCTTTTTTCGGAGGGGCGGGGAGTGAGGAGATAGTTGACTTAAGGCATATGAATTATAACAAATTTCAAACAGATGTTTATGTTCCTATTTCAGGCACTTTCACATCAGAAAATGGAAAAGGGGGATGGAAAAGTTTGACTAATTCCAAGGATGTTTTTTGAAAATTATTGATGTAGTTTGTTTACAAACATTTACAGAAAAATCCCACTTTGTGAGAGGTCTCTTAAAACAAAAAAGCATCATGTAAAACTAACAATACAGTTACCTCAATTGAAAAAACATTCAATATTTCACATCTGGGTGATGTGAAATGCCCCTCTCTGTTTAAAAAACCTCAGGCCTAGAGAGGATGAAATCCAGGACCTGTAGTAAAGAGAGGAGGGTCAGGTCTTGCCTGGGATCCTTCCTAGCTGAGTGCCAAGCAAGTCCTGTGTTTCTTCATCTAGAAAATGATTTCCTTATCATTAGAAATCCCTGTGCCAAAGTCTGCAGAAAAGAACATAGGAAGAATTGAGAGAAAGCAGATTTTTCTGAGCAGTCCCCAATCCTCATCTCCAAAAGAGTGCAGGGAATTTTGAAACACAGCCCTGGTATCCCAGGTGCCAGACCTATTATAAGTACAGTAAATGCTGGCTGATTTAGAGATCTCATCCCCCACCCTCCCCTAGCTTCCCCTGGGCAATTGGGAAGTAGAGTCAGGGAGAAAGGATAGATAAAAAGCATTTTAGTTTCTTCCTAATAGGTTGGCTTTAGCCCATCTTATTCCTCTACAGCTTTCTTTATACCATACAGGGTATCCCTAAAGTCTTGGTGCCAGGGGATACCTGGCACCCTAAAGAGTTGACCCTAGACTCAGAAGATCTGGGTTCAAATTCCATGTTCTCCCACCTCCTACATGGGAGACCTCAGGCAAATCATTTGCCTATAAAGGCATCTGGGCCAAGGTCCACCTGAGGTCATCCCTTCCCGTGTGGACCTACTGTGTCTGGATGTTTCAAGACTGTTGTTTTGCCCAAAAGAATAAAAACTCCTCAAAGTCAAAGGCTGTGTCAAGATCAAAGATGGCCCCAGTACTGAGCCCACAGTATAGTAGGTATAAGCTGATACACAGTAGGCATAAGAGGTTCATGAAAGACTTGGATCCAATCCTGGTTCCAACCCTTGCCCTGGTGACTTTGCACTCATCACCTCTTTCTGGTCCTCAGTTTCTCCATCTGCAAAAGCAGGGGTACAGAATGCAGTACATCTGTGGTCCCTTCTAGCAGTAAATTCCAGAACCTGTGAATACCACCATGCAGCACACAGCTTTTCATTTCTCCCCTCTGTTGGTACATGATTCTGCCATATGTATTACTTTCCAAGAATAACCATGAAAGGAATGAAATATACAAAGAAAGACACAAAGTCTCATTGGCTGATCTCAAAGCTAGCAATCCTGACCTCCTTTCGGGCTGCAATTCTCCTGTGACTGC
>CM053770.1:293414524-293438451 GCA_028658325.1 Potorous gilbertii | reverse complement strand
GTGAGATTTTGATCAATAACTATCTCAGGTTAACCACCATGGGGGGAAGATAGGGAGACAAGGTTAAAAATCCCAGAAATAATGGCCAGAATCACAACAAGCACGTAGTTAATGGTCAGATGTCACTTTGAAATACATTAGGAAAAACAAGTCAACAGAAGTACTAGCTATGTACCCTTGAGTTGTTTATAAGTAGGGAGTCATGCCAATTCATTTCACCCAGACCTCAGTTTCCTTATTTGTACAACGAATGGTCCCTTTTAACTCTATAGTTATAATCTTAGCCATGCCTTCACCAATCTCCCACCATCCCCCAAGCATCAGAGAGGAGGACAATCCCTTAACCCTTTCACCTCTAGGGCTTCATGCCCAGAAGCCCCACTGTTATGATTGGGGATAAACTCTACCAGTAGCTACATCTAGACCTGGTTCTAGCTAGCTTTAACTTCATTCTTTAGCTAACTCCTTGCCGGCTGATGTTCTGCTCTTTCACACCCCTCCTTGTGGCTTTCCAGCTAGCTAGTTCTAAAACCATAATCAAGTGAACTTTGCCTTTGCTACTGGAAAGGGTCTGATGATCCACTGCCCTCTGGTGCCCCTCACAATGCCTGTGACTTTTCCAAACCATACGCACCTACCCGGCTCCCGTTCCCATGTAAGTTTTATCTCACCTTTTTAGAATGTAAGTCTTCCAGCAAAGGTTGGATAAGCACCTGTTGAGGTTACTGTAGAGGTATTCCTGAAGTAGGAATGCACATTTCCCCTCATGTCCCTCCTCCTCAAAATCCATCTTTTATAACAAAGAACTGATTTTTTTCTTTGGTAAAAGAGGAAGCTCCCTGAATCCCAAAGCTCAAATTTAGAATCTCATCCCTGCCATTTACTAGCTGCAGAGCAGGGGCACACTCTCTGTATGCTATAAAATGAGGGCCATGGACCCGAGATGTCCAAGGTCTCTTCTGGCTCTAGATCTAAGATACCATCCAATACAATTAAGATGGAGAAAATCTTCAAAAGGACTGAAACGGAGAATTCATTGAGCAACGCTCCAAATGCAGCACATTGGCAACATTCCATTGACCAGATGACAAAGACATGGCCAAGCCCTCTGTCCAAGCCTCCAAGAGGTTGCATGACCAACAACAACCAATAAAAAGGCTGATGACAAACTTATGCTTCTTTGATTTTATCCTCTTTAATGAGATCGATTTTTATCTAAATCATTTGATTTGTTCCTGAGAGAACAGAGAAGGAGAGAAAATTCATTTGCAGAAGCACATTCCTTCTCAGTCTAAAAAGCAACCCCATGGGCACCAAGGGGGCAGCCAGTGGAGGAGGCTGGGAAGTGATTCAGTAGAGTCGAGCCTGATGAAGTGGGTAATGTTCACCAAGGATGGTTGGGAATGTCTGCAGAGGCTGACATCCTACCCCCTTGTAATGACTATGTCTGTGAGAGTCAGCTGGGGTGATCTCCCCCAGGTCTTGGAAGTAGGAAGCTAGGGGCCACTGCCGAATGGGATGCTCTGTGGATTTTCTAAGGTATACCATAAAGTAAGCAAGTATTTATTGAAAGCCTACTATGTGCTCAGAATCGGGTCTATATTGGATAGAGACAAAAAAAAAATACAGTGCCTGCCATAAAGAAGGTCACATTCTGTTGAAGGAAACAACATTTATACATACATATACACATATGTGTTTATATGTGTATATATACATGCATGCACATATCCTTTCCTTTCCCATAGTTATGACACAGGGCTGAATTCAAATTTAAGTTTATATCCTGATTAGGAAATTTGGTTTCATATCCTGGCTCTGAAATTTATTAGCAAGTCTCTTCCCATTCTGGGCCTCAGTTTCCTCATCAATACAATTAGGGAGGAAGGTAGACCTCTAAGGTACCTTCCAGCTCTGAATTTAGGATCTTGTGAAATCTCAAAATTATAGAGATGTGAGCTTTATCAATATTATCATTATTTTCCTCTCTGGGTCAGACCCTCCAGATGCTCTCCAAGGTGAAACTGCTAACATCCAATAAACTTGCTGTATGAACAAGATCGCATTAGAGGAGCTCCTTCTCCAATATTCAAGCCTCCACATAGAAGTCTGAGATATTAGAGGTGGGTTACACATTGAATAACACCTTGGATAAGCTATAACCTCTCTGGGCCTCTGTTTCCTCATCTGTAGAGTGGAAATTAGCCTGGGCAACCTCTGACGCTGAAGAATCCTGAGGTGTTTAGACTAGATAGTACGGCAGGTCCCTTTAAGCTCCTGGTCCATGTTGTTAGGACCCTACATGGAACACAGCTTTCATTGACCAACCCAAGCTTCCTCTTCAAAATTAACAACTCACATTTATATGGAACTTCAAGGCTTTGAAAGGGCTTTCCTCACAACAGCCCTGGGAGGTCAGTGAGCAAGGATCATCACCTCCATTCAACAGATGAGGAAATTTAAGCTCAGAGAGCTTAAAAACAAACTCAACTCACCAGGGTCCAAGATTACAAACTCCTGGCTCCTGACCCCAAGTCCAAACCCTCTTTCCCCTCCAACCTATGACCTCTCCTTGGATTTCCAACCTATGACCTCTCCTTGGATTTCCAACCTCTATCCTGGCAGAAAGAGAATGAGTTTTTGAGGATAAAAGGCTAAAACAAAAATCATTTTTAAAAGTCAGGGAAAGTTGGTGTTTTTGCTAAGGAAATAAATAAGCCCAGTTGCTCTCCCACGCTGCATAACATGCTCCAGGAGATAAAAGACAAAGTCATTTGCTTCCCAGTCTTTTCCAGCCCACAAAATTTCCCATCACCCTCCCACCCCCTGGGAAGAGGATGACTCCTCTTCCCGGTCTTTCCATAGTGGATACACTTAGGAAAGAAGCTCTGAGAACCTGTGGATCTCTGTCCTTAACTTCTACACCTCTGTAGTTCATATTGGGGACCCTCCATGAAAACCAACCCAGCAGTAATAGAGTAGTCAACAGCCATTCATGAAATGCCCAGCTCCAGTGTGCAGGGCAGTAGGCCAGGCCCAGCAAGAGAAAGTAGATTAGTGGGTAAGGAAGAGCTGAGTCTGGCCTGCCCACATTCATATTTGTCCTTTTACTCATTCTGAACTCGACAGCTTAATTACAGTCTTTCAACTGTTTACAGAAATGGCAGCTCAGCAAGTCATCCAGAGGGGAAACTCTACAGATGAGGCAGTGGATGAAATGTTGGCTCTGCAATTGAAGGGAGCTGGATTCAAATCTCAGTTCAGTCACTTCTTCCCTAAAAGGACCCTGAATGAGTCATTTCCCTAGGCCTCAGTTTCCTCAGCTGTAAAATGAGGGGTTTGGACCAAATTCTAACCAAATTCCCTTCTAACCAAAGAACCATGAGCCCATGATCCCCAATGAGGCTGAACATGCCCATCTACCTAAGTTTGGGGCTTGGGCATCTGGAAGAAAGAGCTAGTCCTCCACAATGAGGCAGAGACAAGATTGCTGGGACCCCTCTTTCAGTAAGTTTATCCCTTTGTCTTGCACTCTGCTTTGCCTTAAGATGCCAAATACCCCCATCCTTCCTGGCTCCCAGCCACCTGTTATCCAGTAGAGTCTTCCTGACAACTCAGTGAACTAGGCAGAAGTAGAAGGGGTACCAGGCTCCTATGAACCAAGAAGGAAAATGGTCTTCTGGATCACCTACCTTCTATAAGTCCCAATGGCTCCCTAGTGCCTCCAGGATGAAATACACTATCTATCTCTGGTCTACCCTGTCAAACCTGATTTCACCCTGCTCTTCCTCAGACACCACCTTTCAACCAAGCTGGCCTATTTGCTGCTTCCCTATACATAACCTTCCATCCATCTCTCCTCTCCATACCTTGGCACAGCTTGTCCCACAAAGTTAAAGTGATCTCCCACTGCAAATCCCATCTTCAGGGATACTTTACAATCTATCACAGATGTCACTTTCTATAAGAAATCATTTCTTAGTGCTCTCTATAAGGGCACAAGATAGAGAACTAGGCCTGGAGTCAGGAGAACTTGAATTCAAATCTAAACACTAGCTGTGTGATTCTAGGTAAGTAATTTAGCTTCTGTTTGCCTCAGTTTCCCCAACTATAAAATGGGGATAATTATAGCACCTATCTCCCAGGATTGCTGTGATGATCAATTGAGACAAGGTAGATATAAAGTAAAGTGCTTAGCACAGTGCCTGGCACAAAGTAGGTGCTCTATAAATGCTTGTTTTCTTTTCACTTCCCCCTCCATGCCCTCTGAAATGATATCTATTTGATTTTTTTTAATTTAAGTTTTTGCTGATGTTTTGTTTTCACATCATCTTCAATTCCCAACATGGTTTTTACATTGTACATGCTAATACGGTACATGTTATCTCCCCTTGTAAAAGAACATAAGCACCCTGAAGGCAGGGTATTTTTCCACTGGAACACCCAGTGACCTGAATAGCACACCCTTAAAAACTGCCTGATGAGTGACTGATTGTTTTTACTTATTTCTTTATATAAGATTGTAGAGAGTTCTAGAAGGGATGTCAAAGAGAGTAACCTCTTAACAGAGATTTCCCCAAGGTCATACAGGTAAGCAAATGGCAGAGCTGAGATCCGAACCCAGCTCCAAAGCCAGAGTTCTTTTCACTGCCTCGCATTTACTGTTTCTTCCCAGTATACTATAAACACCTTGAGGGTTGATTCTGATGTTGCACTATGGGCTTGAGCCTGGAGGAAAGGGATCCAGAGGAAAGGAATTCACCTGTAATGTAATGAAACCAGAGGAGACTGACACAAAAGATGACTTCAGTTTTGGCTTCCTCTATTTAGCACCATGGACAGTACCTGATAGACAGTAGGCACTTATTAAATGCTTGTTGAATAATCTGACTTTTCTCATCTGTGAACCCACAGGAAAAACAGCAGCACTTTACTTGCCCACCATATTTCTGTAAGTCAGCATTTCCATTTCCAGTGGAAGCTGGGAGACTTTGTAGAACAAGGCCTAGACAGAAGAGTCCAGCAGGGTGACAGCAATATTAATTAGTCCCCAGCAGAGTTTAATGAGTGCCCTGAGAGAGTCTCCCATCCAGACTAATGAAAACTGGCCAATCAGTATCACTGTCATGTTGACCAGAAAGTACACTTGCAGAATTATCTCTGAAATGAGTGAAGAGGAAGACCAGAGAGCTATGGGGCTGACTCCCCATCGTGGAGAATCCAGTGTACCAGTACACACAAGTCTGAGACCAAACCTTTGTGTAAAGGGATCAGACCATCCTGACATAGTCATTTGCTCAATCATGCCCACATGCTTGCTAGTATGTATGTTCTCCTTTTTCAACACTGCACAAGAGTGTGAAGGTGATCCTAGATTCTGAGACTATGTCAATGGAACCCAAGTGCAAGCATGTCCAATCCAGCTGGAAAGACTCAGATAAGGACCCCTCAAGAGATGATATCTGTTTTGAGAAGCAGCCTGGCTAAGGTGGGAGAGCACCATCACTTAGGCTCATCATTAAACGATCAATTCTTGGCATGTTCCAAGCCTGGAATGCTCTTCCTCCTTAGCCTGGACTCCTAGAAGGCCTAGTGCACTGGATCCAGATGGCTCAGGAGGAAAAAGTGAGCCTATTGACCTTGCACAGCCCTCCCTCATTCAGAACAAAGTCAAGTGCAAGTCATGTCACTATTTCTCTGATGCCATGGTCCTCTTTGAAAATGAAGGATGAACAAAACCTGTGAGCAGACTGAGCTGCCTGAACCCAGCTAGGTGAGTAACCCAGCTCATTCTCTCTCTCATCCTCTCCCTCTCCTCTTCCTTCTCCTCTCCAAAAGAAGGTAAATTTTGATGGCCAGAAGCTGCCCAGTTAACTTGGGTTTACTATCTTCCTGTCTTCCTTCCTTCCTTCCTTCCTTCCTCTCTTCCTTCCTTCCTTGTCTTTCTATCTGTCTTCCCTAACACTCTGAAGCCCATACATTGAACAACAATGGGTCCCTGCCCAAGCTCCACTCAATGGCTGTTTTTGGACCCTCCTGGCTTAGAGTGAATGTCGATGGTAACTGTTTCTGGTCCAAATAATAACTCTGAGGTTCCTGTCCCTCCCCAACTTGATTTATTTAATTTTTTTCTTTTCTATTTAAAGGGACCATCCCCTGACTACTTTTAAAGAGGCCTATTCACTTTAAGTGAGTACCTGAAAAGGCCTTAGTCTAAAAGGCCAAGGTCACCCAGTGAATCCTGGGAAATCTCCAGTCATCCTGATGAATATCTGGTCACTGGATCCAGATGGCACTGAAAGAGAAGTGGGGCTGGAGACATTGCACAGCCCTCCCTCACTGAAAACAAAGTCAAGTACAAGTCATGTCATCATTCCTCTGATAGCATGGTCTTCTTTGGCAAGGAAGGATGAACACAAGACAAGAAGGCCTAGTTTCCTTCCAGACTCAGTTCAAGGGACACCTCGTCCATGAAGCTTTCCCTGAGCCGCTTCTTCCCCCATCTGCCAATGCCTCCCACTCCCCTCCCTTGGAGTGTCTTCTTATTTCAATTTTCTACATATCTATACATATTCTGTCTTTACCAGCTGGACAGGCAGCTCCCTGAGAGCAGGAACTACTTCAGTTCTGCCATTCACATGGTATAACACAATACCTGGTGCACAGAAAGCCCTGAACAAATGCTTGTTCACTGATTCATGAACCAGCCCTATCTCCTCATAGCTCTAGAGGGTTGAGGGTGTTTAATTTGTGTGTTTGAATCTCCAGTGCCTGGCACACATTAGGTACTTCATGAAAGCTTATTGACTAAAACATAAAACTTGCCTATTCATAGCTCTCATTATCCCAGGAAACTCAGAAATGAAGCATGGTAGACAGAATCTCTTATGTGTGCTTCCAATGTGTACAACATTATACTGGCCCTGCCCCTGAAAAGAAAGCCAAGCACTGCTGCTGAAGGAAGCTGAGGAGATGGCGAGGCGCCCACTGGAGGCTGCCCCCTCCTTCCGAAGTTCCCTTGTGTGTAATTAGGAGAGACGCAGCTGAAGGCCCTCCCACCTGTGCCAGGGCCCCGGGATCTCAGCTGTTCAGCAAGAAGATGTCCCACAGAGATATGGGATTTGGGGATATGCTTCCCATCTCCTGCCTAGCCTAGTTGGGGTATGGGCCGTGCCTTCCCATTCCAGCTGGCATTCCACAAAGTGAGATGCTCTCACTGGCCCCAGAATGCCAGCTAAGGGCCAATCCTAAGAGGTCAGGGGAAAATAATGACCCAGGTGCCTGATCAAAAGCAGAGCTACCAGAACAGGTTGGGAGGGATCCACTGAGGTCAGCCTCTGAAAAAAGACTTCTCCAGCAACATTTCACCAAAAAGTTACACAAGCTGACATTTTCCATTCAAAAGCCAAATGATCAAATTCTCTGTAAGCTTACTCTGCTAATACTAGCATTCATAGTTGAAACTAGATTTGGATTTGGGGACCACGAATTTTTTCCTATTCTACTCATTATTATATTTAAATAGATATATATTTATTTACATTTGTAAAGCCAAGATCAATTCTATGGGAAAAGTAAGACAAGACATTGCCCCCTGCACATCTTGTCCATATAAATTAATTCGGAAAAGAAAGAAAGGCAAATATGTCGCTTGTAGAGTCCAGATTGACATTCCTCATGAATAATTTACCAGAACTCAAAGAAAATATGGCAAGTTTCTAGAAAATGGTGTGTCATACTCCAACATCTAATTCATCGAAGAGGAAGAGGACGAGACAAGGTTGCCCACCTCAGAAAGTCATCTCTATGAGAGACAATGGAAAAAAAACTGACGGGAGGCCCAGAGGGCTTCAGCTTGAGTCTTTGTTCAGCTGCCTCGATACCTTGGTTAAGTCTCTCCATTTCTGTGGGCTTCAGTTTTCTCATCTGTAAAATGAAGAGGTAGATTTGAGGGCTTCTGAGGCACGTCATTAAAATCACCCCGCTGCCTGGCATGAATCTTGGCAATCAGGACATTTGAAGCCTCATTCTTTGACTCGAGAATCAACAATAACTTTCTAAGTTCCACATGGAGAAAGAGGAAATGAATGAGGGAGAGAAGGAAGGAGGAAAGACTTCCGGTAGAAGGTGGGGTTTGAGCTGGGAGTTGAAGGCGGCTTTTGTCCTAGTTGGAGCACATGAGCAGTCCAGCCTAAGGCAGTAGATGTAAGCTAGAGAGGAGGGGATGGGTGAGAGGGATGTTGGGAAGCTGCCCTTCACCAAGTCTTGGCCACTGTTTGGACATGAAGGGTGACCTGCGTCTCTCTTGTTTAAACTCTTGTCCAGTAGAGTGATAGGAGAAATGTTCTGGACATTCTATAAAGAAAGTGTAGTGAGTAGAAAGGATGCTCTTCTTCCACACAGGGGAGACCTCAGTTTGAATTTCATCCCTGACGCTGGCCAACTTGCATGGCCAAATCCAGAGTAGATTGTGGAACTTTCTCCTGTATACAGTTTGTCCGTTTAGAATAGTTTGTTTATTTTCTTCCCCATGAGATGGTGAGCTCCTGAAGGGCATGGAGCATTTTTGACCTCTTTTTGTATGCTCAGCCCTTAACATGGTGCCTGCTTATTGACTGACTGACCAATTGGTTTTCCTTTTCCAATCCATCCTCCACACAGAAGTGAAACACAGATCTGATCATATGTCACTCCTGCTTATTCAGCGGCTCCCTGTGAACTCTAGGAGAAAGAAATTATGATAATAACAGAATTGTGGTATTTATATAGTGCTTTAAGTATGTCAAAGCCCCTGCACGTGTTATCTCATCTGATCCTCATACAGCCCTGGAAGGCAGGATTATTATTATATAATAATAACAGATGAAGAAACTGAGGCACACAGAAGTTAAATGACTTGCCCAGGATCACTCTGCTAGTAAGCGCTTGAGGCTGCATTTGAACTCAGGCCTTCTGATGGACTCCAGGCCCAGTGCTCCATCCATTGCCCCACCTGGCTGCCCCATGAACAAACTAACAGGCTAATTTGATTGGAAAAGAGAGTAAATGAATGAGAATTAATGAAATATAGCAGAGAAGGATAGTGGGGGAAGAGGCAATTATGGAAGATAAATGTCAAATCAGGAATTTTATACTTTATCCAGTAGAATAAAATCTAAGTCCTTCCTATCATCAGTATTTTTTAAAAAAGCAATATGGGTCCCTCACACAAAGCACATACTTGCTTAAACAACAAGCACAATGACGGTACCATAATCCCCATGAGGAATCCTGGTTTAATTAGAAAAAAATAACCAAAGATCTCAGGTTGTCATTTCTCTTCCCCCACCATTGCTCCCCCATTACCCCCTAAAAAACCAAATTATATGTAGGTCAAAGGTCACTAGAAATCCCTTAAATCTACTTCTGAAGTTCCAAGCTCTAAAAAGAAGCCAGTGAGAGATGGGAAGGTAAGCACCTGACCATTTCTGAATTTATTATGGTATCTATCATCAATACAGAAATTGGGAAGGGGGAAACATTCTCATATAAATAAACTGGGGTCCCCTGGGCATCAGGAGATTCAGAGACAAGCAGAAGCATCCCCTCTCCCGTCAGCTGTGTGGTCTCAGGTTTGTGAAGTCACTTTTCTGAGACTTCTTTGCTGTGTGACCCTGGGCAAATCATTTCACCCCATCTGCCTCAGTTTCCTCATCTATAAAATGAACTGAAGAAGAAACTCGCAAGCCACTCAGGTATCTTTGCCAAGACAACACCAAATGGGGTCATGAACCACAATAAACCTAAAAATAGTAAGATAAGTGGGAGTAAGACTGTTTTCATTACGATGATATCTCCCCCATTCAAATGTAAATTCTCTGAAGACCGAGACTTTGTTTTTGCCTTGGATTGCCAGGCTTAGCAATGTCAGACACAGAAGTACTTAATAAACACATCATGGTTGGTACCAATGGGTAGAATGCGGAAAGATTGGATTCAAATTCTGCCTCAGACACTGGCCACATGGTCCTGGACAAATAACTAATCTTTCCTGGGCCTCAGTTTCTTCCTCTGTAAAAACGAGAGGATTAGAGTGGATTGGTCTCTAAGTTCCTTCCAGGTCTAAAATTCTATTAACTCTTCATATTAATACTTGTTCTACCCAGGGGTTATTGCAAGGAAAGTGCTTTTTCACACTTTTCAGTACTATGTAAAATGTGAACTATCATTGTCAACTATGAAATCCTAGCATCATCAAGCTTGCTATTTATACAACAGAACATCAGAAAGATTGAAAATATTTTTTGACGTGCTTGCTGCTCTGGGTAAGACACATCTGTAAGCTCCCTCCCCCAAGCCCTGGGGGCTTGCTGTGGATTTCACTACCACCCATGACTGTTGGCATATTAAGGATCTAGGCTGGGGGCTCTGTCACAATATTTTTTGACAGACCTGCCACCATCCTTTTCTGACATGCTTGCTTCACAGCTAACAGAAATGTGTTCCTAATATGTTCCAACAATCCGTCCATCACATGTGTGTGTGTGTGTGTGTGTGTGTATGTGTGCGTGTATCAGACGGCCGCTGTCTGCTGTCAGGCTCCCTTCATCTATTATGTAGCTGTAACACCAGGCTGGAGCCAGCACCCAGGCCTCATTTCCAATAATTAGGAGGATGACTAATGAGGGTGGTATCAGGAGAAGTCGTTGCCATGGCGGCGACCGCAAGGAAAGGTGGTGGTACTCAGATGAAGGACAAACGTGCCCTCCGCCTCTCCCTGTGTCATCCACCAAAAGGCTCAAGAGGAGAAAGACAGAACATTTTCACAGTGTTTTCCCAATTACTCACAAAAATCCACCAATTTCAGCTTCCATCACGTGACTCCATTCTGGACTCTCCCTTTATCCTCTGTTTACTGAAGACTTATCAAGGATCAAGGGGGAACAATCATTTCCTGTTTTAGGACAAAATTTTCATGTAAAAAATAACAGAGGCCAAAATTATTAGAAAATTTTCAAAAGGATCAAAGGACCTGCATCTGATCCAAATGTTTCTGATGGATTATATTGCCAGGAAAATCATGTTAGTAGCCAGAATTTCCACCCTTCCACAGTTTTCCATTGCAGCATTAGGGATAATTTCTTACGTACAAACACTGATTTGCTAAAATACAGTCTAAATATCATTCAGGGCCAAACTGTGTACTCCATTTTTAAAAATCCCTCCCCCCTGTTTTCTGGCAGCAAATATATGGCAATTTCTTACCCAAATGAGAGAATCTCTTTCTCTGCTTCTCAGCTAAAGAGATCTCAGAACACATTTCCCATCAACCCACCCCTCTACCTAGCTCCAGTTTTGTTTCTATCTCCCTTAACAAGGAAATACCATTCAAACAACAGAGAGAAGTGCCAAGAAAAATATTCCCTTTTCTCCATGATCACTGTGAACCCCAATAATAAGTCATATTAAGTGGGAATATCCAAATTATTCCCTGATGGCACTCTTAGGAGCAGAGCACTTCCTGGTCATCACCTGGGGAATCTCTTTGGATCCCCTTACAAGAGTTGTAAACATTAATGGACAAAATGTGTATCATGCTCATTTTTCACTTCCGGATCACAAAACACACACACCAGAGACACACAATGCTTGAGTTGCAGTGACCTGAAGTTGACTCCTGATCCTAACATGCTGTGGAGATGACTTACCACATCTTAAAAGCACATTACCTCCAAGGGCTGAGTCTAATACTGAAGAAAATCTCTCCTCATGGGTTGCCTGTGGCCAACAGACTGGGATATGTAACAAAGAGGCCCAAATATCACACGAGAGAGAGAGATATATGGTTTTTTTTCCTCTTTAAGAAGTGGAAATATTCTTTTTGACATGTTAGGCACATCTCAACAAACCCTTCACCTACAATACTTTTGCATTAGAAAAAAACAGTTAAGGAAACATGTCTGATAGAGTGATGGTAACTGACAGCCATGTCACTTTCTATTCTTGTCAATGACCATATGTCTGAGGCATGACTAGGCTATCATGTGTGACCCATGACAAACTTTACAGGAGAAGGAGCCTTCAGGGTATCTTCAGAGTCTGGTCTGACTTGAAATGGGGTTCAGTTGGCCATGGTAACAGATAGCCAAGAGACAGAAAGACTATGGGTTCTATCAGTATCCATTCATAACAGGAGAGAAGCCTGGAAACATTCTTAATGGACTTCCCTTTGGAGGATTTATGGAAAGACATGCACAAAGATGGGCAGGTGTAGATGGGAAGGTGTAGACAGTCTGGGAACAGGGCTGTTAGAAGGATCATTGATTTAGAATCATGAGGGACCTTTGAAGTCAAATAATTCAAAAACACCTAGGTCCTTGAGATCACAAATCCATCTGATTCCCTGGTTAACAGAAACAAAGAAGATGTGCTCTGAGTGACTCATAGACTGGAATCAACATTGTGAAAGACATTTCTTCACCATGCTAGAGCATCATTTTTCCTAATAACCTAAATTCTGCCTTTTGGCTCCTTCAATATTTGCTTAAATGATGTGACTTTATTTGATTAACGAAAATAAAGTGGCTTTATGGCTATGAACTGCCCAACATCAGGCTCTCGGAAGGATCACAACCGAGTGTAAGCCAAAAGTCCCTAGAGAGAGACACATGGAGGTGTAACTGGTCCGTGCTCTATTATCAGTGATAACTGGAAATGAAGGATAAGTTCAGATGTATCACCATGAACCCCACGAGCAGAAGAGTTGGGCCAGTCAAGTAACCAATAATAATAAGAAAAGCTAGTATCTTATAGAGCTTTAAGATTTAGAAAGCACTTTAAAAAACATTTTCTTGTTGGTAAATGCCATCGTTACCTCCACTTTACATAGGAGGAAACTGAGGCAGACAGTGGTTAGGTGACTAGCCAATCACCTTTTTTTTTTCTATGTTCACACAAGACTCCCCCTTCCCTCACCAGGGAGTCAAAGTCAAGGAAAACATTACTAGGGGTTACAGGCACATTCTCTTTGGACCATGGAACCCAGACCTACCTACACTTGGAAGAGCAATCCCTATATATGCATCTACTTTTGAGTTCCTGTGGAGAACAAAAAGCAAGCCATAATAGCAACCAAAACCCCCTACCAACCAGTCAAGACAGAGGTGGCCCAACCTCTAGAATTGGAAGGGCATCCAATCCCATCATTTCATTTTATAAATGAGAAAACTGAAGTTCAGAGATGGCAAATGGTGGCTTGCCCTAAAGAATGCAGCTACAAAGTCAGAGCTAGGGCTTGAACTCCAGATACAATGTTTTTTCCTCTAGACGAGATGCTCCGTGGTGGAGAGTCAGCTGCATACTTAGTTCTGGACCAGGATTTGAATTGTAAGAAGGAACTTTTGCACCTGAAGAGTCTGGAGGTTTGGAGGTGTGTAGTTCACCTGGGATGTGAGGAGCAAGGAGAGAAGTAAGTTCAAGGATGAAGCAGGCAGGAGAGGAGGTCACCCCCCATGGGGAAAGGGTCACAAGAGACAAAGCCTCCTCTCTCTCCTGACCTCAGTAGGTTGGGTAGGCAAGCAGAGAATCATCTGCATTTGTAACAAGCAGAAAAACTGATGCCTGGAAAAAAAGGGATGTGTCATTCACTCTGAGAAAATGTCTCCACCAAGGGGAAAAGCTGAAGGAAAAAGATACCATGAGAAAGATTTAATATTCTGCATTATGAAAACAAAACTAGCCACTCCTGCTCTGCCTTCAGAGTGGAGGGAAGTGATGAGTCCAATTCCTTCATTTTACAAATGGCAACAAAGAAGAAAAGGGACTTGACTAGGACTACACACCTACTAAGTGTCTTTATGCATTTCTTGGTTTGTTTTCTCAAGTTTTAAGGTGAATAATTGAAACCTGTACAAAAGCCCTTGTTCAAATCCTTCCAACCATGGGGAAAAGTAGCAAGGAGGTAGATTTCACTGAGCAAATGGAAGAAATTCCTAGAGTACTGGACTTATGGTCAGAAAGTACTGACTTCAAACCCGGACTCTGATACTTACTAGCTATGTAACACTGGCCAAGTCACCTCACCTCTCAATCTCAGTTTCCTTTTCTATAAAATGGAGATGCCAAGTCCAAGGCTGTTTTAGTCACATAAGACTGCCTGGGCTGAGACGCATAGCTTGGAAAAAACAGGGG
This sequence comes from Potorous gilbertii, assembly GCA_028658325.1. Lineage (NCBI taxonomy): Eukaryota > Metazoa > Chordata > Mammalia > Diprotodontia > Potoroidae > Potorous > Potorous gilbertii. The sequence goes on along the minus strand of CM053770.1, from coordinate 293,424,282 downwards.
GCCTGATTCTAGCAAGGGGAAACGTCATCCCTTTTCAAAGCACATGATGGCTGGCCCCTCTCCAACCCAGATGAATAGGGGACAAGGGGACAGTGTCCCTAGCTCTGTTAATTCCAGAGACAAGACCAAGTAAGGATGCTTTATTCGATATCTGAGCCATCCTTGGAGGTTGGCAGCTCCAGACCCCACATTTATGGGGAAATGACTCTGAGTTGCTTATCTAGTAATGGTAACACTGAGCCTCACAAAGGATTTGGAGAGAGAAGACCTGGGTTTGAATCCCGACTCTTCTGCTTTCTTCCCCATGTGGCCTTGGCACATTTATTTCACCTGTCTGGGTCTCAGTTTCCTCATCTGTAAATTGAGAGAGTTTGACTTGATAACTTTTAAGTTCCCTGCCAGTTCTAATTAATGGGATCTTATGCTTTGGTAAGAATTCTCTTTTCAGTATGAGTTGACCTTGATTGCCCCTGATCTCCCTACCAACTTCAGAATTCTATGATTCCTTGATCTGAGTTCAAATCTCATATCTGCCATTTGCTATCTGAATGACTTGGAGCAAGATATGCTTAACTTTAGAAACATCATCTACAAAATGGGCCTCTTCCAGCCCTAGACCTCAGATCCCATCACCAGCTCTCAGTCCTAGGACCAAAAAACCACATGCTCCCCATTGGATGGGACCACCAGCCAACATTATCCCCTTACCTACAAAGCAACACAGCTGGATTTCCCATCAGCATACATGGAGAAGACAGAGATTTCCAAAGCCAACTCTGTTCCGATACCGACATATGCCCTCATACTTTTGCATACATTATTAGGAGACAAAACTCCACTCCATCAGAGGACCAACATCTACCTGCCTCTGACTTTGGTCAGCCTTGAAAGTAAACAAGCAAAGGTCATTCTGCAGACATTCCAGCAACCCCAGAGATTACAATCAGACAACAAACCAACTCATCTGGATTGTTTCTGCAGCTGCATTTCAATTTCCAGTGAGGAAAAGGGAAAGTTCATTTGTATAAAAATATCCCTAGCCCCACAAAAGCAGCTCTGGAGTTCAGCAGGCCCCCTTGCCAGGGCATTACACAATCAACACGGAAACAGAATGGAAGAAATCCACTTGTCCAAAAAAGGGTGGCCAAGCTGGCTTCTGACCTTCACAACTGCACTCTGCTGCAAAAGCCTCTCAGGAACTCAGAGCAAAGCTGCTGTTGATTTCATCTTCATCCATCTCTGGTTTTGTGCTTTGCCAGTGGTCGCCACATCTGGGACATGCCCTTCTCACCAAGCATTTCTTGTAAGTGGCGATGTGCTAAGCATTGTGCTATAAGCCTGGGGTACAAAGACAAAAGCCAAGTAGGCTTCCTCCTCATGGAGCTCACGTTCCAGTTGGGAATAAAAAATAAAGACAAGCCACACAGAGATGGACAGAGAATACATACAAAGGTCATTGGAGAGTGGAGTCTCAGCATCTGAGGGGACCAGGAAAGATCCATATGAGGGAGACAGGAAGGGCTTCCTTTCTTATATCTCTATCTCCAGCATCTTGCAAAATTGGGGGGAATATCTTTTTTGTTTCTGGACCAGACCTATAATGTGATTTCATTAGCTTAAGGTATTCCCAGTGAGTAAAGTCCCTGTACCAACAAAAATTGGCACCAACTCCACTATTTGAAGTCCTGGGGTATTGTCAGGGGGCACTGAAGGGTCACACAGACAGTATGAACCAGAGGTAGGATTTCAACCTAAGTCCTTTGGTTCTCCAACAACTGACTATACCACCCTGTCTCTCACCCAGTGGGTTCTTAATAAATGTTTCCTCAATGGACTTGAACATGAGCTTAAGTCTGTCTGTACAATGACTCTGGCATAGAAAGTGTCTAAGAAAATTTACTCAGGATCTTTCTAATTTATGCGTGACCCAAGAGAACCATGAAAGAAATGACTTCCTGAATCTCCACAAGAAACAACTGTCTTTGCAACTAACTGCTTGCAAGTTCTTGACCTTGGTGTATCAGGGATGTGAGCATGCAGTTACACACATCTGAAATATAAAATTGATATGTGCTCAAATAACGAGAAATATGCAGATTGTATGGAAATGATCTCAAGGTTGTGATAGGATAAACATAGAATCTTTATTTCAATCACTATCAAAAGGAGTCGGGTGGCTGACCAAGCACATGAATATTAATTCAGAGTTAGTACTCTCCCTTCCCCCGTACTTAAGTTTCCAAGCCACCAACTTAATGTTTACATAGTTACGGATTACATGAGTGTTTTCAGATCTTAAGACCATATTTGAAAATTAAGTGCCTTTCCCTTAAATGCCAAAATCTGAGGTCATGGCTAGATGCAGTTAACTCCTCTGGAGATGTGCTGTCTCCATCAACACGGTGGCCAGGAGGCAGGCTCTAGGATTGCAAGCCAGCTATAGAGCAGAGATCAGGGGATGCTCCCATTTCTCCCGGTGTGGACATCTGAATTTCTTAGGCAAGGGTCCACCTTGCCTAAGGCCACAAAGGTCTGCCCCACCCAAAGGCCAATAGCTTAGGGCAGAGCCAAGTTAATGCACGGGACTGGCAGCTGAAATGGAACCGGGATGGAGCTGAACCGGATCCTTCAGGGACCATCAAACTTACTTCAGTTCTGCTCACAGGCACTCAGAGCTGTGATTTCAAAACCACTTCTCCTCCATTACTGTTAATCCTAAACAACAAAGGGCCAAAGCCTCGATGTAATGAAATTGTCTAAGCCCCCTTCAGTGTGCCAAAAAACCAAGCAAATGTTTCCCTTCTGTATTTCAAATTAATAAAATGTGAGCCCAACCCAATCCCAGTAGAGCTAGTGTGGTTTGGACTTTTATTTTTTCATTTTATTTTTAAAATTCAAGTGAAAGGGGGATGGAAATGAAGGACCCCAATCACTCACACATTTGCTTATTTCACATACATCTCTGGGAAAGTCAATACTGGCATTTAAAATTGACACAACCCATACCCCTCCTCTCCCAACTTTCTATTTGTTCTACTAAGAAGGTGCCAAAAAGTATCCTCAACCTTCCTCAAGCCTGTGTCAGGACTGTCAAATGCCTGGAGGCTGCTCTGAATATTCTGGAGGGTTTTGTCTAAAACATACATACACATATATATATGATAGCTGTGGGACCTAGGCCAGACAAGACCCTTTCAGTGCCCCTGTCAACTATCTATGGATAGTGAGCTGCTGATCTGTTTTGGTGAAGAGCGTTTCTTCCGTGGGAGTTCCCTATACCAATGAAATCATGGGCCTGATCTCTTTCCTCCCCCCAAAATTTTTAAAGCATGATATAGTGTAGGAAACCTTCCATTCATAATCTATAGAGATATTTTCCATTTCAATCTTAACTTTTTGAGCTAGAGAGAAATGAGTATTTTTCCGAAAAGAGTAAAAATGCCAGGGTTATTATATACCAGTTCATCAATTTGGATCTCAAAGGGCTTTAGAGGACATCTAACCCAACCCTTCATTTTACAGATGTGGAAACTGAGGTCCAAAGAAATGACCTGACTTAAAGGATCATCCCATCATAGCTCTGTAGCTCAGGGGTTAGCTGAGGCAGGAATCAGAGATTTGTACAAGGACACCTGAGGAGGAGAGGTGGGATTTGAATCCAGGTCTTCAGGCTGCAGCTCTACTTGTAGATAGGTGCAGCAGGGAGATGACAATCCACTTCTTTCTATCACCCCGCCCCCACACACACAGTTACAGGATCAGTGAACCTGACCCATTTTCACTAGAGCCCAGAGGACCAAGCTTCCCGAAAGGCGAGAATGAGTATTTACCCTGTGACCCAGCCTCTGAACAGCTGCCTTGGCATCCCAGTGGACACCACAGCTCGCAGAGGAATGGCGGCCAGACTTCCTTCTGATCCCATTCCGAGAGAGATCCAGGCAAAACCTTGCGATGTTCCCTGCCTAGAAACCCTCAAGATTTACTATCCTGCAGCAAACCACATTTTCCAGCTATGAAGGAATGAAGGGGATAGTCCACATGATTGCTGTTGCGCCAACACCAGTATGCTGCTCCACAGAGCTGTTTACCACCACAGGCTTTCATTCCCCATCGAAGACTAGTTCTGGTTTTTTTTCCCCTTCACATTTTAATAATAGTTTTAGATTCTAACTGAAATATTTAATTGAACAAAAAGCACAGTTAGTGCAGATGTGGATATGAACTCTGCTCATTAAGAATGTTGTCTTTGGATTATTATAAGGGCCAAATGAGTTGAATTAGCTTAAGGAAAAACAATCCCACCATCTGGTGTAAAGAAGGTCTGTACTTGAGCCTCAGAAGGAGCAGCTTCACCACCAGAGCCCTCCTGTGATGCTTTGTTTGGTGTCACACAGGAACCATCAGGAGTTACCCCAGGAGATGTTGATCAAGTGCGAGTCCTGTCAGGGCCTCCCAGGCCCAAAAGTCTTCAGTAGATGCCTAGTCACAAAGTGGGGATGAGGCAGCTAGGCCCAGCTTGCACCTGAAAGGGCTCATCCATCACCAGAGGGCTGGCCCCCAGGAGAAATTCTTTGGTCTTGGCAATCACTCATGAAGGTCTTCTACATGCAAAGCCCGAAGGGGCCCAGGATCCCAGGGACTTCAAGACCATTTTGTCTGGCCCTACCATTTTACAGATGACTAAAACAAGGCCCAGGCAGGTGCAATGACTTTGTCTTAGGATTATCACTCCAATGTGGGAAGAACTATAGCAGGCCAATCCAACCTCATTTTATTTTATTTTTAATTCAACCAGCATTAAGCACCCTAAGCCAGAGCACTTGAATACCATACATTAGCTATTCTTTCCAGTTCTGAGTCACTGACAAATAAAAAAACCTGCCATGTAAGCTCTGGGCCAAGGACATTATCACCTGGTCCACACGTTTTCATAATGCTCATAAGGACAGTAAACACTCGCCCCCTCGTTTCCAGGACAGCTTTGGAGCAGGGAGAGATATCAGAGGCTACCTCAGCACACGCCTTCATTTTACGGATGAGAACTGAGGCACACAAAGGCCAGTGACTTGCCCAGGTTCACATAGCAGATGCTCCATAAATCATAGCCATATAAGACGGATCCAATATTAGTCTTCTATATAGGAATGGTACATACAAATACATATATACAGGGACAGGCTTGTGTACTCAAGAGTTAATGAAATCTTAAGACCTAAGAATGGTTTGAACTGATGGAATTGAGACTGGGGGACACCCAGTATATACATGTATATATGCTTGGGTATTCCAAAAATAAAATTTAGTTGCCATCAGAAGCACTCTGGTGTGGAAAGGCCTTCTACCAGGGCAGCCAGACATATTCTAGAACTCAAAGAATTAAAGAGGAACCTGGGTCACTGGGTCCCACAGACTTTATGGGGCAGATGTGGACTTGAACCCGGGCTGTCCTGACTGCAAAACTGGATCTCTAGATATTATCCCAGGCCAGTTGCTCTCCTCTCCTGCCCACCCTCGCAAAAAAAAAAAAAAGGTATGTGTGTCATGAATATATTTGATTTGGACCTGTGACATCATCAATGTAAACATATCTGAAATCATATGCTCATACCAGATATGTATACATGTAAATGCATTATAGGGATTCTCAATCTTGTTTGAGTCACAGACTCCATCAGCAGTCTGTTGAACCCCATGAGCCCTTTTGCCAAATCCTTTTATTAAATGAAATACATGGAATTCAAAGGAAACCAATTATTATAAAAAAGTCATGAGAATATTTAAAAAGATAAGTTCACAGACAATAGGTTAAGAATCCCTCGTGTGTGTGTATATATGTGTGTGTACATGTATGTATGTATGTGGATATGGATATGTTATGTATGTTATATGTAGGTATGCAAATATGCTATAAATTTACAGATATGTGTATGTGCCTGTATGTTCTGTATGATGCCTCTACTGTATACACGCATGTGTGTGCCTGTGTGAGTAGATGGTGTATGGGTATATCTGTGTACACATAAGGATAGGTTTGTGCATGAAGATGTGGGTTTGTATTTACACACACATAGGCACACACATGCACATAAGTACATACATGCCTAAGTGTGTATGTCTAGTTCTAGAACAGAAATCAGCCCCAGCCCTGGGAATCACCTACGTCCTCATCAATAACGCCCAAGCTGACAAATGACACGTGTGGACCGAGCTGGCCAGGTGTCTTCCTGGCTCCCCGAGCAGCAGATGGGCTCAGCTCTCCCGCGCAAGCAGCCCAGGCCAGCCATATGCTGATTTGCTATTAATTACGGTAGCTTTCCAGGCTTCCTAGGGAAGTCGGCACCAATTAGGCACATCCGCAAAGGAATATTTTAAAGTAATTAATGGCTTATTTTAATATTTCTGTTCTTTCCTGGTCATGTCATCTAGTGTAGTAAACAGGAACATGGTGGGCTGTTCTCACCTGGACATTTCCTGGCCCTCTACCTTCTCCCACAGCCCTGCAGAGTGAAGTGGAAATGGTTGGTGCAAGGCTAATACTACCACTACCTAAGGGATAGCTGGTGCTCCAGTTGCTAAGCCTGGAGCTAGAGAGACCTGAGTTCAAATCTCATCTCAGACACTTATGAAGTGTGTGACCCCGGGTAAATCATTTAACCTCTGTTTGTCTCAATTTCCTCAATTGTAAAATAGAGACAATAATTACACCCACCTCCCAGGATGTTCTGAGGATTAAATGGGAAGATGTTTGTAAAGCACTTAGTTCAGTGCCTGGCACATAGTAGGGACCCAATACATGCTGACTCCCTTCCCTACTGATGACTAACATCTGCAGAGCACTTTCAGGCTTAAAAGTGCACGTCAAAGACTGATGACTCTCACAACAACCCAGGGAGCCAAGCGATGCTGTATCTAACACGAGAGGGAACCTCGGAGGTCACTGAGTCCAATGGTATTGTTTTACACTCAAGATACCAAGGCCAATGGAGATTAGATGACTTACTCAAGGTCACACAGATAAGGTGGGGGGCAGAGGGGAGGGAGCAGTTTTATGCCACCTTCTTTAAACTAGAAATTGAGTCTCTGAAGAAATAACTCTGAAGAAAATGTGGCCGAGGGTCACATTACTAATAAACCTTAGAGGTGGTTTCAGAAAGCAATGATTCAGTCCAAGGCGCCTTCCATTCACCATGCCTTGTTCCCCCAACACAAGGAAAGGACAAGGAAAGGCTTTAGGTCTTCAGCAACATGGAGACTATTCCAAGCCTCTCCCTCCCCTTGTGAAGTTGGATACAACACAGGGGCTCCACTCAGTTTTCCAGTCATCATATTGTACTAGTGAAGGTGCCCCATCTCTCAGGGGTCCTCCAGAAACTGGGAAATGATGCTTAAGAGTCTTTAGTTTCCCACGGTAAGGGTCTACTCTTTCAAAGGCACCAGAAACACCCTGATTCCCAACACAGGGCAATTTTATTAACATGCCCTGGCGTCTTTTAAACCATAACGTTAGAACCAGAGGAAACACCTTTCCACACATGACTGGCCACACTAAGAATCATTACAGATAATCCTTCAAGGTTTGTAAAACAGGCACCGTCTTGATTAAATCCTACCATGACCCTTAGAGGTACGAGCCATTACTGTCCCCCAATGACCAGGGCAGTTACATGACCTGAGCAGAACTCCACATTCAGTCATAATTCCAGAGCCTTTCAAAGGTGGAAACTGAATCATGGAGTCATGGATGCCATGGAGGAGGGACCCCCGAGATCCCGGAAGCTGATCGCATCCTTCTGCAGATGAGGTAAATAGCCCAGAAAGGACAAGTGACCTAAGTTCTCCCAGCTCCATTAGCAGTAGAGATGAGGAGCAGCACAGGGAGGATCCTGGACTGAAAATCAGAGGTCCCTGGTCCAAATCTCACCTCTGACTCTGATGTCTGAGCCTCAGTTTCCTCAACTGTGAAAAAGAAAATAAAGATGCCTCTAGTACCTAAAATGCACCGTTAGTGTGCAGTTCAAATAACTTGAGTTAAGAATTATTTATTAAGCACCTACAATGTGCCAGCACTGAGCTGAAAGTCACAAATGGACAAGAATGCCCATTTAGCTCAGGGCACTTAACGAAAACCTCACAAATATGACAGAAATGATAACTGCTACGTCTCAGTTTTAGGACCCAGGACTTCAGCCTCACCACCCAACAGAATCACACCCCAAGTTCAAAAAAAATAGTTAGGGGGTGGGAGGCTAAGAAATGATCAAAAACATCAGATGTGGCCATTTTTCATAATTAGGGCCTTTGACTAAGACAATCTTTAAGGCCTCCACTAGCTCTTCTGTATTCAAATGGAATCACAGGAATGGAACTATGTCTATAGATGCAAGTGAAAATGTCTATGTGTGTGTGTATATATGCATGTATACATACATGCATATGTCTATATGTACACATGGGTACACATGGATCTAGACACACATGTGTAAAGACATATAGGTATGTGATAAGTATTATCATATTCAAATGCTGGTTCCACCATTTTCATCATGACCTTGGTCAAGTCAACTTTTCCTTTCTGGGCCTGGATCAGTTTTCTTATCTATAAAATGGGTGGAGTTGGCTCCATGGCCTCTGTGGTCCTTTCTGGCTCTAAATCTAGGATTCTGGGGTCTGAATCACATACATTTCTCCTATTTCTCCATTTTTTTTCAAATATCACAGATCCAAGTACCTGAGAAAAATCTATACAAAGTCATCGTCTCTTCCCAGAATGCACAAATACCTTGGATGGTAACCATGTCTTTGGCAGTTTGAACAGCTATAAAAGGAAAGATCATTTCCTTGCTGCTCTGGAAGGGTACAGGCACTGGAAGCAGTACTCCCTGAGAGCTCATTAGGAGGGCCCTGAGCCCCAGCTGACATGGATTATTTACTACACCACCAGCCGTGTCTAGGATTAGGCATACTCTCTACTCCTTCGATACATATGCAGACCCCTCTAAAAAGCCAAGAGGAAGAGAGACCTGGACAGGAGAAAACTGTGCCAACTGTGCCAAGTGCTGCTGTCTTCCCTGAGATAAGTAGAAGTCAAGGTTGAGACTAAATCTGGATTAGATCACCTCTTACTGATAATTTAGGAGAGTAATCTTCCTAGATGGAAACCAGGACAGAAGCAGCCTCCACCTAGATCAGTAAGAAAACAAACCAGCCAATCAGGTGTTTGGGGAAGAAGAGCTAAGAGGTTCTTGTCAAGAAACTTCATTTTCCTCAACATCAAGAGTTTTGTGTTTTCTCAAGGATCTGGAGCAATTTCCTCTTGCCTCTAGGATAAAATGCCAAGCTGAGGACTTGGCATTTAAAGCCCTCCAGCCTCATTTCATATCCCACACTCCACCTTCCCTACCTCCACCTCCACTTGTTAGAATTCTCTCTCCCAGCTTCCTAACTTTGACAGGCTGTGTCCAATTCCTAGAATTATCCTTCTTGTTCATTTGGTGGCTTGACTTGACTTCGAGGCTCAGCTTACATGCTCCCTTCTACATGAGTCACCCCCTTCATTTTGTATGTGCCTGGAATCACCTTCAAGGCAGGGTCTAATGAATTTTCCTCTTTGGTTTTCCCACATCTAGCATGATTACGGGCCCACAGTAGGTACTGAGTGATCCCTGGGTTCTTGAATCCCCCCACAGTCAGCACTTCCCCTCCATAGCTATGACAATGGAGAAAAGTCCTAACGTGCTCTACCCCCCCACCCCAGAACG
>CM053770.1:293325242-293414024 GCA_028658325.1 Potorous gilbertii | reverse complement strand
CTCTCTCTGAGACTTCATAAAACTCCCAGGGTTTTGACCATCTGAGTGATAATTTAGGCTCCAGAATATGTGTGCATCAGTCCCCTTGGGGACAGAGCAAACATGCAAAATGGATGAAGGCAGTGTGGTCTAGTGGACAGAGCCCTGGTTCTCAAGTCAGAAGACTTGGGTTCAAATCCTGTAACTGAAGCTACTACTGCTGAGGGCAAGGTATTTAACCTCCCTGGGTCTCAGCTTCTCGGGTGTGAAATGAAGGGTTTGAACTCGACCTTGAAGATTCTTTTTAGCTCTGTAACTGTGATGAAATTCAATGTTTGCTTTCATAGTACGACACTGTGTTGGGGGGATGCCTCATGGTATAAATGTGCTCATCTCAACCCTGTTATTGGGTTGTGGGTTATGTTGAGTTATCAAGATGTTTGTGGTACTCAGATGAGGACACTGAGGGAAATGGAGTTAAATTCTGAATTCACGGTATGTTTGTGGAGTCGAGTTTTTGTGTCGTTTTCTGAACTCATGGTTTTATGGGATAGGAAGATGATGTTTTATTTCATTTGCCCTCTAAGCTTCCTCATATCCTTTGATCACTTCCCTCTTCCTCCCTCACATTCAGTCTCTTTTGCTTTTTGCTGAAGGAGGATGGATGAGGCCATATTCAAGGATCTTTGCAATTAACTAAAAAAATCACTGGTGAATAAATAGGGAAGTTTGTGGGACTTCAGCATTCTGGCCCTGGGTGAATGAGGAAATGTAAGGTCCTATGTATAAATGTGTTAAACTGGGTAAAGGGTGAATGATGTCTTGAACTTCATGTTGATCATTCGTTTTAGTGGACCTTTTCACTCTTAAAGAATTCTTGTCAAGAAACAGTGTAGTACTTTGGAAGGAACTTGTTAGGACTGTTTTCCAAACACAAATATGGATTTCTCTCTCTTATTATACTGGACTTTTCTGGCATTCCTCATTGGGAAGCTGCCATGTCTTAGTACCACAAATAGAGAAGTGTTTCAATAAAGTCATGTGTGATTTTAACAGTTTTTATTCTGTGTTTAGATGTGAAAATGTATTCCTCTAACAACATCTCATCAAGACAGACTAACTGAGGGAAGGAAAATGACTGTTAAATACAAAATTGCAAGTCAAGTTTTTCCTGCTTCTAAAAAAATGACTTCTTCCTTTTCAGAAACGAGTTTTGTTCAAATGGTTTTCAGTTCAGCAGTTAGCCCTTAGTTATTTGCCCACCTTGTCCCTTTTCAGGAAGTTGGGAAAGTACTATATTCATTATCTGGGAGAGTTGTCTCCATTTTTCATTCAATAAAGAAACAAGCAAGCAGTACTGTTATTGATTAATTTCAGTTGAGTTGTCCCCCCCTCTTGAGAACATCTAAGTTAAATTTGACATTAGAAAGACTGGTGAGCAAACAGGCATGGCTGATTTTCCAATCAGTTCCCTTTATTCCTCATACAAGATGAATGCTTCTCTTGGTTGGATACTTTGACACTCTGTGTTCTTAAGAAGCCTGGGTGTCTGTATGCAGACTGCTCCAATTAAACTTTCATTGTAAGTGAGTGATCATGACCCATAGGAAATTAAATCACATTAGGAACTGGATGGGAGTCGTACTGGGTGTATAGAAATAGATGGATTACTAGGAGTCACATGGAATGGGAGGGATGAATAGGTTGCCATCAGCCCGCTTTACTTTTCTCCAGGTTTTAGCCAAACTGGACCTGGTTCGCTGTCTTCATCTCCTACTTCCAGAGCCTTTGTGCAGGCTATCCCCATCCCCACACTTTAAATCTACTTCCTCTTCACCTTCACTCTGAAGAGTCCCTAACTTCCTTCAAAGTTCAGCTCAAGTTCTAGATGGTACAATCCTGAATTCCTCCTGGTGACTCGTGCCTCCCTGTACCAGCTCAAATTTGGGGATGTTTGGTATGTACGTGTGTGCACTGCTTGTGTGTTGTTTCTTTCTAAGAGAGTGTAAGCCCTTTGAAGGCAGGCACTACTTCACTTTCATCTTCGTATCTTTGGTGTCTGTAAATAGTGAATGGATGGCTACCTGGTGGCAAATGATAGCCACATTAACAAGATTACAGAAATCCTGGAGAACGTTGTAGCAATTAATTAGTTACTTTTTATATTAGGGGTTTCTTTCCTTGGGGGGCCATAAGCTCAGAAATAGGTAGTTCCCACTAAGGCTCACCTTCCTAAAGTGTGGGTCTGGTGCTGGATCTAATTTCCATCAAAGTCTGTAGTTGAATAAATGGTGACATCTCAGTGAAAGAACTCCAAGATTCCCAATAGATGTGATTAGCCACTCTGGAGAAGCACTCCAAGTGGAGACTGCCAAGCAGTAACTCTTAGGAGGCTTTGGAAGCATCCTGTTATCATTCACTCAGCAGGAAAACAATAGTCAAGATGCTTTGTTGTGTCTGCTTGGCCGCTGGGGAGTAGGTGCTTCAGTTCTGTTATTGCTTTGCTGGGTTTTTCTAACATGGACATTCTTCTTATAAAATGCTGTTGAGAAACCAGGAGCCTCACTTGGAGTCCAGTGCCAGCTCTCTAGACAAGTTTGCCACAATGCCCATGCATTTCATATTCAGGCAACTACAGGGCCTTTCGATTCAAGGGAAATTCATGTTTCACTCAAGCAGTTTCCTGACAGGTGCCTCATGCTCAGAGCCTGGGCTAACATATTGCTTCTCATAGAGTAGACACAATTATTTAATCATATGAAACCCTGGGTAATTATCCCTCAATCAGTCTCATCAGGCATGCACAGAACGGAAGAATTTTGTAATCAGAGTGAATTTCATTGAAAGTCCAGACTCTGGTGGGGGGAGGGGAATAGGGAGATGTTTTTCTCAGGAGAGAAATGAAAAGTAATGTTTTCACAGGCTTGTGAGATCACAAATTGAGAGCCAGAAGGGTAGTGCTGCAGCCAGCTAGCCTAACACCTTCATTTTACAGATGAGGAAACTGAGATTCAGAGAGGACACAGGACTGGAACCCCAGGGGCCTTTCCACTGAGCTCTCCTGCCCCCTTCATGGGATCCAAGATCAAAGTTGCTGTCTAGGCCAATTCTCCCATTTTACAGATAAGGAAACTGAGACCCAAGTTTGACCCAATGAGGTCATAGAAGTAGATAGAGAAGAGACTAGGAGGCCAAGTAGTCCAACCTTCTCATTTTAAGAATAGAGAATGTGTGACTGAGAGAGATTAGTTGGCTTTACACAAGGTCCCACAAGAAATGAATTTCAGAGGCAGGTCCCCTGATTCAGAGCTGGTGTCCTTTTTCCTACACCATACTGCCTCCTTCACTTCTTTCCTGTAGCTCTGAGACACAGGTAGCTTTCAATTTACTCTTGGTGCACATGTCCATGTTATTATGGAAGCTGCATGTCCTCTCTGGCCATCCATCTACCAGTCTCTCAACCAACAAGCTTCTAGGAAGCTCTCCTGGCCACCCAGAAATCTGATGTTCTGTGTTGCCTGGCACTTGGTGGAGGGTGTGGGGTTGAAGGGTATTCCACCACTACTCATTCCCCATTTGGATTTTTTCTAGGATTTCAGGATATTGTTTGCTTTCTCCTGTTCTGGGAAACAGACCCCCAGCCTGAAACCAACCTGATTTTTTGTTATCTCTCTGTCCCTGTCAGTGAGCAGGAAAGGGACCTGGGGATACCCAGGGGCAGCTTTTTTTCAAGCTTTCTGAAGATTATCAAAGCTGGGATTCTTTCTCGGTCTCCTTGAAAGTCCTACATCCTTCCTGCTTTCATCCCAAGAGAACAGTTTGGCTTGTTTGTGTCAAAATGAATGGGTAGCTTGGGTAGGAAGGCAGAGCCCTGTATTTAAATGAAATGAAGCCCAGAAGTACGCAGTAATGTAAGAGATAAGGAAATGGCATGGTCCAGGGGAAAGACTGCTGGATTTGGAGTTAGAAAACCTGGGTGTCAGTCCTCTCTCTAACTCACCAGTCTGTGTAACCAAACAGGATAGGGCAGACTGATTCCCTTCTATGGCCTCAGTTTCTTCATATACAACATGACAACCTTGGACTAGGTCATCCATAAGCTTTCTTCCAGCTTTAAATCTTATGATCCTTTGAAGAAAGCACAAAATGAAATCAAGACTTCAAGCAGAAGGTGCCGTGAACATTAGAAAAAGTGAATAAAAGCAAACTGTGTAACCAAAGTTCAGATACAACCCTCTTTAGCTTTTTGAATGTACAAATATTCATGTTTGCTAAGTTTATAAAAAAGATTTCTTTTTAATAGCGGTAATGTGGTTAGCCAACAGTTTGTCCAAAAAAGCTCTGTGGGTTTTATTGGACTGTGAGTTCGGTGTGAGTCAAGCAGAGAAGGCAGCATAGTCTTGGGGAGAGGACTATGGATTTGGAGTCAGAGGAGATCTTGGCTTCACCTTTATTTCCTTCCAGCTGCTGCCTTTGGACTGTAGACTTTAGATAAGTCATCTTGTGTTTCTTTCTCATCTGCAGTTTGAGAGTCTTTGACTTCCTGACTCTTATGGGCCTTCTCACTTCTAGGCACATGAGCCTGTAACTATATGGCTGCTGCAGACCCTTCCAGTTCCATTCTCAGTGTCCTTGTAACTTAGAAAGCAGAAAGGGACCTTAGAAGTCAGCTCTTTCAGCCTTTTCACTTTACAGAGAAAAAACTTGGGCTGTAGAAAATTGAAATGTGTTGTTCAAAGTCAAACACATAACAAGTGGAAAGCCAGATTTTGAGCCTAAGACCTGCCCACTGTGATTCCAGTTTCTCATTCATGATACTTTTGACTGTTTCATACTTCTTCTCTGTCAGCTATAAAGAAATGTACCTTCTAATCTTGGTCTATATTAAGAGAAACTTTTAGGGATGAGATGGTAATGGGTCTCCTTCCCTCTGCGCAGGCCACATTTGCAGTGATGTGTGTTGGAAGGGTATTAATGAACTGGAGAACATTTGGAAGGGTAGCCAGGATGAGGAGACTACTTGGAGGAACTGAGGGTATTTAGCTGGAGGAGAAATGACTCAAGGATGACTTGGTAGTCATTTACTCTGAAAGGCTGTAATGTCATCTCTTTGGTTGGACTTGTTCCAGTTGGCTTTGGAACTAGAACAAGAAGCAGTGGGTGGATTTTATAAAATGGCAAATTTAGACACAATTAGGAGACAAATTCCTAGCAGTTAGAACTGCCCTGAATTGGAATGGGATTGATACATTGTGTTGTACGGTGGCTCTCTCCTTATTGGAGGTCTTTGGGCAGAAGCTGGATTCCTGCCCCGTAGGTCCCTTCAAACATGATTCAGTGGAAAGAGCACTGGAGTTGGAGTGAGGGGACCTGAATTTACATCCTAGTCAGGTCCTACTTGTAAAACCTTGAGCAAATCATGTCTCAACCTCAGTATCTTCATCCTTAAAATGAGGGAATTGTCCCACAGGGCCTCTAAGATTCATTTATGGTCCAGTAAAAAGCTGAAATTTCTTGGTTCAATTCAGGTTTAGATATGTTAACTCACCTTGCTAAGCTGATTATACTGAAAGGGTTAGTTTGCTTTCTCCTTGTCAGCACCATGGCCAGATACCAACAGAAAGCATTGAGTTGGCCTTCACCTTTGTTGAAGGAGCATTCTTCAGGTTTAACATGTAATATGAACTTAATTAATTAATTAATAATTATTAACTCCAACGTTAGATAAGAGAAGCTGGGGCTGGCCACTCTGAATGGAGCAGAAAGTCAACAGGAGGGCATCTAGGAAGGTGAGAGAGAAAAGAGAATGTCTATATGTTCATTTTCAAAATTGTCTCCATTTACTGAACCCTTTTAGAATATCCTGAGGACAATCTATCACACTCTGGTGGATAGTAAATAAATAATTGTAGCTATTGGTCATGCACTAATGTGTCATTTGTCAATACAGTTTTAGTTTTATGAAACCATCTGTTGCATGTGGAATGTAATTAACAAGGAGAGAGAAGGTGGTTCATCATGGAATCTCATCTGAGCTGACAGTCTGTCTAATTATTTCTATTTGAGTGCAGCAATAACATATATAACTGACACCACATCTCCAGTTTACTATGAGTAAATACTTAAAATTCTCACTCTCCTCCCCCCAGCTGTTCTGAAACCAGTATATTACAATGTATGTATGGGAGAGGCCAGGTAGTAAAGTATGTAGAGAGCTGGACCTGGAGTTTCAGGGACCTGACTTCAACTCTGATCTTATTATCTATGCGATCATGGACTAATTATTTTACCTCTTTGCCTCAGTTTCCTTACCTATAAAATGGGAACGGTAATAATACCTGTCATACCTAAGGCATGACCTCATTAAGTCTATATGTTGCTTAATTTCTGTATACCATGATTTCATCTTCTGTAAAATGGGATTGATGAAAATATTTGTAGTACCTGATTCATAGGGTTGTCATGAGACTCAAATGAAATATTCAGAAAATGTACATTGTAAACCTTAAGAACATATATCGATGTTATTGTTACAGTTATCATGTGTGTCGTTTGTCAAAAGATTTTGAATTGCAGTAAAAGGGAAGGGAAATGTCCCTATGGTTATTTTGAGAGAAGCAACAGATATTGAATTGAGATAAACTTCCTCTGTTACACACTTCACAGTGTGACCCTGCACAAATCAGTTACATTCTTAGTGTTGCAGGCCATTCTGAACAGGATAGTTGCCCACCTGCATCTATGAAGAGAATTCCTACACCAGAATTTCCTCTACCCCATCAGATCATATTCTCCATTTCCGTATGGCTGTTCACCTGGACCGGGATTTGTTTTCAAGTACTCTCTGACTCATTTTCCCTTCATCTTTAATTTGTTACCCCAAATCCTCTGCCTCTTGGTATCTTGTAACTTTGTAAATACTGACTTCCAACCATGATGCTGATACATTACCAACTTTTGGGTAAGACAGGGATACTTTGATAGTTGGATACATATTCCATCAGCACCAACTGAAACTCATCCACCTTTTCTCATCGTGTGATTCTTTTCTGTGGCAATACAGAAGTTGTCCCATTCAAGGAGAATTTGCACGATGCACAGAGGAGGGGGAGGAAGGATCCTTTGGTGTTTTTGTTTGTTTGTTTACATTTCTGGGGATATCAGTGTTGTAACATCAGCCTCCTTCTGGTGGCCCTGGGCCAATCATGAGTCCACTGTTATTTCCAGTCATTCATGTCCTGGGTAACATCTTTTGTGTTATTGTTTGAGTCTTATGAAAGCTAGATGATGTAATGGATGGAGCACTGGATTTTCAATTGGAAGACTAAGTCTTCCCTTGGGTACTTACTATATTAGCTGTGTGACCCTGGATGAATCACTAAAGCTACGTCAGCCTCAATTTCCTCATCTACAAAATGGGTATGATAAAGGCACCTACCTCATAGGGTTGTTGTGACCATCAAATGGGATTGTATATGGAAAGCTCTTTGCCAAAGGCTTGAAGAGCTATATAAATGTTAGCTGCTATTACTATTGTTTTCATCCTCATTATTGTTTTCCATGTCATTATTGATTATATGTTGCAACTTGCTGATGCTCATCCTGTGTCTTCTTGGACACCTGGATGACCTGTATAACTTTGAGTCTTAGAAAATCAGGATTCCTGGTTTCAGAAGATCCAGGAAGCATCACGAGAATATTGAACTGTCCTTTCAACCTCAAGCCACCACCTGGAGGGTAGATCTTTGCTACGCAGCTGATATTTCCTACACTTTTTTTGCCACCATGATCATCATTGGGAATTCTAGGGCATGGTATAAGTGGGACAAGCTGTGTTTTTTTTTTTGTTCATTTGTTTTTTTATGTACACTCTGCTCCAGTCCACTTAAAACTCAATATGGTTTGTCATTTCCTGTGTCCATCCCTTCTCTCCTATTCCTCCCCATTCCTGAAGTGTCTTTCTACTTGATAAACTCCTACCAGTCCCTGAAAGTTCAGCTCCATTGTCTCATTCTGTGTGAAATATCCCTCTTTCCCTTCAATGAGAAGAAATTGTTTCTTCCTAGAAGGTATCATATCTTATCCCCACTTTTCCTCACTTCTTACATTCAATTTCTTTGGCTTTAGATTTTCTTTCTTTTGTTATGAGCTAAGTTGACACATACCTGCACATACAAACCTTTTCACATTCCAACAAGACAGTAAAGGATGACTGGATATGATGTGAATTTCTAGTATGTACAGTTTTTTTTTTAGTATAAATTGAATTTATAATGGTAGGTCCAACACTAGCCTGCTTGTCTTTGTTCCCTTCTGAACTCCCTTCCACTCTTGACTGTGCATTTTGGAAATATTTTCTTGTCTTTATTTTTAAATTTTTTTTTCTGGCATCACCATCACTATCTCCCCACTCATCCCTCCCTCCTTTTCTCTGACACCTATCCCCCTCCCCATGTCCCTTGTAAGAAGTATAGTCAAGGTATACTGTTAGATTTCATTTCATGTTATAATTATTTGATTTTAAATCAATTGTATTTCTTCTATTAGAATCTAATCTCCTTAAGGAAGTAGGCTGTATCTTACTTATTCTTCTACCCCTAGTACCTGCCTCTGAGACCTTTATTCAATGGGCCTGAATATTCCTTGATTTGGATTCCTCCCTGCAACGGTTCAGGTTGCCAAGTTTCTATCTTTTCTTATATCCTCTGGAACTCTTGCCTAAGTCCTTACCTAAACTCTCCACAAGGGTCATCTGCCAATGGACCAGGGGCCTTCTTCTTGCTCTCCAGACTTTATTTGGGTCTCAGTGTAGCATGTAAACCATGCATTGTTTATGCCTTAACTTGGCAACAGATCTTGTCCTTGTGCTCACATGTGATGATTCCCTTTGGGCTACTTTCCGTGCCTGGATCTTGGTTGCTCGTTGTTACCTCTTTCCTCTACCCACCACACAGATCTCCTTTGCCAGGTGGAATTCTTCCAAGACTGTCTTGAAGCTGTGCATGGTGACCAGGAGAATATCCATGTTTAAAAAGTATTGGCCTTAACTTAGAGGGCTGTTAATTACTGCTTATAGAAGCAATTTCCTTCTTTTACTGCCCTCAGGTCCCTTCTATATTGCTTTCCAGATCTAAACCTATAATTTGTACCACTTTTACTTCCAGAATTTCCGTCCTTTTAGACTCTTTGCTCTAGACTAATGGATAGATGTTTCCTCAAGTACGGACAATCCCTGTTTGCATGTGCCATCAACTCATATCTCATAAGAGTGTTTTTCGCTGTGTCTGAACAATGGTAAATGATTTTGCTTTACAATAAATTCAATATAGTAGCACATTAATGTAGAGCACTCCTTTCAGTCAACATTAAGAGTGATCTTTAATCCCTCAAAATACAGAAAAGATGACTATAAGAACTTGCGGCTGTTTTAATCCAATGAATGTCAAGTTTGATCTGGTCTTTAATTTGTGGCTTAAGGGGAAAAGGTTGAGAGAGGAAGCTGTTATAATTGATCCAGGTACTGGGTTGAGAATCAGGAAAGTCTGGGTTCAAATCACACCACTGAAATTTAACAGTTGGGTGATCTTGTGCAACTTATTAACATCTCTGAACTTGAGACAGTTTTCTGAGATTATGGCTTATGGATAGAGCATCAGCCCTGGAGTCAGAAGGACCTGAGTTCAAATTTGGTCTCTGATACTTACTGACTGTATGTCCCTGGATAAGTCATTTAACCCTGATTGCCTCTGCCCAAAAGTTAAAGAAAATAGCTTATGGTTAGGGGAGAGAGAGTTACCAGGGTGACTAGAATGACAGGGGTCAAGTTTTTATGAAAATTGTGGTTCATTAGTATTTTATGTACAACATTGGGGGACTAAATTTCTTCAGCATGCCTCTGCATCTCTTTATTTTTCTTTTCCTCAACAAATATCCACCTGGGGACTGTCTGCTGGAAACATCCCAGAACCTGCAGCCCCAAGCTGATGCCAAGAGCAGATTCTGCTCAAGGTCTAATTACACATCCTTCCCCTACCCCCACACCTTTCTGGGCCTTGTTGGCAGCTCTGGCTTCCAGGCCAGCTCGTTGTGAAGAGATATTCCCATAAAGGCAATTGGAGCTAGTTCAGAAGGCAGAGAACTTTCTTTACCCTCATAGATAGAATATTTGTATTTTTTTCATTTTTAAATTTCCATATTATTTAGGAAAGTTCTGTATGCTGGGTCTTCATATATTGATAAGTTTATCTCTCTCTTTCTCTCTCTCTCTCTCTCTCTCTCTCTCTCTCTCTCTCTCTCTCTCTCTCTCTCTTTTCCCCCCATGATTTATAGTATTTGGCACAATTTCCACTGAATTTGTACCATATTCTTTGTGTCAGGCCACCCTGACCTTAGTATTTGGAATTCTAGATGCCTCTGCCATGTATATCACCCACTTCTTTCATGCATCCTACGAAGTCCTCAAAGAATGGAGGCTTCCTGGACATAGGGACAGTTTCATCTTTGTCTTTGCATCTGTACCTAGGGTCTTCTAAGGTGCCTTCCAGGTAGTCAGTACTTCATACAGTATGGAGAGGATACTGTAGTGAGCAGTGGGCCAGGGCATGATGTGCTCCATCCAAGAACCAGGCAAATCTAATGATGTACCATAGTGATTTGTCTTCAAAAGGTCAGGAACTAGAGCAGCAGAGATGAAAAAATAAATCACCACAGATTGCAGGACCTCGAGAACCTGGTCTGGTTGGGGTGGATGAAGTAGTAGGTTATCGAATCTTCTATGGTAAAGTGGGGCCTTCGAGAGATGCCTGCCAGTGTATCTTAGGTATCCTTAATTCTCCAGGCTCCTAGTCAAGTCTTTTGCCTTAGGCAATAGAGTTAGCTAGGTGAGACAGTGTATAGGTGTTAGACCTGGAGTCAGGAAGACCTCAGTTCAAACCCAGCATCAGACATAAAGCTATGCAACCCTGGGCAAGTCACTTAATCTTCATTTGCCTCAGTTTCCTCATCTGCAAAATAATAACAGCACCTACCTGCCAGAGTTGTTGTGAAGATAAAATGAAATGATGTTTGTGTAGTCCTTTGCAAACAATTTGGTGTACAAATGCCTGATATTAATAAATGTGATGTGTAATGTAATTTGCAAGATGAGAGGGTTTCTTGAACAGTGATTCATAATCATGACTGGCCATGAGCATACTAGGAGGGTCACCATCATCATCCAGTAAGCTGCCAAGTCTGCACAAAGCTATGATGTCATTGGCAGAGGGGCACAGTGACTCTGGTGCTGACCCTGGTGCTGAGTCTATCAGAACATCATTAATTGTTTCTCTACAAATGGAGTATTTGGACATATTGAGAGCCATGGGAATTGAGCACATATGTCATTTACTAGAATGGGGTTTATCTTCTTATATCCCTAAGATGACTCTGAAAATAATAATCCCTGGTATTGAACCAAGGCTTTTTTATTTAAAACATCAAAATCAAATGATTCAAGTCTTTATATTTTTTAAAAGGCCATTGCTTTTTGTTATGAGACACATAGTGGCTGACAACATTATCTGCCACTCTGGGTCCTAATCAAGTGATGAGATTTGTTTCTATGCATCATGGACTTTAATATTTTGCTCTGAGTGAGTCCTCGAACATCTCAACACCTTGAGCAAATGGGTGGCTCAGTGGATTGGAGTGCTGGGCACCTGGCATCAGGAATACTTGGGTTCAGATCTCAGACATTAGCTGTGTAACCATGGGCAAGACATTTCAACCCTGTTTGCCTCAGTTTCCACATCTGCAAATGAGCTGGACAAGAAAATGGCAATACTTCAGTATCTTTGCCAAGAAAATGAGGTCATGAAGAGTCAGATGTAACTGACACAAGGCAATAGCACCAGTCTCAAAGCCTTAACCACTCCCCTTTCCCATGTCCTTCTTTGGTAGATCCTTTTCATGGACTGTTGTGGTTAAAGAGTTAAAGGTCCTGAGGTCGATCTAGTGGTTTATTACTGCTATTGTCATCCTCCTCCTCCTCCTCCCCATTCTCCTTAGTGTTTATTTAGGGCTTTAAAGGTTATAAAAAGCTGTACTCCTCACCACGGAGGCCTATTGGGAGACTCTGATCATGGAATATCTGTGAGGGGCTAAGCAAATTTTAAGACTTGCATTTTGTGGAGCACTTTAAGGTTCGTAGAGAGCTTTAAAGTTTTATCCTATTGGGTCCTCACAGTGACCCTGGGAAGCTGGTACCATTATTGTCCCTATTTTACAGGTGAGGAAATGGAGAGTGAGATGGGTTAAGTGACTTGCCCAGGGTCATATAGCTTATGTCTGTGCCTGGATCTGCCCTTGGAGCTTCCTGATTCCAAGCTCAGTGCTCAATGTATTGCACCACCAAAGTCTCCTGTGGATGCCAGTGGTTAGGAATGTGAGTGGCATTCATTTTCCCAATCTCAATTGAAGAGGTTGTTGCCATCTGACTGTGGCTAGTCTCCCTTCTTTGAATTCCTCAGTGTAAACACACTTGATTGGGTCCTTTTATGGACTCGATTAAGGAGTTCTGAATGTGTGTCCGGCTGACAGGGGCCATGTGTGTATTTTAATTCCCGTTTTGAATCCATAGTGATGGAGATTGTTTGCTCTGGCGTTTTCCCAGTCGTGAGCAACATCCGCCTAAGAAACCATCTGTTTTTTAAGCAAGCTGTCATTGACCCACAGTTATTTATTTGTTAAATGTTGCCAAGCCCTGTACTTGGTGTTTGCTTCAAAATACTAAACACTGATTAAGTGTCTACTGTGTGCCAGGCATTGTGCTGAGCGCTGGTGTTGCGAACACAATGGCAGAAACAACATATTTCTTGCCCTCAGTTTACCTTCTGTCAGGGCTATCACATGCACATTGAACTTGATCATAGGAACTAGATCCGTGATTTCATTGGAATCAGGAATGGGGGGGAACCCCTTGACCAATACCATTTCCTTAACAAATCATGATTTTCAGAGGGTTGACTAGAACCATTCCCAGAGTCATACAGCCAGTACATATCAGAGACCAGATTTGTACCCAGGTCTTCCTAACTCCCAGTTGGCTCTCTGTCCACTATACCACACTATCTCTAGTGTAAATTTGTACAAAATAAGTATATGGTGCAGGGGAGGCACTAATACATCTAACTCCCAGATAGAAGTTAAAGCCAAAGTCCATTCTATTATTATAGAAGAAATAGCGACATAGGCAAAAATCAGAGACCCCTAAGTACTAATGGTGTAAAAGTAATCCTAAGTTTCTCACTGACCTACCTTCATGTTGGGATTTGGGTTCGAGTATCCAGAGAATGCTACACAGCTGGTCTCAGCATCCTTTGAGGTGTGTTTTGGGGATGAGGATGTCATATTTCAAACGCAACATGGGTTGTATTCAGGCCCTCAGAGACTCATCACACACATATGTAAAGCAGTTAAGGATACTCGCTCTCAGTGCCAAGCTGGATAAGCCTTGGGTATGGAACCCACCAACCTGGTACCATTGGAGAGCTCATCCTACACTGGCCAGCTCAGAACAAAACATGTACAGTCTAATGATGACAGTAGTTGGGTTCTGCTTTTTGGTTTTCATTTCCTCTCTCTTCTTCAGCAAACATTTGTCTAGTGGGAGGCGTAGTCATTGTCTGAAGATAGTCTGGGACTTGTAAGTGAATCCTGGCATTCTGACATCTGTCTTTCCCTCCCTTCACTGTTTTACAGATGCATTCGTGAATAGCCAAGAATGGACATTGAGTCGATCTGTGCCAGAGCTGAAAGTGGTGAGTAATTCATTTTGATGTTTCTTCTGGTGTCTGTGTATTTGGCCCATTCTTTTCTCTTCTGATCCCAGGGGATGGGCATCTGCTTAGGCAGAAGAGTAGTGCCTTCATAAAGCAATCCGGAAGGTCTGCTTGGAGGAGAGAGCAAGCCCAGAGTGGAGGAGCTGACACTCCTCCTGGAAGGGACCTAGCCAAGGCTGCCTCCTGGCTGCTCTCTGGTGAGGGCTGTCACTCTGTGATGTATTTCTGGGAAAAGACTTGGCCATGGGCCTCTTTGTCTTGTTTCCAGGATCTCTATCCTTGTTGCTGCTTCTTGATGGCCAAGAGTGTCCCATGGACCCTACTAAAGAATTTCTTGCCTTCTTGTACATTCCAGGAACAGGGACCAGAGAGCCTCTGTGGTGTATGGATTGAACATTGGCTCTGGAATCAGAAATTCTAGGTTTAAAATCCCAAATTTGCCACTTAATACTTGTCGGACTTTATACAAATCACCTAATATCCCTGAACCTCAATTTCCTTATCAAGATGACCTTAGATCTCTACCAAGTCTAACTCTGGGGTCTGAGATCTATAAAATCTGACAGTGGACTTCACTGGATGACCTCTAAGGTCCTTTTCAGCTACAAATCTATGATCCTAAATTACTGACCCTCTTGGGCCCCTAGTTTCTTTTTCTTGATGACCTCTAACATT
Source organism: Potorous gilbertii (assembly GCA_028658325.1). Taxonomy (NCBI): domain Eukaryota; kingdom Metazoa; phylum Chordata; class Mammalia; order Diprotodontia; family Potoroidae; genus Potorous; species Potorous gilbertii. Next base: position 293,399,553 of record CM053770.1, on the reverse strand, counting down.
CCTTGCAGGTCCAGATAGATAGTCTTAAGTCACTTCACCCACCTGGGCCTCAGTTTTCTCCTCCAGGTGAACCCTCTAGCTTTGAAGCCAGGGTCCCATTTCTCAGTGATTGAACCTCAGTGAGGTTCCTTTCCAGCATAGCTTGGAGGCCCTTCTATAGGATTCACTTCCTGATTTCCTCTTCTCTCTTGTTTTAAAGACCTGTTGTTGACCCCTTGACTATAATGTAAGCTCTTTGAGGGCAGGAGCAATTTACTTTGGGGATTTTATTCCCCTAGCACCTGGTAGGAATTTCAAAAGCATTTGTTGAATCTTGAGTGGAGGTGACCAGAGTAAAGAAGGATGAAAGTGGGAGGGACTGACACCACCCACCAAGTCAGACTCCCTTGTATTTCCAAGAAATTTTATTGCTAATATTTTCATAATTGTGTGGGGGAGAATGAGGTGCCTTCATTTACATATATTATTATTGCTTCACATAATAAAATGCGAAAATGACTGGACACAATCAATCAGCAAACATTTATTATGTGCCTGCTGTTTGATAAGCATTGGGATATAGAAGTACAACTGATACTGGCCATGGCAGATTTTTCCCTTTTTCTTTTTAAAAATTGTTACTGGTGTGTTTTTTTTTAACCTATCATCTTTTTCTCTTCCTTCTCTCTGTCCAGAGAACCGATTCTTATAACAAGAAAGATATTGGCATTTAATTTTTAAGGCATGCTGTAAATATATTTTATGACTCACAAATAGAACTGATCTGTGAGTGGTAAAAACAAGCTGATGGGTAAATGACCATTTCTTAGAAAAGGTCCATTTCAAGATTCCTCTTCTTGCCTTGAAGCTACTTTCAGTTATCAAAACAAAAGTTTTCTCTTGTTCTAGACTTCCACACACAAGGTGGGTTGGGTTCGTTGGCAAAGAATAGGGAGAGAGAATTGGCTTGAAGAAGTTGATGATGACTCTGGGACCATGGAGAGAGAGAGGTGATTAGAGAGTGCACATGGAAAGCCATCAAATGGTCTAAGGGTTCAAGGCCCAAAATACAAAATCACTTGATAGTTTTGGAGAAAATAAGTTAGTGGTTCAGTTGTACTTTGAGGAATCAGTTGCTTTTGGATTTCGAATTGGAAGACATGAGTTTGAACCTTAGTTCTATCCCGTACATATTGGTAGCCTTGGGTAAGCTACTTCTGCCATCTGGGTATCCATTTCCTGATCTATAAAATGAAAAGTCTGACCTATAAGCAAGATTGTGGCTTTAGATTCAAGACCCTGTGAATAGATAAGCCCTCCAGTTCTATAAAACGTACTTCCCTGGGACTCCGTTTCTTCATTTGTCGTATGAAGGAGTAAAATTAGATGACTTCTGAGGTCTTTTCTCACCGTAGCATCCCTGTCCTCTCCGAGGCTAGTTTCCTCATATGGAAAGTGAAGGCTTTAACTGACCTGCCCTCTGAGGTCTCTTCCCCCTTCAGGTCCCCAATCCTTCTATTAGGAGAGTGAGTGAATTTGCCCATGGTTACAGTTATTTAGTTGGAGACCCAGAAGGAGAGCTCCAGCTGCCTGTTCTTCAGTGTAATATGCTTTCCCCCATTACCTTCTGACCCTGGGTATAGTAAAAACATTCATTATCACACTGGGAGAACAGCAATTAAAATTCTCCTCACTGGCATTTGATCCAGTTTCAGTATGTGAGGATGGGGTGGCTGTATCTCCCAGTCAGCTCCATTCCCTGAGAAGTTGGGTTTGCTTTTATAGGCCCAACAGTCTCTGATAAAAAGAAAAGAACCATGGAAATTCTTTTATTCAATAAACATTTACAGAATACCTTCCTTGGGAGGAGCTCTTTTCAGCAATGAGTCTGTACAAAGGTGAACAAGACACTTCACTCCCTCTCAGTAAACATGGCTTCTTTTCCCTCCATGACCTTATGAGAAGAAGACAGCCCCTCCTCCCTTGGTTCTGCAGAACTTTTATGTACCAACAAGGGTCAAAGTCATCATTTCTTATGTTGAAATGAGCAGCCACTTGGATAAGAAAAGCTTTTATTGGGGAGAAGGGTCTATAAAAATATGTCCAACGCTAAGTAATTCAGGTGTAGGGAATAGTTCTCAGTGGTTTGCTCTTCCATGTGAAGGGGCCCCTCCTAAATAAATCTGGGCCTGACAAAGCATTGGAGCTGCCTGGATTTTTTCTCAGTTTTCTGCTTGGCTGCCCCATCAGGCTGTCTCAGCTTCTTCCTCCATATAATTATGCCTTCAGGGTCTCCCTGTCTGGGAGGGGAGAGGCAGCCCCTGAGCTGAGTGACATGGCCAAGAGGGTTCCCCTGACGATCCCCTCTCTAATGAGGGCAGAGTTGCAGGCTTTGAACAGGCCTGGGTCCATCTGGGCCCACACTTCCTTGTTGAATAAATCTATGCAAGAAAATCACAAGGGAACTGGATGTCTAAGAGGCTGAGATTTCAAAAAAGATTGTGAAAAAGGTTTAGCATCATTTATGTAAATAAATGACCTTTTTTTTTTTCAGGAAGGAACTGAGGTTTATGTGAATGTCTATTGATCTTATGTTTTTATATTGCTAATTTCCAAATACATCTCTCCTGTCCCCACAGAACTATCCCTTGTAGCAAAGAATAAAAATTAAAGAGAGAGGGGGATAAAGCAATTCAGCAAATCCAACTGCTACAATGATCAAGGTTGACAGTCTATCCAGTGTTCTGGTGCTATGGGCCCCCGTCTCTGCAAAGGAGGGAGGGAAGTGCAGGCCATTTCACTAAGTAAGCAAACAAACACACACACATATATATAATTAAATAAAATATTAATATTATAATACATATTTGCCCTGGTTTAATTGTTCTATATTATAAATTATGATGGGAGTCATAACAACTCTGTTGAAATGGTGCTTGGATTTACAATGTAAGAAAGTCCAGAGTGAACCAGAGGACTGCCACATGCAGTGGTTTGCCCTTTGCTTGTTGTTTATGGGATAATACCTGAAACCTGCTGGGTGCTGTGGTGGTGGTAAATTGTTTCGGTTATGTTTGAGTCTCCATGATCTCATTTGGGGTTTTCTTGGCAAAGAAACTGGAATGGTTTGCCATTTTTCCTTCTCCAGCTCATTTTACAGATAAGGAAAGTGAGGCAAGCACTGACTTTCCTAGGGTCACATGACTAGTGTCTGAAGCTGGATTTGAACTCAGATCTTTCTGACTCTAGGGCAGACTATACACTGCGCCACCTAGCTGCCCTGTTGGGTGTACATCATCTTAGCTGTGGCAGCTTAGTCTGTCCAGTACAGGCGTTGCTATTGGCTTTACTTCTGCAGCAGTGACATGGATTTGTTCATGCAGGAGGAGCTGAAAGGGCCTTGCACTCATGGTGCCATTTTCCTTCCTTCCATTCCATCAGAAACAAAGAGAGAAGATTGAAATGTGTAAGAAATGGTGTATTGGAAAAAACAGTGGGTTTTAGAGTCAGAGGAACCAAGAGAATCATTAGATTCTGCGGCCAAACTGTGGCTAGCCTTTTGCCCATGAGCCTCATGTAGGAGGTCTTTCTACCACTATCATCCTCTTGCCCTCTGCTCCTCTACCCTCCACATGCTCTACACCTTGGAGGACTGTCCTGGGGGCTTTAATCCTCTAGTTTTGGAACTCTTGCCTTGGGTAGGGCCTAAGCTTGTCCACACTGTTGAGTTCCCTTGGCCTCCTCTGTGTGTCTAGTCCTTCCCAGTCACACATCACATTCTACCAGGACTTTCTTGTTGCCCTCCACCCAGTCACCTTAACTCCCTCCAGAGCATTCCTCCCCCTTCTACCTCATTCTTTGGGAAAGCAGTAAGATTTGGGCTGCTGTGTTTCTGAGAAGGACCTGCCAATCACCTCCCCCCCCACCTGTGGATCTCCACTAACCAGTTCTTGGACTTCCCACACCCAGATGCCCCCATAGTTTTCACTTCTCCATAAGTGTATCCTCTTGTTAGAAAATCCACTCCCTGCAGGCAAGGACTTGTCCCCCTTTTGTAGTTGTACCTCCTGTGCTTTTCGCAGTAATAGCTAAAGAGTAATTGTTTTTCTTTTACCCAGGAACCCTGAGGGTGTTCCCCTCCTAGTTTGAGTTTTTTTTTTAATTAAAGGGGCCATCCCTTGAGTAACTTAAAGAAGACTATTCATTGAATGAGTGTATCTCACTCAAAGTGAGAATGTAATAAGACCTTAGCCTGAAAGGGCTAGAGTCTCCCATTGCATCCTGGGTCATCTCCAGTTGTCCTGATGCATATCAGGCCACTGGACCCACATGGCTCAGGAGAGGAAAGTGAGGCTGCCCTAGCACAGCCCTCCCTCACTCAAATCAAAGTCAACTGAAAGTCATGTCATCATCTTGATGGCATAGTCCTCTTCGAGAGTGAAGGACAAACACACAACCGTCTTATAAATGCCTTTTCCATTCATTCATTCATGCAATTCTTAGGGGAAAGCTCCAAAGCTCTGAGCAGTATTTTTCAGAGATCCGTTGTTGCTAATGAACAGAACCATAGACTTAGAAGAGACCTTGACAGTGATCTTGTTCAGCCTTATTTCTTTGGTCTCTGCTCATCTCAACCCTCCCTCCCCTTCAGTCTTTCTCCTCCATCCCCATCTCCATGCATCTTTTCCTCTCCTGAACCCCTGAAGCTTGGGGGATCCTTCTTTTGTTTGGCCCTGAATGCCATGAAGTCTGGACTTGTTGCTCACCCTGTTCCAATCCTTCATGTTGGATCTCCCAAACCTCTATTTGATCTTTCAAATGCTCAGTTGATGCCAAATGCCTAGAAGGAAGGGCTTATCTTTTATGGGGCAAAACTTCCCTCTGAACTTTTGGGAATCTGTCACTTTGGAGAATCAGCGTTTCCAGATTGCTTTAGGGTTAACGGTTTAAAGACTAAAATTTAGGGATAGGGTAAGGATTAAGCTTTTTTAAAGAAATTTTTTCTTACATGTCAGATGTATTTCATAGATTTCAAGCTGGAAAGGATGTTGGATGGAGTCTAATCTAATATTCTTAGATTTTATTTTGTTGTAATTTAATTTTTCAATTAAAATTTTTAATTTTTGAATTCATCTTTCCGAGTTCATTTTACCTTAGACACTTACTAGTTGTGTGACCCTGGGCAAGTCACTTCTACCCTGTTTATCATCTATAAAATGAACTAGAGAAGGAAATGGCAGACCCCTCCAGTATCTTTGCCAAGAAAACCCCAAATGGGGTCACCAAGAGTTGGACGTGACTGAACAATGACATTTTTTTTATTCTGAAGTTAATACAAAAAAGAGCATTTCCTGGCTACAAAGGAGAACATGTAGAGTTATATATCAAATCATGAATCTTTATTCTATACCATTTGTTTTACGTAAACAATAAGGAATCTTCCTCTCTATACTTCTTTCTAAATTTTCTTCTTTTCCCTTTTGGATCCATTAATTGTTTTCAATACTGTTTTTTAAAAAATACTTTTGGAGATGGGTGGGGTGGTCATCATTCCCGTCAGTCCTCTTTTCCTTCAAACTTATCACTATAATTAAAAAGAGGGGTAAAAACCCTTATGCCAAATAAGCACAATCCAACAAAATGAATTTACACACAACCTGTGTCCAGTAGCATGTTTCTTTCTGCATCTTGTATCTGTCCCCTTTTTATCAGAAATTAGGTACTATTTTTCATCATTAGTCCTCTGGAGACAGGACTGGGTTTTGCTTTGTTTAGAGTGCTAAGCTTTATTTTTTTTCCTTTACAATGTTATTTTATAGATGTCCTCTTGATTCTGCTTGCTTCAGTCTACATCAGTTCATACAAGTCTTCTCAGGTTTCCCTGAAACTCTCTCTCTGAAGAGTTCTTAAGGAGCAATAACATTCCTTTATACTTACATGCTACACTTTATTCAACCATTCTCCAATGGATAGGTACCCTTTTTATTTCCAATTCTTTTCTTTTTCCTTCTAATCCCCCTTCTATATCTACCTTCTGAAGCTGAAGTTTGTTTTGCTTCCAACTCTTCTTTCCTACTTATATCCTCCTTCACAATCACATCTTCCTTTCCCTGCCCCATTCCTCTTGACTGGTATATTCCAACAACCAAAAAGTGTATGTGTGCATGCGTGCGTGCATGTGTGTGTGTATGTACTTTTCAACCTTCCTTTATCTGACTCACAAAGAGTAACGCTCATTTCGTGTCTGTCTCCCCACCTCTTTCTCTATGTTTCTATATTCTTAAGCATTTCAGTTTTGAAAAATGAAAAGTCCTTCCCTCTTTTCTACACAAGTGTGTGGCTGTTAACTTCCTCCTTCTCTTCCTTCTTCAAACCCTCAGAACAAAACTAGTCCATCCCCAGGACCTCTGTTTTTCTTATTTAGTTCTCTCGATATCTTTTAACATCATCAAGGTTTTGAAGGGAAAATTGCTTCTTGTTCCCCCATGAGAAGTTTGACTCTTCATCACTGTATTGTCCCTTCTGATTGCTACAATTAATTTTACTTTTCTAGATATTATGTGCATCTTGTGTTTGCATTTCAAAGTTTGTTCTCAGTTCTGAAATGTTTGAAAGTCCTCTATTCCATTAAAGATCCATTTCCCCTCTTTAGAATATATTCAACCTTGTAGGGTAAGATATTCTTGGTTATAAGCCTGTATCTTTTGCCTTTAAAACATTGCATTCCAAGATCACCTCTAGTTCAGAGTATGTTTTCATGTGATCCTCCTGATTGTGGTTGCCTAGAACTTAGATAGTCCTTTCTGAATCCTTGCTACATACATACATACACACACACATACACACATATTCACACACTTGATATAGGATCTCTATACCTTTGCTAAGACATTCTTAGAATTTCTCCTTTTGGAGTTTAAGAAGTAATTAGTGGATTATTTAAATCTTTTTCTTACCCTTTGATTCTATTAGATTTTAACACTTTTTATTACATTTCTTGAAATGTAACGTCTAGGCTTTTTTTTTTTTTGGTTATGATTTTAAGAGAGTCCATTTATTCTTAAATTATCTTGACCTGTCTTCCAGGTCATTTGCTTTTAGTGGCATTTATCTTACATGTTCTTCTATTTTTTCAATCTTTTAATTTTGTCCTAATTTTTTCTGTTTTCTCCTGAAGTCATTGATTTTGGTTTGGTCTGTTCCCGTTTTCCTAGAGTTAATTACTTGGGTAGGGTTTACCATTTTCTTTTCTAAGACATTGTTTTCCTTTCAAATCTTCAATATTTTCATTTCTTTCCTATCTTTCCCTTTATTTCTCTTTAGTATTCATGTAATAACTACTAAAGTGCTTAGCACAGTACCTGGCACATAGTGCTACATAAATATCCGTTGTTATTCTTCATATTTTATCGTTATTAGTTCTTATAGAAAATCCTATTATTTTTCTCTTTTGCCTTTGATTACAGTTGTTAGGTAGACTTATTTTCTTCTTATAGGTTCAGTTTTGGGGTATTTCCAGATGTTTAGCAATTTTGTTTTCATTGTGGTTGGTGTCTTCATATCTTCAACCTTATTTCCCTGCATCAAACTTCTGTGCCAGGGCCAGAATGAGCCCTCTGTTGTACTTTTAGGTTGTGTGGGTCCTGGTTGGTCTTGACTTGTAATACATTGCTTTCTGCACTGACTTCCACCTCATGGGGTGTGTCTATGCCAACGATGCTAGTAGTCTTGCCCCTTGCATCTCAGGATCTTGTTAGGTCCCGGAGCTAGAGTGTTCGAGGCAGAGCACTTTTGTGCCCAGATTGGTCACTATTGCTCCAAGTAGTTTCTAAGGTCCAGATGGATTTCTAACCCCCTGAAGATTTTTTGGGGAATCCTTCCACTATTATCCACTTTGGATAAAGAACTTTACAGGATGGAGAGAGAGAGAAAGAGAGAGAGAGAGAGAGAGAGAGAGAGAGAGAGAGAGAGAGAGAGAGAGAGAGAGTGAGTGTGTGCATGTGTGCATGCATGCCTGCCTTTTCCTGTTGTCCCTGGACTTCTTTTGGACTTGTGCAGTTCTGATGTGGTTAAGTAATTTGCTGTTGTTTCTTGTTGGAATTCTTGAACATTATTTGGTCTGGTGCTATTTTTAGATTTTTTTTCTGGAGTGGATTTGTGGGAGCTGGAATTGCCTGCTTCTGTTCAGACAGTCTTTTTTGTCTAAAGTCTGAATCCCCTTAGTTCACACATGAGGCAACTGAGACTCAGGGAGCTTGAAGGAGTTGCTTAAGGGGCCACAGGTGGCAAGTATCAGACTCAGAGTCAGATTTTCTGCCTCCATAGCCATTTTCCACTCTCTTGAACCATGCTGTCTCCCAACTCTCCCATCTTCCTTTCCTGCCTCCTTGAACATACAGAATATAGTGTCCCCTTTTCTTAGTAACTCAGGATCATCACTATGATGAGTTCTGGTGGGGATTTTGAGTCAGTCTGACTTGCCCCAGGTTGCCTCAGAGGACCCTGCTCACTCTGAAACTCGGTGGATTTGTAATCTGTGGAAGATGCTGCTGTGGATACTGCTGGCATGAGGTCGAGCTGCGGTCTCAGCAGGGACCCTCGAAGGTGACTTTTTGGACAAGACTGGGAGGCCAGTTTGCTGCTCATCATTCACTTCTTTCCTCTTATACTGGAGTGACCTCTACCTGCTGGGCAAGAGAACACCACTTCAGTGTTAATTAATGAATCAATAAATCACCAAACACTTATTAAGCACCTACTATGTGCCTGGTACAAAGCCCCATGAAAGGCAGATGAAGGAGACAAAGCTGGGACTGGCAGCCTTGGCTGAACCTTTGGGGCTCTGGAAATGCCTAGAGAGTCCAGTTTTGCTGGAGCCTTCTAAACTTAGCACTTGCTATGTTCTAGGCACTGTGTAAGCCTTTACAAATATTATCTCATTTAATTCTCACAACAACCCTTCAGAGCAAGTCCTAAATCATTTATGCTCGTGCCTCAGTTTCTTCATTTCTGCAATGAGGTTATATCTATGAGCTCAGGCTCCTAAGTCACTTCTCAGCTGTTGGTCTCAGTTTTCCTCAAAATGAGCTGATGGACCTCCATGGTCTTGAGGTCCCTCCCAGTTCTAGACCCAGTATCCTCTATGTCTGTGCCTCCCAAGTTGCTCTGCTTCCTGTTTATTTGCCCTGGACCCTCCCTCCTCTGCTTTCAGTGAGACTTCCCCTTCCTCATTGGCCCTGGTTTGGTAGCTTCTGCTGCCCCTCGATTTCCCCCTTCCCCCTCGACTTTGTGCTTCTCCTCCTCTTTGGAACTTTCACTTGAAAAATCAGGTCTTTCCAGGTGTCCCATTCCGACCACACTGACTCAGGAGGAGGCATAGCCTTTGGTTCTTCTAGACTGTGTTTATTCCTGGTGGAGTGGCCCATGTATTTTCTTCAAGGTGTGAAGCTGCTCCAGAAACCTGAGTCTTTCTTTGATGATTTTGGTGACTGGATAATGGGTTCTCTCCCTTTTTGTTCCATTGTCCTTTGCATATTGAAGATATTCAGTAAATGCCAAATGAATATTTGCATGCCCTGAACACTTGCAGCTTTGTGGACAGTTCAAAATCTCAGCAGCAGTCATGGTTTCTGGTGGAATCTCGTCAAACTGGAATCCTGTTTGGTTTTAATTGTTACAGGCAGGTTGACCCCCCAGGGATGAATTTTTTTTTGGCTACTAATGAAACCAATCAAAAGGCTCTACTGGTCCTGAGTCCCAGGTCAGCAACAGGGCTGGTGGTGGAGGGGCCAAAACAAGAGGAGAGGCTACACTTTAAGACAGCTATGTACTATCAGTCCTGGTAACTTGTCACTAGGTGTGGATGCTAGGACTCCTTCAGAAACAAGTTTTTTTTTTAATTAAAAAAAAATACAATTCCCCTCCTGGCTTCAAGGCTCTGTCCTGAGCCCTCTTCTCTCTTGGTGATTTCAGCTGCTTCTGAGGGTTTAACTCGTATCCTTCAGATCTCTATATCCAGCCCTGACTTCTCTCCTGAGTGCCAACCCTGCATCAACACCTGCCTTCTGGGTATTTCCACCTGAGTGTCTTCTAGGCCTCTCAGGCTCAGCGTGCTCAAAGCAGAATTCCTTCTCTTTCCAAATTCGCTTTTCCTCCAATAACAATAAACATTTATATGATGTCTAGGTGTTGGGCATTGTGCTAAGTGCTTTAAAAATATTAACTTACTCACGACAACCCTGTTTTTTACTGTTGGGGAAACTGAGTTAGGTAGGTTAATCGAGGTTAAATTTGAACTCAGATTCTTCTGACTCTGTGGCACTTCCTTCCCCCTTAGCTGAGCTTCCATTTTCTGCTTGAGAGTACCAGCATCCTTGCAGGCATCTCGGTTTTCAGCTTTGGAGTTGTCTCATCCTTGACTCTTTGTCAGGTCTCCTTGTTTTTATCTGTATAATAGCTCTCCCACCTGTTCTCTTGACTCCATTATGGGGCATTCTCCTAACTGACCTCTTGGCTTCCATCCTTGTCCTCTTTCAGCCTCTAGCTTTGTCAAATCACCATTCCTAAAATATAGGCCAGTCCCCTACTCTACCACCTTGTGTAATTCCCAATTACTTCTTGGATTAAAATATTTACTCTAATATTAGTCACTTATAACCCTGCCGCCCCTTCCCCCTGCCCTCTACCCTCCAATCTTTGTCTAGTTTTCTTTCCAGTCATTTCGGTTCCTGCTTTCTCTATTCGGGTCAGGCTGACCCGATAGCTCTTCCTGCTACCTTACATCTCCCACCTATGGGTTTTTGCCCTGGCTGTTGCCTGTCTTTGGAATGCACTCACTTCTCATGTTTAGAACCATCATTTCCTCCCAGAAACAGCTCCAGCAAAGTCCTTCCTTTTGTTAACTTTCTTCCACTTGAAATTACTTTGCATTATTTGTCTTTGCTACTTTGTAGTGTGTTTCCCTCCCGTGGAATATGAACACTTGTGTGTGTGTGCGTGCGCGCGCGCGTGTGTGTGTGTCCCTGGCACCTAAACTCACTACATGCCTGTAGAACTGAAAGGAAAGATTCATGGAACAGAAAATGTACATTTCCGGGCTTTATGGCTTCTTATGAGGTACACTGCTGCTTTGTGTTTGAAACAGCTGAGGACTGAGGACCAGCTGTTGTGGGATCATGGAAACCACCTCAGTGTTGGAATGGGCCAACTCTTTGTTATTCCTCTGAGTCATTTACTTCCTGGGGAAAATCACTTTTACATCTCTGTGCCTTGCACTTAGCAAGGTGTCTGACAGAGAGTAGGGGTTGATAATTGTTTGTTGACTGACTGGTTGACCTTGATTTCTTCCTCTCTAGAAGGAGGTCCTTGGATTGTAGTAACCATGCAGGTGATTCGCATTCAGCCTTTGCTGGAAAGGTCAGGAATTGTTTCTCAGCCCTGCAGGGTGGGCTTCAAGGTTCTCTCTCCTCTTTCTAGCTCTGAACTTCTCAGGCTCAGCTGAGACTTGAGCCATTGTGAATGAGCTCCCTTCTCTCCTAGTTTCTCTAACTTCAGTCCCTTTTCACAGTTATCAGGCATCTCTTGGCCAGTTGCCTTTCAGACTTGGCAGAACTCTCTGCTTCCTTGTCCGCTAACCCCTCAGCTCTGCTCTCACCCAACAGAATGAGATCTCCCCTCGGACATCATTTTTTTATGTTATATTCATGATTCCTTAGTGGCTTTAAAAGTAAAACTAATTTTAAAAAACTAAGAAAAAATGGAGCAAACTTCTGGGATCCTAGATTTAGAGGTAGGAGGGACCTTGGAGATCATCTGGTGTGACCCCCTGGTCTGACAGGAGAAAACCAAGGCTGGGAGAGTGACTTGCCTAAAGTCCTGTAGGCAGCAAAAAACAGGGCTGGAATTTGAACCAAATCTAGCATCTTTTCTGTTCTACTGCCCTGCCTCTGACTCTGGACTTGGGAGGAGCTATCTATTTTCTATCAGAACACTTTCAAAGACACTGCCTTTTGTCCATTTTCCCCATCTCATTTCTTTCAAAGTGGAATCTGTGCTACACTTCAGCAAAGCATCTTTCTTTCCCCTCGTTTGTTCCTCCCTTGACATGTGCCTTTTCCTCTATCCATGGAGGATGGAGGAATCCCATCCGCCCCTTTTCCATGAACTTCCTGTCTGGCCCCTCACCCCTTTTCAAGTCCTACTCAACTGGCATTTCTTTCAGATTAGATCCACCTCAGTCTGTCCTAGGTTTTTCTTTGGTTTCCCTCTGCATTCATTAAATCTCAATTACTTTCCTTCTTTCTTATATTTTTGAGGTGAAAGGATATTTTTTCCACATGCTGTTTTCTTCCCTAATCAGAAGTGAAGTTCTCTGATGTCATTTTTCATCTAGGTGATGCCATAGTGCCCAGAGTGGCAGGCCTGGAGTCAGTAAGGGTCATCTTCCTGAGTTCAAATCTGACCTCAGACACTTACTAGCTGTGTGACCTTGGGAAAGTCACTTAAACTTCTTTGCCTCAGTTTCCTGTTCTAGAGAAGGAAATGGTAAACTCCTTCATTATCTTTGCCCATAAAACCCCAAATGGGGTCACAAAGAGTCGGACATGACTGGACATCAGTGACATTTTTTCACTCACTTTTGCTTACACTCACTCATCCTGGCCATGGAATCCTGTGCTCCACCCATGGCAGGTGATGAGGAAAGAGCAATCTAAAACTCTATGCCCTCCCTTCTTAATCAAATTGGAAGTTAAATGTTTATATTTTGAAATATGCTGAAATTGATAATCATACAAACTTTTTTTTTCACTTGCCCCCAGAGAGCAGGCATAGTATCAGTAGATGGAAACTGAAAAGTGACAAATTTAGACTTGAGAAGAAAGGAAAACCTTCTGATAATGAGAACTATGCAAGCTTGGAATGGGCTGCCTGGAGAGGGCATCTCATCTTGAACCTCCCCTCCCCTGGTGTATTAGCCTAAACAAGCCTTCCTTCTGGGTCATTCCTCCTATAAATGATTCAGAGAAGAACTACTCAGCCTACCTTCCTCTGGGTTTTTTAGTGTAGCTGTGCAGCTCTGGGTCTGCTCACCTGTTCCCATGTCTATAACCTCACTGGCCCCTCTCCATATTTGATCACTGTGCCTGCCATAGTGCCAGAAGCACTGAGTTCGAATGCAGCTTCAGATGTGTACTAGCTGTGTGACCTGAACAAATCCCTTAACCTCTCTGAGGCTCAGCCTTCTTACCTTCCAAATGAGAACACTGGATTTACAAACTTCCCAGGATCCTTCCAGTCCTACCTTGAGCATCCAATCTTTATTTTAAACCACTTTAATCAGTAATTAATGTGCCACAGCCTCCCCACCCCTACCACTGGCCTCTCCATCTTTCAATTATGTCACAGTTCCTTTGATGGAAGCAGGTGATCCCAGGGAAGCTGGTTTTTACCCACTAGTTTGTTGGCCATTTGGGACTAGACTTTGTTTGCCTTTTTGTCATCCCCCAGGTCCTTTTGCTCCCATTGTTCTCTCTCTTTCAGACTCAGCTCCTGGCTGTTTCATTATAAGGAGTTTAGTCTTCTCCCTCTCTAAATAATTTATGTTTTTATATATTTATGCTATTTTATATATCTGGGTCCTTCAGTTCCCCAACCACTCCCACACATAAATCACTTAGCCTTTCAGTGTCCCCAGAAAAGGTGCCAACCTGCATTGGCAACACATAGGGTGTTTTCTCTTCTGGAAGTTCCTTCTCCAGTTCCTGTAGATATCGGGGTGAAGTTCAACCAGTGCGTCTCTGTTTGCCCTTTGTGTGACCTCCTGGTATTAGTCCAACTGAATTACTGTTTTGTTTTCCCCCATTTTAGGGAATTGTGGGTAATTTGGCTAGTGGCAAGTCTGCACTCGTACACCGCTATCTGACTGGCACGTACGTTCAGGAGGAATCACCTGAAGGTAAGTTATGGGTGGGCTGGCTATCTAAGACTTGTGCCCATTTAATTGTTTTGTTTTATTGAACATATCTGCAATCATCAATAAATTCTAGTACTACCCCTCTCCTGAGGAAAAAAAATCCCATATAAAAGTCTAAAAGTATAATGAATGTTTCTGCAACTTAGTAGTCAACAAGATTCATTTACTTCAGCTATTAGAGTAGTAGGGAAAATTAGCTTTAAGCAGTGAGGTTGAATATATTGCTTTTGTAAAGGGTTAGTCCTTGTTCATGACTAGTTAGTCTGATGGGGAATTTTCCTAATCCTGATGCCCTGTTTCCATAAAAATATTTGTGCTCTCTGAAGGAGCCATGAGGATGGGAGCATTTCCAGTGCCAGCAGAAGCACCAATCCCTGACCTGCTCTAGCTGGATCTCATGAGTTTCCCCCCTGAAACGTATTATAATCATGTCATTGGCATCAGGGAGAAAACGATTTCGTTTGGCCGCTAGTATTTGAGTGACTCGATTCACGTGCTCCCAACCTTTTAATCTTTTTTTTTTTGTTATGAGTAACTGAAATGGAAACAGTAATATTTGGGAAAGCTGCTAAGTCCTTGTAGCTAGGTCAGAGTGTTCCCAAAGAAATGAAAAAACAAAGCGATTCTCAATGCTGTTGATTCTCCTTTGCTCTTTTACTCCATCTCTGAGACACTGAATCTTTGGTTCCTTCCTTTTCTTACTGGCTGTTCCATTCTTTGCAGATGTGGATGCAGGTAACTATACGTTCCCTTCATGCAGCGCTTGTCTTGTTTGGAAGAGACAGGAGGCTCGGCTTATGTTACTGTAGAGTCCCGTCCCATCCTCCCCCTACCCCACCCTGCTCCTTGTTCCGTGTCATCATCCAAATGCTTTTTCTTTCTTTTTTTTTTCCCCTTTAGATTTTAAAAACATCTCACTCTGTTTTGTTCCTTAGTTGTCCTCTTAGTAGTAGTTGTGAGTAGTTCCATATGTCTCCTATAACACCTGTTTGCGGTTGTTAACTCCTGTCCTGGACGCTGCGTCTTACCTTCCTCGGAGCATTAATTCCAACACTTGCTGTTGCTCTCAGGGTGGGCTTTACTTTTCCCTGAAAGGTCAGCTACTCTGCTCTGAAACTGGAGGTTTGAGCCTACTACCTCCAGCGTGGAGAAGGTGATGAGGAGAGAAATTGATGGGATATTACTAGTTCATCACTTAGAAACGAGAATAGGATGCAATATGCAATTAGCAACTAACTTCTTGGTCCCAGGTACCTTACTAGCCTCTGGGGTCACAAAGATGAAAGGGAGGTGCATCCTGCCCTCAGGGAGCTGTGTTAGAGGAAGAAAAATATTCACTAATCTATAAATTCAGGGAGTAAATAGAAGAAATACAAATCACTCCAGTGAGGGGAGAGCTGCTAGGAACAGTGGGAGCTGGGTAAGACTCATGGGTTAAAAAAACTTGTCAGAGCTCTGATACCGAGTAGCAACTTGGTCACTGGAAATGAGAATTTCTGTGCTGAAAGCTGTACTGAGTGCTCGGCACATGACACAAGAACAAGGCAGTCCTGGGAAACATGGTATACACAGTTAAAAACAAACTATATATGGGATGTGGGGGAAGGAGAGTACTCAGACGCACACAACAGGCTGAAGTACAGTAAAGGCAGAACACTGTTATGCCAGCCTCTTGTATTTTCTTATATTTATGCCATTCTGATGATAAATGGAGTTCTGATGTTTTCTGGGATAAACTGATTTGTTAGTGTTTGAAACTGAAAATGATGGATACCCATTTCCTGGCAAACTGAGGAAGTGGATTGGAATTGATCCTCTTCGTTGTATGATTAGCCCCCTGGTCCAGCTGCCATGTCATTTCAGCCTTAGTTACCACATTCTGTTACTGGTATTCAAGGCAGTGACAGTGGATAGAGGAACTCCCAGCAAGTGATTTCCAGTTAGATTAACTTTGTATTTTCCTTGAGATCACCATTGAGAACCATCAGGACCTAGAATCCTCTTGGTTCCTCAGGGTCAAGGTGCCAGTGAATGTATTTCTTTTTTGTCATGTTAGATGATCTCCTTTGAATCCTTTAAAAAAAATTCTTTCTATTGCACTATCTGTTCTGCCCTTCCACAACCCCCGATGTGTGTTCCCATCATACTGAGGTTTGTCTAGTTAGTTGTCCACACTGTGTGAAATGCCTGTGACCCCTGGCAGGATCACCAGTGTCAGTGTGGTAGTGCTGAGTTTGATGCACAGAGGTGGAATTCTGCACAGCAAGGTCTTGTAGTGATGCCAAAAGAATGTGGACTTTGGTTATGAGTTCCACCTCAGTCACCTTTTTCTGTTGGCCTTACTAATACAAAAATTGGCTTTACTATTTTAAAAATGGCGTAGTCTTAAGTCCCGAGTCATAAGAAGCCTTATTAAGGCTTTCATTCTCCCCACTGGCAAATGGAAAATTGCCCCCTTATCTCCAGTGTTGAACTCTAGGGATCATGGGCCTGACTCCAGACCCTCCAGCATTGCTGTCTTGCAGCCTGTTGAGGGACCTACCCCCAGCCTCACCACTCTCAAGCTCCCCTTCTTGTCTCTGGCTCCATCTTTCAGATTGAGATGAATTTTTTTGTTGGCTCCAGGGAGCTGTGACTAGGAGGGATTCTGAGCTTCTTTAGGTCAGCCATTCCCTACTCCTGTCCCATCAGCTGGCCTGTGCTTAATCATGTCCTCACTGCTGTTCCCTTAGCCCAGTGGCCATGAGGTTCAGCCCTCCTTGCTTTTATTAGCAGCGATACTGGCTGGCTATGGGTACAAGTGCTGAAAGGGAATTGGAGGAGGAGGTGAACTCACTTTCTTTTTTTGAGGGGGCTGGTGCTTGCCTTGACTTCCAGTGCCACCCCCGTCATCCATTGTCTCCACCTCCAACAAACAGGATCTTGAAACTAATTTATTCCCCAGACTAGTGGTAAGGTTAACATTAGCAGAGCAGTGGTGCTATCAGCAAACACAGAAGGGACCTTTTGGGGGAAAACCCCAAATAACCAGTCTGTATAAGTTCCCTCTACCCCTCTTAACACTTCCCCTCATTCCCAGTTATTCTTATGAACATCACTTAAAGTAAGAAATTTTGGCTTCTGGTCAACTAAATGAGCTAATATCAGTAAAGTACTTTTAACTTTGCTGATGGAAAATGTTGCATAAATAATAAAATTTAATGCTATGCCTAGAGGAGCAGCCTGAATCAGCGTGGATAGTGCTGACCCATGAGTCCAGAAGACAAGACTCCCCCCCCCACTTCCATCCCATACTGGTGGGGTAAGTGACCATGGGAGATTCAATTTGACTCTCAATGGCCCAGATATCTCTCCAGGAGTTTACGTGTCAGAATATGTGCTGATTTGAATTGGTAAAGGCAGGTTCCATACTGGGTACTCATCAATGAAATGACAGGTCTGGTCCCCTCAGATTCCATGATCCCTTCTCAGTAGTGTGATAGAAGAGATTCTTGTTCATGTAGGGATTGACCACATGGCTTCTGAAGTCCCTTTCATCTCTGAGATTCTGGAAAATATTGTCACATAACTTAGGCCTGTGTGCCATATAGATTAGGCCCAATTTTGTTTTATGCCAGTCTAGAACTCAAGGAGAGTCCATTCAAGCCCACCTGTAACATGGTGCCTGGTACCATAGAAAAATGTGTATTGTAGAAAAACTCTGAATTTGGAGTTAGCAGACCTGAGTTCAAAGCCTGGCATAGTAATGTGTTGCCTGTTTGACCCTAAGCAAATCCTTTGACCTCTCTGCACCTCAATTTCCTCTTGTGTAACAAAGGGGCTGGATTAAAGAGAGGGAGGACGCATTCCTTCGTCATCTTCAAGCAGAGATTGGACAATCATTCATTCAGTATTTTATAGCAGAAATTCCCCCCCCCCTTTTTTTTCATTTCATTATTGATTGGACTAGACAGAGGGTCCCTGAGGTTCATGCCAGTTCTGTGGTTCTATCACTGGGTGGTCTCTAAGGTTTCTTTCAGCTCCAAAGCTCTGAACCATTGAGCTTATGCCATTGGCGTGTCCACAACCCTGCCCTGTCATGGGAGGTCATAATGGGTCTCCAGTATGGCACCCATTGCACATTCAAACCTGCCTCACTAGCTCCAGTTGCAGCCTCCATTTTCCCATTTTGCTGGCAGACCTTCTCTGTAGACTTTTTCTGGGGCCTCTTGCCCTTTCCTGCCCTTTGTTGTCATGCCAAAGTGTTTGTCCACTGTAATCTCTGACAGTTTTCTCGTCATACCTCCATATATGTGATCAAGGGCATGGGATTGGCTTTGTGTCATTGGGTGTCATTGGTTGGCCTCTAAGGAGGCTTCTGGCCTGGCTTTTGATTTACAGTTTATTCTTTTGATGAGGCTAATCTCAGCTGTCTACCTTCTGCTGTATTTGTTCTTGCCCCTGGCTAAGAGGATCGAAGGAGCTGCCTGCTTGTGAAGGGGAGCTTCCTCAGGATTTGGGGGAGGAAGCCTGGAAGCCTGTTTTTCTTCTATTTCCCACCATCATCTCTGTGCTGAGCAACTGTTGAGTTTGCCTGGGGTGCTGGTCCTAAGCTGAAAGATAGCTTTCTGAAGCACATGTAGCTTTGATTTTTCCTAGTCTTTTCTGGGACCCAGGACTTTTAACATTCACATATACACATGCTTGATGAAGAGTGCAAGAGCAGGAACATAGAAAACTCATTCTTCAGAAAAAGCTGAAAAAAGGATTTCTCAAACCCTCTATCCATATAAGGGTAAATCATGACCAAGTGGAAAAAGCCCAGACAGGAAGTCTAACGATGTCCATTCCACCCTGAATCTATTTGATCTTGGACAAGTCAGTCTCCATGAGTCTCAGCTTCCTTCCTTGTTAGAAGAGGGGATCGGACTCCATAGTATTGAGGGTAGCTCTCAATTCTGTATTGCTGCTCCTAAGTCACTTGACATGGCTCAGCCTCAGTGTCTTCCTCTGTAGAAAGGGGGTGGTGAACTCGATGCCCATTCAAGATCCCTTCTGGCTCTGTATCTGTGACTATTAGAGCCTCCATTTTGGGAAAAAAGAGTGAACATGGATGGCAAGTGGAGGACCCTTCTCGCTCTTAGCCTATTCTCCTTGGAGACAGCCATGTGCACAGGAACACATGGACACCGGACATAGCGGGGCAGTTTAGAGGGATTAGAACTGGTCACTCAGGCCAATTCATCAGGTATTTATTAAGCATCTACTGTACAGAAGGCACTTTCCATATGCCAGGGGCTGGGGAGATACTGCTCACATTGCCCCCCCCCAATCTGCTTTCTCCTGAAGGAAAAACACAGATGCATACCTTGCCTCTAACTAGTTGTGTTCCCTAGGTAAGTCTAGAGGTGGGACAAGTCATGGCCCCATTTGGTGACTCAGTTTCTTCCTCTGTGAAGTGAGAGAGTTGGACTTGATAAACAATAAGGCCCTGTCTATTTGTATATTTTGGTCCCTGATGTACATGATGTGGAGGGAGGCCCTCCTCTTTATGCTGAAGTCATGGGTCTGAAACCACTCTCAACAGCCCCACTCCCTAAACATACACACAGAGACACATACTCTCTGAATTTAAATGTTGGATTAATTGTAGCAGAACACTAGGCAAGAGTATGCTCTTGGGGGGGAAATATATATGTGTGTGTGTGTGTGTGTGTGTGTGTGTGTGTGTGTGTGTGTGTGTGTATTTTAAACTGCCCTGAAGGTGAGCTCTTATCAGCCTAATATTTACACAGAAAATTGATTCCACAGTGGATAAAAACTGACTCACTTTATGATAGTGCCCAGAGATGAGATGAACTTGGACATGACCTTGACTTTTCTGGCTGTCCCAGTGTTTTCCCCACGAGGGCTTGTCCTTCCCTGGACATTTAGGGCAGTTGAAGAAGCTCTTATGAATCACCTTCTCTGTGGGAGACAGCATGATGGGGAGCCCCTAGGAGTGCCCCCTTATCCATTGAGTGTCTGTCTCCAGCCCTGAGTTCCGACAGTCCCTCTCAGCTTGGTTTGGGGGCTGGGCTTGGCCCTTCGAGGAGCCTGGGCCCTGGTCAGAGGGGGGACCAGCATGGCTGGGCTTCTTCCATCCCTTCTCTGCTATAACTCATTACACTTCCAGGCTCAAAATGAGCCTTGCCTCATCTTCTAGTTTCACAGATTTAGAACCAGGAAGGGACCTTGGGTCATCCAGGCCACATCCCTCATTTACAGAGAAGGAAACTGAGGCTCAGAGGAGGCCTTGGACTATTTTTTTACATGTTCTCACTCATTCAAGGTGAAGCTTCCACAGTAGATCCTTAACTGACTGCCTAGTAACAGCAGGGCCAGGATTTGAACCAGGATCTGTTCTCTGACTCCCATGTCCACAGTCTTGCTGGTGGGAGGACAGTGGGTGCTTCTGAGCCTCTGGGTCCATCCCTGGAGTCAGGAGGCCTTGAGTCTGATGCTCATCCCAGACTGAGCAAGTCACTGCATCTCCTGACCCAGACTCTAACCCTGGCCCTGATTCCCATCCTCAGTTTCCCCATTTGTAAAATGGGTCTAATAATGGCACTTAGAGTTTCAGAAGGCTCAAGGGAGGGGGGTATCTGCTGGGCCCTCCTCATATCCATGTCCAGGAGTCATCAGTAAGAGGAGTAATGTGGCCATCTATCCTCAGCCCCCTGAGAACATTTGGCCAACATACTTTCATTTCCTGCAAGGACCTGGCAGAGCCCTTTAGGGGGATCAGAGCCTTTAGAGCTAAAGAAGGACATTAGAGGTGACCCTGCCTACCTATTTCTTTTACAGATGAGGAAACTGAGACCCCAGAAATGAAGCCCAAGTCCCAAATCACCCAGCTTTGTAAGGAGCAAAACTAGCCCCTTGGGCTCCTAATCAATCCCATGCCATCCCTGCTGTCTCATACTGACTCCTAAACCTCACTTCTTTTGTTCAAAGTCCTGAAACTTTGCCAGTTGGAAGGTGTTGGGTTGGGGAGGTGAGGGCAGGGTGCAGATATTTTTAACAAGATGTATTTCCTTTATTCGGGTGTTCTAGTGGAGGAGACTGGCCAACCTGATTTCAGTTATGGGCCTTATCGGAAACAGGAGAACCAAAGTCCCAGTAATGGAAGGGCGCCAGACGGGACAGCCAGGGAGCTCTTTGCAATGAGCTCGGCACCTTGTCCAAAAATGCACAGACTAGAGAAACCCCAGCCCAAAGAGAGCTGGCCAGTTCTCCAGTCTGATCTCTGAAGATTTATTAAGCACCTCTTATGGGCCAGGCCCCAGGAAACAAAGACAGGATGAAGCAGCACCTGCTCCCAGAGTGAAGAGTTCTTCAGTCAGTCCATTAAGCAATGTGCATTTATTAAACACCTTCCGTACGTCTGACACCAAGCTAGGCACTGGGGAAAGATACAAAGACAAAATGAGATAATTCAAGGAGCTGACATTCTTCTGGCTAGAAGTAACATATCCACAGATGACTGAATAAAACATGTTCTTAGAAATACAGAGGAATTTGGGAGAGGGGTACAAACAGATAAGGCTTCATGGTGGAGGTGACCACTGAGCCTTGGTGTAGTCATATACCCATGTCTAGGTGGCTTGGGGGTGGGGCAGGGTGGGCTTGTAATTCTAGGCTTTTGATTTAGAATGAAATAAACCTTAGAGGACATGCAGCCCAACCTCATTTTTTTTTAACTTGAATTAATTAATTTGAAAGGAAATGATATCCTTTGCAATGAAAAAGCACATCATTTTAAAATCATGCATTCATATCAGAATGAAATCTTCTTCCTTACTACATGTTACAAAATGATTCAAATTTGACAGATGAATATACATAGAACTCATACAAATATAAAAATAGTAGTAAATAAGCTTAAGCCAACCGCTAAGGTTTTTGACCAAGATGACTGAGCCAGAGGCTGACTGCAGAGTTCACATGCACCCACTCTGGTAGAAGTCTGAAATTTTCACCAAGCTCAATAATAATACAGATTTCCAGTGAGAAACTACAGTAAGTGATTTCTTCCATTCTGGTACTCAAGAGGCCATCCAGAAGCCTATAGAAAAATAGGAAAGGGAGCAGAAAACAAAGCCAGAGTAGGGCAAGGAAACCTCCTAGTGAAACCAAGAGGAGCCAGGGACACATGCAACCTACCAGGTTAGTGTCCAGAGGCACAAGCTCGTTTTACAGATGAATAAACGGAGGCCCACAGAACCAAAGTGACCTTAAATGCTACAAAGATAACAAGTGGCATTTGGACCGTTCCAAATCCTCCTTTCTTCGCTGCACCATGCCTGACCTGGAATGTGGTAGGTTTTAACTTCCTGAGGAATGAAAGCAGAAGAATCTATAGTTATCCCTCTGTGCTTGAAATGCCCAATTCCCTGACCTCACTTAGACTCCTTGTACTTCTCCTTAGCACAGGTGATCTCAGAAGCCCCAGGCACATCTCTTTAGATCTAGATGTGGAAGGTGGTGGGTAGACTTCGAGCTCTGAGGAAGTCACCCTTCCCTGACCTGTGACCTTGCAGGAGTCATTGGATTTTCTCCATCTTTTGGCTTCACTTTTCCATAGACGCAGTTCTGAAGCTGGGCAGCTCTGATATTTCCATCACAGGCAGCTTGGGGAATGTACCCATTTCTGGCCAGCTCCCAGCCAGGCCTGCTCCCTGAGTTGGATTACAAGCTATTCCCCATACATCTATCTATCTGCCCAGAAGCATTTTTAGCAGATGTATCTATTAAAAATGTAGTGAGTGAGTAAAAGGGATCCATGCATCCAAAAAAATAAAGGCATCTGGTGATGGGTTGGGATTTTGTGCGTGTGTGTGATTTAGTTTTTACTAACCAGCCATGTGATGAGTGCCCAACATCAGGCTCCAGGGTGTGCTCACTCTCTGGGTGATCCAATCCACTTGCCTGTTTTTTTTTCTTTAAAGTTGGTCTCCCTGATGCCTTTTGTTTTCACATCAGTCATTTCCGGACTCCCCTTCCCCAACACACATGTGCGCGCGCGCGCACACACACATACATACACACATGCACACACACACATATGCACACCCCACACACACATATGCTGAACCTTCTGTTATAACAAAACAAAAACAGTTCAACAGAAAGTGCCCACACAGTGACCGTATCTGAGAAGGTTTACACATTCTGTCCAGTAGTTTTCATATTTATTTTTAAAGGTGCTATTTTCTTTAACAGGGTGGGTTTGATATTCAAGGGAAAAACCATATATCCTAAAGCCTTGCCAGCCTTGAGGATGAATTACTTTAAAATCTCAGTTTATTGTTTAATTTTTAAGCCCAAATGAGCTCGACTCCTCCTGGCTTCCCTGTTTTCGCTGAGGGCACTACCATCCTTCTCTTCAGTCCTCAGGGTCATCTTTGCCTCCTTTCTTTTCCTTTTTCACTGGTTTGGACCTTTTTATTAACTTACTGATAAAACCATCCCCCTCGCCCCTCCCCAAAAAACCCTACTATTCACTGCATGAGAACAAGCCATGTTTACATATATATGTGTCTATGATAGACGTGTTGTTGATACTTAAATTTTTGGTCTATCATCAGGCAACCTATGATTTCCTTGGGCAGACACCGGTAAGATCTGTGATTTCATCAATTGATGGATATTTCAAGGGGGAATCTCCCTCCACTGAAGCAAGTGGTGTGGACCTTGTACACAGATGTTTGAAGCTCTGGAAGACCAGAGCTAGATCCAGCGTCCTAACACACACTAATGTGTGACCTTGGCAAAGTCACTTAACCTTTGTTTGCCCAAGTTTCCTCAATTGTAAAGGGAGAATCACAATAGGACCTACCTTGCGAGGTTCAGATGAGACATATTTGTAAAGTATTTAGTGCTGTTCCTGGCACACACACAGTAGATGCCATATTATTATTTCTACTGATGATGATGGCAGCTAGGTGTAGATAGAGCACCAGACCTGGAGTCAAAAAGACTTGAGTTCCAATCCAGCCTCAGATACTAACCAGCTGTGTGCCTTGGCAAGTCATTTCACCTGTTTGCCTCAGTTTCCTCATCTGTAAAATGAACTGAAGAAGGAAATGGCGAGCATTTTGGTATCTCTGCCAAGAAAACCCAAAATGGGCTCAAATATGACTTAAATATTGTTATTTCTGTCTTATTCTTCAACATCATTATCATGTTACTGTTAGAGAGAGGCCTCACACACTGAAAGGTTAAGTGACTTGCCCAAGGTCTCACAGCTAAGATGTATAAGAGACGATGTGGGAACCAGGTCTTCCTCATACAGAAGCTGACTCGAGCTACTTTACCCTCCTGTCTCTTATTAACATTATGGACTCATCAGAAAAGCAGGCATCTGTATCTGAATGTGTATATTTTAATAAATGATGACTGAAAAATGAAGTGAAAAAAATTGCCCCCACTGTGTACTAAAGGACTGACGTGAGGTTTGCATGCCTTTTTTGAGCTTTTCACTCCTCCTGTGAGATAGGCAGTTGCTATCTATCCCCGTTTTATAAATAAGCAAACTGAGGCACAGCGATGTGGTGATTGTGGGGTCCAAAGTCCCTCCTGGCTTCTGGTCTGGCTCCCCCTCCATTGTATCATCACATTTTATAAAATGCTTCTTTGCTATCGGTAATCACTTTTTTGTTCTGAGTCAAGTCCTGTCTACCCATTCTGAGGTGGGTATGTGTGATTTGGGGGCTGTAGATAATGCAGCTAAAATCTCTTACCCTGGAGGCCTTGACATTTCTCCCAGGCCACTCCCCATAGTAGCCCCAGGAGGATGGTGGCAGCCCCCCACCCTGGGGATGTGTTTCTGTGCCATTAATGATAGTGCTTCCCATTGGACATGCTTTATTTGGGTCTTTAAACTCTGCAGAAAGGTCCTTTCACATGGGAAAAATATTCCTTCAGAATGGCTTCCTCACAGGAAATCTGAGAAAGCACTTGAACTTTTGCTCCTGGCCTGTGAGCGGCTCTCAGCCTCATCCTCTGTCCCTCTGAGACCCCACTCGCTCCCGGGGCTTGGACTCTGTGTCTCCTTCCCTCTGGCCCCCTCTTCCGCTCCAGCTTCTGCCTTCCTGCTGGAGACTAGGGGGCTGTCACCCCTTTAGGGGTCAGGGAAGCAGATCTGGAGGTGAATGGGCAGTACTAGCTCCTCCTTGGGTTTCCCTGTGCTCACACAGTTAACTTTCAGTCAGTCATCTATCCTGGTAACGAATGGCAAAAGCACAAAAGCAGTTCAGGATATCTCCCTCTTGAGAAACAAATGTAGGAGGCTATATGTTGGTAGTGACCTTCCCCTGAAGATTCCTCCAGATGTGCACTCATTTAGTGGCTGGAATGTCTAGACTTGCCAGATGTTGTCACATCCTTACTGGGCTGCTTTGGATGTGGTTTTCACTGGACTTTGTACATGGAGTCTCCAGGCATCGTCACCACTCTTGTCAATTCAGCAGTCATTATTGAGCAGGAAATATACCAGGTACTGGGAAACGGACAGAACTGAAATTAATCCCCCGCTCCCTTCAAGAAGCCTCCATTCTGCTGATGGTGTGCCCCATGTACACAGATAGTCAGTACAAATTACATTCAGAGTGAAATATTAAATAATTTCATGAGAGCATTAACATGAGTGAACCAGGAAGTACCTCTGATGGGACCTGAGAATTCCAAGGAGTTTAAGTGAGAAAGAAAGACATACTAGGGGTACAGCTTGTGCAAAGGCATGGAGGTAGGAAATGAGTGAGATGGATGAGCAACAGCATGAGTATCATGGGGGATGTTTTCTGTTTCAGAAGCTGCTCAGTCATACTGAAGGGTGGTATTCTACATCTGGGACTTTACAGTTTGGAGAAGGATTTATAATTATCCAGAGATTATTTACTGATGACTCTTTATCTATGCCAACAAGGGATACAAGAATGCAGAGCACTGAGCTCAAAGATTTGCCCATAGTTGGTGTTTAATAAATATTTATTGTATGAGTAATAATAATGTATTTATATAGTGCTTTAAAGCACAAATTATCTTGCTAGATTCTCACCACAACCCTAGCATGTAGATACCACAAGTATTATTGTAATTTTCCCATTTTACAGACAAAGAAAGTAAGGCTCAGAAGTTTCACCCATCTTCATTCATTTTCTAAGTGTGAGAGTCGGGACTTTCGTAGTGTTTTCAAGTAGGAAAAGGACCTTTCAAGGGAGCTGGTTTAACCTTTAAAGCTTCCCCTGCCTCTTATTCAGATTTCTTTTCACTCTGCCATGAATTGTCCTTCACTAAGAAACTAGACGTGACTAATGGCAATTCGATTATCAAAGCCCCTGCTCCGAAGGTGAGAGATTCACATGTACTTCCTGGAAGCCAGAGCCCAGATGAACTTTCTGTTATTTCTCACTTGACAGGTAATTGTCAGTGATCTGGAATGTCATAAACTATTGGGATAATTAAAGGACCAAACCAAATTACAACGTGGTGCCCCATTTCCCATGGCCAACTCCTACCCTGAGGAGTGTAGAGTTCTGACTGTCCAATGTCAGACAAAAATTATTTTCCTTTCAATGAAACATGAGCCTTGGGCCAAGGCTTTATATCATCCACACTAGTTTTGGCTCTAGTTGTTTGCCAGCTTGCCTTTGTGAAGTGGTACCCTCAGCAGAAATGCCAATGTGGTTCTTCAAAATCCATTAATGCAGATAATATGCCTCATATTCCAGCTTTGGATTTGGCTCATCCAATCAACCAGTTTATTGAATTGGGCATGGCTAGTATACTGTTGAATTTCCTGGACATTTATTAAAGGCAGGTAGATAGAGTCAGGAAGACATGAGTTCAAATGTGACCTTGGTCACTTAATAGTGGCATGTCTCTTCACCCTGTTTGCCTCAGTTTCCTCATCTGTATCTCTTCCAAGAAAACCCCAAATGGGTCTTGGAGAGTTGGACAGGACTGAAATGACACAACAGCAATAACTTAAAGGAACCAGAGAATAAATTGTAGATTACTCCTAGTTGATTCTTCGTGGTGATTGATGGTTTAGTGAATTAAGGTGGCCAAAAACTTGAGGCATTGGTTCTATCTAAGTGTTTTCAGAGAGGCAGCAGATTAATACTCTGCAACTGCATTGAGTTCCTTGATAATGAAAAGGAAAAAAAAATACCCCCAGTTGTTATTTTTAATTAGAATGACTAAGGAACCTAAGAGGCTTTCTAGCTCAATGCCCTTCTTTCCCGGATGAAGTTGAATTCCGAGGTCAAGTGACTTCTCCAGGGTCACTTATGCAGGAAATCTCTGAGGTAGGATTCAAATTCAATCTCTGCCTCTGTAGCCAGTGTCTTTTCTATTTTACCTCCTGGGACAAACTGGATTTTTCTGTTTTAAAGTGTATCTCTTATAATAGTTTTCTTAAAGGCTTCTTAATTACCCTTTAAATAAGAATTGATTAAGCTCAGGTTTTAAGGCATGCCATTTCTTATGGCAGCTTCTGTTGCTTTGCTTTTTCTTCTATACTGTTCTATTCTCTTTTGTAGTTCTTGTGACTGAAGAATAATCTCATGTTATTTCCGTGCCCCTTTCCTTATATTTGAAGGTCATCCTCTTGGCTTCTTCCAAAAATTTTTTACTTGTCATTAGACAAGTCTGTTCAATGAATGGGTGTTACCTCACCCTAAGTGAGTACCATCCTGGGTCATCTCTAGTCATCCTCATCTGGTCACTGGATTCTTAGGACTCTGGAGGAGAAGTGAGACTGGTGACTTTGTACAACCCTCCCTCACTCAAAACAAAGTCAAGGATGAGTCATGTCATCCTTTTTCTGATGGCATGGACTTCCTTGGCAACAAAGGATGAACACAGTTGTCACTGAAATTATTAAGTTTAACCACTGAATCTTGGAGCCTGAGGTGTGGGCTTTTTGGATTTTTTTTCCTGCCTTGAAAATCACCTGTGGATTCTCTCCATTAATGCATTGTTGCCAGCAATCAGAAGTGCAGGTCAGTTTTCTTGCATTATTTCCTGCATTGCAGTATTTGTGGCTTTTAAAATGTTTTTCATGTTGTTTCAGAAAACAATAATCCTTATTTCTACACATCTAGTCTTTTTTATCCTGTCACTTTTACTTGAGTAATAATGGAAGGAAATCAGCATTTCAGTGAAAAGAAAAGTATGAAAGTTTTCATCACAGAAGCCAAGTTCCAATCCAGGTTTGGCCCTTTACAGCCTATGTGCCTTCTAGCAAATCACTTCACCTCTTGGGGTCTCAGTTTACTCTCTTGTAATAGAATGACTTGGACTAGACAAATCCAAATCCCTCAGAGAACTCCACCTATAGTCACTTTAAGCTGTGATTTCTTCCTGGCTACTTATCTTTGAATGGATGCAGAAGTATTAAGTGCTAAGCACTGGAGATACAAATTAAAAAAGCAAAAAACAAAACTGAGGCAGTCCCTGCTTTCACAGGCTTAACACTCTGACTGGTGTAGAAAACGGAGAAATATGTCATCTTTCCTGAAGAATGTCAAATGTGAGATAACAGTTTGAAATAGTTTGGCGTGTGTGTGTGTGTGAGAGAGAGAGAGACAGAGAGAAAGAAAGACAGAGAGACAAGAGACAAAGAACAAGAGAAAGAATTCATCCTTGATTTTCTCATCCACATTTTATAGATAGAGGAAATAAGGACTGAGAATTGGCAAGTTACTTATTTGCCCATGCTCATAAAGTTAATATATATCAGAGCCAGGATGCTGACTCCAGGCCTCCTGACTCCTAGATCCCATACTCTTTTCTCCGTACCATGTTGCCATAGGTAGTTGATCAACAAACATTTATTAAGTACTTACTTTGTGCCAAGTGTCATGCTAAGTGCTGGGGTACAAAGCACCTATGTTTATATTACATATAGTACACAGGATAAATTGGATATAGTTAACAAAAAGAAAGCACTAGCTTTAAGGTGGTTTGGGGAAAGTGAGGTTTCAGCTGGGATTTGAAGGAAGCCAGAGGTTGAGATGCAGGTACAGGACCGTCCAGTGAAAATGCCTCAAGTCAAGAGAAGAAGTCCGAAAGATAGTGCCATTGGATCAAAGATTCTGTTTGACTGAGTTTGGTAAAAGAATCCTGAAAGATTGGGAAAGAAAAGGTATGAAGAGCTTTGAAAAGCAAACAGAGGATTTTATTTTTGATCCTAGATGTGATAAATTACTTCTAGAGTGAGCAAGGAGATAACATGGTCTCATGTGTGCATTAGGGAGATGTCTTTGGCAGCCGAATGGAGGGTGGACTGGAGGGGGAGGTCTGAGGCTGACAGCCCCCAGCAGCTATTGCCATAGTCCAGGCTTAGGGTGATGAGGCCTTGAACCAGTGTTGGAGCAGGGTCAGAGGGGAGAAGGGGGCACATGTAATGAAGTTAAAAATCAGCAGGATTTGACAACAGATTGGATGTGGTTGAAGAGTCAAGAATGACTGCTAGGCTGCCAGCAGTGATGACTGCGAGGAGGGTGGTGTCCTTGGCAGTCATGGAGAAGGTAGGAAGAGGAGAGAGGGGTGAGGAGGGGGAGATAACGAGTTCTGGCATCATCTGATAGGGAAAAGAAAGACTTAACAACAACAACAACAAAAACCAAAAAGATTGTTGAGCCAGTCATCTGCTTTTCTGCTTGCTGATGAGAAATTCTAAAGTCTGGTTTTCTTTCGGAGTTTTTGGAATTCAACAACCAGTATTTTATTGAAGAAAAAAATGATCTCCATTACAGGAGCTATCACTTTACTACCTTGGTCTATTGGTTAAAAAGCAATATTCTTTTTAAAAAGTTCATTCTCTTGTGAAAATGGCAATAGCTGTTCTGGTGCCCCCACGTGACTCCTCCAGCCACTGAATGAGGTGAGCGGTTCGGTCTGCTTTTGTTTGTACACACTAATTTCTCTTATCATCAGTATTGATTTCCTTCTCTAAGTGTTTTTGAGCTCAACATATCAGGTTAGCAAGCTGCAGTGAAAAAAGAATTCCAATTTTGATTAAAAATAATTTTTAAAAGCTCAGTTTGAATTTTCTTCAAAGACTTAAGCATTTATGATCTTAAAGGCCAGTTGAACTTGACCTGAACTATCTATCCTGTTAATATTTCCTAAAAGGTGTTATTGTGATTATTGATCTTGAATTTCCAAGGTTCTACTTAGATGTTTATTGAGTCATTAAGACAGACATAGACATGCACAACCAGTGAGATTAATTCCATTATTTCTTATCCAGTGCTATCTGGCTCTTTTTATCTTACTTAGAAGTCGGCAAGCTGAAGTCCCTGGAGGCCTCAGGTGACCCTGTGTAGTCCTTCTCCAGTTCATCCATGATCACTGACCTGGAGAATTTTAGACCTTAGAATTCGCTGCCCCCAGCATCTCAATCTTCTCTTGTTACTAACAATGTCTGTTCATGTCTCATTCCACTTCATGGTCTTGACTGTAAGATAGAAAGACTGTAAGCTTAGAAAGAAACTGGCAGAGCAGATGAAGTATGATTTAATTACATTTTAGTAAACAAATATGTTACCAATAATCATGGTTCCAATCCATGAAAATACTAGTCCAACCAAAAATTCCTGTTAAATGTCACCATGTTGGACTTTGCCCAAAGCACGACTTTAACATAATGCTAGGTTTTCTGCAGATTTCAAATGTGGCTGAAAATTCAGAGAAAAGAGCAGATAAAAATGTCTTCTTTGGTCATTTGATGATGAAGAACTTGAAGAGGAAAATGGGAATGGATGGTCAAAAGTTGGGCTTTGGGGTCTTTTCTGACTTAAAATACTGTGATTCTCAAATTGATTAGACTTTCTGGGCTTTCTCTTTTTTTTTTCAAACAGGAAATTGGTCTTGGGGATTCCTAGGGTCCCTCCTAGCCCCACATCCTAGGGAATCATCTGTTCTTCTTTTCCAGATTTGTCAAATGCCACATGATCTTTGCCACTCCGAGGAACCCCACCTCCCCTGGACCTACTTCCTCCTTGCTTCTTGAGTAACTCTCCAAGCTCTGTCTGGGTTTATGTGCTAATGCAAAACAGTTTACAAAATGTCTTGTATCATCTTGTCTCTTGACATGATATTGGCACAAACACCCAGTCACGTTACCATTTTCCCACTGTCCCCCTCTTACTGAGATCTTTGGGTTCTTCTATAATTTCTGTCTGAGAAATTCTCAGGTTAGCCTTGGGGAGCGATGAGGGCTTTGACATCCACCCCCCAGATCATACTGAGACATGTGGAGGGGACCTCTGGCAAATGAAGGTTTCTGGGGACGTTCTGTGGGAACTCCAAAGGTTGACCTCAGGGATAAAGTCATAAACCCCAGGAATTGTGCTTGTCTCTGACTTTCACACAAGGAGCTAAACCACACCCTGGGCCTGCTCCAAAGGGTCTGAGGCATCAAGACAAGAGCAGCCTGTGGAAAGCTAATTAAATAAAATTAGTCACAGAGGTCATGAATGAAATGCGTGCTGCATTTGGTATCCCTAGATCTAGTGCCTAGGACAGTGTTCCACATCAGATGGGCCACTGATGTGCTTTGTCTTGTAGAGGAGACCTGAGAGGCATTGGCAGCCACGCAGCCTGTCTGCTAATGATTGTGTTATTCACAGGCACAAAGGTCTTCTGATGTGACATGTTTATACTGGTGTACCCAAACTCTCCTCTAGGTTAGTACTGTCCTCATCCTGTGGGCCCCTCTGTGAGATGTGTCAGGGTGTCTGGCAGATCTCCTGTTTCCTCCAGCAGCCTGCCTCTGTATTCATGTGCCCTCTCCCCCTGGCCTTTCTTTCCTTTCCTCTCTCCCCTTTCTTTTCCCTTCTCTCCATCCCCCTTTTCCCTTCTCTCTTCCTCCTTCACCATCTTTCTCATTCCCCTCTCTCTTTACTCCTTTCATTCTCTTCCCTTTTTTCTTTCTCTTTCCCTTGTCTATCTCTCTCCTCTCTTTTCCTATCCCTTTCTGTCTCTTCCTCTTTCTTCTCTTTCCCTCCTTTCAGCCTTCTCTCTGTCCCCTTTCCCTCTCTCTTTCCTTGTGTCCTCTTCCTCCTCTCTCATCTCTGATTTATCTTCCCCCATCCTTCTCTGTTCACCTTCTTTCCCCTTTTATCCCTTTTGCCTCCATTTCTCCCATCTCCCTTTCCTTCCCCTCCTTTTGCTCCCTTCAGTATTGCTCTATCTACTTTCTCTGCTGCCTATAAACATGCTTGGGTCCCTTCATCCTTCACCTTACCTTCCCATCAACCCCTCAAACTGTGACTCCTCTGCTCACCTTTTGTCCTTGGTGCTCACTCAGCTTGACCCCTCCTAGATCAGGACCCTTTTGGCCACCCTGTTCTCCCGGCCCCTTGGTTCCTGCAATACTGTCCTGTCCTTCTTTTCTTCATATGTGTTTGAATAGCCCTTGTCTCTGTTGTCATCCATTTCCTGTCCCCTACAGAGGGATGTCTCCTGGACTTTTTTCCTGCGCCCCTCTCTCTCCTTTTCTCTCTTTATCATCTGTTTAGACTTTTAAATCCTCTTTTTCTGACATTTGTGGCATGCTGAGCATACTGCTAGAAGGTTGGAGATACAAAGGTCTTAAACATTCCAAGAAGAAAACGGAATTCTCGTCTTCAAGGACTTTCTGTGGGGCCTGGGGCACATGGGCAGAGAAAGGCTTCCAATCCTTTTGTGGGTGTTCACTAGCTGTGTGATTGTGGATAAGTCACATGCCCTCTCTGAGTCCACAAGATAGGCCTCGAAGGCCCTTCCAGCTCTGCACCTATGATCCCATGTGTCTATAATTTGACAAGAGAAACTGGGAAAAAGGAGTAATGTGAATTCAATCTTTAGACATAGATGGGAGTCGGAGTATGAGCTTGAAAGCTCAGATTCATGAACCTCAATTTTTAATTAGAGTTGACTACACAGAATGCATACATCTCAACTCCCCAAACACTCATATGATAACTAGCGAAAAGGGGTCAATCATAT
The DNA here is from genome assembly GCA_028658325.1 of Potorous gilbertii. Taxonomy (NCBI): domain Eukaryota; kingdom Metazoa; phylum Chordata; class Mammalia; order Diprotodontia; family Potoroidae; genus Potorous; species Potorous gilbertii. Next base: position 293,366,579 of record CM053770.1, on the reverse strand, counting down.
AGGTCCTGGGTTCTAATTCTCCCCTGACATTTACAGCTGTGTGACCTTGGGCTAGTCATTCAACCTATGCCTCAAACTCTACAATCTATAGAATGGATTTGATAGTATGCCGCTCCCCCTCCAACAGGTTGTTGTAAGAAAAGTACTTTGTAAATCATAGAATTCTGCATAAATGTGATGAATTAGTAAAGTTTAAATATCTAGCCTTCCCCAATTCAGACCTTGCTGCTTCCCCTGAGACCTTGTGACCTACCTATTCATAAGTCATAAAATAATAATTAATAATATAGATGGCATTAATATATAATTTTAAGATTACAAAATACTTCACAAAATTATCTCATTTAAACCTCACAGCAATCCAAAAAGTAGGTGCTATTCTCACCCCCATTTTATAAATGTAAAAACTGAGGCAGACAATGTCTGAGGCCAACTGAACTTAGATCTTCCTGACTTTCAGGCCAGTCCTCTCCCTGGAACACTACTAAACTGCCTCTCTGGAGGGTGGATCTATAGCTTTAGGGATGTCAGAGTCTCTGATCCAATCCCCTCATTTTAAACTGAAATCCAGAGAGACCAAGAAAAGTCACACAGGTGGTTAGTGGCAGAGCTGGGATTCTAACGCAAGTCCTGTGCCTCTTTATGTGACACTGCTCCTCCCCCTCCCCTGACTTTGTTCCTTCACTGCTCTCTATGTCTCTCCCCCTCACCTGTACTAGGCAGGGACTGTAATTGATGCCCTCGTCTCTACTTTAGCCATCTGCACCTTGGAACTCACTTAGCCTGAGGACTTCTTCTTGCAGAGGAGGACCTAAGTTTGTAGGATATTGGTAGAGTTGGCCCTAGAACCTGAGCTTCCCAGTTCTCAGGCCTCTGCTTTCCCTCAGCTGGTGCTGAAGTTCCCACCTGTTGTCGCATCACAGTCTGGTTGGAGATGTTTTGTGCTTTGAGTGGGTATGTGATTTCATCAGGATGGAGACTCCTTCCAGTCAAGCTAGGAAAGAGCCCTGAATGCAGTAGAATCAAGAGACTGGACTTCAAACCATGTAGTTACCAGCCATGTAACTAGAATCTCTGCCTCTATTTCCCCACCTGTGAAATGGAATAATTGAAGCCTCATAGAATAGTGGTCAGTGTCCAGTGAGACAGGACACAGAGAGGGCTTTGTGAACCTTGGAGGACCAGTCAGGTGCCACCGGTCTGTTCCATTTCTTGCTCTCTGTCTCATCTTCTATCGGCAATTGGGACAAGTCACTGCCATGTTCTCCATGACAAACTCCTGCACACACATCTCAAATCATCACCATCATAATTATTGTAGTTTTATTTTGCAGTTCCATAAAAAAATGCGAAGATACAAGTTCACCTTCAGTTGACTTATCAGAATTCCTTTTGGGACATTTCTAGTAGCTGAAAGGCTGACAGGGATGATGCAGACCTCATGCTCTCCCCAAGTGGTCTTTATTTCTTTGACTAGATCTCTCTTTGGAGAACTTTTCATTCCACACAACTGTAAAGAATGATAACTTGTATTAGAAGTGTTATTCTTACATGTTTGTGGGTTGATTTTCTGGTGGTGTGATTCTAAATATGGAGGCAGATTGGCATTAGCTGGGAGACCTTGGGTAAGTCACTTAGCTTCCCCACGTTTCAGACCTCTCTCTACCTTGCCCAGGGACCTTGATGACTCCCTGCTTGATGGAACTGTGCACCTTCCCTCTGACCTGTAGTGGTTTGAATAGAATTTTTTATCTCCTTTCCTTTCGTTATTGCACTCAAAGTTGGCACATCCAGGCATTGTGTGGTTGTCTATGTAAAGTCTATGAAGATGCCCTGTTTATCATCCCCTGGAGCAGGAAGTCATTTTAAGCAGAAATCAAGACCAGTCACAGACCAGACAAGAGATGTAAGTGTTCCTGATACCACTGATTCTGTCCCTAATGCCTTCTAGCACTGGGTGCAACTACCATAAAATCATTAGAATTCATTCCTCTTATTACTTAGTCATAATCCTGTTAATGGAGAAAAGTCTTCATCTGTTCTTAAGGCAGCTGCCTGGCCATATTCCCTTTTAATTTTCAGAGTCGCCTTTCCAAGAATATTGAGCATCACCGCCCTTCCTTGCTATCCTCAATGTTGCTCGGACCAGTTTGTCAGGATGCTAACATTCAGTTGCTTTGCCTTGGTACAGGCTGCCAGCCCCTTCCTCCCTCCAATTCCCCCAACCAGAAATGTTCTGTCTTCTCACCTCCCTGTCTCAGAATCTGAATTTCCTCTTGGTTTTTTTGTTATTTAGAATCTCTCTTTCCTCCTCCAAGTATCTTAGATTAATAATGGCTCTACCTGGTCTATTCCCATAGTAAAAATGTAAACTCCTTGCGTGCTGCTGATAGTTGGAAGAAGCCCAGCCTCTGGTATGAATTGGAATCCCAGCTCTGACATACACTACGTGAAATTGAGTAAGGCTTTTACCCTCCCTGGGACTCAGTTTCCTTTTCTGTAAGCATCAGTATCTCAGAAAGAAAAGAATATTGTAACTTTGACTTGGGCAAATGACTATTATATTGTTATATACTTTATAGGCATATTTACATGCTTTTAAACAGCTAAGAGAAAACACATTTTATTTAGGGGAAAATATTCCAACATAAAGCATTTTTATCTCATCAAGAATTTGGTACCAGAGTTGCTTGTCTAAGGGATGGATCCAGGGTACCTTGTGTCCTATCAAAATGATGCTCAAACTCCCAGGTCTGCTTTAACCTCCCTACAATTCAACTGAGGTATCCACATGACTTCTAATCTAGTATCTTGGCCCCATTGTTAACATTTTCAGAGGGAGGCCATTTCCAGCTATCCTGAACCATATCTGGCTAGTGGACTCAGATGGAGGAGAAGGTGCAGCTGGTGACCCTGCACAGGCAGGTCACCTCCCTTAAATCCACTTCAGTCCCAAGTCATGGCATCATTCTCCTGATGTTATGTCCTCTTCCAGAACGGAGGACAAACATAACGACATTATCTGTAAAATGAGAGGATTGAACAAAATGGCCTTTGAGATCCCTTCTAGCTGATTTCTGTGATCACTTTAACCTCAACAACAAGCTCAATGACTTGCACATAGTAGGTGCTTCATAAATACTTGTTAGACTGGATGTTTTCTGAAGTAAATTAGTGAAACTTTGAAACTAAAAAAAATATCAGTTGCCAGTTAGTGTTTTCCAGTCTGTAAGCAGCATTACCTGCCTGTTTTCATTTTAGCTTCATGTCAGCTGGGCTGGGATCATTTGTGGTGGCCTAAAAATGGCAGGGAATCACTGAGTGTGTACAAGTCCATCACCTCTCATGAAGGCAGGGAGGGGATTCTTGGGGTTATGGGAATTGAAAGGAACCGAAGAGTAAACTCATGTCAGGCTGCCTCCTGGTTGAGTCTCTAGAGATCTGTGGATAGGATGCTCTGTGGACCCACAAAACAACTCTCTGAAATCATCAGAATGATGTTTGTCTATCTATTTCTCCTTGTGGGAGGAGATGTGTAGGAATGGCAGCTTGCTGTGGTGGCAATGATGGGTGAATGGCCAGAACTCTGGGGTTTGAATCCCAGCCTATATACTTCTTAGCTGTGGGATAGTGGGCATGTTCCCTGAGTTCTCTGTCCCATCCTCTGGAAAATGGAAAAATCAGCCTTGCACTATTGACCCGTAGTAGACTTAGGAGAAAGGTGTGTTCTGAACGTTGAAGTCCTCTGGAAATGTGAGATATAATTGTGATGTCTGTTTGTGTCTGGCATGACCTCAAATGCCCACCCCGCTTTGTTTACCTTTTTCTGGAAACTCTGTCTTTCTTTGCTTGAATATGTCTTCTTAATAATACTGAATTCTATTCTGACTGCCCCTTGTACACATACACACACACACTCTCTCACATACACTCTTTCTCACATACATATACTCACATATATACATACTCTCTCACACATTCTCTCACAAACAGTCTTTCTCACACACATTACACACAATCTCTCACATAAATACACACACAAGCTCTCTCCTCTCCACACACACATTCACACACACTCTCTATCACACACACACACATTCTCACACTCTCTCACACACACACTCTCTCACATACCCACTCTCAACCACACACACTCTGTCTCACATAAACACACACACACACATACACACACACATTCTTGCTTAGTTGCTCCTTTTGAGGCGACCTATTCCACCATATATTAGGCAAAATATGACTCCTTGCATTGGGTTCTCAAATTCACCTTGCTTTGAGTTATCTGTGCTTTGTATTTAGACCCCTGATTCTTTTATTGGCCTTTTGTCTCCTGAACGTTGGCTGACTCTTTGCAGGACATGCTGTTTTGACTGATGGGATGCCAGTCTGCTGTCCTGTATCAAACAGGACACTCCTTAGGGCGTCTCCTCACCGGTCTCAGCTGCTCTTGCTTCCACCTCTACAAACTTAGGGATCTCTGAAGGCTGTCATGACCTTTCCTAGCTCACAAGGGCTTGACCTTATCCATTCTGCTTCTAGAGGCTTATTTACCTAAGATCAGCAAAGAAAAAAGAACCAGGCATTGCACACTCAGAAATTAATGTCAGTTATGTAAATGTGTGTGTGTTCATCCTTCGTTGCTGAAGAAGACCATGCCATCAGAGAAATAATGACATGACTTTCACTTGACTTTGTTTTGAGTGAGGCAGAGCTGTGCAGGTCACCAGCCTTGCTTCTCCTCCAGAGCCATCTGAATCCAGTGACCAGATATTCATTAGGATGACTGGAGATGACCCAGGATGAGGTAATTGGGGTTAAGTGACTTGCCCAAGGTCACACAGCTAGTGAGTGTCAAGTATCTGAGGTGAGATTTGAACTCAGGTCCTCCTGACTCCTGCACTGGTGCTTTATCCACTGTACCACCTAGCTACCCCTAGGTAAATGTACCATGAATTTTTATTGGATAATACCAGCTTGATTTCATTAATTTCTTCTGTGATACTCTGGCATATTGTAACAGGATTAGAGAAATCAGAATGGATAGGTTTCCCAGGGATGAGGATTCAGAGATCAGAAATGCCAGGTCAAGCATTATAAGGAATTCATGGACTCACAAAGTTTCTGAGACAAACCACACCAGGAAAGATGGGCATGAATATAAGTTCAAGTGGAGAAGCAGAGATGGGCTGTAAGGAAAGGAATGCACCCGAGGATCAGAAGTCATGGAAAGGGGATGTGGGAGGTACAGGAGGTTGGGAAGACTGTCCCAACAAAGGGTAGAATTTTAAAGGTTCATTTCATAGAGATGATGTAGTTTTGGGAGCATGTCTAAGGAGTAAGCTGGTGAGTATGTGACTAAGAAAAAGGCTGGGAAGGAGGCTGAAGATGTGTGTTCAGATTGCTGAAGAGTTTGTTGCCATGATTAGTGGAAATCCCTGAGAATATTGAATAGCAGGGGAGAGGAAGAAGACCGTGAAACATATTCCAAAGTCATGGAAGTGGGTAAATGATCCACAGCAAAGACAAGGAGAAGGTCGTGCTGGTGATAACATGAATTTCAAAAAGGAAACATAAATGGAAAATGGGAGTTAAGGCAGTAGGAACTAAGTAGTATCTTCACTCCTCTTCCTCCTAGCCCCAGGAGTTGGGAGTCCAGTAGAAAAGACTTCAAGAGATAGGTCATATTTACTTGGAGAGACAGGTTACTGTTAAAATAAAACAGCAGTTCAATACTAAGAGCTCATGCTTTTATAGGGCTTTAAATTTTTCCAAGTTTGTCCCTCACCACACTTTGACGTAGGTGTTACAGATATTGCTGTGCCCATTTTACAGATGGGAGAACTGAGGTTCCTAGAACTGAAGTGGCTTGTCTCCAGACATATGGCTAATAACTGAACACAGTGGGATTCAAATCCAGATCTCCTTGTTCCAAGCCCAGTGTCTGAGTCATTCTGCTGTATTGCCTTTCTTGAAGAGGTAGAAGAGATGTTGATTGAAGATATCAAAGATGTGTGTAATAATTTTTGGACAGTTGAGTAGAAATTCCATAGAATTAACAGTGGCAGGGTTGGTATTGGAGTGGGAATGGGGAGGGGTCCAGATGATTAGAGTAACAGTGAGGACTATGTGTGTGCATCCTTCTTTGCCAAAGAAGACCATGCCATCAGAGAAATGATGACATGACTTGCACTTGACTTTGTTTTGAGTGAGGGAGGGCTGTGCAGGTCACCAGCCTCACTTCTTCTCCAGAGTCATCTGAATCCAGTGACCAGATATTCATCAGGATGACTGGAGATGACTCAGGATGAGGTAATTGGAGTTAAGTGACTTGCCTAAGGTCACACAGCTAGTGAGTGTCAAGTGTCTGAGGTGAAATTTGAACTCAGGTCCTCCTGACTCCTGCACTGGTGCTCTATCCACTGCACCACCTAGCTGCCCCAACAGTGAGGACTACAGACTAAATAAATGAGTCTCTCCTTGCACAAATGGCATTGATACTGGATGAGCAGGATTGGGGAACCCAGGAATCCCTACCTCGAGATAAACTAGTGGATATCCTCACATGTTATGCTTGGAGAATCAGTGCCTGTGTGTGACTTCAGGGTGGGTCCACCCTGGTGTCCATTGCTCCTCAATCCATAGAAATGACCTTCAGGCCAGATAATGGATGTTTCCAAGTTGGAGACCTGAGACATCAGCCTCCCTCTCTGGTGTTACTGGGGTCAGTGATCAGGACAACTTGGTTTCCCTGTAACCAAGAAAAATTCCACTTTTCATTTTTTAAAACTAAGAGTTGCCTCCAGTTGGGGCTGAGTTAGTTGAACATCAGTTCCCATGCCTTTGTTTGGGACCTGGAATTGTATTTAATACAGTAGGGTAGTAGAAAATTTTGTTCCCAACTTGCAGCTCAAGGAAAAACATCTAATTAGAGGACTCTATCCTCCCCATTTTCTTTTGCTGTTTTGTCACTTGGGGAGAACATTTCATTTTTCAGTATTCTTTCCCAAGCTTATTGTGATTTTTCTAGACCTTTGATTTTCATAATTATAGGGCATTCTTGTTATGGAAATAAATACCTTTCACTGAAGCAAACTGGCAGTTGTCTCTACCCTATTCTCTTAGAGAGTTGCCTGGGGCACTGAGAGAATAGATGATTGACCAACTTTGGTTAAGTAACCAGGAGATGTTAGAGGAAAGACTTACTATAGAATTCACTGTCACCTCTCTCCTCTGTAATGTAGTCTTGCACTCTATCCTCAAACATAATTTGGGCAAAAGATGAATACAGAAAACCACAAGTAGGATTGGACTTTTGTCTCTCACTTTCCTTTTGTGAATGAGATACATGGAAACTGCATATTGGTGAAGGACCTAGGTAAGAGATCATTGGTCTTTGTGTAGCAAGAGAAGTCTGCCACACCTGGTCCTACTAGTTTTCTGTCTTCCTCTCTCCCAAAATTATTTAAGTTGTGTTTTGTTTCATATCAGCACAAAAAGCTAGAAAGAACAGTCTTCCTCATCCGTCAGCAAAGTGATGTTTTTGAAAAGTAAGTTTGGATCATTAGGGTTGGAAGGGATTTTGTGTCCTGTCTTCATTTTATGGTTAAGGAAACTGAGGCCCAGAAGGGAGATTCTGAAGATTAAAGATCTTCATCTCATAGATTTAGAGTCGGGTGATCTATTAGCAGTCCTCTGATTCAATCCCCTCATTTTATCCACAAGAAAGCAGAACTTCTGAAAGGCTAAACAATTTCTCCAAAGTCAAAAAGGGAGTGTCATAAGTGACAGGTGCAGAATTCTAGCTTAGTTGTCCTGATTTCCAAGTCAAATGCTCTCCCTTCTTCATATGGGGATAGAAGAGATTCCCAAACTCACCTAGAGGTATCCTACCTGCTAAACAAGTAACGTAGTAGTCAGGCTCTCATGTATGATGACATCGACAAAATTTGTTTGTTGTAAGTGTTTCCCATGAAAATTGTGGTCTAAAGATTGTTAGCTTCCAAAGCCTGTCCACCACTGTCCCAGAAATAGTGCTTGAGTTAACACCAAGTTCCCTAAAGTCCTGAGTTAGAGGCTTTTGCTGCCAGTAGGAGGAAAGCTGAGGGGCTCTGGGGCTGGAGTGGGACTCCAGCTGTTCCAACAGCTGCAGTGGTGAGGGAGAGCTTCCAGGGGATGGGGCATCCAGTGGAGTAGGAGTATCTTGTGGCAGAAAGGTTCTGTGTTGGGGCCAAAACATAGTCACGGAGTTCCCTCGTGTCACTCCTTGTATTTATGGGAAAGGTCTTGATCAGAGATGTTGGTTAAATGGAAGGTGACAGCCCAGGGACTGAAGCGGGGCTGGGATGGTAACACTAGTTTGGGAAGGATGCATCTGCTCCCAAGGACAGAAAGTCAGCTCCTGCTCAGATGAGAGTTGGTATATCACTGGCTGCTCTTAGTTTAATCTGGGTTATCCTAGAAAATCTGAAGAAGACACCGTGTTCCATAATCAGTTGTTAAGTTGCATGAGGATTGAAGTCTTTGAGACTCCCCATTGGAAGGGAAGGGGTCTCTACCCAGTTGTTTTGAAGTCAGTCAGTTTCAGAACTGCAAAACTGGGGAGGGCCAAATCAATTTCAGCCAGAGTGTCCCTTGTTTAGATAGATAATGACCCAATGTTTGGAGGAAATTGTCCTAGATAGGTGGGCTGTCCTTTGCTTCCCTGGGTCCCCTGTCCAAAAAGGAAAAAAAAGAAAGAAAAAGAAAGAGAATAGTTGTTGAGAGTGGAATCAAGCCCTTTCGCTTGGATAGGAGTCCTGGATGACCTTCATCTCTCTCTCTCTAACCCAAATCAGTCTGTTGCTCCTGCTGCTAGCGAGATGCACTGCTTGTCCCTCACCGCGTAGTCCAGAGACGTCATCACCCTGTAGTAGCGTTTCCTTTTTGTCTAACATGTGTGTAGTATGACAGCATCCCCCCTCTAATTGTGCCCTGTGAGTACAGAAAGTGTCACCATTCTCATAATGTTCCATGTCTTCCTCTGTGGAGTCAGGCTTCTCATGGGGAATAATACAGTTCCTCAGCAACATCCTCCCTTCCAATAAATCCCAGAGACAACTTAGGTCAAAGGAGGTGGGGGGGGTGGGGAGGGGGGGGAGAGAGAGAGAGAATATGAGCGCGCGCGCGTGTGTGTGTGTGTGTGTGTGTGTGTGTGTGTGTGTGTGTGGTGGAGTGTGGGTCAAAGCATATCTGGACCAGCTTTTCCTAAGGGATGATCAGTCATCTCTGAAGGAAACTCCTGGCTCATGGAAATTTTTGAGATTACAATGTAAATGATCCTGGAAAGTGTTCCCTTTCACCAACCATGAACCTGGGATCCCACAGAAAGCCAGTAGTTATAGATATGAATGCATGTGGGTCTCTAAAGGGAACTTTGAAATCTGTATTTGGTTGTTCTCAGAAAACTCCTGGTATTGCTAGAAACCAGTGTTGAGCCCCCAGGCCAAGCTGAGGTTGTATTTTCCCCCAAGTGGAGCCTGAGTCTGTTCAGCCCTTTAAACCTTCTTCCCTTTTCTGTAACGAGTTTTCCTTTTTGTGTGACAGGTGGGAGATTCAAGAAGGAAATAGTTGTCGATGGGCAAAGCTACCTGCTGCTGATTAGAGATGAAGGGGGTCCTCCAGAGGCACAGGTAAGCACGGACCTAGCCTCAGCTGCAGCCTGGCTTTCCTATAGTCATGAAAAAGGTTCTTTATTCCATCTAACCGGGTCAAGTGGGATCCAGGGAATTTGGATCAGATCTCTGGAAATGAATGAAGGCAGCACCGGAAACCATAAAAGAGGAGCTGTAGGATATCTGTGCTCACTGGGAGTTGGAATGAAGATAACTTCTGAGGTCCTTTGTGGGTGGAGAATTGACTGAGACCACAAAGTTCCAACATCTTTATTTTACAGAACAGGAAACTGAGGTTTAGCTGAGTAAAATGACTCATCCAGTATGGTCAGCTCATAGAATCATGGACTTGTGTAAAGTTGAAGACTTCTGGTCTAATCCCCTCATTTTACAGATAAGGAGTATGATGTCCAGAAAGGAAAAGACCCCTCTTTCACATTCACTAGGCAGTAAGTGACAGAGAGGGCACCAGGAATTAAAGGTAGCAGATTCCCACTGTTTGGAACCTAGCTCCAAATCTTGTCCCTTTTCTGCTGTTCTAGACTCCATACCTCCTTCTGCCTTTATGATTGGAGAAGGGGGATGTCCTGTGATACTAAAGGGCTCTGAGGGTTATGCTTCTTAGTTTCATGGGCTTAGACCACAAAGGTCATCAATGCAAGCCTTCATTTTCAGAAGGGGGATTAATTACCCTGTGCTTCCCATACAGCAAATGTCAAGGGAAGGAGGAGATTGCAGAAGCAAGGCTATGCTAGGCAAGGCTAGGTGGTCTGACCTAATGGACCATGTGGTCTTCTGGAAAAAAAATCATTGAATTAAATCAGAAAGCAGTTTGTGCTTTGGTTTCTTCTTCTGCCAAGATGCTGGGTGCCTCAGAGATATTAAGCTCACTCTTGGCATTTTCTAAGTGATTGGTAGTCATCCTTTTTATCTATATGGCAATATTTTAAATCTCATTAAAATGCTCCTTTTTTAAAAAAAAGTTCAGGTGGTAGTTCTCTGCAGAGAAATGTTTGCAAAATCACTAAATTCTTGGAAAGATGGACATTGGAAAAATTCAAAGAAAGGGTAGCTTCTGAAAATGTCTTACTTTCACCTTTATTGTGCATTCCATTAACTCAAAATTGTTTCTGCCTCCAGGCTCAATTATGAAATTTGTTTCAAGGAGCCCAGAGCAAATGGTAGAAATGGGATCCTTCATTTATTGCCTTGAGCTCTGACAGCTGCACAGGCTACAGAAGTTCACTTTTTTCTTGAATCCCTCTTAACTGGAGAGAGCAGCCAGTATAAGCACTAGCTAGCCTTTGGGACCTTTCATTCTGGGTTAGAAAGGGAAACAGCAGTTAGGTGGTTAGGTGGTGGCAGGGACAGAGTACTGGATCTGAACTCAGGAAGCCCTGAGTTCAAATCCAGCCTCAACACTTAGTAACTGTGTGATCCTAGGTAAGCCGGTCTTCTCTGCTGCCTCAATTTTCTCCTCTGTAAGATGGGGATAATCATAGAATCTACCTTCCAGGGTTGATATGAGGATAAAATAGTTTTTGAAAGACTTGAAGTCTATATAAAAGTTATTTTCTTCTTGCTTTTTAAAGATTGGAAGTAGACTAAGCAAATATTCATTTATCAAACGTTTTAGAGTTTCTCATATGAAATTTCAGACTGCGAGGCCCACCTTGTTCAACAAACGTTTTCCCTATTCTGTGTTACCCTCCATAGGAACTCAGTGACATTTTGGGAGTCATGAATGCATCTGTTCTAGGTGTAGTTCCACCTTCCCCTGTGGCCACCAGGGTTGGCCACCAGAGTCACTCTGAGCTTTGGGAGAAGTTCCTCTGACCCTTGCTTGGCTCCCTTGTGTCTGTGTTCCTCTGTGGGTTTGAGCAAGTACAAGGCATTATTGAGCAGGGAGCCAAGTGCCAGTGGTACAGGAGCCAACTGGCCCTAGGTGACTCAGTTGGAGAATGTGGCAGCCAAAGCCATTCTGCCATCACAGGCTAGATTAGAGCAGGAGAGCCTCCGAGAATGTAGAGGTATTGATCACCAGCCCTCTTGGACCACATCTGTGGGCATTGTGCTCACTTTCAACACCACACATTAGGAAGGAATTTGATAAACTGTAGAAGAGGCTACTACCAAGGAAGTAGTGAGGGGGTCATGACTCCATTCTGTATGAAGAAAGATGCAGAAATGTTTAGCATGGAGAAGAAATGACTCAGACATACATGATGAACTGTCTTCAAGCACTGACCTTTGGGAAAGGAATGAGGCTAATGCTTGGCCCCAGAAAGCAAAACCAGGAGCCAATCAGGGAAGATTGCGAAGAAGCAGATTTGGTCTAGATGTCAGAGCAATTGAGCTGTTCCACGTTTGGAATAAGTAGCCCCAAGAAGTGGTGAGTTTGCCTCCATGAAGTTCTCCAAGGAGAGTGAATGCTTTTTGAGCCATTATCTCCTTGAGTCTCATAACAACCCTGAGACCATTGATCTCCAAATGAAGAACCTTGGAAGAGAAGTAAGTGGAGTGGGCTCCTCCAGGAGTCCCCAGTAAGTTGTATCAGTAGAGTTTGAACTCAGATATTCCTTACTTTCAGTTCATCTGTCTTTGCAGAACAGTATACTTTCTTTTATTAAAATACTTCAAATAAAAAGGAACATGGAGACAACTGCATGGAAGCCAATTTAAGTTTGTGGTCAGGAAAAACTGACCAACGTCTAGAGTGACCCTTGAATGGAATGGCTCGAGTTAGGGGTTGTGGGTTTTCCCCCAGGGGAACTCTTCTCACAGTGGGTGGAGGAACCATTGCAGGCTAAGTGGTAGAAGGGATGTTTTTCCTGTTCTGAGTTTCACTGAGTAGCCTCCGAGATCCCCTCCAGCTCTGCTGATTTCTTCCTTCCTTCAGAAGCCCAGGAGCCATTCATTCGTCTTTGTGGAAGAGTTCAAGTGGGACATTCTCCTCTACCTTTATAACTCAGAGTTGGTCACATGTAAATAATATTTCTTAGTCTGGTTATTTCTTAGAACTACCTGTGGTATAAAAAGCATTGTATGCATTGATTGCCCTGTTTGCTGAAAGCATCGTGACAATTTCACATCATCATAATGTAATCCCTTGGCTTTGTAAACAAATTCATCCAGAAAATTTCTTACACACTCACTCACACACACACACACTCACACACACACATAATAATTCATTTTTCTAAACAGTGATGTTTTCTCTCAGAAGGGACATTTGTATTTTTTCAGCTGTTTCCAACCTGTTTCTCACCTGACTTCCTGTTTTCTCTCTCTCCACCCACATCCCTTCCCAGTTTGCCATGTGGGTGGATGCTGTTATATTTGTCTTCAGCTTGGAGGATGAGATCAGCTTCCAGACAGTTTACCATTACTACAGTCGAATGGCCAACTATCGGAACACGAGTGAGATCCCCATGGTACTGGTGGGAACCCAGGGTGAGTTACCCATTGATTCCAAATATTCTGAAAAGGAGCTACTATTGGTTCACCATTTTCATGGTGAGCTGTGTCTGACTCCTGAGCTAATGGGAAGATTCCCTACTTACAGTGAAAGCCATAATAGTCATCATTTATAAAACCGATGATGTTTCTATGTCCTTGAAGGATTTCAAAAACCCTCCCCATGTGTATCTCATTTGATGTTCACAAGAATACTGGGAGGTAAGAACTTCTGGTCCCTGTTGGGGTGGTGTGATTTGAAAATATGAAGTACTCATTGTTACTGACCTGTGTTATTTTGGTGCCCCGGCTATTGAAGAACAAATAAATCTGCAGAACATCTAAAAGACTGGTTTTGGCTAACACTTTAATTCTGATCCCTTCTTGCACTCATTATATTTTTAAAATATATTGTAGCCACTTAGGGAAATACTGCCATATCCCTTTCTCCCTTGTAACAAAATTAATAGTTAAGTAAAAATAACTGATATTTCTATCCTGACAGTATATAGAGCTTTTGGTCCTCATATTCCACAATAGCCCTGCTATGAGGAAAGAAGTAGATTTCATTACGGGTTCTCTGAGGTCACTGTTGGTTTGTCAGTTACTCAATGTTTGATTTGCTTCTTGTGTTGTTTTCATTTATCTTACCGTAGTTATTGTGTATTTTGTTCCCCTGGTCCTGCTTACGTCACCCTACATCAGCTCCTAGAAGTCTTCTTGTACTTTTCTGACGTCCTTGTCCTTTTCTTGCTTTTAATGCATCTGGTAACCTTTTAGAAGCCCTTGAATTCTTATCCATGTGGCATATATTTGGGTTCAACCCTAACGCTAAATTCTCTCCACCAATGCAGGTTCCCCAACTCTCTAAACCTCCCCTTATGGTCTTTAAGGGTTGTTGTGGGGCCCTCCCCTCACTCCACACCCACAATTGTCTTCTTGGGACTCCTCTCAGGCTCCTCCTCTCCCTACTCCACATCCACAATTATCTTCTTGGGGCCCCTCCCATGCTCCTCCTCCCCCCTCCACACCCACAATTATCTTCCTGGGGCCCTTCCCTGGCTCCCTCTCCCAGGCTGGTTCTGGGGATGAGCAGATCTGAACCAAGCTGGGCTGCTTCTTGGATAACAGCCGCCCTAGAAACTTCTGCCATACTTGGTTGCAATGGGCAATCATACTAGTAAGGCCAACAATAGGTCACATTTTCAGCCTTGTGAGGTTGGTACTATTCTCCCCATTTTGTAGATAAGGAACTGAGACATGAATCAGTAGTGACTTGCCCAGGGTCATACAGTGTCTGGTTTAGGAACATGGTGTCAGGTCTTCCTGTCTTCAAGTCTAGACTTTTAGGAACTAAGCCATGGTGGAGAATCCAGGATCCCCACCACCTTCCAACAGGCACCAAGTCCCAGGGTCCTCCCCAGGACTGCGTATGTACTGTGAATGGCAGAAGTGAATTTCTAATCCTGTTCTCTGCCTCCAGAGTCAGCACTTTCACCACTACCCCATGTGCTTCCCATAATCTGCTAAGCATGGGACCTAATTAATAAAGTGTGTCATCAACCTTTCTATTCTAGCACAGGGCACGAGGCCTTGGAAACAGAAAAAGGAGCTTATTGATGACCTGTTGATAAGGAAGCATTATAGGATAGTAAGAGCATAGGCTCTGGAGTTGTGTGAACCCCACTGGTGACATTTGGGGCAAATCACTTAAGTTGACCTCAGTGTTCTGATCTGTAAAAAAAGAAAAGAAAAGAAAGGGTTAGACTAGGTATCCTCTAAGGCTTTTTCTAGTTCATAATGCCTGGGCCTCAGTTTCCTTCTCTGTAAAATAAGATTGGACTAGATTTCTTTGGAGGACCTTTCCAGCGATTTGTGAAACAAGGTTAATCCTATGACTGCAGTAGTGATTCAGATGCTAAAATCGTTTGGTAGCAAGAGACTTTGGAGCCTTTCAGGTCCACACAACCGGTGAGCTCTTTCATTTTCTCCTGGTCTGTCACATTTCCCTTTGCCTCTTGCAAGGAAACTCTTTGTAAATGAGAACATGGCAATTGAAATAGCTCCTAATCCTTGCCTACACCTCCCTCTAGTGATGTACCTCGAAATAGCATCAGCCACTTTGTTCCCTACCTAGGGAGGAAGAAGATTGAGTGACTTTCCAGTGGTTATGGGCTCATCAAAACACAGAAGGAGAGCTGGAGATCAGATGCCTGGCAATTTAAAGTCCCACATTTTTAAGGATTTCCAAAAAAGACATTTTAATTGTTACTTTTATTTTCATATCCCTTAATGTCCCAGTGTATCTCTCCCCATTCCAGAGTTTTCCTTCATAATTTATTGAAAAAGAAGAATAGATATAAAGTTCACCAAACTGCTGAATATTTTAAGAATCTTATGTTATCTTGTTGCAGTATTCCACACCCGGAGACCCCTACCCCTGCAAAGCTACAGAGTGGAAACCCCCTCCCCCCACTACCTGCTCTTTGGCACCATGCTTTGTCTTGGATACTCTCTCAGAATTCAGACTCCAATTTCCTTCTCCGAGGTTTGCTTGCAGACCTGGACTTTTAATTTCAATCAATAAAAAGCAGGCAACAGAATCAAATGTGAAATAATAAATTTCTGTGATGTGGGGCTTGGGGGCATTTAGTGAATAGAGTGCTAGACTTGAATTCAGAAAGACCTGAGTTCAAATCCAGCCTCAGGCAATAGCTGGGTGACTCTGAGCAAGTCATTTAACTTCACTCACTCTCAGTTTACTCTTTTGTAAAATGAGAATGATGACCTCCCAGGGTTGATATGAGGATGAAATGAGTTATTTTTAAAGTTTATTGTGAACCTTAAAATGTTCAATAAATGCTAATTAGTGTTATTGCTATTATTTTGAGTTTATTAAATTTAATGTAATAACAGAACTGCCCTATTTGTGTCCCCATCTGATCTTTCTGTATTGTGAGTTTTTTAGGGTCTAGGCTTTGTTGATGTCTTCAAAGTGTTTGCTAAATGACATTTTGATATTTTACTTTTTGGTCTCAGATGCAATAAGTTCCAACAACCCACGTGTCATTGATGATGCTCGAGCGCGGAAACTGTCAAATGACCTGAAGAGGTGCACATACTACGAGACATGCGCGACCTACGGCCTGAACGTGGAACGGGTGTTCCAAGATGGTAAATCTTGATACTTTTGTCTGTCTTGTTGAGATGTCTGTTGCAGGGAACCCTTCTGGAAGATGGCGCCTATACCTGATGACACCCTCCACCTTTCTTACCTGCCCATGAATGCATGAGAGCATGCGTGAGAGCATGCATGCTCACACACACAATATATGGATGATAGAGATGAATCTTTATCATCTTTACTTCCTCTTGATGTTTGAGGGCTGGATATGGACAGTGACAGGTAAGGGGCAGGCAGGGCAGCCTCCTGAACATCTTTAAATCATTCTGGGCAAGAATTGTATCTACATGAAAGACTGTAATTCTTCAAATATCTAGGGAATTCATAATTTTGTGGTCAGGCCCTTCAGTGACATAAGTCCTGGTCTGGGACCTGGGCAAGACATGGTAGATGGTCTTTTGTCAGTTATTTTGAAGCCAGTTCTATCCCCTCTTGTCAAATCTGCTTCTGAGTCCCTCTGAAAGGAGCCAGACTTGTCCTGCTATGGCACACACCTAGCTCGTCATGAATCCTTTTCTGGAAAGCCTTTCCAACTTGGCAGGTACAAACAAAACTTGTACTTTGCCTTTGAGACCCAGGGTCACCTCCAGACCACAGTGAATCATTGGAATGGTTAAGCAGTGAAAATATATTCTTTAATGCCTATCTCAGGGTGGTTTCTGTCTGCTAAAATGTGGGGGCATTTTATGGACTAATGCAAACTTGATGACCATAGATTCAGAGCTGAAAGACACATCTGAGGCCAACATTGTTACAGATGGGAAACTGAGGCTATGGGAGGAGAAATGACTTAGCTTCCTAATGATATATGGAGAGAAAATGTCAAATGGAATTTGAATCCATGTTGTTTTACTATAGAGCCAGGGTTCCTTGCTCAGTGCAATGGATGGTTTTCCCAGTTGTCATAGTAATCCATGTTCCAGTCTCCTCCCCTAACCATCCTCTCCTCTCTGTCACTCTGCCCCTTGCTTAGTTCTGTGCCTTCTTTGCAATAATTAGACATGCAAGGTCAGCGTTTAGGGGAGAGACGTTTGAGATCAAGGATTTTGAAGGTCCTTCTGGATCCTATAGTCCTCATCCATCCTGCTCATTGCCACAGAAACCCAGAGAGTGAGATCTTCCTTCCAGTGAGAGATCAGGGATTCACACCCAGGATCTCTGAAGCCAGAGCCATGCTCTCACACCCTACCCACACACGGATTACGTTCTTTGGGAAAGAGTGCTCAGAAGGAGCAGACAGAGGCCTATGTGCTGGGAGATCAGCAGCATCCTGGCTGGCGCCATGCTTATATGCTATGGCCGAGCCTCACCCATTGCCAGATCATTCCTGTCCGTCATCCACATCTTTTAATGTGAAGCTGAAGAAATTCTTGGGTTTGAATCCCAACTGACACAATGTATGTATGTCTCCTCTCGGAGCCTCCTTTTTTTATCTGTAAAATGGTAGGCTTAGGATGAGACATCCTGCCACTTTGTTTTAATGTCAAAGATGGTCTTCCTTTTCATACCTAATGTGTCCTTTTCTCTCTCTCAGAATCCCTTGTCTTTGTAAACCTCCCTTTTCCTTCTCTCCCTAACACTCCCCCTGAGTCTCCCAGCACCCACATTTCTCCTGAGAATTCACTGCTATTCCTCAGTCTTGCTTTGGCACCATGATTTGCTCAGTATATAATGCCTCAAAGATTTCCCTGCCTCAGGGACCAGAGCCGTTCCCAGAGACCTCTCCTTCACTTGGGAGATGCATGACTCCCCTAACCCCCACCCCTTGGAAGACAGCTGTCTTTCTTGTCAGTCCTGAGGTTCTCTCCAATTCAATGGAGCCAGCAGGAGCCCACCAGGTGTTGGAGCTTAAAGCTACAGGATTTCTAGAGCCTGAAGAAACCTCACAGACCATCTAATGGAGATCTAATCTAATCTAATCTCTTCATTTTACCAAGGAGGAAACTGAGACCCAGAGCAGTACAGTGGCCATAGGGTGGTGGTCATCAAGGTCATATTGGGAGCAAGCCTCAGAGGTGGGATTTTTAAGCTGCTTTTGGCCCAGTGACTAGAATGTAAGACCTGAGTTCAAATCCAACCTTAGATACTTATAAATTGTGTGTCCCCGCATAAGTCAATACACTTCTTTCATCCTCATGTTTCTCCTTTTAAAGGAGGTTCTTGGCTTGATTGGCCTCCAAGCTCCCTCTGGCTCTAGATCTCCAGTCCCCTGATCCCTGGGCCACTATTCCTTCCCTGTTCCATGCTTCTACTCAGTGCTGCATGAATCCTCCATTTTTACCAGTAAGGACTCCAGCCTACAGAGTGAAAAAGAACTATCTTGGTGGTTGTGGATACATCTGAGCCTTCTGGTATTTTTTTTTAATATTCCCAGTAGCTTGCACATAATAGGTGCACATAATGCGTATGGTTTATTTATTCTGTTGAATTGAATTTGAAGGTCATAGCCTTTTTTTTTCTCATGGTTGAGACTGAAAGCATTTCTCTCCATCTTTGGATGGAAGTGCATTCACTTTTTAAAGAATATGGTCAATTTGACACCTTCCTGCTTATCCTTGTCTCCTTTGGAATACCCCTCTGTTCTCTTCTGGGTTTAAAAAAATATGTTACAGTGTCTATCAGTCTGGTTATTGGTATTAAATTAACATGAGCAGATTCTTTTGGGAGATCAGATAGTGATGTGGTGACCATGAAAGACCCATAAGTCTGTCAGATATGGAGGGCCCAATGTTCCCAAATCTGCCAGACAGAAAAGAAAGATGTTGCAGAGCTTCCAGGTAGCCCTGAAAATGAACTGAGAGGTCAGCCCCCTGGTTCACAAGCACTAACAAACCCCTTCTAGAGGCCAGGCATAGTCTAAGGTGAAGCTGAACCTGCCCTCTGGGTACTCACATTCTCCCAGTCTCCTTCTATCCCCCCGCCTTTTTTAACAGATGGTAAAACTGAAGTCCCAACAAAGAAATGACTCCCCTAAGGTCACCCAGGTCTTAATGACTCAAAATTCCCCTGGATGTGCTGTTTCCATTTAAGGGCAGCTGTTCTTTTCCAAGACTTGGGATGTGGCATCCTCCTAGCTGGAGAGTGCCTGCTGCCACATCTGCTGCAATCACCTGCTGGGCCAGAACAAATTCCCAGCCCCAATTATGGTTCTAAAAACAAGTACCATCCAGCTCTTTCCTTGGTTTGCCCTTTCCGTGTATTTAAAAAAAAAAAATGCAAGTCTCCAGGTTCCCTCTAGTGGTGACTCAGACAGCCTTTGATGAGCACAGCTGTGGGGGGTTACAGTGAGATCACTCGATGTTGGAGGTGGCTTTCAGAGACTGGGAAGGCTGCAGACCCTCTCCCCCCACCCCCCACCCCACCAGTCATGGTTTCCATGAATCCTCACTACAAAATAAAAATGAAATCTGGAAAGAATGGGGAGGGGCAGGGGAGTACATGAATGAGTGAATTTGTAAAAAACATTTATTAAGTACTTACTGTATTCCAAGCACTCTACTAAGTGCTAGGGATAGAAATAGAAAACCAAAGACTAATCTTGACCTCAAGAAACTAGAGAAGTGGAGGGGAGGAAGAGAGAGAGAGAGACAGAGAGAAGGGAGCAACAGGGATAGGATGAGGGAAGGGGGGAGAGAGAGAGGGAAAAGAAAGAAGAGGAAGGGCAGGAGAGAAGGAGGAGGAGGAAGGAAAAATTCATTTTTTTCACCCATTTATGAATCTCTTACCATTTAATAAATCCATCAGCCTGAGTTCAGCATGGTATGTGCCTTGGGGATACAAGGTTAGACAAAGACAAAAACAGAGGCTCATTGCCTGATGGCTTATTGCTTCTCCTCTGCTCTGAGTGGTGGGCTTCAGGAGGACAGAATGTTTCCTATTTTTGCATATATCAAATTCTATAGACTCTTACTGAGTCCATCATTATCTTCTCAAACTCACGGTCATATTGTCTACCCTGGCCTAAGCTGTACCCCCACCCTCCCTCCTTGGCCATTGGAACACAGCCTCTTGGGGTTGGGGGAGCTCTGCCTCCAAGGCAGCCTCTGACGAAATTTTTTAGGTACTAATGAGGTACACACAGTGGTTGAAGTCTTCGGGTAAGGCATCTTCTTTCCAATCGTACAAAATCAAAGTCTTTTTCCTGAATGAGTTTTCAGGCAACATTTGCCAGGATGGTAGATGGGAGTCCCAGGTATCCTACTTCCTAGCTGTGTGACCGTAAGCAAGTCAATTAACCTCCCTCAGTTTCTTTATCTGTGTAAAACAACGGAGGAAGGGGGCAGATTAAATCATAAATCAGGCCTTGCATTTTTTGAAAGAAATTGATCATCTAGAGAGTGTCCAGAGAGGAGCTGTAGGATTGGAAAGGGCATTGGATTTCAGCCACATGAAGTCTGGCTGAAGAAGCTGAGGATGTGTGGTACAGACAAGGGAAGGCCTGAGTTGGGACAGAATGCAGTTCTTTGAGCATCTATAAGGCCCAGTTCTGGGAAAGGACTTCACTGTGTTATGATGGTCCCAGGAGGCTAAGCTAGGAAGGACAGTGGCAAATGCAAAAAATCTCTAAGGCTCCTAACAAGGAGAGCTGTCCCAGAGGGAAATGAACTGACTCGGAAGGTGGTAAGCTCCCTGTCCTTGGGGTTCTTCAAGCACAGACTGGATGACCACTTGTTGGGGACCAAGGGAACAGATCTGAGTGGACTCTGGAGGTCCTTTACACCTCAGGGTCTTGAGCTAGTTCAGTTTAATTGCCTGTACACAGCAAACTATTCCTTCCTTTGCTCTAAGGCTCCCAATTCATCTTAGAGACAGACTTTGAATTTGGAGACCACAGGGATGGAAATGCACTGGAAATGCCCCACAATGGGGCTCAGGACACTGATTCTAGTCTCCTGCTCCATGACATAAATCTTGGCCCTAGGAGGTGGTGGGATTGGGGTGGGGGTGGAGGTCTTGTAGTCCAGTGCAGCTAACCCATGCTAATTAAGTGAGAAACTGGGACTGGGGTTAGTGTCAGTGGGACTGGCCTGCTGGGGAACACATTGCATTCACTAGATCAACAGTTGACCCAAAGAATCATTTGGAATTTCCTTCTGATTTCAGCATCTCCTTGTATCATGTATTTAATCCTCTGGTCCAGCTTTTTGTATTTTTTTTTTAATTCATGAATATCAGAATTATTTCATTTCTTCCCATTGTGCCCTTGTAGTATTGGGAGGGTAGGGGCAGTCCAGATGTGCCCTCTCCCTTTGTTTTTTGTGATAGTTTTATGACTAAGGAGGAGGCATTGTAAAAGAATACATGTTGAGTCTTACAAGCCAAGAAAAGTAGAAGATGCTGGGGCGAGGGTGGGGACTGGTGGTCCCCTGGGGGAAAGTATTTGAAAGGCTCCCATGTGGAAGATGAAGTGGGATAGGGGTTGTTTGGTCTGCCCCAGAGAGCAGAGCCTGGAGCAGTTGGGCACTTTGCCTGGTGGCCGTTTTAAAAAGAGAATCAGAGTTCAGAGATAGACTTTGTTGCTTGCCTGGGTGCAAGCTCTGTTTCCTCTTTTGTAAAGTGAGGGTGTTGGACCTGCTGGCTTCTGAGATCCCTCAGACCTCAGGCAAGTCATTTCAGAGATCCATTTGTCCTTTTTGGCCCCCAAAGCCAATGGCTGGAACCATGGGTGAGCAGATTCAAGCCTGGTGTAAGGAAAGGAAGTGCCTACCAATGAGAGCAGCCTCTGAGTATGATGGCAACGATGTGGTGATGGATCTCCTCTCCTGGGGAATGGGCTGCATGGCCACTTGTCCATAGCAGCACAACAGTATTATCTTGTTTTTTCCAGGTATGGGTTGGATTAGGCAGTTGCCAAGTTCTCTATAAATTCTGGAATTCTGTGGTCTTGTTTAGATTCTATTACCACTTTTTAAATGTCACTGATATTAAATATTAGGATGTTAGCATTCTCTGCTCCATCTGCTGGGAAGTCATCTTCTTTCTTCCCCACTTTGCTATGCCCACTCAAATTTACCCAGTTTCTCCATTTGCCCCTCTTGCTGAATCCCTAGAAATGACTTTACAACCATCCTTGAAGGGAGTGGATCTGGCATCTGTTGAGGAATGTGGGTATATGTTCAGTTCAATGAGTAACTATTAGACGCCTAAGATAGCTAGGTATGTAGAAAGACAGACAGGCAGATAAATGGATGGATAGATCCATTGCTAGACATTGATAGATCCATGGATAGACAAAATGGATGGATGGATGGACAGATAGAAAGACAGATGGATGGATGGATAAATAGAAAGATGTAAGGGCAGACAGATGAATAGATGGACAGATAGATAGATAGGTGAGCAGATGAACAGAGGGATGGATGGATAGGTAAATAGCAGAAGAGGCCCAGTGCCATAGAGTCAGGTTTGAAATCCAGAAGACAGGGGTTCCAGTCCCACCTCTTATGTTGGCTAGGGATGTGAACCACTCCCCAGTCATGTCATCTCTTTGCCACAGGGAACTCTATGAGCATGTTAAAAGATGCGTTGCAGGTTTGCAATAGTGGAGGGTGTTTCCTCATCAGGAGTTCCCTTCACCAATGAAATCACATGTTCAGACCACTGTATAAATGGAAGCATCTAAAGGAGGCTTAGTCTATCTCTAGTGGGATGGGGATGATGTGCAGATGAGATGGCCCATTATTAATATGTATGAGAGAAGGGAGAAATCTTAGAACTGGTGAATATTAATAGTCTTCTGAGAATGTTAATTTTTTTAGAAATTAATAAGTGATTGAGTTATTAATAAGATATTTATTACATGGTACTAACTTGTTGTTATCAGTGAATGGGAAGTGTGGTATAGGCAATCAGTCAACAAGCAATATTAAGCCCCTACTATGTGCCAGCCATGCTCCTAGGCACTGGGCTACAAAGAAAGGCAAAAGACAGTCCCTGCTCTCAGGAAGCCAACAGTCTAATGGGGTGGCAGGGGGAGAGGTATGAGAGCAACCATGTACAAAGAAAGTATGGACAGGATAAATTGGAGAGAACATTGGCTTTGAAGGCAATAACCAGAGTCCAAGTCCTGTCTCTAGGGCATACTTCCTGTGTGATCTTGGACTAGTTATTTAACCTCCTCCAGCCTCAAATTTTCTCATCTTCAAATTGAAGAGGTTAGGATACCTGACCTCTAAGGTTCTGTGTACCCTTGAACCAATAACGTATTTCTGTTTCTCTAAGATTAACCCAGCGATCCAAAGTCCAAGGATGCTCCCCGACATATCCCCAAACTATAGTGAAATGACGGTTAACCTGGAGCCGTGTGACTACTGTAGTCTCTGTAGACTAAACTCAAATCATTTCAGGTTACAGACAAAGAGGTCTGTGGCTCTGGAGCTGCTTTCTGTATCCTACTGGTTCAAGAATATCTGACTGATTAGTGTTGATGTTAGCCAGAGTTTGGAAATTTAATGCACATGTCCCAGTCAATTTTTATTAACTGGCTCTTTGAAAACACTGTGTTGGAGGAGTGTTGGCCCTGGGGAAAGTCAGTTCCATATGAATAGTCTTTGAAGTTAAGCATTTTAAGGTACACATTATAAGAAGTACAAGTTCTAAGTTCATATTAAAAGCTGAAGCAGCATCAGAATGGTGTTGAAGTTGGTCTTCCGAGATTGATGGAGTTTGGTTGTGATGCACTGATGATGGGGGGAGAGGGAGCATCCCTGTGTTTGTGGGAGCATCTGTTATGGTAAGGTTGTGTGTGCATTTGTGTGCATGCATGTGTGTGTATGTGTGTGCATGTGTGCGTGAGTAAGTGTTCATATGTATGTGTGGTTTTACAGTTGGACAGAAGGAAAGTGTGGTGAATTGTATAAATGCCAGTAGGTGATTGTTTTCTTTATACACTAACAAGCTATCACAGTTGACTCTCACCCAGTGTTGTACCTACTTAAACTCATTCAAGGTCTGTGACTTCATTTTGTATCTCCAACCTCTTTTTGATTACAGCCCCTTCATGCTACTTACTGGGTCAGTGGCCTGTGAGGATTAGTGTGGCTGATACGGTGCTTTATTCTCCAGCCAGCACACTGAAGCACCTCCCCCACCTCTCCAGGTTGCCTCTCAGGTGCTGGTTATCTGCAGGCCTGCAGGCCTGTCCCCAAAGCTGCTTCCCCAACCTGCTGTTAGGCTTGCCCATAGTGTAGGGGCTTTCCTGGACCAGCCTCCAAGCAGGGATAAGGGAATATTTAGTGGGAGAGATGGCGGAACAGATGCATCACTTGACTCATGGATGGGGAAGGCACACTTGCATTTGAGTTTTGTGTCAGACCCTCAGTTGTGTAGCTATGGGGGAGATGGTCAACTTCTGATACTGACAGTAGCTTGATTCTAGCTCTAAGACCTGCACACTTTTCTCAGTCTCAGGCTCCTTGTTTTTTTCAATGAAAATACTCATAGCGCCTCCCCCCAGGGTCACTGTAAGAATCCAGGAACCCATCCATGTAGAACCTGGACCTCCCATGAAGTCTCCAATGAACAGGAACTCTCATTGTCTTCTGTTGTTCCTGGGCCCACCCCCAAGGCTGGAGGGACACCGGAGGTGACCTCTCTAAAGAAAGCACTTTTCAGGCCTTAAGGCATTCTGTGGACATATACTATCATCCTCATCTTGGCTAATGTAAATTACAAAATTAATAATATCACTTACATCTCAACTGGGGTGCTTTTTGCTTTTCCACATCAGTTCTAATGTAGAAATAGAAAATAATTTTCTCTCCTAACAAGAGAAGTTCCTTAGAAGTGAATATGTGTGCAGGGCAGACTCCTTTTTTATTACTTTTGAGGCAAACCATAATCCCTTTTGATTTTGTTACTTAGTTTTCTGGTTCTAAGACATAGGGTTGTTGGTGCCTGAAAAGTGAGACACTGAGCAAAGCTCAAGTTTTAATGTTCCCTCTGAGTGTAAATGCTGTCCTAGTCAAAAGGGAGGTGTTCATTCATTCATTCATTCGTTCCAAGTAGTGTTAGTGCCCAGACTGTCCCAGACATGAGAGTGTGTATTTGAGCTCAGGTCTGCATTGATTCCTTCTGGAAGGCATCTCAGTATTTTGTGGCATGCTGTCCTCCTTTGACTGTGCTTGGTTCCCTTTTTCCTTGCCTGAGACACTGCTGGAGCTGAGTTCTAGTTCGTTAGGAGGCTCAGCATGCCAGCAAAGTCTTACTCGGGAGCTGACACTTGAGATTTGACTTGAGGAGGACAGACCTTCACCTTGGAATTGCCTCCCAAGCAGCTGTGGATTAATTGTAAACCTGGTGCCTCAGACGACATTCTTCAAAGTGCACTGCTAGGATCGTTGGCAAATTGGTAAGGAGTTAATGAGACACAGGTTTAGGTTTGAGCAGTAGTGTTGTGGTGCTAATGAAATTCAGAAACCCCTAATTTCAAATGTAATCCCTGGAACCATATGACCCTGAGGGTCACTTACTCAACCTAAGACTCATTTCCTAGGGGCTTGATTCAAGTCATCATATCAAAGACTTAGATCTGGGAAGGAACATGGAGGTCATGAGTCCAGCCTTCTCATCTTACAGATGAGGAAACTGAGACCTTGAGAGATTAAGTAATTAGTGTCTTAGGTTTGGGGGCCGGAAATTGTTTCATCAGTCTTCTATTCCTACTTCCTTATTTTGTAGAAGGGGGAACTGAGATCTAGAAGACTTAGAAGTCTTGCCCAAGGTTGGTGAGATTTGAACCCATGCCAAATGCAGCTTGCTTTCCACTGTACCCTACTGCCTTTTAACAAACACTATTTACACATTGTCCCTGCCCCTAACAGAAATGCAAATACCCCAGCCCACCATGGATTAATCTTATCTATAGGGCTACTGAGAGACTCAAATAAGACCATGTAGATAAAGAACTTGGTAAAATTTAAAACACTTTATAAATAAATGCAGTTGTTGCTCTTGGATGAGGTAGCTGACTTTGGAGCTGGACCACACACTGGCCCCTATCTCTTTGTCTCTCAGTGTCCCGGATCAGTCCTCTCACATTCATTGGCAGATGGGTTGGGGGGCTCTGTTAATGGAGAGAGTTTCTACACTGGGAGTGCTCCAGGAGGATTAAATTGTGGGTCTGGATGGTGATGGTGACATAAGTCACCATGTACAGGAAGAACTGGCAGCAGGCAAACAGGGCAAGGTTTGTTGTGAATAATCTGTCACCAGAAGAATAAAGGAGGGGGTATATTCTTATGGTCACTGAACCAACAGGAGGTGAGAAGAAATGTCATTTCCTTCCTCCCCCCAAACAAAAAAAAAATCAGCTTTGGGGGATATATTTGTCCAGCTCCTAAAGCTGTCATGTGTCCAGTGGGTCTTTGGTTAGTAGAAACTGACATCAGTAGTGTCTGTGTGTGCACATGTGTGTGCATGCACGCATGTGTATGCGTGTGTGCATGTGTGTGCTCACGCATCCTTAGAAATACCTGAATTAAGTCCCCTCCACCTCAGAATTGAATCTTTTAAAATGTCATTAGTAAATGTTCTCTATTTAAATTTCCCTATTAAGAGTGTTCTCCTCTGCTCATAAAGTGAATTTTGTCAATGACATTGAAAATGATGATTTTAATATTTCTTGTCGGCATGGTCCTCGTTAAGTGTGCTTTGCCCTAGGATTCCTCGCTAATGCCTTTAGCCTGCTTGAGTTGGCCTGATGTGCTATTAATGCATACAAATGGCTTTTATTTTTGTTCATGATCTGTTCATAATTGCACGGTTTTCTGCTTTCCCTAATTTTTTTTTAAATGATCAAATGATGATGTCCTTTCTGACCCACTTAGCTTGCCTTCCCATGTAACTCCTCTACGTGATCCCTGGGAACATCCCTGCTACCTGGGGCTTATCGATAGAGATGGGGTAGGATGGTAATTTGCACAAACTCCTCCCCCCCTTTTGAAGGTTCCTCTGCAGTCTGCTCTTAGTGGAGGCCTTTCCTCCTTCTTCAGTTCAGCTAGACCAAGAAAAAGAGGTTTTTAAAGTTTCCTAGTAGCTAAAATATTTTCTGCTCTTTGGGGTTTATTTTTCTTTTAAATTCTTTTTATTCAAGAAAATGGACCCTCAGTTTAGACTGGCATTTTATCTCAGTTTAGACAGTGATTTCTCATCCATTCATCCATCCAGCAGTTACCAAGCACCTAGTGTGTGCTGGACACTGTGCTAATTCATGCCAAGATATCTTGTTTTTATTGTACAAGTGTGTTTACACACATGTATCATATTCATATGTGTACATGTATGTATGTCCCATATCTGTGTCTTTATTCATATATATATGTATATATATCTAGGTCTATATGTAGGGGGAGCAGCTTGTCATAATGGACAGAACACCAGCCTTGAAGGCAGGAACCTCTGGGTTCAAGCCCTGCCTCTGATACATCCAATATGAACTTGGATGAGTCACCTGGCTCTCCATGGTAGCAGAGAAGATGCTGACCTCTTGAGTAGAGGGTATTTATTCATCCTTGAATTCCCTGGGCTAAAACAGTCACTGTTCTTGTCCTCATCCCTCCACATCAAAGTCAACTCTGTCATTCCCCACTTCCGTATTGACATACAGATGTCTAGAGCTGTACCCATGTCCGTATTGATATGTACATCAGTATTTTTGGAGATATATCTGGGGGAAGGAAAGAGAATAAGCATGTATATCATGCCTACTGTGTTCTAGGCCTTGTTTTCTTTGGTTTCTCACAACCTGCAAGATTAGAGATGCTGCTGTTGTTCATTTAACAGTTGAGGAAACTGAGGCAGACTGCTTGAATGACTTGCCCAGGGTCATACAGCTAGTCATTGTCAGTGGTCGGATTTTAGCTTGAGTCTTCTTTACTCCAAGTCAGTACTCTATCTACCATGCCACCCGTCTGCCTTTGCAGTAGCATGGATAGAGCTATCGATGTATTCATATAAATATATCTGGATAAACACATTGTTTCTCCCTTTAGAAGGGAGAAGTCCTAGAGAGTGGGGCCTTCAGCCTTTGTGTTTCCAGGGCTCATCACAAAGCTTGGTACATGGCAGTGCCCTTATTGGTTGATGAACTGACTGATGGTTGTTCCAGAACAACTTTATCCAAGTTACTTAGAGCAATTCAGGCCATTGACTCAGTCTGTGGGTGATCTCTCTTGACTTCAGTGGAGGGAGAGCTCACACTGAGGATGCCACAGATCCTAGAAATAAAGATATAAGGAGTTTAAGAGAAAGAAGGAAATGACAAGGGTGGAGTGGGTGACAGAGAGTTTGGAGAGATTTGAAGAGAGTTTGAAGGGTTCAGGAGCCAGCAAGGAGAATGGTAGGGTGTGGCAGGAGGCCCTGATGGAGGGAGGTTTGGGAAAGCAGAAAAGATGGGTGGAAGCCATATTGGAAGGACCTTCAATGCCAGCATATTTATCCAATGTAAACCACAGGCAGTAGGATCAGTGTCTGCAAGCATTAATATGCAGAGGCACACAGTCAGGGCTTTATAAAAGTTCATTGATTTCTTCATTGTTTACTACTTTAGGAAGACAGATATAAAGGTGCAGTAAGTAGACTGAATCACCCCCAAACCATTGGGTCTTTGGACAAGGGTAGAGTGCAGCTTGGGCCTTTTGACCTCTATTTCAATCATTCATTATTTCATAAAGGCCTGTCCTTTGATATCAGAATCAGCAAATGAGCTCCTGCTAATTTCTTTTCATTAAGGGTTAGCAATCAGTTTAATGGATGGAAAATAACATCTTGGCCATCCCATGAATGAAAGATGTGAAGGGGAGTCAGCAGCCGCTCCTTCCCGTTGTGTCCCCCAGGGCACAGAAGTAGGGGTTGAAGCAGCCGACCCAGAGGAAGGCGCTGAGCAGGGTGCAGTGCCCAGGTCCTCCAGCTGCAGTAATTACTTCCATTTTGGTTATGGACAGCTGTGACCTTTCTGTACAGTGCCCCTGGCCATCTTGGAAGTGACGCACAGCAGTACAGATGACTCATTTGCAAGAGTCAGAGCCAGACCAGGATGGCTCATTGGGATACCAGGAGCCGTCCACTGGGTCTCAGAATTTTCTGTATTTTCCTGAGGCATTTGAAGACAAAAGGTGGGCTCTACTTTCCCCTAGACACATCCAGGGCATCAGAAAAGATTAAGGACACCTCCATCTGCTTGTGTCTGACAGCCCAGTGGTTTGTCTTTAACAGACAATCTTAGATTGTCAGGTGGTGACTTGACCAAGATCTCACAACTTAGGACGTATCAAAGGCAGGACCTCTGGACATCAGGACAAGCCCTCTATTTCCTGCTCTTTCATTCTAATCAAATGTCTTAGTGTAAACTTATAGTTAAAAAGATCCATTTTGTTGGGGTGGGGTGTGACTTAGAGGAGAGAAATCTGAGCTAGGCTTCTAAGGGACAGAAGGCCTTCCATGGGACAGAGGGCCTTTCATTGAGGACGATGTGGGGGAGAGCCAAGATGAAGAAGGGAGCAGGAGGACAAAAACAGGGGCCAGAGCTTACCGACTACTTGAAGTGGATAATTTGAAATAAGAATCTGACTACAGCGGGTCTTAATGCCAGAACCCCGGATTTATACATGACTTGTAATGGGCAGGGAAGACTTGAGGGGCATAAAATGCTTTGGAATTTGAGTAGCAGTAAAGGACCAGGGTCTCCTCTAAGTTTTTTCTTCTACAGGCTAACTATCCCTTTCCAGAAATCCTTGTATATCAGAGCCTCCTGACCTTTCACCATCCTGGTCAACCTCCAATGGGGGCTTAATGTTCTTTGCACTGTACTTCTTACGATGTTGCACCTACAGTGAAACATGACACTCTGGGTGCAGGATGAATGAGGCAAGGAAGGAAGGAACGGTCTTGAATGAGTGAATGTCTTGAGATGAATTCCTGGAAATTTCTTCATTTTGTCAGCACCTACCGCAGTGGTTTTTAATTACGTGCTTTATTGAAGCTTCCCTGTAATGATCATACCTACTCTGCTTAATTATCGCTTAGTTGACTGATGTCTGACTCTTGTATACGCTCGGTTCTAAAGAAGCTGACATCTCAGTGGGAAACAACCTTGGAAGCAAACCCTTAACCAACAAGAAAGAAGGGAATCAGTCCCCCCAAACAGCTGCCTGGCCCCAGCAGGAAAGAAACTATAGATGAAATGACATATGCAAATGAGATTACACACACATACTCATCTATCTTATCCTATCTATCTATGTCTGTCTTTCTGTCTGTATCTACTTGTCTTTCTATGTCTATCTGTCTGCCCATGTCTGTCTGTCTGTCTATGTCTGTCTGTCTCTATCCCTCTATTTCTACATCTCTATCTATCCATCCATTCTGGATGGATGGATGGATGGATAGACAGGTAAGTATGTGTGTATATACAAGGGGGAGGGAGAGAAAGGAGGGGAAGGAAAGAGAAAAGGGGAGAGAGGAGAGAAAAGGGGAGAGAGAAAAGAGAGGGGAAAAAGAGATAGAGGAAGGGGAGGAGATGGGGAAATCTTTGCAAATCTTAAGAGTACCCATGTACGCATTAGCCATGACAGTATCTGTAGATGGAAGAAATCTACGAAAATTGAGCTGCACCCCCCCCCCAGTGTAATCGACACACACCATACACCCCCCCAGGTCCTTCCAAATCTAACCATCAGAAACCTTAGTTTTGCCTGAATCTCTAGGGATGCTAGTTTCTAGACCAGGCTATCTCCTCTCCAGCTGTGTGTTTAAGGCAATACTGTTGATTCTCACACATCCTTGACCACCTGTATCTCCTCCACTCTGTAATCACTTCCATGTGTACCTGTCATTTCCCAGCTAGAGAATGTGAGCTCCTGAAGGCTGGTACTGCTTTTGTTTGGGCCCTTGCCCTCATAAATTCTACTGAATTGGATGGAATGGATGTCCGTGTCCGGAACATCAGCCACACTCGTCACCATACTCAAATGTCAAGTTCTGAGGTTCGATATATGTGGATTCTTGCTTGGTTATTTTTCTGGCTTTTCTCTGTGACTCCTTCCCTCCATTAGTGTGGACAAGTCAGAATTGTCCCTGTGGAGGGCTATTTCTAGAATACCCCAAAGAAGGCCATGCTGTGAAAACTTCCCTCTGCACTAAGATGTTTGGGACATCCTGTTCAATAGCAGGGATGATGGTACTTGTGATGTTTTCAGATATCAACCCACTGATCCTCATGAGTGGCCTATTAATAATTAAAACATTATTATGAACTCCATTTTTCAGATGAAGAAATTGAGGTCCAGAGGGCTGAGACTTGAGCTCCGTCAACCATTACTTTGTCAGGATTAGAAACCAGCCCTCTCAGAGCCCCGACTAGACAGTATTTCACAATGCCTCTCTTCATGAATTTTGAAATCCTCTTATATAAATATCTATAGCTTAGGCATGTGTTGGACTCTGTCTTGAAATCACTGCAATGTCTTTTATCCCAACGTTTTAACTCATGATGGATCTGTCTGGAGTCAGAGGACCTGAGCTCCCACCTTTGTTGTTATATGTATGACCATGGGGGAGTTCTTAAATTCTCCTGGAAGATTTTGGTTTGAGGAATTTAGACTTGGTGACTTTTCTGAGGCTCCCTGTAACTCTCCATGGATAACCCTGTGTTCCTGAGCTGGCTACAGAAAGACCTCAAATTCTCCACAGGCTAACCCAGCCTGCTTCTTCCTCTTACCAATGGTACACAGAGATGGGCTATCAGCTGTGCAGCATGCGAGGCAGAGGAAGGTGTTGGTTTGTCATTCAGTCAGTAGCCACCAGGGGGCATTGTTGCCATGCCAAAAGTTGGCCTCCTTCAGCTCTTTTTCCTTTTGCAGACACAATAAAACCAGCACAGTCCTTTAAAGAGACCATTTAGACCTGCAATAAGACACACTCCATAAAGTGTGTGAAGTTCCTGGATCAGCAGTACATGGAGGCCCAAGTCAGAAAGCTGAACTCAACAGAGGGAGGACTACGTCAGGAGCTGAAGGGGGCAAAAGAGAAAGAAAAGCCTAGGGGAGTCCCCCCCATATATACATACATGCATGCATGCATACATACGTGTATATATGTATATAAGAAAAGCCTAAGGGAGTCCCTTCATACATACATACATACGTGTGTGTGTGTGTGTGTGTGTGTGTGTGTGTGTATTTGTATAGGGTGACTTTCACTCTTCCTCACCTTCTCTTTTTCTTTTCTGTCTTCTACCCAAAAACCAAAGAGGAAGACAAACTTCAGGTTGTTGACTGACAGCTTTTCAGGACATGTAAGAGATTTTCTACAAAAAACAGCATCTTTTTAAAATAAATTTTAAATGCCCAGCTGGGGCCTGATGCCAGAGTGCTTCCTCTGCTTTGGTCCTTTGCCCAGCACAAAGGCCTTTAATGGCAGCTTTGTGTCTCGAGCAGTAACCATGGCATCATGAATGTTGAGCTAGGAAGTAACCCAAACACCCTATAGTCAAGCGATTCTTCCTTTGGGAGCTGTCCATTTCCCACAGATACATTCCAGGGAGGGATCTGTGAATTTGGATGGAATAAAAGTTTAACATTCAGTTCCCTTTGTAATCCTGTGCTTTTAATTTGCTGCATTTACAAGCATGATTTGGAGCAGGAAGGGATCCATGGACTTCCCCTCTGCCAGTCTGATACAAAGGCTAAGAACCTTTCATCTAATCCAGGGGTGGGGAACCTGCAGCTTCAAGGCCACATGGGACCTTCTAGGTCCTTAGGTGCGGTCTTTTGACTGAGTCCAGGTTTTACTGAATAAATCCTTTTATGAGGGGGATTTGTTCTGTGTAGTTTAGATTCAATCAAAGGGCCACACTTGAGGACCTAGAGGGCCACATGTGTCCTCAAGGCTGCAGTTCCCCATCCCTGGGTTCTTTCCAGTTATAGATGAGGAAACTCTGGCCCAGAGAAATCCCAAGATCTTCAGTCTGTGCTGGAAAAGACCTCAGGATTCTTGGTCTCCTGATTCTAGAGGTAGAAGGGATATTAAAAGCCATGTAGCCAACTGCGCCATCTTACAGCTGGAGAAACTGAGTCTCAAGAAGGAACAGTTATTTCCCTGAGGCCACACAGTGAATATCAGGGGTGGGATCTGAACCCAGGACCTTGGACTCCACAGCCAACACTTTCCTACAATATCTCTTTGGCTCCTTGGAACTGGAGAGTTTGCCCAATAATCCTGAGAGTTGGGTGGTGAAGGAATTCTGGTCCTTCTCTAATGGATTCCCATATTCTCATGGACTCCCATATTCACAGGAAGATTAAGGGATTTTTTGTTCATGGTTATCCAGAGACTACGTGTCCCAGTCAGCACCTGAATCCTTGTCTGTTGCCTCTTGCCCATGTGGCCTTTCCCAGATGTCTTCCTGCATTTCCAGGCAGAAGAGATTCATTGTAGATGATCCCAGAATTCTGTTAGAAGCCTTGGAGTCTTCCCTGTCTGATTTTACAGAAGAGGCTCCAAGCCCAGTGACTTGCCTAAGGCAACATGGCTAGTAAGTTGTTGGAGCTGAGATCTGAACCCTGGCCTCCTGCCTCTGGTGATAGCACTCTATGGTAATCAGTCTGTTCACATATGGATCCATATGGAATAATTGATCCTTCCCTGGGCTGAAGTTTGTTGCTGTTTAATTTCCACCAACCTCAGCTATTCCCTCTGTAAACTGGGGAGAATTCCTTTCTTTTCCTTTTTTTTTCTTTCCTGCCTGGAGCAATGTGAATAGACTAATAGTATGATCATGCTGAGATGACTGGGAGAATGGATAGAGATGCTGATTTTGTCTGGCAGCATATTTGTTCTCTCTGGACGCCCGGGCACCATTAGCAAAAGTGGTGATTTACTTAATGGATGCTAATGACTCAGAAGAGTTAGCGCCTACAAAAAGATGAGCAGTTTGCTCGTGTCTCATTGGGAGATTTCAGTTCCCAGCAGAAGGAAAGCTAGAAAAGCCCCCATCCCAACCTGCTGAACGGAATCTTCTGCTTTGGATTTCCTTTTCCTTCCCCTAGAGGACAACTCCATTTTCTCGTTCTGGTAGGAGGGGATCCTGGGTTCTCAGAAGCTAATTCACCAGAGCAAGGAGCTCTGATGGGTGTTAGCAAAGTTGGAAGACATGAGGTGAGCTGCAAATGAATTCTGGGCCTCAGTTTCTTCATCTGTCAAAATGAAAGGATTAGACTAAATGACTTCTGAAGCCCCTTCCCACTCTAGATCTGTGATCCATGGAGGAAGTGTGGGTCTGTCACCCAAGGACAAGGCTTGTCCCTAGATGGTTCTGATGATGTTCTGGCAGGAACTATGCTAAATTCTGGTTATTCAAGTATAAACAAAGAGTAGGATAGTCCCTGTCCTCAAGAATCTGATGTTTTGGGGGAGACACCACACATGGGAGATCTGTAAAGCTGAGGATTGTGATTGGGATATGATCTGGGAATCCAGTAGGTTGGAAATGGGAATGATGACAGGTTGGCCAAATGGCTCTGGGAGGAGAGGAGGGGGTCAAGCCTTGTGAGGAGTGAGCAGGATGCTCCAAGCCCTTCCAAGACAAGACAATGGGTATGGCATCACTTTAATATCCTAGCAGAGCTAGGACGCTAAGGATCTCCCTTCCAGTTAGTACAGAGGGCAGTGAACAGCTTTCCAGTGACCTCCCGGGAGTGTGCTCCATCTGAGTTTCTGCCAATGACAAGTAACAGCTGCATCATCAAATAGAGTTGGTATCCTTATTAGAGAAGGCATCTGACAGAATGAAGTATTTATTGAAAAAAAAACAGATGTGCTTCAAAAGGGAAACAAACAAAAATCATGGGAAAAGGCTGAGGAGAATCTGAATCTTAGCCACAAAGAGGGTAGGAATCACGTAACAAGAGGAGGAGGACCCCTGAATTCCTAAGGCTAACTTGCAGATGTGATGCCCTTTCCTGAAGAGCCACCTGAGGAGGAGACAGTGTCTGGTGTAGATTGAGTAATGTAGACAGTGAATGGTGTAGACTGATTGCACTTCCAGGAGAAATGTCACCCCCTGTTAGAAGGTATTAGAGGTAGAAGAGACAAATCAAAGATGGGTAACATGAATGTTGGAGAAGGTCTGCTGTCTTCCTCAGGCATGCTCATTGGCCCAATCTAATCTGTCCCACGACATTTTATAAATGAGGAAACTGAGGTACAGGAAGAAAAAGTAACTTGATCTAGTTAGCCCCAGAGACAGATTTTGAACTCAGTGTGTGTCCTCTGACTCCAGAGCTGACATTCTTTAAACTGATACCATCTGTCTCCTCTCACTGGAGAATCACCCAGATTTGTCAGACATGGTACCATTTGTCCACTTGTGGTGATTTGTATGGGGACATGTAAAAGCTACAGAAGAAACTTAGAAGAGAAAAAACCCAACAACCTCCCATTGTTAAAAGATAATGAAGTTCTATGCAATGAAGACGTTGAAGACTGATATTGTGTCTTCCTTCTTGTTGCCCTCATCAGAGTAGGCTCTGTTCCTTACAAGCAAAGCAGAACTGAAGTAACTCAAAAGAAACTTGAGATGTGCAAATTTGGAGAATCAACCCCAAATGTTCGCACAGACTACTTGTGCCCAACTGGTGATAAAGCATTCCAAGCCCTATTGGTCTGATCAGCCAATCAGACACACTGTAGCTTGCCTCTAACATAGTGATGTCATTTTGATTCTCTTCGAGAATGAAGGATAACCAACCAAACAATGATTGGATGTAGAGTAGTTTTTAGAGGGAAATAGATTTGAGAAGTCAATGATTGATTAAAAAAAAGATGATATCTGGAAATGGGATTTGTATTTCTGGACCACAAGTTAAAATGTTGCAGTGATGGACTCTCGCTCAAGAATGGAGGGTACTTAATGCAGCCAAATAAAAACACATTTTTTCTGTAGCTCTTGCTCCAGGAAGCTGAACAAGATAGGAGGAAGGAAGAAGAAAACTGCTGATCTAAGTCTGAAAAATATTTCAAGGAGTCAGGAGGTACAGCATAGGAAGAAAAGTTTACTTCATTTGAAGACTGGGGAAAGAAGATGAAATGATGTGCCATGACAAGGGGCAGTATCCTAGAGGAAACACAAAAAGAGGGAGTAGACAGGTGACTTAGACCTTCTAGCCAAGGGAAGCAAATTCTTTCTCTGAGATATCACTGAGACTCATGAACTGAGAGCATGACCATAACCACAGGCCATGTAAAAGAGGAGGGGACTAGTTTTGTACCTTAATGAGTGAACCAATGAGCATTTATTAAGCACTTACTGTGTGCAGCATGCTGTGCCAGATCCTGGGGATCCCAACAGAAAAGCAAGATGGCGCTTGTTCTTAAACTCATGTTCTAAGAAGAGCACATGGGAGGTTTAGCTTTATCTTTGGGGCCAACAGAAAGGTCCCCATGTCCTTAGGGAGCAACAGTAAAGCAGATGTAAAGAAAACATTCCTCCAACGAAGGCTGTTTAAAGGCAGACAGACTTGGGAATGTGTCATCAATAAACCACCTCCATTTCTGATGTTGAACCATTGGGCAATACTGTATGAGAGGATATTTGTAAAGTGCTTAGCCTATAGTAGGTGCTTAATAAATGCTTTTTTTTTCCTCCATCAGTGCCTTGTGTTCAGATCTTCAGCCTCCATGACTCCTGAGATGACAGAGACTGCGGCAGAAATAGCTGCAGTTCCCCTCTCCACTAGGGTCACTCCCCTGAGTAACAGGTGAAGGATCAGCTGGAAACAGTAGGCGGGGTCAGCACCTGGCATTTTGGAGCTCATGGTCGGCAGTGAACATTGGTGGTGATCAGGAAAGTGCTCCTTCTCCACAGTGATTTCTTCCTCAAATTATGGCTTCAGGGCCCAGACTGGAGGCAGGAGTGATGTATGGGAGATACTGATATTCCCCAAGTATTGGGGTTCAAGTCCTGGTGTGTTTCCACAGGGTCTGAGGGTAGATGGTAGGCAGGGTGGTAGTGGGGCACTGACTGAGATGCCCTGTCAACACTCCACCCTTTCTCCCTCGTGGGCCTCCCTGCTACAGGGAGAAGTTTACCTGCCTCGTGGGAGGCTGTTGACTGGCAGTTGGAGATGGTGGCCCTCTCCCCTCAGGAGCTGCTTCCTCACATGGTCTTGTCAGGGCTGGAAGTAGGGAGGGTATTCCTACCACTGGGGACCCCTGTGCTCATATGCCTGTTGGTAGTGATGGTGAGGACTGTAGCCCCCTCTCCCCAGTGATTGCCCCACTCAGTGATGGCCCTGGGACCCAGGCTTTAAGAAGGGCCTATGGTATGACTGACAGTGATGTTCCCAAGGCTCTTTGCCTCATGGGTGGCAGGCAATTGCTGGCCTTTGAGGGGTTCTGACTGTGAGGACCAGGGGCTGTCGAGGGTGGGGGTAGAATGCTGCCCTTCCAAGTCATCTGGGTGGGGGAGGGGTGCTGCCCCACCCGGGTCACCTGCGTTTGTTTACCTGCCTATCAGTGGCAGTTGGTTAGCAGTTGTTATTGGTGGTGGTGAGGAAGGTAGGCCCCTTCTCCACAGTGATTGCTCCTCTCAATCTCAGGCCCTGGGTTGGAAGCAGGGCCTATGGTTGTTACACTAAAAAGATATATTAGAAAATCTGTGAGCAGGGAGTAGGAGAATGGTAAAGATTTAGCGAGACTCGGTGAAGGAAGAAACAGAAGGGATCCTTTCATGGAGAGTGTGCTCCGGGCCACCCAGCCAGAAGGTATAAACAGAAGAGGAGTTGGTAAGCAAACCCCACTTTCCCATGGGATGCCGAGAGAACAGAGCGGAGGGCTTCTGTTGTCCCTCTCCAAGTCATATTTCCCTCGACTGGTGCAGGGGTGTCCGAGGCCTGAGCCTGCCTCAGCCACTATCCTGGTGCAGACCACTGAACCAGTCACCTCTACAGCCACAAAGCATTGGACCTCCTTATCAACTAAAATAAGGAATGTAGGTTGTATTTATCAGATCCTAGAAACCCCCAGTGTAAGATGCCCTGGGGCTTTGTCAGCCCCATGTAGAAGAAACTAAAAAGAGAAAAAACTAGTGCCAGAAAAAAGAAGAGGAATGTTTAAGTATCAAAAGAGAACTTAAGTCTGCGGAGAGCACAGGCTCGTGGGTTTGGTCTTTCTGGGCGCAGAACCTGCATCCAGTAAGTGTTTAATATGTGCTTAGTGATATGTGAAGATCTCTTGTAATCCTTTGGGCCTGTAATAATAGAACTTGGTGTGACATTTGTCTCATGGCTGCCCTGTTGAAATAGGATGGGCAAGTTTAATTCTATATGTGTGTGCATGTGAATGTGCATGTGTGAGTGAGTACATTTGTATGTTAGTGTGCATGTTTGCACATGTGTACACTGTCCCTTCCAGGTTAAGCAGGCACAAACAAGTCACTCTCGGAACTGACTGGTAGAGCTTGTGCCCAGATGTTAGGTTGTTCTGAAATGTTTCCCCTTTCTGAAGCCTCTGAGTACAGAAGGATCCTTCCTCCCCTCCAGGCACTGAGCTGGTCTTGGCTCTGTTTCCTATGGGTCCTGAACACATCCTCAAACACCCTTAGCCAAGGGTCCGTCCAAGGGCAGGAGCTAATGGGCTTGGTGGCCTCCACGTTCTACTCCAGCCCTCCGTCTAGAATCCTGCCTTTATCCTTAAGAAGTCTCTGAGTAAAGGTGGGGAGGCAGGGAGGGTAATTAAATTCAGATACCTGAAAGGATGCTGCCTGAGAGAGGAAGATGAGAATGGCCATGCTTGGCCTGGAGGATACAGGCAGTGGTTGAAGCCATAGTGCTGTGGGTTGGGACCAAGGGAAGACTTCCTCCGAGGAGAGCCCTTCATACATAGGTTGAGCTTGTTAGAGACTGCAGGAACAGTCTGGAATCCCACCTGTGTCCAGGTGGAGACTGAGCTGGATGGCCTCTGAGGGCCCTTCTGTCTCAGGTGTTTTCTGGGGAGTCAGAGAGAAGAAACTGCACCCTTCCTTATCACTTTCTGGGAAATGCTGCACACATTTGTACTTGTATCCTTAGACCCTGTGGTATCTGGCACATAGAGAATGTTTGATGAATCCTCACTGATTAGTTAGGTATATTGTGGGTCATCCTCCCCAGTGAGAATGATGTTTGAAAATAGCCCTGTGAGAGTTCTTCCAGTAATTCCCTGCTCTCTAAGACAATTTGCTGGTTTTCTGCTGTACATGACAGCCTAGACCAGTCATGAGCCTGGGACAGATGGCTAGTGGTACTTTGGAATGTGAGAGCATGGCATTGAGGAAAGGTTACTGGTATCTGGAGTCAAAGATCTCTGTTCAAATCTCATTGCCACATGATCTTTGTGACCTTGGGCAGGTGATTGAATTCTGCCAGGTCCTCATCTGCCCAATGAGCAGGTTGGATGAGTTTCTGAGACCCACCACCGATCTGTGATCTTCTGTGGAGTCCCTGTCAGGGTGGAGAATTACTGCCACCATGGCACAGTGAAAAGAGGGCTGCCTTTGGGATTAGCAAGTTTCTGTTTGGTTTTCATCATGTCTGACTCTCTGTTACCCCACTTGGGATTTTCCTGGCAGAGATACTTAAGTGGCTTGCTATTTCCTTCTCCAGATTGTTTTACAAAGGAGGAAACTTTGTAAACAGATTAAAGTCACAATCTGGGTTCAAATCCTACCTCTGACGCTTATTAGTTCTGTGATCCTGGACAAACCATTTAGCGTCTAACTCAGGAAATATAGGCTGTTAGTGAATCCTCATCCTTTTTTGTAGTCTATTCCATGTCCCCTTTCAATCACAGTCCTGGTTTTCCAATCACTAACGTCTTAGGAGAATAAAAGGGGAAAAAACAGACAAGCCAAGTCTCCAATGAGCAAGGGAACCCGACGTTACCGAGGAGGCTGAGGAGTTCTCTGTGCTTTCGCTCCCCCCTCCCCCTCTTTCACCGAGAAATTAAGGCGCTCATTTGAGCTCCTCATCTCGTTCTCGATTTGATTGTTTCCCTTGCACCGTGTGTCTGTCTCTCACTCATCTCCATCCTTTACCGGAGGATACAAAACTGTTGGTGATTATTTTTGTGATTGCATCTGCGTCCTACTCAGACTTGACTGAGGAAGAGCACGATAAGTTCATTTGAAAGCTCTGATTGAAATCCAAGTGCTGCTGAAAAGATAAAGGCAGTTTCTTGGAGCAGGCGAAGGTAATTGCAATTGGAAGCCTCCTAATAACAATTTTAATTACTATACTTAAATGGAGACTCTGGCTCTCAAGATTAGCTCTTTTTCCATTTAGAAAGCTCATGTTTTTTATTCAGCTTCCATTGTTCTAACAACGTATCTAGGATGTTCTGGAATATTTGGTTCCTCCTGGTGTACCGGACAGCCTCATCCATCCTTATTCTCAAATGGATTAAACCAGCCAGGATGTTGGAGAGAGGATGGAATTCCAAGACAGATTCAGTCCATGTTTAATCCACTGGAACCAACCCACTCCTGGGGAGAAAGTAGCCCAGCTCCACCCTGGGGACCAGCTGGAGTCTTCCTTCTTCACCTGGGCTGTTAAATATCAGAGATGTTAAGTGTTTTATCTAAGTGGTTCATTGAAATGACCAAGCTTTTATCAGTTGGCAGCTCCTTTCTCAAAGGAAGTACCCAGCTGCCTGTGGATCCCAAAGGAGAATAAGGAAAAAAATAAGGAGAAAAAGAAAGAATTGAGGGTTTTTAGACTCCACCCAACTTCTGCAAGTTAGAAGCTCTGATTTCTTGTCTCCCTTGGTCTATTCATTGGTCTAGGAATGACCACTTTTCTTTTACTCTCTTTCTTTAGGGGTGATTGATAATACTGTAGCTTCTTATCTCCCTATTTTCTTCTTCTCTTTCCTCTTTCTTCCCTCTCTCTGTCCTTCACTCTTTTGTTTCCCCTTTTTTCCTTCCCTAGTGTTCTCCTCTCTTGCCCTTTCTCCCTTTCTTTTACCTTTCCCTTCCCTAGCCCCTTCTACGTACTTATTTCC
>CM053770.1:293269923-293324742 GCA_028658325.1 Potorous gilbertii | reverse complement strand
ACTTACCCAAAGTCTCACAGCTAGTAAAGAAAAGAGTCCAGACTTGAATCCAGGGCTTCCGAATTTTTAAGTCCATGGTTTTACATTCCCACTGTACTAAAATGGCCCTAATCAGGACCTGACTGCAGAAATTAATGTAGGCACTTGATAAGATTTAATGTTAGAGGTGATGGAGACTTTTAAAGACTTATTAATCCAATCTCCTCATTTTATAGCTGTGATGAGGATCCAGATCCAGTTTTAACTTAGTGGTTTGTAAGATGAGGAAATTGAGCTCTAGAGAGGTCAAATGACTTGCCCAAGGTCTCAC
Source organism: Potorous gilbertii (assembly GCA_028658325.1). Lineage (NCBI taxonomy): Eukaryota > Metazoa > Chordata > Mammalia > Diprotodontia > Potoroidae > Potorous > Potorous gilbertii. Next base: position 293,324,432 of record CM053770.1, on the reverse strand, counting down.
AGGTGGCAAAACCAGATTTGAAGCCAAGTTCTTGGATTGAATTCAGAGCTCTTTCCACTACCTCATGGCTTGCCTCGGTTTTGGGGCCGAGACATTGACAAGTTAGAGCAAGACCTGGTGAGAACTTCACCTTTTATTACAAAGTTCTTTGATTTGTACCACAAGACAGCATAGAGTAGTGGATAGAGAGTTGGTCTTGGAATGAGATAAGCTTGAAAGTTCTGCTTGGAATCTGCATTGGCTGAATGAGCCTGTGAGACCCTGGAACCTTCTCAGAACCACAGGCTGTAAAGTACAGAGCAGGTGCAGACCTGCCCCCATTGGTAAAATGCCTCTTCTCTTTCCTGAGTTCCCATTGCTAGGAAAATCCCAGAGGTGGCTCTTAGCCCTCATTGTCACTATCCCTGGATTTGCACCACCCACTTCCCTCCCCTAGGGTTGAGCCTGGTGCTCCTCACAGGTGACCTTTACCATTTAGTGGAGCATGGCAGCATGGGATATCAACTCAGACAATCCAGCAGGGCTGGTCTTGTGTCTGCCTCCAGGGTTGGTGACCTCAACATCCATGGCTTTGTATCTATGTCTCCACTGATTCTGGTCACAGATGTTAAGAGCTTCATCCCCTGTGCATCTAGTCTCTGTCTGTGATGCTGCTTGGTCCCTGGTAGAATATTAAGGAAAACTGGTGGAGGAGGAGAGAGCTGAATTTTGGATCTGGAGATGGAAAAGATCTCAGTTTTACAGATGGGAGACTGAGACTCAGAGAGATCACATGACTTCCTGCCTAAGTTGTAAGTTGCAGAAACAGGACTCAAGCCCAGTTCTTCTGTCTCTAAAGCCTGAGTGCCTTGGAGTTTTTTGCTGGGGGTGCCGCTCCCTCTTCTTTATTACAATACCTTGGTCTTGATTGCCCCTCTGTTAGAATGTTAGCTTTTTGAGGGACCACACTATTTTTCTGTCTTCATAGTCCTGGCTGGCCCTTAGCACAATGCCTGGCATGAAGTAGATGTTTAATAAATATTTATTCATAGCATCATATGCTTAGAGCTGAAAGAGATAGAGCTGAAAGGGACCTTGGAGCACGTCTGGTTCCTTACCCTGATTTTACAGAAGATGAAACTGAGGCCCAGAGATATGACATGGACTGGCCAGGTCACACAGATAGTAGTATCAGAGGTGACACTTGAACCCAGGTCCTCAGATTCTGCCCCCAGATTTTCCCTCCTCTTTACCACATGGGCACTAGAGAGATCATTTCTGCTATCACTTTATTTTACAGATGAAGAAACTTGAGCTCTAGGGAGGGAAGATAATTCGTCCATGGTCACAGAGAGTAAGTAATATCTAGGCAAGACTTGAACTCCTCACTCCTATATCAACGACCCCTCTCTTAATAACAGTAACTCCTGTTTACGACAATAGCTCTTTGAAGTTTTCAAAGCCATTTCCTTATTTCTGAGTGTCCTTATAGATGAAGACGCTGATGCTCTCAGAGGTGAAGTGACTTGTCTATGCTCCCTAACCATGTGGCTGACACAGGATTTGGGCCCCAGTTACCTGAATCTGGGTCTGATGCTGTCTTGGCTCTTCTACATTGCCTCTAGATAATGGAAAGATCGTGTTACATTTGGAAATATAAAAGGAATTATGAGCACAATTTGCCTTTGATACGTTAGTTTAAAGTTCCAGGGGTACAGTAAAATATACGCACACTGAAAAGTGTCAGTGATGGCTGTTTTTCCTAAATATGGCCTCAAAACCAATAAATAAGGATATAGTATCCTTTAAAGGGAGCATTCTGACAGAGTTATTAGGCCTAAAATGGACTCTTTTGGAAAGCATTGTACAGGTTCTTGTTTAAAATCAAATACTGCTGTTAATGTTTCCTTTTTGACAAACATTTTAATTTTATGGCCCATTCTTGTTAATGCTTTGCTCATAACGTGTAATTGCCAAATAAATTTCCTTTTATTGAACAGTTATTTATTATAAACATAGGACATTATTTTATTTCTGTGGCAGTAAAGAAAAAGGCTATTGTACATCAGGAGGAAGTCATAGATGGTGCCTTATATGGAGTGCTGCAAAGCCTTTGTCCACATCTCCCCCTGGTGGCCACAATGGAGAAAGGTTGGCGCCATATTGGCACAGTGAGGTGACTTTATTGAGGGAGTGGAAGTAATTTTTTTATCTCAGCTTTGTCATTTGTGTGACCTTCAGCAAGTCACTTAACCACTGTGGGTCTCAGTTTCCTTCTCTGTCAGTTGAGAGGGTTGGGTTAAATCTATGATTCCCATGATAGATTTGAATAATGTACCCAATCTAAGATATTTCATTTTTTTTCTTCAAGGATCTAAAATTTCAGCATTAATACTCCCACCCGCCCATGTGAGTCCATGTCTCAGGAACTGTAGTAGCCAAACCCTTCTTTACTCTAGGGCCAGCATGCTGATGGCACTTTCCAAACATAGCCAATCTCATCTCTAGACACAATGTAAGGGCCTAGGACTGAAACTGTACATGGCTGTTTTCTACCTTGGTCAGATCTTTTTGTGCCCCACTGGCCTGGGGTGACCTTCTGCCAATGATGAGCTACCAGGGGAGGGCTTTTCTAGGGAAACATTCAATGAGATACAAAATTGGAACAAATAAAAAGACCTATGCTTGGGCTTAAAAAGTCAACAAAATGAAACAGTACCTGCAAATAAAGGAATATCTGTCAGGTTATTTTCTGTGTGTCTCCAGAGATCGAGTAGCTTAAATGGGCAAGAATTCCAAGGAAAGAGATTTTGGTTCATGTTAAAGAGAGCTTTCTTGTAATCAAGGGTGGGCAAAAATAGAGTAGCTGCCTTCCCACCTGGTGACCTCACTGTCAGCAGAAGTATTGAAATGGAGACTGAGGCACTACTGTTGTGGAAGGATTCAGATATTTGATGGTGACTCGGAAGGCCCTTTCTAGGATAAGGAATCTGTAATAACTGAGCATTGAGTAGGTCGAAGAATTGGTACTGTTGAGTAGAGTAGTTAGATTATCAAAATGGCAGTCATTGGTGGGGGAGGGGGGGCAAGGCAAACAGGACTAAGTAACTAAGTAACAGGACTTGGGCAGAATCCTAAAGCTACTAAGTGTCATGTATCTGAGACTGGATTTGAACTGAAAGCCTCCTAGCTCCAGGGCCAGTGCTCCATCCACTGCACCATCTAGCTGTCCTGCATGGAGACTTGGAAATCCCCATCAGTGGTACAGATTGAACCCCATCCTGTGAGGTTCTTTTCCATATATGTTTGCCATCCAATGTGACCTTCCTCACTTTCTTCTGATATTGAGTGAATTAGTTGCAAGTTGCCTCTTGCCCTCAAAGCACTTTCAGATGGATTATGGATACCCCAAAGCTTAGCCTCCACTGACATAGCCTTTAATAACCCTGCATCCCCTCTTGGGCAAGATGAGGTGTCAGGATCGCTTCTTTAAATTTATATTAAAAACAATAAAAAGTTCTGTAAATGAGTTAGCACTCCATGGTTTCATGATTTGGTTGCAATCAGACTGTAGATTCTTAGAAAACCTACTCTTTTGAATGGGATTTGGTAATTTCCTTCATCATAAATCACAAACCTTAACAATCTTCTATTTTGATTTGATTTCTTGTGTAAAATTTTCAAAATTGTTTTCTGGAGAAGTAATAAAAAGCTCAGAAGTAAAGGAAATAAACAAAACTGTCTACCATAAGCAGCCCAAAAGGGTAATAAACACAGGATATGAACCCCAAATCTCACTCTCTTCAGAAGAGTTCTAACTGAAGTGATCCATTTCTAGGGGGAGAAGAGGAAGAGGATAGGATATTATACTAATGATGACAAATTCTGGAACCTGGAATTAGGCTGGCATTTTTCTCCAGGAAGTCTTTGCCTATCACCCCAATAGACCAACCTGTTTTGGCGATGGATTTTATAACTCCCTAATGTATTCATCATATCACAGTGTGTAATGTAGTAATCTGTGTTTGTTTCTTATCCTCTGCTAGACTTTAAATCCCATGAAGGCAGGGACAGTGACTTATGTGGGTTTTTTGTCTTATGGAAAGTACACTGACTTCGGAGTTAGAGGATCTCAATTAATATCCTGCCTCTCATATATGCTTGCTCAGTGACTACAGGCAAGACTTCTAACCATTCTGCTCCTCCGTTTCTCCATCTGTAAAATGGAGTTAAACTGAGTCCTTTTCAAGATTAAATCTATGACCCTTAGCATCTAGCACAGTACTCTACATATCTGTTCATCTAATAAGCATTTATTTGGTGCCTACTGGGAACTAGAGACACAAAGACAAAAATGAAATGGCTCTTTATCAAAGAGTTTATGTACTATAGGGGCAAGATGGTATATCTAAAGATAAAGAAATAAAAGCTATTTACAAAATAACTGGGTCACTAGGACTTGGGGAGACACATGGGAGATGTTGCTTGTGCCAAACCTGATCTCGTGGATAATGCAGGAAGAGGAGTCCTGTGCCTGAGCCCAGAGGCAGATTAGAAGGGCCTTGAAATCCAAAGGGGAGTTTCTATTTGATTCTACATCTAATTAAGAACACCTAGAGCTTTTTGGTCAGGGGATTCCCATGCTCTTGGACCTACCCTAATTTGGGAAGATCCCTTGGGGATCTGTGTGGAGAATGGATTAGACAGAGAAGATCCTGCCAACAGGAAGACCCATTAGGAAGCATCAATTTGGGTGCCTGCCCACAGAAGACAATATTTGTTGCTTGAACCTTGAAGTAAAATGGCAGCATTATCTCAGAAGTCACCACTTCCCAAACATTTTATGTTTGAGAATGCCATCTGTAAATTGTATGAACATCATGGAGTATTTTGCTCATGAATCGGGGTTAGGTTCCCAGGTTAGCCCACAAAACCATGTCATAGCTCAAGCATCCTATGCTTAATGTGAAACAACAGACACCAAGGGTGTTGTTAAATGAAAGAGATGAGCAATATAAGCTAGGAAAACAAAAGGATTTTCAACTCTTTTCTTTTGAACTCAGGAACCGAATTCCAAGTGCTGAATCCTTAATTAGAAGCTAAGAGGTAAGAGGCCAATACTCGGCAGGAGAGTCCATGCTGTTCCTGGAGCGCTTTTGAGATTAATAATGGCTCAAGTCCCTCATTAACTTCATACCTTTGGGCTGTTCTTTCCCTCTGTACCCTCTCCAATGCTGGCCTTGAAGATTAGTGCTACATTGTAGGTGTCATAAATAGAATAGAAAAAAAGAGTAAAAGGTATAGAGATTTTCCCAACTTAGCAAAAATTGAAAGACAGAGGATAAGGACCAGAAGTCCACAGAGGAAGAGAGATTGCAGTAGGTGGAATTCACTTAGATGTCTAGGGTCCAAAACTGGAAGGGGGAATGAGAGAGAGGGAGGGAAAGCTGGTGGGGACAGTTCTCAGTGGTGTCCACCAGGTGGTGCTATGAACCCAAGATAGCTTAGCTTGTAGTTTGGAGACTGAGCCACTCACCATTCTTATAGACAATGTGGGATGGGTAACTTTGAGGAGGGTCGTGTTTTGCCTTTGATAAACTCACTCATTGATTACATTCTATATTCAGATGTTACTGTTTGCCTCATTTCAGTCTAAGTGTATCCCTTGTGATCTCTGGCAATTTCCCTCAACTGACAGGCATTGTCAATTCAGTACTACTAAGCACCCATTATATGGATGCAGCGTGCTATCAATGCTGAGTTGATTGAAGAGCTAGCATTTATTGACCACCTATTGCAGGAGAGGTAGTAGCCTTAGAGCCAGGAAGCCCTGAATTTAAACCTCTTTTCTGAAACATTGATTGTGTGAATCTTGGGTAGCCACTTCATTTCTCAGAGACCTAAGAAAGTCTCTAAGAGTTGCAGACATGCATTGGTAGAAGGAGTTTCCTCATTGAGAGTTCCTCATGTCAGTAAAATTGCACTTCCCTATTTCTCAGGCACTGCTGTGTGCTAAGAATACAACAGTTCCTTCCCTCAAGTAGCTTATATTCAATTGAAGAAAACCAAAATCCTTCCCTTCCTGTAGCTATATTCTAAGAATGAGTCATTGACCTCCTAGCATCTGATATGACTCACTATCCAAATGCCTCTTCCCAGTTTAGGAATCAAGAAGTCTAATGGAAAGAGTATGGTATTTGAAGATGGAATATCAATATTTGAATCTCAACTTTCTGACTTTATATGGAGCCCTACCTCAGAGTTATCTGTAAAATGGTGGCATGTTCAATCAGGGTTTGTTAAACATTTTCTGCTCATGACCCCTTCAGCTCTTCTTAAATTGGGGATCGTGACCCCATGGAGTCATGATCCATAGTGTAAGAAGTACTGTCTAGGTCATCCTTTGGATGAATGATCTGAATCCTACAATTCTGGTTTCCATCCAAGATCATCAAAGTACAGACACCTTTTATAGGGCAATAATGGTAAACATTCCATTCCTTTAAGAAATTTTAGTTTTCCTCATGCTTTTCCATGTTCATCAGAAGACATTCTTATCAGAGGGACAATGACCAAATATGTTGTGCTATATGAATGGAATGGAGTGTTACTGTGCCCAAAACAAAATGCCATGTGACATATTATGAGAAGAGTCCTATGATGATATGAGTGAGAAGGTGACCCATAATAAATCCTGGAGAGGGAATCCATGTTTAAGGGATGGGATGTAAGGAAAAGTTGGATAAAGAGATTGACCCACAGCAGACACTGGAGAGGGGATCCATGTTTAAGGGATGCAAGGAGGTACTGGAAAACGAGATTGAGAAGTACTCGATAAACTAAAAGTGGATAATTTGATAGAAAAGAGTGTCATAGATTATGATAGAGGTAGAAGAAAGAAATCACTGCCACCACTGTCTGAGTGGAAGCTGTAAGGAAGCAAATTTAGGCAAAGAAACAATATCTGAACAATTGAAGCTGTGCTGAAGGAAAATGGGCTGTCTGGAGTGGCTGGGGCATTCTTCCTGCTCAGAGGTCTTCAAGCAGAGCATCCCTCCTTCTTGGAGGGATGCTCTTACTCTTTTCTATTGGGCTGGCTGGTCTCTGAGGTCCAGCTGTAACCCTGTCATTTCTACCCATCCGCTGATAGAACCATGAGACTGAATGAGATTTTAAAGGTCATGTGATCAAAAAATGAGAGTAGATCATCAGTCATCTAAACGACCCTTCCATCCTTCTATAGATGAGGAGCATAAGGCCCAGAGAAAGCAAAGAGCTGTGTAAGGTGACACAGCTAATAAGTAGTTGATTTGAGTCTAAGTCCTGACTCCTCTCAAACATGCTACCTCTACCCTGGTGTCTTTGGGCATGCCACCATTAGAACATGGGAGGAAGGTATGGGCTTCATCCACTCTGATGCTTCTGCAGATTAGCCTCAGTATCAACCCAGCCTACTCTGTGCCTTGCTGGAAAGAGAGCTTCTGTGAAGTCCTTCACTACTAACCTGTGCCAACATTGCCCCTCCAGTGGCTTGGAGGTGCCAAGGAAACTGATGTCTCCCTCACTTCAAGCACTTCAGCACATTCCAACTGGGTCTCTAAGTCAATGGGAGGCAAGACTCAGTTGGCTCTCCCTTGATGAACTCCTCCTCTGCAAGGCATATTTTTTAATCAGGAGCTCATCAAATGGGAAGGTAAGGGGAGACTGCAAAGGCAGATCCAGAGGCTTCTTTCTGAATTAACACAAGTAATAGATGGGCCAAGTCAATCCTTAGTCTCCAAGAGACACCTGATGATAACCATTTGCTCTAGTGTTCTGGACTCAGACATCCAGCAAACTCCTTTTGAATGATAGGGTCATGAGAGGGGGTGACTCCCTGATCAAGGGGTTCTGGGGTCTCTGTGTGCCTTTATTCTCTAGTCTCATTATTTTGAGAGTTATTAAAGGGAATCAGTGTGGGGAGACTAATGACAGCTACAGTCATCTCCTTGCAGGTGAGAGACACAAGCTCCTTCAATGTGAGTGACCTTTGTGACCACAAAGAGACTTTCCCAAGGCTTTGTTTTCAAGGAGCAGCTAAGTCTTTAGACTTTAATTAAGTGTCTGGCAGATAGATTGTGACTTTTCAAACAGATGCAAGCACAGGGATTTACACCTAGTTGGCATTTGATTCTTTGGGGGCATATCACTAAGTGTGTTCCACATTCCTGACTGTATTTCTTGTTATCTCCAGTACTTCATCAATAACAGCATCTTAGACTTTTGGACAAGACAATTTTGACAAGAGACTGTTGTTGTCGAGATCTCCTTTTTTGACTGTCACTAAACTGGTGAGATTTTAGAGACACACACACATGCACATACATACCCCCTTCCATCTTGTGCTAGAAGCTGTCATTGGAATTAGTGAAATCTATTCATTCAAGGAACCCTTAGGATACACTTAACACTGTATGCACATTGATAGGTGCTAAGCATGAAGTCAACAATCATCTATTAAGCACCTCCTATGTTCCAGGCACTGTGAACCCTAGGGATACAAGGAGGGGCAAAAATAATCCCTCTACTCAAGTGGCTTATATTCTATTGGACAGAAACACAGATAAGTAAATTTGTAAGAAAATTAGGGGGCAGGGTGAGCAATTTGGAAGAGGAAGGTGGCACTTAACCTGGGCCTTCCCTTGGAGGCAGAGGTGAGGAGGGAGACTTTCTTTGTCCACCTCATTTCTGATGCTAGAATTTGAGCAGGAAATCCAATGGAGATTTGGCTTATCCTAACACAATCAACTCTCTTTCCTGGATAGCATCTTCCATATCAAGAATTTGGATATCAAATAAAGGAAGTATTTTCTTCTTCTGTATTTTTATCTTTTTGAGTGGAGGAAACCAATCTTTTATTCTTTTTAAATCAAATGCATTCCTTAGCAATTAGTGATTTGAGTGAAGAGTATAAAAAAACTGGTGATGTGGGGAGCTGTTGTTTATTTTTTTTGCTTTGTTTTACTTTGCTGGGAGTTTATCACAAAGGCAAAGTGCTTGAACCTGGCCGATCTCCATGTGCAAAATTCCAAAGTCAGAAGGGATCCCAGAGGCATCTAGTCTGACCAACTTTCTCCCTGGGCAGAAATCCTCTCAGGGACATTACCAACCAATGGTCTTGAAGACCTCTATTGAATGGGTGCCCCCTCCCTTCTGAGACTCCTTCAAGGATATCCACGTGCATGGCCCTAAGGGTCAAGAAGTATTCATCCCAAGAAGACTAATTTGCCTTCTCTGCACCTGGCACTCAGTGCTTCTGGTTTTGCCCACTGGGACCAAGCAGGACGAGTCAGATGCCTCTTCCACTCACAAATCTTTCTGACTTTCATCACTTTCACTGACGTTGGAGAACCATTTTGGTTTTATTTTGTTTAATGTTGTGCTACCCACAAGAACAGCTCTGTATCCCAATCTCTGTGGAGTTTGGTCACATCCGTCTACATGCTGGATCCCCTATTTAAGGTAAACCAGAGTCATCCTGTTTCCATAGAACACTCTCAAAGACACTAAGAGAAATCTTGGGAACAAGTAGTTTCATTAATAAAGAATATTCTTCATTTAACTCCTGACTAGATCTGACTAAATTTCATCTCTGTGGACATTCCCTCCAGCAGTGCACTTTGCAGCCCATCTGTGCCTATCCCTGTCCTTAGTGGTTCTCATTGCTGTCCCCCAAAGTGTTCCCAACTGCAGCCCACCCAGTATGGTGGAGATGTTATTTATTGCCTTTTTCTTGACATCGTGAGGATGCCAATGGAACAGTAGCCTGTCCGTAGCTTATCTGTGAGCCTCCCTTTGTGGTCTGTCCATTTTTGGTTTTGCTCATAATTTCTTTAAATAATATATTTCAGTTTGATTCTCTCTTTTTTTTTAACCCACCTGGGATGAATATAGTGCATACCTTATTCCATTGTATAGGTCTTGGAGATCGGGGTTGTGTGTGTGTGTATATGTGTGTGTATAGCGTCTGAACCTTATTTAGAACTCCCAGTCTGGGAACTTTTTCCACTTTTGTGTAGATTATCAACTTGCCTGTACCTTACAATAGGATGTATCATTGTCCTAAATTTTTCAGATGAGTAAACTGCAGCTTATGAAGTTTAATTGAGCAGGCTGTGGTCACACTGCTTGTATTTCCCAGGAAGGATTTGAACGAGAACCTTACTGGCTCCATGAGTGACCTCTTATCCATAACACTGTGCTGCTTCTCAGTGTAGCATTATGTTTTCTTTAAAATTCAAAATTTGGCAGATATGTTTGATGGTAAAAATCAAGCTTTGTAATTACACAAAGTATTTTTTCCATTTCATTCACAAAAAAAGTAACTGGGTAGATTGTATTCCTCCAGAATATTTATCATATAACATTCATTTGAGTTATGAACTCAGAACTAGACAAAGGATTTAGTAATTAATTTTCCTTGATCAGTCAGATATTTTAGATGATCATTTCATTCCAATGTAAAACAGAGTCTGGTTCCCAGAAGAACTACCCTTTGTCTCTGGAATGTCTGCAGGGAATACTAGTTTTATTTCTTAAAAGGAGTTCTCAGGAGACTTTACGTACACCAAAGAAACGTGACCCCACTGGGAGAGCTTTTGAGCTGCAGGTCAACAAGGACAGTTATCTGATATGTAAGGTGTCTAATAGATGTGTGTTGAATGAAATAGAGAATGAACGAATGGAAAGGAGTGAAACTGAAGATAAAAACATTGACAGTGACTCTCTATTTCTCTTTTATAAATATTCACATACACTTGACCTCTGCCAAACTCTGTGCTCTGGCATATCCCTTAATGTAGCCCGTCCCATCTTGTCTCCTCACCTTTGTTCACCCTGTTCTCTGCTCTGGGACATCTTCTCTGTCCTTCTTGCCACCAGCCTACTAGTCTCTTGTCTGCTGACATCCTACCTTTCCTTTGAGACCCAGCTCCAATGCTACCTTCTCTAAGGAGGGAGCCTTCCCTGACCTCACTAGCTGGGTTGACCTCTTCCTCTTCAGATGTCTCCTAACATTGAAGTCCTGTTTTGGGTCCTAGTTCTTGGTGCCCATGTCTTCTTACTCCTGTCCTGAAATGTAAGCTCTGTAGGAGCGGGACCATATCTCATTTCCTGATTACATGTGGGAAGTACTTAGTGAATGAATGAATAAATGAACTGTACATAGTGCCTATGCTGGGTACCTGTGGACATGGAAATTACATAGAGCCAGGCTTTATCCATTGGTGTCCTAAAATTTGAACCAAGAATTCCTGAGGCCAGAACTTAAGATCGAATTTAGATATGTGTGTTCATCCCTTTATTCATTCAACAAATGTATTGAAGGTTTGCTATGTGCAAATGCCACCTACAAATTGAAATAAAAATGTAACCCAAAGAATGCGTTGTTCAGGGCTTTTGGGGACAGCTGAATAAATGGCAAGGTGAACTGATGGTAAGGAAACAACTGGGGAGAGGGGAGGATGATTGTATTTTCCCTTCTTAAGTTGAGTGAAGCCACTTTAGAAGAAGCCCTCATTTCAAGCATATGTGGATCATCACACCTAAGCTAGCACTTTCCTTTCCTTTTCTTCCATTCTAGGAAGGCCAACCATGGGGCAAATTGTGGCTTTTCTATCTTGCCCCAGTGGCCAGGGACAGGGGAGCATTTTAGAAAATTGGGGGCCCTCCTAAAAGACAACAAACATTAACCTTTAGGGGTAGTGACTGACCATTGTTGAATCCAACATGGCCATTCCCCCCCCCCCCCAGAATCTGTGGAAAATGAGTCATATTGAGATGCCTACTTGTCCCTAATGATTTCCTCTGCCTTGGCTTATTAACAGTATTTGGACGAAACCTTTTACTGACTTGTATTCTGCATTTAATTGTTCCCCTTGCCACAAAACAGGGAAAACTGCATGGACTTTCTTGTTTCATTGGAACAATTACACCGTTAAATAATTTATTCTTGTTATCACTGAATAGATTTCAGGGCATAGTTTGAAGCAGGGAAAGTAGTGTCTGTATAAGTCTGTCCAGCCCTGAGCAGTATCATCAATGGTATCAGAAGGCTGATTAAGGAGGGTGTCTGTGAATGATAATGAGAAGAGAGTTGTCACATTTTCAGCAAAGATCTGCACTACTCGTGACTTGAGCTTATGTTCAGTTTCATTCATGGTGAGATATCAGAGACTAAGAGCTTCCAATTTTCTTTACCTTGTCTAGTACCAGAAAGTATTTGTAACAGAATTTTATCAGTCTTTTTGGCTCAACTAGTATTTCAATGGGGAAAAAGGGGATGTATATTTTTCAGCTAGTAAAAACATGTAATTTTCACAGTGGATTTAAAAAAATAAAATCTGCCTGCCAAGTTAATCTATATTAGATCTAGGAAGAGATAAATTCATGTTATTCTAAAGCATTTTAATGATCCGTGAATTCATCCATGTGAATACTGCCTTTCCCAGTGTGAATAGTGAGCCTTCCACCACTTGGTGATGAGTCTTCACATTGCCCTGTTTCCATGATCTCGTTGTTGTGGATACTTGCTGTGTTACTCTTCTGGAGCAATTCTTGTCCACGGCCTTCTCTAGGTCATCCAACGAGTCCTAGAACCAGAGTTGGAAGGACCTCAGAGGCTGTTTAATCCAATACCCTCATTTCACAGAGGAAAGAATTGACTCTTGAAAGGGTTAAGCATTAAGGGTCACACGTACAATCCTGTAACTAGAGCTTGATGGAAGCCCAGAAACCATGGAGTCTAATTTCCCCATTTGACAGATGAAGAAACTGAGGCCCAGAGAAATCATAGGATCATCCTAAATCTGGAGCTGGAAGAAAACACAGACCGTCTAGTTGAACCCATCCATTTTAGAGATGAAAGAATTAGATGTCATGGAAGAGGCAGGAATGATTCTTAGCCATCGTTTCCTAACCAACACTCACTGAAGCTATGGAAAAGATATCCGTAATTTGATTCATTGTTGTTTTGTTTTCCAGAGAGGCAAGGTGAGGGTGGGTGGGAAGGATATTTCATAGTTGGTCCTAAAAAGGGGGTTATGGGTGATAATAGAGAACATCCCTGTGATGTCCTCAACATGGCAGAACTCCAGGGGCTGCACCACTGAAAATCCAGCAAATATTTGTAACCACCTTAGAGAGTTATATGGTGCATTGAATCTGAATCTTCCTAACTACAAGCTTTGTTCCTCCATCCACTATCCACTACAGCATCACCTCTCCATTTGTTAAATGTTGGTCTCTTTATAGTTACTACAATTGAACAGAACAGGGATTCATTCACTTTAACACATGGATTTCCTTCTCTGTTCCATTTCTGACTTTGCACTCAGATTTTCCTTTCTGCATGTTTCCTGCCCCTTTTCCCCTTTTCCATCGGGAGTACTAGGACATCCGTGTGCATTTGAACCAAGCAAAATTAGATTCAATTTTTAATTTCACATTAACATTACCTTCCCTTGTCTCCCTGCCTCAGAGGAGATAGACCCCTCTGTAAAATGTCAAGGGAATTTCTCCTTCTACCACTCTTAACTACATTTTCTGGGAGCTTTAAAAATCCAAGTTGAAGGACTCATCAAGCCAAGTGGCTGCTCTGTCTAGCCTTTGATTAAAATTAAACTCAAGTGTGCTTGATAACTAAAAATCTGTTCATTCTTTTGCAGAGAAATGTGCTAACAGATAGGGGAGGTGTCCAGGGTTCATGCAGTTTAATCTATTCACTTTGGGTCCAAATTCAGACTGTACCATCTACGCAGAAGATACCTATTTAGCAGCTGTTAGAACCTGACCTTAGATTTGCTCTTTGCATTCCTATAATGAGTTTTTAAAATATTCTAATGTATGTCTCTGACGATCTGCGATCAATACGCCAATGGTTCTGGGATGACAAAGTGCTGCGATATTCCTCTGTAATTTAAAGATGATTAGCTGATGGAGGTTATGATCAATACCCTACAGAAAGATAAATTAATTGATATCATCCTTTCAGGATGATAAGGGGCCTATCGGGGGCGGGTTGTGACTAATGAAGCTGCTTCCTCTTCTATACGGGCCATTTTTTACATGTTGTATTCTCACTAAATCATGGTTATGCCATCATTCATTTACATGGAAAACATAAGCTGCAGACAAACCCAGTTCCTTATTAAAATGATCTTCATTTGAAAAGAAATTGTCTGCAAACACTAGTGAACAATGTTTCCTAAGTTATAATATATTGCTGGGGGGTGGGGGGGAGGATATCTTCATTTGCATAAGCCTTTAAAAAAAACTATCTGAATAAGACAGGGATTGAATACTATTAAACTTAATTACATCAGGTCCCTCAAGGCTGCATTCTATCCATTCAAACCAAAATTATTGTTATTCCCTTGCATGACACCTCTTGGTGCCAGAAAAACTGTCTAATTGCTGGCTTCCTTTCCAATTAAATTCAGCATACTTTCCCTGAGAACCTGTATTCCCAGAGAAGTTATGACTGGAGCAGGTTAGAGACATATTGATTAAGCTAAAGCTCCCCTGTACTGCAGCAGTGATAGATCTGAAAAAGAAAAGTTCTTGGAAAGGATTTCACTTCTATTTCCTGCTTTGGATTATGCTGCGGCTGGGTCACCCATATGATAAATATAATTATCCCATACCTTCAAGAGGTTCTTTATGCTTGCCTTTTTAAGGAAGTTAATCTGTGATTTGCTACTGTGATATGTTATACTTTTTATTTTTTCCATCTTACAGTTGCTCAGAAGATTGTTGCCACCAGGAAAAAGCAGCAACTTTCCATAGGACCCTGCAAGTCATTACCTAACTCCCCCAGCCACTCCTCCGTGTGCTCCGCCCAGGTCTCTGCTGTGCATATCAGTCAGGTAAGGAAAGGAACTCCTGGGGACTGCCAGGCAAAGTCCATCACTAATGGAGTCCACAGGGTTTTCCCACACATTGTTTGCGACTGCTTACAAGTGGTCTTCCCCCTCTGCTTTCTGCTATGATCGCAGTGGTAAATAACAGCATGTTTGTAATTGATTTGACATTGCTTTCAGAAGCTGCTGTGGCCGACTGCTTTATTTTTTTTTTGTTATTTTATTGGGAATGTCCCTTTCCTGCTCTTCTTCCCCCTGCCGCTTGTGTTATGTTTCCTGCTGACCCGAGTCGGGCTGCTGGTCAGGAGCCAAGTTGTGTGAATGCTCTCTGTGTCGTTTTCAATTAGCTGACCTCGGTCCCGGTTCTTGGCGGCTGGGCCATTGAACGGTCGGTCGTTGGCCGACCTCCCTGGTTGATCTGAGTTTTGCACTTGTGTTAGAGAATACGGTTTCATTACAATTTCCTTCTCTTCTCCCTTCCTCCTGGAAGAAGTAATCCCCTTTCTGTGAGAAGGATGAAATCTGCCGAATTATTCACATAGGAACACCGAGGGCTGAAGATGTAAGGGGATGCTTGTTGAGGAAAATGCAGTGGCTGGCTTCTTTTGTTTGGCTCCCAAGCTGTGGATGAGCTTAGAATTCCTCGGTAGGGATAGCCCCTCTACTCATGTTCACAATGCTCTGCATCAGTTGTGACTCGCCACAGCCAAAAATGCCATTGTAGACCTGAGCCTCCCAGGAGGCACCAGCTCAAAGACCCTTCCCAGCCTGGTTCCCCACCTCTGACTCTCCTTCTGCCTGATCGATGTCCTTGCTCGTAAAAGGCACTTAAAACAGACCGTAGCACTCCAGGTATGGCCTGGCCATGGCAGAACCAATGGGTTGTATTCTCAAAGCCCTTCTAGATCCCAGGTTTCTCAGGCTCACGTGCCTCCCAGAAGAGGCACGACAACAGAATGTAAATGGGAATGAAGGAGGAGATGGGACTGCTTTGTAAAAACCACCCCTTTCTTAGGGCAGATAGCAAGTGTCCTCATGTTATGAAGAGAAAATAGCTTGCATTTCTGTATCGTTTGAAGGTTTGCATATACTCTCCTACTTGATCACCTTGGAGCCTCACAGGCCTGTGAGGAACGTGCTGATACCAAACTGTCTTACAAAGAAACAATCTGAGAAGGCTTAGGCCACTTCCCTGGAGTAACATAGGCAGAATCTGAACCCAGGTCCAGTGCCATAATGTACGAGTACAGGGAGGAAATGTCATGATCGCGTCCTCCCTCCTGGCTCAGGAAATCTGGTGGCCATTGGCCCCAACACCTGGTGTAGGAAGAGTGCTCTGGTTAGTGAGCCTTTATTGAGCACCTACTGTGTGCCAGGTACTGTGCTAAGTTCTGGGGAGATAGAAACAAAAAGGAAAAAGCCCCATCCCTCCAAAGGTTTGATTCTACTGGGAGGAAACTCCCAACATGTATTTATATACACAGATGCAAAATACATGCAAAGTCAAAAAGAAATAATTAGAATGAGGTGTGCTATTTTTATACCTGTTTGTATCAGGAAACTTGAAACTCCTCCCTCTCCTCCATTTTGATGCCATTAAATCTTATGTTGGGTTTAAAAGAAGGAGGGAAGGGCTTTGGTTTGAGAGACAAAGGTAAGACTTTCTTATCAAACTGTAGACATCAAGCCCCTTTGGTAGGGGAGGAAACTGAGGCCCACCTAAGTGACATGACTTGTCTGTAGCCTAGCAGGAAGTGACAAGAAGGAATTTCCTGCCTGCAGCCTGAGACCCCCCCCCACTCAGCACCCCTTGCACTGGTCTGGATCTTTTCATTCCTGAAAAACATGGAGGTGAAGTTGAGAATTTGAGAGGGAAGCTTGCCTTAGGCCCAATGGAGCCTTTTGTGAGGAGTGGAGATGTCTTGGGGTTAAGCGGCCATGAATGGCCTATGGGTGTGGGGGAGGGGCAGTCAGGCCAGTCTGGACCTGAATGTCCCTGCTGTGAATCTTGGCAAGACTCTCCATCCCATGTCAGAGCCCCTTCATCTGCACTGATCAAATCTCAGCCCGTCCATAGAGCAGAAGCTCCTGGAAGACAGGGCCTGTGTCTCCTGGTGGCCATGGTGTCCCCAGGGCCCATCCTAGATGCTAAACAGATGCTTGTTGAATGACTGAGTGAATGCCTGCATGAAGACCCAAGCTTGCTTGGACCAAGCACCTCACTGATGGATGCGCCTGGTTTTAATCATTGCAGACGAGTAATGGAGGAGGGAGCTTGAGTGATTATTCATCCTCCGTCCCATCCACTCCAAGCACCAGCCAGAAAGAGCTCCGCATCGATGTCCCTCCCACAGCCAACACTCCGACGCCTGTCCGCAAGCAGTCCAAGCGGCGATCCAACCTGTTCACAGTGAGTGTCAACCCCCAAAAGAGCCAGGGTGTGTGCTTTGGAAGGCCTGGCATCTGAGTGCCAGTCGCCACGTGGTTCCATCCTATTGGCTGAATCAGTCCAAAGGAAAGGACCATTCATGGAGTCATGAGGCCCTTAGAAAACCCCTCCCTTGGTTCATTAAAAAAAAAATGGAAACCAAAGCCAGTGAATGGCTTAATATAGTGTTGGTGGGTTTTGAATTTTTTCTCCTGAAGCCCTGATTTTTAATAACCCCAAAATGTGACCACCACAAATTCCCACTGGAGATATTTGCTAAGCAGAGGCCCTCAACACAATCTCTCAAGTCTTAAGACCTTGTCAGGCCAACTACCTCCTTGATTTCATTCAACAGATTTCATCTGATGTTACACCGTCCTTGAGGACCATGGTGCCTCACAATCCCCAACATGATGCCTCTGCTCCTCAGGGAAGGGCTAGGGATCCATAGGGACTGCTTCTTCCCTATCCCAAGGACGTGGAGAGGGCCACTATCCTCCTAGCCCCAGTGGCACGGGCATCTGAAGTCATGTGGTTTCCTAAATCTGCTACTGTTCAGGACCTTTCCAAGTTCAGATCCATCCAATTCAATTTGGCAGGCATTTCTTAAGCTCCTACTGTGTGTCAGGCACCGTTTGAAATACAAGGGATGCAAAGACAGAGAGATGACAGTCTTTGCCCTGGGACTTTATAATCTCCTGGCCGAGGGGAGGCTCACAGGGTAAATAAGAATGACTCTGAATGGCCCATGGGCAGCCCTCACAAACAGCCACATGAAGTTGGTGCTGTCATTATAGAGAGGTCAAATAAATGTGGAACAGATTCCCAATCAAAACACTGGGTAAGGAGAAAGAGGGGCACAGAGGAAAAAACTCTAGAAAGAAACAGTGCTCAAGCTGCCTCCCACCCCAGAGGTGGAGGGAAAGCAGTCAAGTGCGCCAGGCCAGGCCTGGGCAGAGACAGGTGAGAGAGGCCCACTTTGTCTGGAGTGCACAGCGATGCAGCCTCTCTTTTTGGCTTGGAAAGAGGCTGGAGCCAGGGTGTGGAGGGGCCTCTAAATGCCAGCCTTAGGAGCTGGTGTTTCAACTACAGGCAAGAGGGAGCCACCAGACATTCTTGAGCATGAGTGGATGTGTTCTTGGCTGTACTGACTTTCAGAAGCAATAACCATTTCTTCAAGGTCAGTTCAAGCTGGCAGGAAATAGAAAGACAGACATATAGATAGGATAGATAGGTGGGTGGATGGATGGATGGATGGATGGATGGATTTATGGGTGGGTGGATAGATAGACCTATAGACAGGATATAGATGGATAGATGAGTGGGTGGATGGATAGACATGTAAACAGAAAATAGATAGATGGATGAATAGATAGGGTAAATAAAGTAAATAGATAAGAGTAGATAGGAGAGAGAGAGACAGAAAGACAGGGAGAGAGAGGGAGAGAGAGAGAGAGAGAGAGAGAGAGCCAGTCCATGAGAGCAAGTGAACTTTTATCAAGCTCTGATGCAGATTCAAGCAGGCCAAACAATCCCTGACCTCCAGGAGGTTATATTGTGTTGGAGAGAGAACATAGGGAAGGAGAGCTGGAAAGGAGGTGAGGCATGCATGGTCCAGAGAGGTGGGGAAGTCTCTCTCCAGGCATGACCAGAAGAAAACTCCCCAGGCAGAACCCAGAATGTCTCCAGCGCTGGCGTCTGTGTTGTTGGTGAATTATAGTCTGAGTAGAAATGACATGCCAGGAAGTGAGGCTTGGATTTTGGCAGGTTTCGTTCAAAGTTCTGGGTCTTGTTTAAAAAAAAGTTAAATGTACCTCCTGGAACTTGGGAAAGATAATAAGAGAGACAGGAAGGGAAGAAGAATCCTTATGCACTGACTGGGACCCAGTGCTTTCTCCATTTGTTCATTAAACTGGCCCCACCCCACTGCAGTGTGGGGACCCTAGCCCTTCCTCTTCAGGGCCTCCATGAAGCCCAACTCTCCAAACAAGAGTCCTTGGAGGGCCAGAAGTGCTCTCAAGCTTAGCAGGATCCTCCAAGAAGAGCCTTATGGGTGGTAGATGGGGTTATCTTGGTCATCCTGCATTCTGAGTGGGGCCCCCTCCTCTCCCTGAAAAGCAGTTTGTAGTGGAGTTGACTAGCTCATGTAACATCCAATGTACCTTCTGTCCATTAACTACTCTTTCCCTGATTGTAAGAATAAGGTGGGAAGGAGGAAGAGGATCCCAGCACGTCTAGTTCAACTAAACTTTTGTGGAAAAAAGCCTGACTTTCAAGTCAGTGGGAAAGGGATAAGGGTGAGCAAGGGATGGGGGTAGGAGAGGAGAGCTGTCATGAGGAAGCTCCATCTGCCAATGAAAGTCAATCTCCGCACCCCCTGCCCCCAAAGTGGGCTTACTTCTCAGGCCACCGTTTGGGTAGTCACACGGTCAGCACATTCAGAGGCAAGACTTGAATTGAACTTTGGTTATGCCTCTCAGAGTCAAAGGACTTAGTGTCCAATTCCACTTTTCACTTAGCACCAGGATGACCTTGGCCAAGTTATCTCCAGTCTCTAGCCTCAGTTTCCTTATTTGTAAAACTCAAGGGTTGACCTAGAGGGCCTCCAAGGTTCTTTCTTAAGTCTCAATATGAGAACTCTTCCAGCGCTAAGGCCATTTCTCGGTGTGGTAGTCACTGTGCTTGATCCTGAGGATGCCAAGGACAAAAGTCCTTGTCTGATGTACAGTGAGAAGTCAGTACCAAATGTCTGCCTAGTAAAGCAAATGTGGCAGGGCTGGAACTAGTCATATCTGGAGGAACCAGGGAGGGCTTCCTGCTGGAGGTGGCTCTTAGGCTGAGACTGGAAGGAGGCTCCATCTTCCATGGCGTCATCCTGGAGTAGGCAGATGCGGGGCTCTGCTCTGTTAATGTGGCCATTCAGTTTGGGAGAAATGGCCAAATACCACAATGATCTGGAACTAGAATCTTCTGAGAATTGCCTGAGAATCATCAGCAGAATGGTGGCATGACCAAACAGCAGAACAGTGGCCAGCCCTGGCTCCTGTTGGCCAATAGCATGCGTTGATGGAAAATAAAAATGGCAGGGTGTGTGTTTGAGCATGCATGTGAATGTATGTGTCTGTATGAGTGTGAGTATCATATGTGAATCTATGAGTATATGTGTATGTGTTTATATAAGTGTACATATGGATGTGAGTGTGTATGAGTGTGTGCGTGAGGATATGTGTATGTGTCTAAGAGTGTGGCAGGTTATTGGTGTATAAGTATGTGTGAGTGTGCGGGGATGTTTCTGTATAAATGTATGTATCCGAGTGTAAGTGTGTATGAGTGTGTGGGTTGATGTATATATGAGTAGATAGGAAGGTGTGAGCATGTGTGGGGATAAATGTGTATATGTGTCTGTATGAGTGTATATGAGTGTGCATGGGATGTGTTTGATCATGAGTGTGTGTCTGTGTGAGGGTATAGATGCGTATGTGTGTGTATGTGTGTAGGAATGGATATGAGTGTATGTATGTTTGTGTATGGAGTGTGTGTGTGAATGTGTGGGGATATGTATGTGAGCAAGAGTGTGTCTGGGTTTATGTGTGTGAGTGTGTGTGTGTGTGTGTGTATCCAAGTGTGTGTGCATGTGTTGAGTCATAGGAGAGCCTGGCTGGCCCCGTTCCCACCACTAGATGTCAGTGCCATCCAAGTCACTGAGCAGGGAATGGCTGTGGGAAGGTCAGCCTTGGTGGCCAATTGTCACTGGGCTTCCTGAGCCTTGTGCAACCTCAGGGCTTGGTAGTTGAGCCACAGACCATGGAGCTGCATCCCCTCCACATGGGCCTGCTTCCTCCTGTTGTGGCCAGTCACAGCCCATCCTTTGTGGTTATTGGCCGTATCCTCCCATAGATCAGGGGTTTCTGCCTCGTTTCTGCCTGATGTTGCCTGGATGCTGGGAGCCCGGGACCTCCCAGCAGTCATCATTACTTGCCCTCCCGGCCCTTCTTTTATATTGAAATTATTTCTCTTTACTTATGTGATTGTGATGTCTGATGATGGAGCAGAGAGTAAGCAGCTAAGGTCCCGTCCATCTGGTGACTGGGACCCCCGCGCCACCAAGGAAGCAAACCGTGACAGTGCCTTTCTTAGAGATCCCAGGATGGGCTCCCTGTCCACTGAGGAGCAAACACTGCTGCCACCAAGTCCTGTAGATTTCTCACTAAGTGGGGCCTCCCAAGGGCACCTTACCTACCATCATATCTTATTGTCCAACTTTGCCTTTGTCCTTCCCAGTGACCCCAGATTTCTTTACCAAATCCTCATTTTGGGGGAAGGCTGCCCCGCTGTCAGTCCTGGAACAATCTAGTTTATTTCAAGTAAATATTTATTTGGTTAACTGATTAAATTAATTAATTTGATTAAATTAATATTAATCGACTGATAGGTTGAAAGAGCCGTATGGCATAAGGGGGTACCTCTTGAAGAAGAAACCGTTCGTAGGGAAGCTGCTGACCTGTCCTGGTGGAGGGAACTTGTTCCCCCTGGAGTTTCCTATGTTCAGGAAATCACTGGATCTGCCCATCTCCCTAGCTTCATCCCCATTTTAAAAATTCATTTTATTTTTATGATGAACTTTATATATAAACCCCAAAGGAAACAAACATTTCCATATACATGGTGAAACTGAGGTCTGTGAGATCTCAGCTCTAAATTATGTAGAGTTTGCTTTCCTTTTTCAGTATAAAATAAAATAAACGTGGATATTCAGACCTGTCCTAATCTCTGTAGGTTGAAACAGAGAAGCAACAGGCTGTAGTGAATGGAGCTCTGGCACCTGGAGTCACAAAGAGCCAGGTTCCAGGTCAGCCTCTAATACTTGCTGTGTTACTGTAGCCAAGTCATGAACTCCAGCAAGTCTCTTAAGACCATGTACAGAATCATAGGAGGATAGAAGCGGGGTAGACTGTTAGTGAGTGTAGGGCATCCCATCACCCCTCAAAGATCCTCATTGTATTCATACCAACATTCATGTTTTTAACTTTTTTACTTGATGAGAGATTTCTCTAAGTAATTATCTATTTTTTCATATGCTGCCCCTATCTGCGCAGAAGAAACTTTGGCCATGACATCATAGGCAGTTGTCCAGTGTCTGTCAGTGTCAAATATGGCCTCCAACATCCATTGGGTGACCCTGGACAAGTCGCTTCTCTGCTTTCTACCTCAGTTTCCTAAGCTGTAAAATGGATATTGTGATGATACCTCCCTCTCAGGGTTGTTCTGAGGATAAAATAAGTTAATGTTTATAAAATATTTTGTAAACCTTAAACAGCTCTATCAAAATGCTATTGGTGATGATTGCACAGTTAGTATGTATCATATTGTTAGTTTGTGTTGCGTAATTTATTAATTAAGCTATAATTAGACAAATCAAGAATCATTCATTCAAGAAGTGCTTTTGCTGTCCAGTGAATGCTATGCCAGAAACTGGGGATAGGAAGGCAAAAGTGATTCCTTACCCTCAAGTAGCTAATGTTCTATCAGGGAAAACAGTGTGTGTCTACATTAACAGCCTTGTGGAGAAGGTGGCGCTAGACATCTGCTTGGCTGTTTGATTTTTAACGAGGCAGCTTAGCCCAGTAAAAGCACCATGGGTTTTGAGCCAGAGGACCTGAATTCAAATCCTACCTCAAGCTACTTTTGACACATAGTGATTCTGGGCTACTCTTCAGCCTCACAGTCCTCCAGACAGCAAGTGGCAGAGTCTATGCCAGTTTACTTGGATAGAGCTTCCTCCTCTGGCAACTTCCTCACTTATCGATGAAAGTACAGATTTTGTCCCTGGGCATCAAAAACTGGGCAGACATGAAGGAAAAAAGTGATAGTCCCTGCCACCAGAGATCTTCCATTCGAGAACTCTTCAGGTAGCTTCTATGTACCTGCTGAGAGGCAAAGACAGAAAGGAAAGGTGGAAGGGCTCCTATTGCCCAAAGGGACACAGCCCTTCCACTGGGCTTTGGCAGAAGCTTTTTATTCCAGTATCACACACTTTGATTTGAAGATGATGCTGTTGACATAGTGACTCTGTATATACACATGTGACTGCCTCATGCACCGGCTGACCTGCAGTTTTTCTCCACTTGGGAAGTGTGGGATCGGTTATTTGTCCTTGGGGATGCCTATCATTGCTTTACAACATCCTGGCCAAGAATAGGCAGGTGCCATGCCCTGTCATGCCCATGGTTCTTTTGTCATCATGTCACCGATATAACCAAAAATTGATCCATAATCCTGGAAGAGTCTTGGAATTTCAAGATTGGACAGACCTTGGTGGCCATCTGGTCATTCATTATCACCTCACCAAGAATCCACTCTCCCACAACCCTGACAAGTGGTTACCCACCACCTGCTTGGGTTATTCAACTAGACAAATATTTATTAAACTCTTAGGAAGGAGACATTGCCTCAAGAGTCAGAGGTCCTGGGTTCAATCTGGCCTCAGACATTCCCTAGCTATGTGGCCCTGGGCAAGCCACTTAACAGTTTATTCTCAGTTTGTTCATCTATAAAGTAGAGAAAATAGTAGTACCTCCTTCACAGGGCTGTTCTGAGGATCAATAAAATGAAATGTGCAGAGTATCGTGTAAACCTTAAAGTGCTATAGACATGATATTATTAGCTATTAATGTTATTAGGCAACAGATGTGTGTATAAATACAAAATTAATTCAAGACCATGAGCTAGCAATAAGGGATCAGGAAAAGCTTGTTGTGTGAGGTAGTGCTTGGGTTGAGTTTTGAAAGAAGGGAAGAGAGAGAACCTTCTATCACTATCTGTGCCAAGGCCTGACGCCTGGAAATGGAGGTCTACAGGGAAGGGGAGCCCATCCTCTTACAGATAGCTCTTTCCCAATTGGACCAAAAAGTGGGATTGACCAGAGAGTGTGATTTTCTGAAACTTGCCATTTAATTTCATTGTACAGTTTGGCATCCATGTCCGTTAAATGAAGCTGAGGAAAAACCCTATCCTGATAAAGGGAAGTCAGTACAATACACTTCAAAAACCACACTCTTGCCAGAGAAACAGAACCCAAGGTTTTCCTCATGTGCTCGTTTTTAAGTAAAAGAAAAATGGAGACCCCTCTAAAGGCTGGGTTCCCACCATTGGTGCAACCTTCAGAGCCTGAGTGACAAGAGGAGAATGACCTCTTTATTTAATTGGATAGGGGCTCTTGTGTGCCTCCCATCTGTATCCCTTGAACTCAGCACAGAGCCTGGCACCTATACAGGCTACATCAGTGGGATTTTGTTGTAGTTGTTGATTCCACTGGACAATATCTCAGGATATCTCCAAATCACTGTATGTAGATAATTTATATGGAGAGTCCATCTAGGCCTTCCTAATTACTTGGGGAGAAAAAAAGTTTAAAACCAAGATTGACAAGAGATGAGCCTTGTGACAGGCCTCTCATCCACTTTCCAAGGCCTCAGTGTCTTGGGCAGGTCAGTTCTGGGAGTGTGGGCTGGTGCTGACCAGCCGCCTGGTGCTCCTTTGCTATCTCTCTGCTTCTGGTCTGTCTTACAAGTCCATAACTACGAATTCGGTGGGTAATAGTTCTCACTTTCTCATATGTGTGACTGGTGAGATCTCATTTTACAGTGAAGTCTACATTTAGACCAAAGTGACAACTGTCTTTGTTCAAGAGTGCCACTTGTCCCACCTGTGACCTATTCTAGCTGTGTGACGTTAGACCAATCCCTTAACCTGTCTATGCCCTGAGCATGTCTCTCTAAGAAGATAAACTGGAGAGTGAGTGGTGGTCTGCTTTGGTGAAAGACATCCTTGGTCTGGAGCCCCTACAAGGGATAGAGTCACAAGTCTGGTCAAACAAAACTAAACAAAAGGTAGCATTTGTGAAGGACGTGCCCTGGCAGGGCATGTGCCACATGGGCTGGTGTGCAGGGCAGTGAAAGGTTGTTTTGGGGTCATTTCTTTTTGGTTATGGAATTCTTTTTTTACCCAATATCATCAACCCCATGATGCCAGAATAGAGTCTTAACTTAGTTCTTCAAATTCGAAAAACCGGTGTATTTACTGTTGCTATTGTTTCCTTCTTTGGTGTACAGGAATTGGAGTGGCAGGGGTGGGGGGGCTGGGTCCCATTGACAAAGTTCAGCAGAAGAAATATACTGTCCAAGGTATATTGAACACCTACTGAATGCCAGATGACTGTATACAATCAACTTCTCCAACATGGCTGGAGAT
Source organism: Potorous gilbertii (assembly GCA_028658325.1). NCBI lineage: Eukaryota > Metazoa > Chordata > Mammalia > Diprotodontia > Potoroidae > Potorous > Potorous gilbertii. Next base: position 293,298,878 of record CM053770.1, on the reverse strand, counting down.
AATTCAATAAATAAATAAAATAATAAAATAAATAAAACTCAATAATTCAAAAATAAGTTTATGTGAATAGATTCATATTATGCATTTTACCACTTTTCAAGGAATTGGGGGGAAGGGATCACTCAACCTTAAAACCACACTGAAGAGATTTTGTTCTCTCCTCTTCAACCTTGTGGTCATCATAAATTCAGTCTAATTTGACAGGCGTTTAATATGTACCTACTGGGTATTGAGGATGCAAAGATTTTTAAAATGGAGCCATTCTGATCCCCTAGTAAGAGCTTACATTCTTTTGGGGACTAGGGGTGGGTGAGATACACACAGAGAAGGGTAATTTAAAGCAGTGTGAGATAAGGGTCAGGGAGCTTTTCAGATAAAGGATCCAAAGCAGACTACAGGAGAGAGAGAACAAGTTGGTGGAGGGACTTTCCAAACTGGAAGTGTCCAACCATCCTTTCCCTTTCCCTCTTTGTCCATCTGTGACTCAGACTCTGTGTGTCTTTGTCTCCTTCATGCCCATGGACACATACCCTGAGAAAGTCACCAGTTTGGGCCAAAATCAAACCAAATTGTCCCTTCCTTTGCCTTCCCTCGGGAGTAACATTCTGGTTTTATTCTTTGTTTAACAAGTCCTCTGCCCCTTCCTAACTCGTCCTTGGCTCTGGCTCCGAATAAGGGTCTGGGTATTGATCACAACAAGCCTCTGAATCTAAAGCCTCCACCAGTCACTCCCCCAGTCACTCCGAGTCTCACTTGGCACTGCCAGCGTTTCTCCTATCACCTTGAACTGGGTTTCATGAGCTTTCTCACCACCATCGCACCGGACACCACGACTCCCTCCATTTCATATATCATCTAAGATTTGAAAAGCACATGAAAATGTTTCCCCATTTTCAATATTGCGTGAGTAATGTTCCCATTGAAAAGTAATGGAGTGAAGTTGTCACTTGTCAGGGAGGTTATTAAGGAGGACGAGTCCCAGATCTTTCTCTCATAATAAAATAAATCTGTCAGAAAATCATTTTGCACACACGTTCTCATGCCGTAAAAGACAGGGCCCTGAGATGGGGGCACTCCTTACGGTTTGCTTTAAGTAAACTCATTGTGTATTTCCTCGGTTCCATAAAGGAAAAAGTGGTTGTTTCATTCAGCAAAACCGACATGCCGAGAAACCGCAGCTCTCACTCTTGGCCTCTGAGCCCCCCTGATCCTCGCCACGTTGCCTGAAGGATGCTTCCTCTCACGATTTCTATTTATTTAGTTCAGAACAGAATCAGACACAGACTTGACTTTGAGGTTGCCACTTTCTCACCTCCCCAAAGCAATAAAAAAAATTAAATGAACCTGTGACTAATCAAGGGCGTGCCATTAAATTGCCTTGCCAAGCCGTTAATAGAATTTTAAAGTCATTTCAACATTAATTAAATATATAAATCGATACAGCAGGTTTTCCAAATCTGAAGTTCGAACTCTCTTTTTTTTTCCTTCCTTGTTACTATTAATGGAGGCTTGGAAAATGCCTTTTCCTGTTGGGCGTTACTTTCCTATATGGTCCATTGGTTTCCAGTAATTGAATTTTGAACTCTTAAAAAAAAATTAAAAGATAATTTTGTGGTGGGGTGGCGGGAGAGAAAAATGGAGCTCTGTTCCAAGGCCCAAGTCGGTGGTTTCAGGATGTGCACCCAAATCTGTATTTTCAGAGCATGTTCTCCGTGGGGGAGGGCCCCATCTAGGAACTGCTGCATTTCTCCGATGGCTAACTTTTCTTTTCTCTGCAGTCTCGTAAAGGGAGCGACCCAGACAAAGAGAAAAAAAGCCTGGAGAGTCGAGCGGACAGCATTGGAAGTGGCCGTGCAATTCCAATTAAGCAGGTACGTGGCTTTTCCCCCTCCCTGTCCTTTTTTTTTGCTTTCCATCGGAGCCACACCTCAGCCTGACGCTCGCTGGAGGATGCTGGGTCTGTGAGCCGACGCGTGTTTGATGTGTTCTGTTGATGAATGTGGAAGTCACTCACTTGACATCAATTAGGAGAGGTTCCTGTGTGTATTAAAATGGGATCATTAGAATAAGAAGAGGGAGAATGTGGCAACCTAGCCTAATGAAGTACAGTCTGCCCGCTCACATATGGAGGGCTTGGGGAGGCTGAGCTGCCTTCAAAGGCTGCCTTTGTGGCCGGCCTTTGATTGGGCCTTGCGCTAAGCCTGGCGAGGCTGCTCGTCCATGGGGGTAAATCAGAGCTTGGTACAAGGGCCCCTTGTGATCCAGCCTCCGCCTGATGCGGCCCTCGCACACGGACATCTGAACACCGTTTCAGGCTGGTCTGTAACAGCGAGGCAATTAGTTGTGATAATCTAAGCCCGTGTGTCAGCTGTGGGCCCTTGTTTGTAATTTGCTAATGAAGGAATTGTAACTTTGATTAGGCTTGGGTTCATTTAGACCTTATTATATCGGCGCACATTTACAGCTGTAATGGGGGGCCTTAATTAAACTTCCTCATTACACAACAGGATTTGGAGTGGAGGGTTTGTTTTGGCCTGGGTGGCTTGCCTGGCCCAAGGTTTCATTAGCCTCAAAATTGGAGGCAAAATGGCCCGGAAGGATGCGTGTTGTTTCTTAAGCGAGATCGTCCTTTGGTCAGGGGCCGCTTAGCAGAAAGACAAAAATAAATAGGTCCCAAGGCTGGTGCTGGTCACTCTCTCAAAAGCAAAATAAGGCTGGAGGGGGGGTGCAGAGGGAGTCATTCATCCTGCAGCAAAAAGTGACTAATGGACCTGATATTTCTTGTTCTATTAAGCCGGAAAAGGGGGAGAGAAAGAATGGAAAAAAAGGAAGGATAAAAGAAGGAAAGGGGGGAAAAGGAAGGAAAGGAAGGAAGAAAATGAGAGGGGAAGGAAGAAAGGGGGAGGGAGAGAAGGAAGGAGTGGAAAGGATAAAGGGATCAAGATAATGAGAAGTAAACAAGAGAGCAAGGAGGAAGTAAGGGATAGAGAGAAAGAAGAAAAGGAAGAGATAATAAGGAAGAGAAGGGTGAGTGAGGAGAAAGGGGAAAGAGGAGAGAAAGAAGAAAGAGGAAGATCGTGAAGGGAAGAAGAATGAAAGGGGGTGAAGACGAGGGTTTGCCTCTTGGCCGTTCTGTCTGAGGCTCATTCTCACCATTCCCGGTTCTGCTGTCGCCTAGTGCACTTCCCTCAGAGCTGCTTCTCATCCCTCTTTGAGCAGAATGCTTAATGTGGCTAGGAAACGACTTCTGGCCTCTTTAACTTCTCTTGGGACCCAGCGATGTTCCATGTCCACAGCTCGAAAGGAGGGAGATTGAATGTCCATCTCTGTATTAGGAGGAGGCAGCCTGTGACCTCATGGGAGAGCATAGTCTTTGGGCTCATAGTTAGGAGCCCCAGCAGACCTCCCCCTCCAAGGGCAAACCTTGAACTTGGGAGACTGACAACATCTAGTCAAGGGCAAACCACTGCCCTTCCTCCCGGGTTTCCTCTAACGCTGCATCCTAGGGGGTCAGCCAAGAAAACTGGCATTTTATCAGGAACCACAGCAGCTCTAACGAGCTTCTGAAGTGGGGATTTTACATCGTGAGGAATAGCTCAGAGCCCACATTATAAAAGGGACCTCTCTCTCCAGCAAGCTCTGTTCTATGGCAGCATTTTGGTCGAAAAGATGTTTTACCCTCAAACCTCCCCTCCGCACCCCCTGGAATTTATTGATTCTTTCTTCTCACCTTCTTGTCTCTTTATTCTTTTAACTCCCTTTCTCTATAGACCTTTAAAATACATATATTTGTAAGTATCTAGGGGGAAAGAAAGAGAGAATATTTGCATACATGCACACAGCTGTCAAGCCACTTTATATTTGAATGATTTTTTTACTATACTTAACTCCTTTCATTTTTGAAATTGATATCAAGCAATGTATTCCTTTTATCTGGCAAAACTTAATACAATGCATTACCTCAATTCTGGTATTTAACTTAGCGGAAACGCTTATTAATATTGGCAATGCTTCGCGACTTGAGCAGCGTAAGGCTGTGATTTAATTGAAACCTTAACACAATTTTGTACACAGTTAATTTGCAGAGGACACTTCCTTTTCCCAGCTAGATTTCCAATATATGCGGGGATTGGAATAGACTGTCAGGCGTAAAATGAGTATTATACAGTCCCTGAAAGCCTTTCCGTCGTCGATTTGCAGAGTAATCTCAGTCCAAGTCCAAGTAGTGACAGACCTGGAGGCGTCTCTTCCGAATGTCACGTGCAAAGGCAGTGGGCCCCAGAGCACTGGACTTGGACACAGGGCATTCTGAGGTCCCGTCTTATCTCTGTCCATCATCAGATGCAAGACCCTGGACAAATCACTGCCCCCTGTAAAGTGAGGGTCATTGTTGTTGTGACAACCTATTAAGTTTGATGTACAGGAAGAGCTTTCCAAACTTTAAAATTCCATGAAAATATCAGTGGTGGTAAGAGGATGGCAGGCAGCCCAGCCTATGACAAGAAACTATCCTTTTTTTCTTTTTTCTTTTTGAAAATAAAATTTGTATTAATACTTTTGTATCTCACCTGCAGTCCCCAATATGATTCTCCCTCATCCTTCCAGGGAGCCATACCTTATAAGGTAGGACAGAAAAGGAGAGAAACAACAGATATACATATATACATATATATATATATATATATATATATATATATATATATATATATATATATATACACCAATATATAAAAAAGAAAGTCAGCTGTTACATGCAGTGAGTGTCCAGGGCTATCCTGAGGTTCTGTATATAGAAGCCCCCAAACGAGGAACTCTACAGTGGGAATACCATGGCCTTCTCCTTGTTCCATTTCAGTGACCTCATCAGTGAGATCAGGAACCTGAAATGGATCACTGAGATCTCTTCCAGATATGATGTTCTAGGGTTCTAGGGCAGGAAAAGCTCAAACTTAGTTTCTAGGTGGAATTCTAAATTCACTTCTCTTGGTTTCTCATTTTGGAGACTGCCTTTTATAGGAAGCTCAATCTCTATGATGTTTAGAAATGGCTATTTTATTTATAGATATGCCCATCATGGTAGATTTGACTTCAGAGGCCTGGAGGTCAAACCTCACTCTTCCGCCGTTACTGTCTGTATGGCCTTAGGGTCTCAACTTCCCTCTACTGCAAAATGAGGGTCTTGGTTTCACCAGATCATCTATAACGTCTCTTCTAGATCTGAATCGATGAGTCTTAAAGCCCATGAGCATGTGTCTCTTTACATTGCCTGTGTAAGCAAAAAAGATTATGCAGGGAAAGTGTTTGTATCCATGGGAGCTACTCATCATCATATATCAACCCGGAAGCATTTAGTAAGCACCGACAAGGGACCAGGCACTGGGGATACAAGTAGAAGGGATGAGACAATCCTGTGCACAAGGAACTCCCATTCTTCTGGGGGAGTCTGCTAGGGCATAGAAAAATAAAGACAGCATCCGAGGAAAGTGAATAAATTTAAATGTACACAGAGTTCACCAATACAGGTGGGTCTGGGAGAGAGGATGCTAGTAACAGGTTGTTACACACTCAATAGAATGGAAGCAGGAAAAAGGAGGGCTCTTTCTCTGGTCCTGTTTGGGATTTTGTTTCGTTTTGTTTTGAATTTTGTTTGTTTATTTTTATCCTTCCCTTTCTATCTGGTAATTATATTAGGGTTAGGAATTAGGGTGAAGGTTAGAGCCCTTTCCCCGTCCTCTCTTGTCACCCTAATATATACTCACCACCTAGCACATTTGCTATCATCCTGAAGGATCTAGACAGAGCAGAGAGGGACCTTACTGGACCTTGAGCCCAGCTGGGAGCCAGGACCCAGCGAGGTGAAATGACAACCCCAGAATCACACATCTGGACAGCGGCAGAGTCAAGATGCACCTGTTAAAAGGCGAGTCTTCAGATAACTATAGATAAGATTGAGAAACATTGTCTCCAAATTTTTGCTATAGTCAATTGAATAACCAAATTGTAGTAAGAAAATTTTTTTAAAATTTGCTCTTTATTTGAAGGTACTTTTAAAGGGATTTTGGAAACAAACTTGGAAGTATTGACTGTCTGAGTCACACCTTCTGAATTCCCCAAATCCCACATTTGTAGTTGAAGAGAGCACAGGAGTGGATGTACTTTGGGCTCCCACACAGGCAGCTCAGCACCTGCCCAGAGAATGGCTGGTTCCTCACTGGGGAAGGGCAGTTGGACCCTTTACTGTCACATCTGTCTCCCTCCTCTCAATTCTCTGTCTTGAACCATCGAGAACCATCTCTTGCCATGGGCAGCCTGTTGTTCCTGGGCTGTCCCTGGGTCTTGTGACTGACTTCCTCTTATTTCACTGGGGGCCTTGTCCAGGTCCCAACACAGCTGCCATCAATCTGCCAGTGCACTGATAGCGTGTGTGCAGTGCGCTCAGCAATGGGGCACGGCACCAAAGGTAAAGCCAGGTTGAATTTTCCAGGCTTTTCCCCATAGAGTTTATCCATTCTCATTCTTTCTCTGAAGGAGTGGAGGTGTCTTGTCCCAAGTTAGAAATGGGGGTCAGCCATCATGAGGGGTGGCACCAACCTCACAGCCTCTCCCCCAATCCTCCCTCTACCTGGCAAAGAATTTCCTGTCATCACTGACTACAGGTGGACCTTGGTAGTGATGTCCCTCTCTGGTCACAGCAGCTTTGCTGTGAGAATCGAGGGCTGGTACTAATGCCCCATTGGGGGAGTGGAACAGAGAAAGCCCCACCCCTGCCAAAAAATAAGTGTCAGGTTGAACAAGAAGCATGTTCAAAAAATGTTATAAAATTAGAATTGGAAGGAAGCTCAAAAGTCATCTGACCCAACTCTCATTTTGTAGATGAGGGAACTGAGGCTCTGGGCTGGGCAGTGACTCCCAGGTCACATGGGCAATCAGCAAACTCATAGATTTAGAATTAGGCCTCAAACCCTTCTAGTCCAGACAGCTTCATGGTGCGGATGAGGAAACTGAGTCCTGGGAGGACAAGGGATTTGTCTGGGCTCCCAAAGGAAAAAATGAGCCAAGCCAGGATTTGGACCCTTGTCTAAATACTCTAATCCCAAACAGCCACCTGGCCAAGTACCTGAGAGTGACATCACGAGCTGGCCAGATGAGCAGTGACCTTCCAACGGGAGCTTCCCTCCTCCCAGTAGTCTTACTTATCCCCTGGCTGGCGATTTCATCACCACTTGTCTTGGTTTTGTTTTACAGAAAGCATGTTTGCCATTTTCCCCCTTTTTTTAAATCTGGAGATTTCTTCCCTGGAATACAACTGTCCCTCTTTCTAGGGGGCGATTTCCTTGCTGGCTAACTTAAATATTACAGAGGGGCAGGATAGAGAGTGAGGAGAAGGGGGTGATGAGGCAGCTGGCCATGCTCTCCTTCCTTGGCAGGGCCTTTCCAAATAAAAATGTGGAAAAAAAGGCCCCAACAAGAAAAATAAAAGCCAGAGGTTCAGCTCAGCGGTGAGTGGGCTTGTCATGTATTAATTTTTCATTGCTGTGGAGAATTGTACATACATAATCACTTGATTGCAGTGGGAGTTGGCGCGCTCCTATGGTGTCATTTGCATAAATCTTGTTAAGTCAATGGCAGTTAATGAAGTACAAATGAGCCTGGAGAAGGTGACATGCAAATTGTGGGTGGCAGATGGGAGGTCTGTTTTGGGGATGGCAGCTGGGTACTCTCCTTTCTTTCTTTTTCGGGGGTATTTGTATGTGTGTGTTCTAATCTCAGGATGTCCATGGAGTGACACATCTTGGGGCCCTGGAATCATCGTCCCCTTGGGGAGGTTTTTGTCCATCCATCTGTCTGTCCACCCCCACTCGGGGATTTTTCACTGCTTCTGATATATTTTGGTCTACACTCATCAGAAGCATCTGCAGCTACCAGAGCCCAAAGCTCCCCTTTCTCTTCTTTGAGGGGCAGAGGAGATCTCATTCTTCTAGACGGCTTTCTGCACCTCGATCTGTCCAGATTGTGCCTGGTCTTGATGTGTCTTCCTGTCTTCGTGCCGCCATGCCAGGGAAGCCCCAGAAATACCTAAAGAATTTCAAGAGCACAGGGAGGGATTTCATTCCCCCCTCCGAATCAAATATATCACTCAAATTCTGGTTTTGGTTTTTGGCAAATTGGATGTGTTTGACTGAATCCAGGTCCTCAATTTCATGCAGGAATTTTTGGGGCAATCCCGTAAAACCCAACCCCAGGGAAGGCCGTGACAGTTTCCTCTGACATGAGCATACGTTTCTGTGATGCCTGAAGGTTCGCAGAGAGCTTTACAAGTATTATCTCATTTGGTCCTCACAGCAACCCAGTGAATAGGATAACCTTATTGTTAGCTTCGCTTTACAGATGAGGAAACTGATTCTGCCCAGGATCATGCAGTGATTATTGGAGGCAGGATTTGAACTCAGGTCTTCCTGACTGCCAATCTAGCGTTCTGTCCCAGCATAATTCCCAGGCCCCTCACAGTGTCCTTTGCTCTGCCTTTTTTCCCCCCAATAGGGTACAGGGGCAGCAGACCTTTAGGGAGTATAAAGGTCATACCCTGCATCCTCCAAACTTTCTAAAGTATTTGTTTTTCATTTTTGAGAAGATCAAAAACACCCCATTCTTGAGGTGGGGTGGTACACTGGCTGGGGTGACAGTGCTGAGCTAGGTATCTCCCCATTTCTTGGTGTCAGGAGAATTCCAAATCATTCTCCTTATTTAGCAGGCCAGACACAGAATCAGGGAGCCTTTATCTTTGCCAGTTCTGTCTGTGAACCCTAATGAGTTAATTCTGCGCAGTGCCTTGCAGGTTCTATGGCACTGGGGCCGACCCTGGATCAGCATGGAGGTCCTTGGGACTGTCAACGTATGGCCTGAAAGGCATGAGTTTCTCTTGTCCAGCCCCTTCTCCTCCTTTAAATTCCTCCTTTGGGCCTTGAACCTCAATGTCCTGCCCACCCACCCCCAAGAAGACAGGGCTCCAAGAACATCTCTCTACCAGCGGTGACAGAGTGGGAGTTTTTTGCCGCTATCTGAAGCCACAGAGAAAAAGCCTTCTCAAGCTGCGGGCGAGGAGCGTGCGCGAGCTGGCGGACTGTTCGCTCCGTCCTCAGCCGTTGGGCCTGTGAACTGTTTTGAAGTGGTCCAGGGTTTTGATTCCCAGTTGAGTCAAAAGAGGCAATTGTCAATTAAGTGAAAGGAACCACTGGAGTTAATCCCCTCAACCAACCTGCTGTAGGCCATTGACCTATGTTGGCTGGTACCTGGGATCAGCGTTGGGGGGTATATTGTACGGCACTGACTGAATAAAGATGACCTAATAGAGCTGACTTTAAAATCTCCTGAAAGTTCGACACTGTTCACAGCAAGTTGGGCCACTGATGAGTAGTCGTGCACTGCTCTCGTGGAGGAAGCCAAGTTCCAGACCAAGCCCGAGCATCATTGGGGTTTTGAGAAAGAGAGTAAAGGAAGGAACCTTGCCCCACCTCCCAAGGCCATCAGGAGGGTTAATTACCGAAGTTCTTTGGAGCGTGTTCTCTTTGCTGCTTCAAGGAACTGGTTGGCACGGCTCATGTTGATCAGGCCAGCCATGATGGGAGTCAAGGTGAGCCCAATACTTCTGGGAAAACACCTTTTACTCATGGGGCAAATCAATCCAGGCCATAGGGATTCCATTGTGTGCCCTGAGACCTGGAGAGAGATTCCTACTCCCCAGTTCAGCAGAACATCGTGACTTCCTGGGTCTCTCTCCAAGTCCATCTTGTCCTGTCCCTTCTGCCCAGAAGGTTTAGGGACTGGCCTGAGGTCACATAGGTAGTTAGTGCCAGCATCAGGAGATAGACCAATTGTCATTCTTCACTCCATGGATCAGGTGCCCGTGTCACAAACGTCAGTCGCTGCAGATCTCATCAGCTTGAGGACAGCAATTCCAAAGTGTGATGTGTGGAATTTTCTGGGGTATTGTTGAGGTGTTTTTTTTTTCCTGGCCAGCATTCTCTCTGGGTATACAAATCAAAAATGCCAAATCTGAAACTGGAATTCCCCTTAGAGAAGATCTAGTCCAAGTCCTTTACTTTCCATATGGGGAAACTGAGACCCAGAGAGGCAAGGAACTTGGCTGAGGTCACGTGGGCAGTAAGCCACAGAACCAGAATTTGAATTCAGATTCTGTGCCTTCAGATTCAGCATCAATCTATTAATTATAGAGAGAGAACATGAGACAAAACCTTTCTTCTTTTTAAAATAATAATTCAGCCGAAGGAATTTTCAGCTTTGAAGGTAGCTTTTCAATGTGAATTCCTGGAAGGGTGGCAGAAACCAATGGCCTCCACGACATTCAGTGAAGAAATCTCAGAAGCTATTTTTGAAGCCCATCTTCCCATGTGCACCCCTCTTTTAGGAGCCAGTTTCAATCCAACGCTGTCTGGAGATGGTGTCAGAGAAATCAGAGTCTCAGTGGTCCAAAGAGGGCAGCCTTCCGACGCTGAGAAACTGTTCCAAAAAAACCCAGAATAAAAGCCCCATTTGACTCTGTACATGTTCAAAACTTGAGAATTTCCACTGTGGCTGATGGCAAACTTCCCTCAAATCTTCTCTTCCTCAGAATTGGCAGAATTCATTTTTCTCTTGCTTTTAGATTAAGATGAAATCTTTTTCTTGATTCCATTGCTTCAGAGATAGATTCATTAATGGATGTGCACTTGCTTACTCATGGACAGGCTGGATGCTCCTGCCCCCATCCTGCCTACCCCATAGAAGGCAAAGTCCTTGAGAACAGAGGCTACACTTTGGTGCTGTGCCTAGTCCACTGCAGGACACTAAAATAGCTTCAGTTCAGGCCAGTCCAATTCCGTTTGATCTGGATGATCACCCCATCCACATCTGTCTTCTCAGAATTCATGGAATCTTTTCCCTCTGTTTTGCCAACATACACAGTGCCTTGCACACAGTAAGTAAGCAATTAAGAAGTACTTATGAATGGACTGCTTTTGTGATTATGGGAAGGTCCCTGTCTCTTTCTGGCTGGGCGTGGCTTCTTCTACTGCCCACCTATCACAAAGCTTCATTTAAAAAACATTTCTTGAGTGCCTTCTGTGTGTTGTGTGTGAGGTGCTGGGAATAGAAAGGTAAAATAGTCCCTAATCTGAGAAAGCTAATTCTCTACTTAACTTACTAACCCTGTGATATCTGAAGGTCCCTGTGATTCTAACTCTATGATCCTGGCCTCAGTTTCCTCATCTGGAAAATGAGGAACAATGACTCTGACTTCTCTTTAGCTGCAGCGCTATGACCTGACAGTCCTAGAATAGTCCTTTGCAGCTGTTTTGGGGCACTGGGAGAGGAAGATGGAAGCAGAGAATAAGGCCTTTGTTTGGCTCACACAAGGGCCCCCCCATTGGAAGATCGGAGGTGACAGAGACACCTCCAGATCATTGCCACCTTAGGTACCCAGACACAGGGGAGTCTCCAAAAGTTCAGAATCCATCTGTGCCTTAGTGACTATACGCACCCTTGGGCAAGAGGGTCTGTGAACTATAGGAGGAAGAGGGTGGAGGAGCCCAAAGAAGCTTCCTGGGGACTTAGCACCATCTGCAATGGATCTGAGTTGTTTGGCATTTCCCTCCCAGGCCTCTCAGGAAGAAGTCTTTTGTGAGAGACTTTGCTTAATAATGACTGGCTGCTGCCAGGACATGTAAGATCTTGGAGTGGTTACCTCCTCCCTAGAGCCTTCTCAGATTCTCCCAATGCAAAGGGATCTAGTTCTCCTCAAATTTCCCATCCTCTTTTACCTTGTTCCTTCCCTATTTTGTGTCATAAAAACTCAGAAGAGATCCCAGAGGCATTTGAGTCCACTCTGCCTTCCGAAGAAACCCTTCAACCCCCTCATCCCCAGGAAGTTGTCTCCCAAAGGCCTCCAAAGATGGGCCAATCAATCCAGCCATTACACTTTGGGACAGACCTTGGTGGGAGACATTTCCTTACCCTTGAAGCTTCTACCTGTCTCTTTCAGTTCTGTCTTCAAGAGCCTAGCAGACGGGTCCATTCCTTCTTCCCTGTCCTCATCTGTCTAGGCCTTCTCCTCTTCACTTGCAAAATCACCATTTTGGATTGGATGATGCCCCAGGTCCCTGATATCCTACATTCAGAGTTTTTGTTTCCTCCTTTGTCTTCCCAAATTTCTAATAAGCTAGTATCATGGAAACCACCCCCAAGATAAATGAACAATACAGAGGAGCTTACAGCCAAAGACTCTTGTTCAGTTACAACACTGAACAAGAGTTCAACACTGCTGTCCCATTATTCTTTGTCTGCCTTCTGACCCCTCGGAAAGGACCTCCCTCCCCTCATCACCCCTACCCTGCTGGGGCTGTCCCTACCTCCCTTAGAATGGGATCATCTTGAGGGCAGGGATTTTCTCTTGTATTTGTGTTCTCAGCTGCTTGTACAGTGCCTGGTACTCTGTCATTGTTTACTAGAGGCTTTTGTATTCATTCATTTAAAAAACTTCACAGACCTCTACCATAGTCTCCAGAACTTTAAGAGGATAGCATTAGGGTAGTCCCTTGTCCCAAACCATTTCTATCTGAATTCCATTGGAAAAGGATGAAAAGAGGGGAAAGATAATGAGAAATAGGCCTGGCTGCCTGCATGTATAGGGTGACCAAGTCCTCTCGATAAGTTATTCCCTTTGGAATAATTTGGTTGATCAGACTTGTCCTCTTAGAAAACTGTTGGCTTCCCTCCTTAAGTCATTGGGCAGGGCTCCAGGGAGGGCTCCCAGTGGGCTCTGGAAATCAGAGCTAAGCTCGGAACAGTCTGTCAGATTGATTCCCTGCTGTCTTTTCTGCTTGACCAGCAGCAGGGGACTGTCATACCTGCTCCCTGGCATCACCAGAAAGAGAAACTGTTCATTCTTTGCAACAGCAGCTCATGGGAAAGGGAGGGGCCCTTTAACTCACACCCCACCAAGAGGATGTTTCAGGAGCAGATGCTGTGGTCTGGAAGATTGAGGGGAGAGAACTATGGGTGACCATGGTTTATTTCCTCTAATCAAGGTGCTCGTGGTAAGTCAGCCCACCATTGCTGCTGCAAGAGCAAAAATGGCTGACTGATTAATAAAACCATAGATTTAGACCTGGGAAGGATATCACAGAGCAGATGAGTAAATTGAGACCTAATGCTGTAGGGCTGAAAGGGTCCTTCATGGCTTTTTAGTCCATTCCCCTTGTGAAGTCCCTGAGGCCAAGAGGTCAGGTGTCAGAGGTAGGATATGAACCCAGGGCTTCCTGACTCCCAACTCTGCAGTCTATCCACTGCCCTACTCTGACTCTATCCCAGCATAGCCAACCTAGAATATGCATGAATTTATGTAAATGTCTCTTGCATCCTGTGCATATTTGTAAATGTTACGGAAAAAACAGATGTCGATGCCCCTGAGAAAAGATACTAACATAATTAAGATTTTATTTTATTTTCATTGTAGAGAGTATCTACAGAGGCAGCTGGGGGATCATAGACAGCCAGCCAGCCTTGGGGTCGGGAAGACTGAGGTTCAAGACTCACTTCGAACTCTTTCTAGCTGTGTGATCCTGGGGCAAGTCACCCAAATCTCTCCTTGCCCAAGGCAACTCTCCTAAGAAGGGAAGTTCATAGTGTCAGAGATTCAGACCTGGAAAGGATCCCAAAGATCATCTTGTAGTCCAATCTCCCATTTTACAAATGAGGATACTGAGAGGTCCAAGGATTTTAAGTCACTACCCCAAGATCATGCAGGTAGTAAAGCAACAAAAACAGAACTTCAGCTGAGGCGCTCTGTCCCCTGAACAAGTGCGCTTTCCACTTTACCACACTGCTCTTCAAGAGTGTCAGTTTCTGACTGGCAAAGTTTCCAGGCTGATGGTTCATTTTAAGAATGAAATCACAGATTTGGCCCCTCCTCTGCAAAAAATAATATCGCTTCTTGTACTTGGTTTGTTTTAACTAATCATGTATTGGCACATCTTACATAGTCATTAAAATTGAGGCTTGGAAGGGACCCTAGACTGATTTGGTTGCACAGAAGGAGGTTGGCCCAGGGTGCCTTGTCTCATGAAGGCCCCTGAATGTCGTCACCTTCCAGCTCCAGTCTTCTGTTCCATGTCCTTTCCTTTTTCAGATGGAGAAACAGAGGCACAGGGTGGGAGGGCTTAGAAAATATCCCACAGCTCGATGGGAGTCTGTTTTTTGATTCTCCATCTTGCTTTATTTCCACCCCACCCCACAGCCTTCCGTTTGGGTTGAGGATGTTGTGTGGACTCAGAACTTTTAGGTGCCTAACCTATCCTAGTGTTACCTACATGCATCCCACAAAACCCATTCAGTTCTGTTTTTGCTTAGTTCCCAAAAGAAATATGTAAACAAGCCCCCCTGAATTATTCTGATCTGACCAAAATTGGGAGGCACCTAGCTTGGTGAAAGTAGCATGATCCTTTAGGACACATCATTGCCCGCTGGAAGACTGCAACCAAGAGCTCCGGGATTGCAGTCACAGCATCATCGAATTTGAGAACTGCAAGGTCTCTCAGGGCCAAAAAAGTCCTCATTTACCAGCCATGTGACTCTGGGCAATCAGTTCATTTCCCTGTGCCTCATCTTCCCTGTTTATAAAATGCAAGGAGTGGTCTTTGTTGTTCCCTGCTAGTACTAGACTTTGTCATAGAGAATGTCTCCAAATGTTAACTGTTGTCATTCTTTCTGCATGCTCTCTGCTGGGTAGATTTGCATATTTATCTTTACTGTAGCTTTTGGCAGTTGGTTTTGTAACTAATTACGTCAGTCCAGAATTGGCAGAACGTTTGCAAATACATTTGGTTTTGTCTGTTTCTTTTTTTTTTTTTAGGGTGATGGTTGATGCTCTTTATTAGTCAATCTCATACCACTGCCAAGTCCTAATAATTTTTTTTTATATTTTATTTATTTTCAGTGTTCCACAATCACTACCATATAACTTAGATCTTTTTCCCCTCCCTTCCCGAGATGGCATACAATTTTATATAGATTCTACACATACGTTCCTATTAAATACATTTTCACTGTAGTCATTCTGCATAGAAATATTAAAAATGAATAGGAGAAACAATATAACAAACCAAAACGTAATACACACACACAAAAATGATCTGATACATTCTGTGATGGAATTCCATAATTCTTTCTCTGGATGTGGAAGACATTTTGACTTAGAAGATCATTGGGAATTTTTTAAGTCCTTGCATTGCAATGAAGTTCCAAGTCTACCAGAAAAAAACTCTCACACACTGTGGTCATTGCTGTGCACAAATTTCTCTTGGTTCTGCTCCTTTCACTCAGCATCAGGTCATATTCCAGGCCTCTCTGAAGTCTTCCTGTTCATCATTTCTTACAGCACAATAGTATTCCATTCCATTAATATACCGTAATTTATTTAGCCATTCCCCAATTGATGGGCATCCCCTTGATCTCTAGTCTTTGGCTACCACAAAGAGGGCTGCTATAAATATTTTTGTACATGTGGGACCCTTTCCCATTTTTATGATCTTCTGGGGATACAGTCCTAGAAGCGATATTGCTGGATCAAAGGGTGTGCATATTTTTGTAGCCTTTGGGCATAGTTCCAAATTGCTCTCCAGAATGGGTGAATCGCCTTACAGCTCCACCAACAAAGAATTAGTGTTCCAACTCTTCTACATCCTCTCCAACATTTATCCTCTTCCTATTCTGTCATGTTATCCAATCTGATGGGTGTGATGTGGTACCTCAGAGTTGTTTTGATTTGCATCTCTCATCAACAGTGACTTAGAGCATTTTTTTCATATGACTCTAGAGATCTTTAATTTCTTCTTTTGAAATCTGCCTGTTCATATCCTTTGACCACTTATCAATTGGGGATTCTTGTCTGTTTCTTTGGACTTGTGGACCTGGATGATTTCTCTTAAAGGCAGTTGGGGCAGCTGGGTGTCTAGAACTTCAGCTAGGGTCCTAGTGTCCATTCCACAGCTTCTGGCACTCTAGACCTTTAAAAGAGAGAGGGAGGCAGAGGGAGAAAGGAGGGGAGGAGGGAAAAAGAGGGAGTGAGAGAAAGGAGGGAGGAAAGGAGACGGGGAGAAAGAGAGGAAGGGAGAGAGTGAGAGAGAGTGAGTGTCCGACGGTGTGAGTTTTTATCCATCCTTCCTTTTCTGGTCCTGATGTGATTTGAGAGCCTGAGTTTGTCCCACTCTTTGTTAACCATGATAAGGAAGCTGATGAATCAGTGTCTCTGGTGGGAGGTGGGAGGGGTCAGAGGGCAGCTGGGCCAGCCTAAACAAGAAGGAACCCTCTGGGACCTGCCTGACCAGTGGTCATTTAGCCTTTCTTTGAAAACGTTTCACTCCTGATGTGACCCAGACCCCTTGGGCAGAGCTCCACCAGCCAGGAAGTTCCTTCTGACATCTAACCTAAACTGGCTTCTTTAACCCTGTCTTATTACTGGTTCTATAGTCAGAAAAAAGTTCATCCCCTCCCCCAGGTAGCCCCTGAGACTGGCATCATGTCTCTTCTTGGTCTTCCTTTCTTCTAAGCTTAGCACTCCTAGGTGATTCTCCTATGACTGATCCAAAGTCCTTCAGATACTTGGTTCATCTCCTCTGGGTCTTCTCCAAGCTCTTTCCCAAGTGGGGAAGGAGCCCAGGAGCTTTAGCTTTGGCATGAACTGCCAAGGTCACCTGTAGTCAGAGATCCCATGGCCAGAAATCATGTAAATTTGGACCTGTCTCTGAATCTCCGGCGGCTACATCTTCTGTATCCATCCATTCACTGAGCTTGGCCTAGACAGCTCTTAGAGCCAGTGACCTCAGCCTCCCCCATTTGCCCAAAGTGTGAGACCTCAGCTTGGGAGATATCAACTTCTACCCTTGTGCCTTTAGCTCACCTACATCCAGCTGACATACTCTTAAGTAAAATAAAATTCTGTTCTCTTGCTTTAATTTGTGTGTGTGTGTGTGTGTGTGTGTGTGTGTGTGTGTCTGGAGCCAGAAAAATCTGAATTCAAATCCAGCCTCAAACACTTTCTGTCTTTGTAACCTTGGACAAGTCAGTTAGTCACTGTTTGCCTCAGTTTCCTCATCTGTAAAATGGGGATAATTATAGCACCTCCCTCCCAGGGTTGTTGTGATGATCCTATGAGTTATTAATTATAAAAGTGATTAGCACAGCACCTGGTACATAGTAGGTACTATATAAATGTTAGCTCTTATCGTTATTACATACATATGTAATTATATATGTATGTACATAATACAATACTATAATGTATGTACAACAATAATATATAATAATGTATATGTATATGTAAAGTTAAGGAATCACACACATGCACACATATCCATAGAAAGTTAAGCTAAGTTGATTTTTCTGTGCTTATGCCCAGTGAATTGGAAACTTAAGCCATATGAGGTGTGCATTCTGATGAAAGGATTTCAGAAGTTGCTGATACACCAAACCAACACTTTTATATCATTTATTAGCAAGTAAAACCACTTTTACCAAAAAATAATCTGCAATATCGAAAAGATTTCAGAGCCTAAAAGAAATTAAAAATAAGACTGACTGATTTTATAGGTTCTTATGGGTTCCCTAAAATTACCTTGAAGAAATATCCCTTTTTTATATCTGAAAAATCCAACTTACCCATAACAAATTTGGGGGAAGGAGGGGCAGTAGGAACAGAGGATCATTGGGACTTGGAGTTTCAGACCTTAACTCCAACATTCACTACTTGACAAAATGACCTTTCCTAGGGTCACTGGATTTAAAAACATTTAAAAACTGGGTTCAAATTCTGCCAGAGCCAGATACTGCCTATTAATAAGTATGACTATGGCTATATTACTTAACATTTCAAAGCCTCAGTTTCTTCACCTCTAACATGGGAGGTAATGATCCTTGGAGTGTCTACCTAAGGGGGTTGCTGTGATTTATCGGCAAGGATTCTTCCCAGGCTACCCACCGCCCTCTCAGAGTTCCCAATTGATCAATCAGCAAACATTCATATTGATACTATGTAACAGGCCCCGTGCTAGGTGCACGGATGAGTGCTCATCAGCTTTCCCTTCTCCCTGGTTCTGTTGAGCTCCTACTCCCTCCATTCAGTTAATTCAGAGTGCCATCCTGAACTTCTGATGCCCAAAGCCAAGCCATTCTCATTGCCTGTTTTGTTGTTCTGAATTCCTAAGAGTTACATTTACTTCCTTTGCAATAAAATGTTTCCTCGAAAGCAGGCAATGTTTCTTTTTAGTCTTAATAGGTAGACACTATGTTCTAGATAGCTGGGTAGTATAGTGGATAGAGTCCTGGGCTTGGCATTAGAAAGACCTGAGTTCAAATGTGGCTTCAGACACTTACTAGCTGTGTGACCCTGGGTAAATCACTTACTCTGTCTTCTTCAGTTTCCTCAACTGTAAAATGAGGACATTTTAAGACAGAAGACAAGTGTTGTTATAAACATCAATTGAGATATTTTTCCAACACTTAGTGTAACTAAGTAGGCACTTAATAAAGGCTTATTTCCTTTCTTCCTTGATTTGATTGACGCCTCCATGAGCTTCTCCATTGTTCAAATCCTGAGCATTGCTAAGAAATTGCATTTGAAATTCAGGCTTGGGGTGGAAAACAAGACACATCCTTCAGCCCTTTACAGGAAACTGGTCCTCAGTTTCCTCCTCTTTAAAAAAAAAAAGTCCTTTCTAGCTATGAATTCTACATTTTTTGCCACTCACCAAGTATTTTCTAAGAGTCCAGTATGTGAAAGGCAGGATAGTACAATGGCTAGAGAGTTGGCCTCAAAGCTCTACTGAGCCAGGATCCAATCCCATCTTTGTCGTGCAAGGGCTATGTGACTCTGGACAGGTCATTTCCTTCTCAGAACACCCAGGTAACTCGCTGGAACAGAGTTACTGAGAAGGTACAGATCTTTGATGGAGGAGTTCCCTTATTTGGGAGTCCCTGTATTGACTTAGTCATGAGGCTGATCCTTGCCCCTGTGTGTCAGGCACTGCAGTAGCCAGGAGTGTGGGAAGGCAAAGAGGGAGACAGGTGGACAGACTTCTGCTCCATTGAGAGATGTGGTATATATACACTGATGAAAAGATACGAAATAATTTCAAAAGCAAGAGGGTGGGGAAAGGGAATTGGGAAATACTTTGTGGAGGAAGAGGCAGCTAATCTGTGATTTTGTGAGGCTCTGTGTTAGAAATACAAGCATGAGTTCAGATATCCCATTCTGTCCTGTGGAGGCCAGCAGGGGAGAGTGAAGAGAGAGCCGGCCTCTTGCCTACCCTGGCTCATTTACCCTGGGCAAGTCACTCAACTCTCTAAGACTATAAGCAACAGATAGGCTGGCCTGCTTTGATGGAGGGATTGCTCTCCTTATAGGGTCCTCTATACTTATAGTTTTCAAAGTGTAATCTTTGGACCCCTAGGAATCCCCGGGGACTGTATTAGGAGGTCTGGGAGGTCAAGACTATTTTTAAAAATAATACTAAGATGTTTATTTGCCTATTAAAATGCTCCTCCCTTTCCCAAGTATGATACTGGATTCTCTTCATACACTTTACTAACACAATATTTCTCAACAGTTTGAATGCAGAAGCAGATAGAAGAATCCAGCTGCCTTTTACTAAGCCAAGAGATTGACACAAATATATACATATATGTATATATTTATATATATGTATATATATACATTATATATATATGTATATATATATATATATATATATGTAAAACAGGGCCACTCCTCTCTCTTCCTTTTATTTTGGGATATATCATGTTAATATGTAATGGATTCATTCTTATTATTTTAATTACTTCATATTTTTGAATGTTATCAATTTTTATTTAAAGTACAATAAATATTGTCCAAATAAATAAAAGCTCTTTGGGGTACCTCAGTTTTTAAGGGCATAAAGAGATCAATCCAGGACCAAAAAATTTGAGAACCCATACTTTGTACTGGGCCTATCTCTAGCCCTAGGCCTCCCCTTAGGGTGCTTATCTTCTACCAGGCATCCTATCTCCTGACTCTCTGGCCTAAGCACCCTAGAAGACCCCAAAGCCTCATGCTGGAGTTACTCTGAAAGTAGGAATGAATAGTCATGCCTTTTCTAGCTGCTCTTTCTAATTGGAGTATCTGGAATTTACGGTCTCTCTAATTGGTTGATTACTAGCTCTTTACAACAAACTGTCCTCACTCTGGGCCTTGTAAATTGCTTCCCGGCAGCTACCAGCATGTTAAATCTTTCCAGCACTTCGCTGAGGTTGCACTGACCTGTGAAGAAATAATGCAGAGTAGCCCATCAAAAAGAGATACTTGTAAACTCATCGGAGGCGTCAATGTGTGTTAGGACGAGCAAGCAGGCTGATGCTTATTGCTGGGGAAATTAAAGAGAGAGTTTTGTGCTAAGAGGCAATCCAGAAATTAGTTCCTGAATTAGTTGTTAATTGATTTGGTAATTCCCCTGGGTCCGCAGGCCCTTTTCCCCCCTTCCCTTTTCTGTTGTTGCATTCAGTTAACAGTGACTATTCCCAGAGCCCTTGAAATATTTTTTCCAATTAGATCAGACGTGCCCTTCCTTGGGAAGAGGGACTTGAGCTCTTGAATACCTGCTTGGAATAATGCTCTAGGCAAATGGGATGGATTTAGAAATGCCTGTGCATTGCCCACCCACCCCCACCCCTCCACCCCACCCTGGCATGACCATCTGTGCGGGCACAAGGAACCTGCTGCTACCTTTCTGCCTTGGCATTTACTTTGACACTAGTCTCTGTACTTGGGTGAGGACACTCTACTTTCCCGGGATAGCATGTGAGCTTCCCAAAGCCTGGGGCTGTTTCCTTTTGTCTCTGTATCTCCTGAGTCTAGAACAAGGCTTAACACAATGGATGATTGATTGATTTCCCTTCCACAAAGTGAATGGAAGCATTTACATGTGCCTCTTGAGAAAAGGGAGCTCATTCTCTTTGCTCTAACTTGGGGATGCCTAGGAGAAGGATACAGATGACCTTAGGTTGATCAGAAAGGGCTCTTCTTGACTTACTTAAACCTTGTTCATTCATTCATTCCAAAAGCATTTATTGTGCCAGCTGTGTGCCTTGCATTATATTAGGTACTGGGAACCAAAGACGAGCATGAAAAACCATCCCTGCTGTGAAGGGACTTACATTCTACTGTTGGGAGACCAATGAACACAAACACATATATACAAAATGGGTGTCAAATATATACAGTGGAGGACCTGGGAGGGATCATGTGGATAGGACTCCCCTAGACAGTAGCCTTGGTACTTTGAAGAAAATTAGCGCTTCTCAGAAACAGAGGGCTTCTTAGGCATGAGAGAAAGAGCTATGCAAATGTGCAAAGGCGAGAGATAGGATGCCATAGAAGAGGAGCAGTAAGGTGGCCAAACCAGTTTTCCTAATTGGGACCTTTGGACAGGTATGGAGGGAGGCGTCAGGTGCAGTAAAGCTGCCTTAGAAAATGCCTTCTTTCACATATGTGGCCAGAGATGTTTGTGACCATTGGGATAGCTGTTGGAATTCTCCATTTGCATCTTTTCAATCCATTCACCTTTTCCGAACCTCCAGATGGTTGCCCTCTTTGAAGAACCACGTTCTCTTATTTCCTGCTGGTCACTTTAGGGATCTGGATGTCTGCTTACAGTTAAGTACATTAACTCTGTGCTTATTTGAAGTTTGAGATGCTAGCTTCCCATACTTCAGCAGGATGTTGAACTTCAGACTTTGGAAAGAATGTAGACCTCAAAAAAAGCATAAAATGTTTGAAATCCACAGTGATTTTTTTTTCTTAAAGAACATAGAGCTATGGCTGAATATAACATGGACAGTCAAATTCCTTGGAAGGCTTATCCATTCCTTGCCAAGCTTTGTAGGATCCTTCTGTTTTCTTGTTGTTCAGTTGGGTCTGATCTCTGTGACTCCACTTGAGTAAAGAGACTGGAGGAGTTTGCTATTTCTTTGTCCAGTTCATTTTACAGATGATGAAACTGAGGCCAACAGGGTCACAATCCAGTGTCTAAGGCTAGATTTGAACTCAGGTCTTCCTGACTTTCACATCATCACCTAGCTGCTCCATTTTCTCCTAGTCTTTATGTCTCCGTGTTATGGGATTGGGGGGGAAAGCAACATTTTTATTTAACCCATGATTTAGAATTCATAATTACAATTTTGTCATTTACGTGAGGCATTCTAGACTTAAGCTTTGAATTGAAATCCTTTAGCATCAGCTGTGGCTTTAAGGAGTATGCCTCAGGCCGGTGGAAGGTTGATGTCATCCCCTTTCGGGACAGGCCAATCCTTCAGTTCCTCTGAATTGAGGTCACTCGACATAGAGGCAGTAAGTACAATGAAAGAATGCTGGGTCTAGAGTCAAGGGCCACCTGCCTCAGTGTCCTCATCTCTATGGGGATAATACTAATAGCAGTGATCTCCCAGGGTTATTGAGAGTATAAAAAAGATATTTTGAAAAACACTTTGCAAACCTCAGAGTACAATATAAATGCTAGCTGTTATTGTTCTTATGAATCATTAAGGTTCTTCTCTGGGCCTCAGGTACCTCCCCTCTAAAATGAGGAGGTTGTACTCAAAAGTCTAGAGCTTTGACTAATTACAAGATCTTACTGGGAAATGAGATCACCATAGGTGATCATTGTGATTTGTTCCATGAATACATCTCCTCATTTCTTTCAAAGGCTCACTTTCATAAGGACATTTGGGGACACATTGGGACATATATTATTGTGAATTTAAAATCTGTCTTTCTATCTGATATATCAGAGGCCATCTGATCTAGTGGCTGGAATGCCAGGTTTAGAGTCCAAAAGAATATGTTTAGATCTCATTTCTGTTCTTAACTAGCTTTGTGGCCATGAACCACTCACTGAAACTTTATGAGTGTCAGATGGTAACCCAGGACTTGGTTACCATGACTCACCAAGCACTTCATGAGTACCAACTATGTGCCAAGAACTGAGTGCTAGCTCCTGGGGACCTGGTGCCTCTGGCATACCCCTGTAATTGATCTCAATTAGAGATGGGTTTCAACAAGGCCCATTGTCATAGGATGATGCTTTGAGCCTCCCAAGGAGAGGGATGAGGGGAGAACAGTTATATCCCATGAATCAGCATCACTTTTCTAGGTGACTCAGTGGCAAGTGTCATTGCTGGCTATATTTGCTAGATTAGAACTACCTTGATGACTTCATCATGAGTATGCATCACAGGGTTCACACTGAGTGTCAGTGGCACATAGAAAAGGATGACTCCTTGCCAAATATCTTAGACTTTAAAACATAAAGAAATATGTCTGAATGGTTCTTAAATGAACATAAGCTTCCCTAATCAACAGCAATCAATAGTCCATAGTGCCAGATGCAGGTTACAAGAAGGAGCAATATGCCCGGGGCATTCAAACATCTCTACCAATCTAGAAATTAAAACACACACAAAAACATTTTCAATGATCAGAGCTCATCCTGAGATC
Source organism: Potorous gilbertii (assembly GCA_028658325.1). NCBI lineage: Eukaryota > Metazoa > Chordata > Mammalia > Diprotodontia > Potoroidae > Potorous > Potorous gilbertii. Next base: position 293,275,300 of record CM053770.1, on the reverse strand, counting down.
ATACAGGTGACACCAGGAAAAGGTGGTATTTGAACCTGGGGCTTTAGGCTCCAAATGCAAGATTCTCCACTTCCCCCTCCTCCCCCCAGCACAGGGTCACTGCACCCAGAATGGCCCATGCTCTATGGGATTTCTCTGGGATATATGATTCATGTTCTCTCAGAAAAACATGCCTACCATGTGCCATGTGCCATGTGCAGTGCTAAGTGCTAAGGATACAAAGAAAGGCAAAAAATAGTCACTGGCCTCAATACTTCCACCTACTGATGGGGAAACAACATATACAGAAATCAGTAGCCAAGCCTTCAGTCAGCAGTCAACATTCATTATGCCCCTACTATATGCCATGTACCTGTCTGTACGAAGTACTGTGGTAAGTACCAAGGATACATAGAAAGTAAAAAACAAGCAAATGAAATCAGTCCCTGTCTCAACAAGCTCACCTTCTAAGGGGGAGGATCACAGGAGAATAACTGTATGCCAACAGGCTGTGCTGTTATTCAGTTACCTCACTTGTATCCAATTCTTCATGACCCCATTTGCGATTTTCTTGGCAGAGATACTGGCATGGTTGGCCATTTTCTCCTTCAGCTCATTTGACAGATAAGAAAACTAAGGCAAACGGTGAAGTGACTTACCCTCAGTTACACAGCTAGTAAGTGTCTGAGGCTAGATTAGAACTCAGGAAGATGACTCTTCCCAACTCTAGGCCAGGTGCCCTAAACAAGCCATGGACAGGATAAAAGGAATGTAATCCCAGAGGGAAGGAAATGGTGCTAATTGTTTTTGAGGGAGAGATGCTGAGTTACTTTGGAACAAAAAACTACTTTTCACTGTTCTTTCAGAGCTGAAGAGGATCTCAGATGCCATCCCTGGAAAGTGGGTGACAATAGGCAATGAATCCTCATGGACATTTGGAAGGAGGAACTGACTGGAAACGTGCTTTGACATTTTCTATGTTGAATTAAATTGATTTAGATGGATCTGGGGGCTACAGTGGATGGAACGCTGCACCTTGAGTCAGGGATAGGGCTAGGTAATGAGTTCAGTTTGGGCATGTTGAGCTTTGGATGGCTATCAGCTAGACATGTCCAGTAGGCAGTCAGAAACATGAGACAAGGGAGATCACCAAGTGAAAGGCTATGGAAGGAGAAGTGAAGCAAACCCAAGACAGAGCCTTTGGAGATGCCTCTCATTAATATGTGTGACCTGGATAAAGAGCAAGCTAAGGAGAATGAGGAATGATTAGACAAGGAGGAGAGTCAAGAGGGAGTAGTGTCCCAAAAACATAGAGGAATGCCATGAAGAAGAGGGTGGTCACCAATACCAGAGGAGAATGCAGAGAAGTGAGGAGGATAAGGATTGAGAAAAGGCCATTGGATCTGGCAAATAAGACATTGTTAACTTGAGAGAGAGAGAGAGAAGCTTCAGGTGAAGGAGGAGGTCAGAAGCCCAAGCCACAGAGAGTAAAGAAGAGGAAGGGAAAGTGGAGGCATCAATTGTAGATGGCTTTCTCAAAGAGCAGAACCACAAAAGAGAAAGGAGATAGAAGACAAAAGCAAGCTGAGATGAAGGATTCGAAGGAGGGGGATATGAGGATGGGAAACATGGATGTGTTTGTAGGCAGTGGGGAAGCAGCCAAGAGCAGGGAGTGATTGAAGATAAGTGAGAGTCTGGATGAGAGAGGGGCCAATCTGCAGGAGAAAATGGGATGGAACAGGATCACTCGTGCACTCGGAGGGACTGACCTTGCCAAGGAGAAAGGCCACGTGAGATGGGGGTGGCAGAAGCATCTGAGTGATGTGAAATGGTGAGGATGAGAGAAGAGAGAGCTCTCACAGTGAAGGACCTCCATTTTTTCACCAAAATACAAGTTAAGGATTTGAGCTGAGATACAGTGGGTGGGAGAACCTAAGGTCATGAAGTTACATGGTACAGCGGAAAGGGTTCTAGCTTTGGAATCAGAGAACCTGGATGTACATCCAGAGTCAGAGGACTTGGGTTTAAAGTCTAGCTCAGCAACTTCCTGCCTGTGTGACCTTGGACTTATACATACACTACTGGTGCCCTCATCCATAAAGAACAGATTAGACTGAAGGACATCTGAATGCCCTTCCAACTCTAGTGTCTCCTCAGTTCCTAATTCCACAGACATAAGCATACATGTGTGTGTTTGTATGTATATCTATATGTAATTCTGGAGGGAGAGGAAGAAGGAACCCTAAGCTCTTGAGCTGAGCCTTTAAGGGAACCCTCATTGGGTTCCAGGAGGCCAAGAAGAGGAGGAGGGCAAGTATTCCAGACCTGGGGGAGAGAGAAGAAAGCCATATAATAGCCTAAAATCAGGCTGTGTAATTGACCCCAAATTGTTTAAGGCCACTTCAGATGGATACCAATGACTTCTTGTGTAGATGTTTTCAGTCATCTCTAGTTCTTTGTGGCCCCATTTGGCAGACACTGGAGTGGTTTGCTATTTCCTTCTCTAGCTTATTTTATAGATAAGGAGAATGAGGCAGAGGGAAATGACTTGCTTCGGGTCACATAGCTAGATCATGTCTGAGGCCAGATTTGAACCCAAGAAGATGAGTCTTCTTGACTCCAGCGCCACCTAGCTGCCCCTCCAGTGATTTTGAGACAATTAAGAGGCCCTTATTCCTATGTTCCAGGTCCTGGAGACACAGAATTGAAACAGTTTCTGAACTTGGGGAGTTTACATTCTAATACAATACATAGCCAGCACAAACATACACACTCTCCCTCACTCACACACACATATGTGCACACACACACACACACACACACACACACACTTAAAAGGGTTTTCAATCAAACAAATGAGATATGCTTCAGAAATGTCAAATGCTATGATTTATTCTTCATCATCATCCTCTGTCTGGTTCTATTTTTTCCTACCACTGTTGGGAGAGATGAAACATTTCTCCAATCCAAGGTCACCAAATGACCCTCCATCCAGGAGCGTGCTGAAGCCAACTTGAACTGGCTTGCCCAAGTCAACTGTTAAATTTTCAATATGAGCATTTAAACCACAGGAATCAGCAAATGCTATAAATCAAGTTCTGGATTTATGGTTTTGTTGATTGTCTACACTTGATACAGTAATAGAAAAAAATTTTAATAATGCAGATTAAAAATAGTAATTATGCAGATTAAACTTAAAAGTGTGTCCTGCCCTTTCAGAGAACCAGTTGTTAAACATTTACCAGCACACCCTCCATCTGTACATCCATCAATCTATTCAGCATGAAGTAATTTATTAAGTAGGATGAGGCAACTAAAGGTAAAGCTTTTTCATCGTTAATCTATCACCAAGTATTTATTTAGCACTTGCTGTATGCCTGGCACTAAGCTACACTCTGAGGAAACAGCAACAAAGTTGAAATGATTTCTTCCCTCAAGAAGCTTACACTCTACCAGGGAGAGACATTGTCTCTCAAGAATCAACAAGAATTTTAGCTATATGTCAGGCAGTGTGCTAAGCTCATGCTGATTGTATAGCTGTTTCTGACATATGTGGTGTTTGTGGGTCCTTAGTCAGAAGAGCAAGGCACCACACTTTGTGTCTGAGCACAGAGTTGAGCTACTATGTCTCCAGAAGTGTGGTAGAAGAAAAGTCTGCAGGAGATAGCTCCAAATCCCTTTACTTGTGAGTCTGAGATTCTTCCCCTAAGCAGATCCCTCATCTCCTTAGGCATATCACTAGGTGTTTGCCGAGCTTACTTACATCCTACCCTGCAAGTTTGATGAGATGATTCCCATGAGCAAAAAATGATAGCAGATCCCTCAAGATTACACTTCTGTCTCAAGGTCTTGCCCCCAAAAAAGTTTGCATGCATTTACACATGATGCACTGATGGGCGTCATCTTCTGGTGTGTGTGGGAGATTGAGACAAAAAGTGGTGACTTAGTGGATAAGATTGAGTAGATGCTTGATGACAGTCAGCAAGTCAGATGGCTTGGTAGCCTTTCATTGACACGGCAGTTATTAATCCATTGCCCAGACGTTTGGGAGATTCTGCCATATTTTGTGCAGTTGCCAACAAAGTGTTGACAGTTGCGTTGTGGTTAATAAATTCATTTAGATTTATAAGCATTGTTTACAGAACCTGTTCGCCTGCTGAAACTCTAACAGCATCTGTTCCTTCTTACTAATTAACTGCTAATTACGAATGAGCTTTGTGTGTTTGTCAGTATAACTGGCTCATGCATTCTGCAAGGAACATTAACAAATTGATTTACATAGCAGCGGCGCAATCAAAAGGGTAAACTTGAACAGCAAGCTTCTACAACCCTTTCGCCCGTTTTCAAGGAAAGAAAACTTTTCATGTTGTAAATATTGTCATCGGTTCCCCATTGCCTTAATTCCTTGATAAAGGTAATTCAATCAAAAGTACAACTGGGATATTTAATCATCAAAGGAGAAGCAGGCAGATGGTAAAAAGGGAGCACCAGTCAAAGGTCACCCGTGGCATCTTCTCAGACGTGGATAAAGGCACAAAGAGCATGCACACGTCCTTTGAGAAAATGCCTCTAATGAATTTGGAGTGTCATTTGGGAGCAAGTGAAAATGATTAAGACCAGTCCAGTAACAATGTATGTGCCTGCTTTGTTCAAGACACGGGAGGTTAGAAGGCAAAACCAAAAATAGTCCCTGCCCTCAGGGAGCTTAAATTGTTCTGAACCAAAGCAATATGTACACAAGTAAGTAACTTCTACAGACTTGCATATATTAAATTTCTTACTGTGCTGATACTTGTGGGGGCTGTTTTCTGTCTTCCAAATCAGTATTTGGGCTGTCAGTGAAACAGTGATGAATGTTTAAGATGGTACCATGTAATACGTTGGGGCCAAGACATCTTGGAATGTAACCTTAACCATTCCATGATCCATTTTAAGCGGTGGAAGTGAGGATGTCGGGTATTCCAGACAGGGGCGATAGGGAGCCTGTGAAGACTCAAAGACCAAAAGAAGGGGAGAGCAAGTGAGTTTGACTTAAATGTTGAGTGGATGAGAAGGCATAACCTAAAGTAAGACCAAAGGGGAGATGGCTGCAGTGGAGCTCACTTGGCCCATGCAGACTAAGCCCCTGTCCACTGGCCTCTAAAAATATCCTTAGGATTTATTCTGACTTGGAGTGTGTTGGATCAAGAGGTAATTTTACTCATTTAACTCAGAATTTCAGAGTAGTGAGGTTGAACCCAAATTTCTCAGAAATGCTTTGCACTTTCATTTGTTACAGCCCCAAATGGGATTTCCACATCTATTTTTAATGATTCTTTTTCCCCTGTCTGTTATAAGAAAAAATATTCTTTACTTATAGAAGACTCATAAAATCCAAACGAAAGGAGATCACCTCAGG
>CM053770.1:293179791-293269423 GCA_028658325.1 Potorous gilbertii | reverse complement strand
GTTTTTATAAATGTTTATAAATGTTGAATTGTTGAAAGCCCCCTCCCACCCTTTTAAAATTATTTGTTATAAGGGATAGCCCCCTGGGAGAGGTGGGAGAGGAAGAAGGCTACTTTGTAGAGTGTAGATGATTGCAAAACAAAAGATACAATAACATCTTTTTAAAAAAAAATCACAGTCACAAGAGTAGAAGGATAGGATGAGGTTAATTGAGTGGATTTGGGCAGTGGCCACAAATAGCAGGCATTTCTTTTGGGGGTGCTTAGCTTCCAACTTGAGAAGAGCAAAGTGTTCTTTGAGCAGAGGCTGGGGATGCCTTTGGCATCCAAAGTGATAGGAGACTCACTTAAAATGCAGAAGACATCTGAGACCCCTGGAAATGGAAACTCAGCTGCGGAGAGGAACTTTGATGTACCTAATGCCTATTGTCTAATGCCTGGTTTTTGCTTTTAAATGCCAGCGCACAGCATGACAGCAGCTCCCTCCCATTGTGCAGCAGAGGGTGCCCTGGGTGGGAAGGAGAGAAAAGAAAGAGATTTGTTCTGTCCTGTGCAGAGAAAGCTGACAGGTTCCGGGTGCCTTTGGGGAGCCTTCTTTTTTTATTTTTTTAAGAAATTGTGTGTTCCGAGCGTGTAAATCTGAAGTAAGCATGCTGTGTGTGTGTATGTGTGCCCGGCAAAGTTAGCAGTCATTCAAGTTTTATCTCTTAATGAATAGAGACTGCTGAAGTAAGGGTTAGGTAATTGAGTTTATAATTAATTAGCCATAACCCTCATCAGATAAAGCAGTTGTAGAGAATTTTTTTATCTCCTTTCTCTCCCCAGGGCCTGCCCTTCTTTGTCCTTGCACTGACAGAGTGTACTTATCGCGGGCCTTCTTCAGGCCTGTGCCCATCAAGCCCTCCCCCACGGGGCGGGTTTTGGTGGTCAGCAGAGCCCCTCATTGTGCGAGCTGTCGGGTGGCGGGATGATGAATTAGCAGTAGGAGTTAACGGAGAGGTGAACTTCAGATTGGACGGCAGATAGCTCACTGGCCCAGCTTATGTCTGGGAGGCATGTGGACACTGCCCTCATCTCCTGCTGACACTTTCCAACAAAGAGGTTAAAACAGGAGATGTTGGGACCCGAAGGTTACTCAGGAAACTTGGGCTGTTCACAAAAGAGCCCTTAATTTCTTCAGCTGAGCTATTCACCAGGACAATACTGAGGGGATAAACACAGCCTTCACTGATTCTTTTGGTGACCTTATCGTATGTATTGTAGGCTTCCTGAGGTGGGTTTGTTTTGTTTTGTTTTTTTCCCTAAAAGGGATGGTAAACATTTTTGATGTTTTTTGAAAAATTGAAATCATAGTTTATTGTGAGCAATTTACAGAAGGTTCTCCGGTCATAGAATTATCCAGTCAAATGCTAACATAGACTCTCTCTTCACTCATTTCAGTTTCCTCTCTCTTTATAAAGAAAAGTTAACCAGACAGCTTATTCTTGGCAAAGATTTGATTGAAACTCTAACCATGGGATCTGAGATTTAGGGCCAGAAATGTATTTAGAGACCATCTCTCCTGCCCCTTCATTTTACAGATAAGGAAACTGAGAACAGAATGGCAAGGTTATGCCTTTAAGCTCCCACAAGTAGTTTTGTCAAGAGTAGGATTTGAACCAGGTCCTCTGATTCCCCTCTCCCCCATTTAACTGCTCTTGCCATTGTAACATGTTACCTCCTTTCTATTCTTGAACAACTGGCCACTCTTAGGGTGAGAAGTAGTGTTTTTGCTGCATTTATATTTTACAAATTCTTCTTTTTGCCCCATTTTCCTTTTAGGGCTAAGAGATGCATGCCCTTGTGTATGCATAAGGGTATATGTGTGTGCCTGTCGATTCCTTTTTGTTTCTTCCACAGTCCTCTCTGGATGTGCCTCCTTCTGGCCCAGCCAAGGAATGCCTTCTTTATCACTTTTTATTTTTTGAGAAAAAAAGTTTGAGTCAAAAATGGTATATGATAGCATGCCCAAATTTCTGCACCCGCAGATGCTACCCATGGCTCTTCCCTATCAAAAGTAGGGCAGTATGTGTCTTCTGTGGAGCCAAGGATAGTCACTGCCATCCCTAAGAATGGCTTCATCTCAGCATTCTTTCTCCTCAAATGACTCTGTCATCATGTAGAACGTTGACCTGCTTCTTCTGTCTTTTCTGGGCAAAGCCTTAGGAAAATAGGAAGCACCTGGAGGGCAGAGATGGTCTTTTGCCTTTCTTAGTGTCCCCAGCACCTAGCTCAACATCCAGCACACAGTAAGTGCTTAATGTATGCTTATTGACAGACTGGAGCTGGAAGGGACCTCAGAGGAAACATGAATCCAATATCCTGTTTGAAAGACTGATAAACTAAGACCCAGGACAGGAAATAGGAGTCAGGGGCAACAGAGTGTGCAGGGTGGTGTCTTGGAATGGGAGTCGGGTCCTGAGTTTGAATCTTATTTCTACCGCCTTCCTGCAGGTAACCTTGAACAAGTTCTTTAACGTCCTTGGGCCTCATTCACTCCCCTCCCCCATGTAAAATGAGGAGGTTCAACTCTGGCCCCTCAGATTCTGCCCAGCTCTTGTTCTGTGATCCTTCTAACTGTGAGAGCTGGGCACCGAACCCAGGTCTCCATGTGGGGAGCATCTCCACTGTTCAGTCAGCTGTCCAGTTGGGAAGACTTCCTTGTGAGATGCGTTGTTCTCTGGTAAGCAGCATCACACCGTTGTGATGACAGTTGCAGGTATCAGAGAAAGCTGGAGGTCTCCTGGGGGCCTTCTAGGGAGGCTTTGGAAGCCTCTTCTGTGAAAAGGTAATTGGACTCTTGAGGGCCTGGTGCCCCTTTGGCTACATGCCTTTGGGAATCAGATGCCAATAACTTAAATCAGACATTATGTCTGCATAATGCTTTTCAATGTTAATGAAAATTTAATCAGAGCAATATATTATTGAATCTCATTTAGCCAGGGAGGTGTGATAAGGACAGGAAATGTATTTTAATTTATGGAGTAAACTAGCTCTTTTTCCAACGAATAGGATAACCAGAAACTCAAATCCAGAAACATGTATTGTTAGAAACCCTCTTGGGTTAGAAACTACTTCAAACGACTCTCCCCATTTCCTTGGGCAGCAGAGATGAGGGGAGTGCATGCCTCCAGAGGGAAGACAGGATTTCCTACAACTGCAGTTCTTTATGGTTCTTGGGGTTGAAATAATGAACAACGAATTCATCGACCCCAGTCTCAGTGCAGGTGACATCCAGCAGCTGTAGCTTCAGACAAAATTGATCTAGAGACACAAAGGACATTTAGGTTTAGAGGTAAATGGGATCTCCACCTGCAGTTTTTTATTTTATAGATGAGAAAACCAAGACAGGATGCTAAGGGACCTGCCCAAGGCCACTGAGCCTGGACTAGACCTCGTATCTCTGGGTTCAGGGTTTCCTCTGCCCTCCCCTTTGGATTATGTGGATGCTTCAAATGAATACGTTCAATAATCAGTCAACAAATGCTGATGAGGTGCTTCTTCTATGCTTAACACTAAGCTAAAGTTTGAAAAGGTCTAGATTTAAATAAAGTGATCCCAGCCTTTCAGGGGCTTACACTTGACAAGGGCAGACAAAGGTTCAGGTCAGAGAATCCTAGAGGCCATTTCTCCAAAAGTGGCTTCAGATAGGTCTGTGGAATGTTACCACTGGTAGGATGGCCATTCAGTGACCCTTGAGGTCAGCCCCTCCATTTTCTGAATGGAGGAATAGAGCCCAGAGGAGAAGTAACTTGTTCATGGTCACTCAGGTTATAAACAGTAGAGTTCCAGTATCAGTCCTCTGACTCCCAGTCAATCTACTGCTCCTTTCATCTCAGTCATGAGCTAGTAAGTGATTCCAATCTAGTCAACATTTACTAAGTGTCTACTGTGTGCCAGGCACTGTGCCACAGTCCCTTCCCTCAAGAGATTACCGTCTAGTGGAGGGAGATGATGCAGAAAAGGAAAGGATAATGGCGGGGGGTGGGAATGGGGGGTAGGGGTGGCCTGGATAATGAGTGAAGGCATCTTGTTCCATGGAATTGAAACCAGACAGAGCAGTACATGCTCTATGGGGTGAGTTGAGAACCCAGTTTCTGCCCTCTGTAAAGCAAGGCATTGGGAGGAGTTTAAGACTCTACCCTCCACATAAGGGACAGATGGTGTCAGTCAAGTCTCCAGTTAGCAGCCTGATGATGAGATTAGAGGTGATGATCTCTAGGAAAGGCATCTTGTTCCCTCCAGTGGAAATTTGGTGAACAGAAGATGCCAAGTGGAGTGAACTTTAACACAATTAGTGTTGAGATATCTCATCTTCTAGGGCAGCTGATGGTGTAGTGGATAGAATGCTGGCCCTGGAATCTGGAAGACCTGAGTTCAAATGTGGCCTCAGACGTTCCCTAGCTATGTGACCCTGGGCAAGTCACTTCACCCTGTTTGCCTCAGTTTCCTCATCTATAAAATGAACTGGAGAAGGAAATGGCAAATCATTCCAATATCTCTGCCAAGAAAAGGGATCATGGAGAGTCCAAAATATAAAACTGGAAAAGGACTTAACACCAAGGACATTTCATCTTCTAGAGAAGCAGTCAAAGGAGAGCACAGTTTGTGAATGAAACATGGAGGAGGACTCCTCCTCTGAGAGCTGTTTGCACAGAGGGCCCCTGGGGAATGAATACCTGGGCTGGAGGTAGATTTTTGTGCCCTTCAAACCAATCTAATCCAATAAACATCCCTTAAAGTCCCTGGAGGGGATGGGGGGCATAGAATGTTGAACCAGGAGTCATCAGCACTGTAATTCAAATCCTTTCTCAGACACTTCCCACTTCCTATCTCACAGCCTTGGTTTCCTCATCTGTAAAGGGGGGACAATAATAGACCCTGCTTTCCAAGGTGATTGTGAAGCTCAAATGAGTGAACACCTGCCAAGTCCCTTGTTGCCTTTTAAGTATCCATAAATGTGAGCTGGGTTGAGGATGCTGCTGCTGCTTCTGCACCTGGTATGTTCCTAGAATCATAGCTCTGAAGTTAGCAGAGGCCCCAGAGGCCATCTGATCCAGTCCCATCATTTACTGCCTTTGAAAACTCAAACCTAGAGGTCCAGGGATTTGTCAGTGGTCCTCAGGTGCCAAACCAGCCTTCCCCATACTGTACCAAGACTACGGAAGTTACCCAGAATGAGGGGGAATAAACCTGCTCCTGCTGTCAAAATTAGACACAGATAAATTGATTCGGGGAGGGATATACTCTGGTACCTGTGATTTCAGTGATATAGGCAACTAAATATAGTGTATGTTGGTTGGGGGAAGGGAATCCAGAAAGAGTCTTAGAGGAGACAGTACCTGAATGGAACATTGTGCCTAGGAACTCCAAGAGGCAGAAGTGAGGAGGGAGGGCATTCCTGGCATGGGGTACAGCCTGAGCAACAGCGTGGAGGCAAGAGATGGAAAAAAAAATCGAGACATCTATTTGACTCTAAGACATAGTACAGGAAAAGGAATAAAGTGAAATCAGAAAAGAGAGACTGGATCCAAGATGTCAGATAGTAGAATCTGCATTTTCCTCTTAGGAATACAGGGAGGAAGCTCTGACATTGTTGGATTCTGTGAATCCCAGCAGAGTGGTCACTCAATCTACCATGCCTTTATCAAGGGTTTCTCATTGCCAAAGACACTGTCATTGGTCATTGCCCTCTAGGAAATGATGCTCTCCTGGCTTTGTTCTTTGGGCTCCCAGAACACCTTGGGTCAGGAGTTATTATTTAACTTGCTTGAAATCACAGATAAAATTCATTACTGGACCTAGCAAACCAAGAAAAAATTGGGATTGTCAGCCAAAGTTCCGTGTGGAATGCCACCAGTCTCAAAATGTGTCTTTTGTTTCCTTGCTCCATGCCCAATCCTTGGGGCAAACAGAGACTCACATTTCTCTTTCCTCCGATTGTATTTTGTTTCCTGTGGATTGAGGGGATTGTGTGGAAATGTAAGTCGGCTGTAATAGTGCCATCCATCATCAGAGGCTAGCTGCTAAATGCTTGTTTTGATTTTTTGGGAAAGTTAACACTAATATGAAAGACATTTAAAAATCATTTGTTAAACATTTCTGTGCAAGCTCAACATAATTAGAGCATCTAACATGCTAATATTGCTTCATAATGCCCTGTGTTTAATCTTCAACATTGTGGTGATGTTACACATCACAGAATCCCAGAGCTGAAGGAACCCCTCAGGCTGTCTTGTCCAGCCCATATCTGACCACCAGCCCCATTAGAACCTCTTGACAAGGGACCCTCTGTTGGAAGACCTCGAGGGTGGAGCTGCCTCCCAAGGTAGTTCAGTTTGCTTTAAGACAGTTCTCTCTCATGGGGAGAAGTTTTTCATCACCTGCAGCCAAAATTTAGTCCTAGCCCTCTCTACCACATGATAACTTTGCGAACCTTTGGAAACTGTCACGGCATCCATGAGTCTTCTCATCACTATTTCCATTGATGAAATGCACACAGTGTAGTCTTGAATAGCTGATCTCACATCACATCCAAGCGTGCCTTTCTGCAACTTCCCCTGATATAATTGTGTATTGGTGACAAGGTATTGAGTCAATGGATGCTCCTTTCATTCAGATCAGTCTCCCTCAGCAAGAGACTCCCTGTTTGTGCTATTAACGTAGTCAATGGCTTCCTCGTGGCCTCAGTGGTTTCCCAGGATTTGACTCAGTGTGAGCTTTCTGAGGGCAGGGTATGTTCCATTTTGGGATTACATCCCCAGTACCAACACAGTACTGGGCACATACGACCACCCTGCTGAAGTAGCCTGCCTTTATATGTGTGTGTACGTGTGTGTATGTATATGTGTATATGTATTTGTGTGTGTATATACACACATTCATACATATGTGTATATGTTTGTACACATATACAAACATGTATATAAATTTCTTAACTGATAGAAGGTCAACTTCATGATTTTTCATTTTTATCTTTGTCCAGAACCTGACCTGGTGCCCGACACAGAGTAGGTGCTTGACAAAGGCTTGACACAATCTAGCACAGTGTCTCACACATAATGTGTGATTAATACATGTCTTTTGGTTGGTTAGTTTTCCTCCTATACATGAATAAGGACCATAATATTTTAACTCAAGTTAAAAGGGACCTTGGTGGCCATCTGGTATAGGCCCCACTCTTAGATTTGTCTTTAATCTTTTGTCATTCTGGACTTAACAAATAAATAATTTCATATACAAAGAAAATAGGGGAAAAAATCATGTATGAAAACATGCATCTCCACAATGCCCAGCTTGCTTCCATTCTCCCTTTTGTTTTAAACCACATACAAAATTCTGGACCTTAATTCCCAAGTTGTCTTTCCAAATATCCTCCTGCTCTGTCCACTCACTGAAGTACGCTAAACTTAGTATCAGAGGTTAGATAATCACAATGTCCAGCATTGAGATAATCAGTGAAACAACAGTTCTTAAGCAACCACCATGCGCCAGGCCCTGTGCTAAGGGCTAGAGATGCAAAAAGAGGCAAGCCCTGGTCCCTGCCCTCAGGGAGCTCCGAGTCTAATGGAGGAGACGACATGCAGACAGCTGCATACGCACTAGCTCCACAGAGGACAAGTAAGGAGTAATTACACGAAGGAAGGCATTAGAATGAAGAGGAATTAGGAGAGGCTTTCTGTAGGAGGTAGAATTAAAGTTGGAACTTAAAACTTAAACCAGGGGGATCAATAGTTGATGAGAAGGCAGAGTGTCCTGGGGGTGAGGGACAGCTAGGGAAAAGGCCTGGCACTGAGAGATGGAGCATCTCGGTGGAATGTATTTAAGATCTGCTGAGTAAGCACTTCAGAAATATCTCATTTTATCCTCCCAAGGACCCTGGGAGGTGCTATCATTATCCCCATTTGACAGATGAGGAAACTGAGGTAGACAGAGGTTAAGTGACTTGCCCAGGGTCACACAGCTACTAAGTGTCCAAGGCAGGATTTGAACTCAGGTCTTCCTGATTCTCTCTCTTGCACGCTATCCACTGTGCCCCCTAGTGTTGGAAGGGACCTCAGAGATGGTTTGATCCAACCTTCTCATTTGAAAGAAGGAAACTTACTTGACCAATGTCACATAGGTAGTAAGCTAGATCAGAACATAGAACCTCTGATTACAAATTTAGCACTTTTCTGCTGTGGGAAAGAACATGGGATTATTTATTCTGAACAAGTGAAGACTAGGGAAAGAAGGGGAGTGTCGCAGAGCTGCCTTCAAGCAGCTGAAGGGTGGTGATGTAGAAGAGGGCCAGAGTGGGCAGTGGACCAGAGAGGTGGACTCCGGCTCTACATCAGCAGAGGTCCTGCTTATGCCACTTGTCCAAGGTGGGATATGCTACCTGGGAACATGTCCCCCTCAGTAATGGTAGCAAAGCAGAGTCTGAATGACTGTTTGACATTCTTCAGGTTGGCATCACTGAGCACATGTGCCTGGGCTCTGTCCAGCATTCCACTTGCTTCAGGGTAAAAATGAGAGGATAGGACATCTTTCTCTGTGGTCTGAGAAATATAGAAGCCTCAGAGGGCTTGGAATATAACCTACTTTTTTTTTCTTTTCAAATAAGAAAACTGAGACCAAGAAATGTGAAGAGGCTTGCCTGAAGTCTCATAATAAGTCTCCCAGTAAGGAGATGAACCCAGGTCCTCTGGCTTCCTTAGAACCTAGTGTTTCAGAGCATTTTCTTCTTCTGATCCAGACTGGAGGAGTCAATCATGGACTTGTTTATATAGAATTCCCTTTTAAAGGATTCATTATTAGTTTTGCAGGTTTGTAAGACATTTTCCCCAAGGCTCATTTCTTTCTCTTTCCAAGAAGTTGCTTGGAAATTAATTTGATACAGATGGCAGTTCCCATCAACAAGTGTTTATCAAGTGCCTGGAATGTGCTCAGCAATGCTGTTGTAAAGACAAAATCAAAGGCACTCCCCCCTCAAGGAATTATTGCTTTTTCCATGGCTACAGAAAGGAAGCTGACCTTGAGCATGTACACCTGGAATGTGATCATTTTTATTTGTCTGGGAGAAAAAAAATGGAGATCCCTATTTGATGCTAAAGTCTTGGATCACCATTAGGGATTTCGTTAAAAATTTGGCAAGGCAGTGCTTTCAGCAGGAAGAATGTGTGGTTTCGTTTTTCAGAGTCTTCCATCCATCAAACATATTTATGGCAAAGCTCAGAACACTTTTGAATGATTGATCAGGTGCATTTCAGTCAAGAGAAGCCCCTTTCATCTTTTCTAAACCAAAGTAATGGGAGCCGAAGTCTTTAGGCCCATTGGCGGTTCATAGACTGAGCACGTTAACGCTGTATCTGATGGAAATTGTCCAGGTTGTTGTATCATGTACAAAGACTCAATCAGCACCAGAATTTAGAAAATAAATATCTTTGCCTAAAGTGTTTATGGGCAAGAGATAGCAAAGTGTAATGAATCTGAACTATTTTCCCATGATTTATGATTTCTGCCCTCACTTATGTTATCACTGGAGTCCCTCAGTGTCCTTTCCCTTAGAAACTGCGATGAACTCATGCAGTATGGAAGACGGCTGACATCTCCCTGTGCCTGAGTTGTGCTTGAAGACATGGAAAAAGGATGACTTTTGTTAAAATGCCCAAGTAAAGAAGTCTGACATGCCAGAGAATGGGGATCATCCAAGTTGGAGGGACCCAGGATCCTCTAGTAATTGACAAATAATACCCCTCATAAATACTGCCAGGCTTTTCAATTAGTTTCCAGCTCAAATTCGGGATGCAAAATGATGGCCTGTCAACTGACAATGAATGGCAAAAATTAATAAATTGTCTTCTAAATAGTATGGACACTTAAGAAAAATTGGGCAGGCAATTTGGCGCAGCGGGAAGCGGGGGGGGACCTTTTGTACTGTTGCGGTGCCACTAATGTTGTCTCGGTCTTTATTAATGGCGCTTGGCCGCCGCTGACAGCTTTGTTGCTACTGGCAACTTTCTTCATTAAAATTAAAGCCAGCGTCAAATCCCATTAGCTGTACTCTGGGCACCTTGCTTCTGTGAGTGTGTATGTGTGTGTGTGATATAAAATGAATACCTCACCCTTGTGAAGTTTGAGAAGCGGTGGAGATGTGGTAAGTTGCTTCTAAATCCCACACCTCATGTTCTGAACTCAATTGAGAGTTCCATTCGCTTCCTCAGTGCATGCCATTGCCATAAAACTCAGAAGTCTGGTCTCTGTGTTTCCATCCCTTTCCAAAGGAAAAAAAAAACAGTTTAATGGGGTGGGGGGTTGGGAATCATGAGCTCCACTGGCTTTTGGAAAAGAATAACGAATTAACTTTATTATATTGTAGTTTCATGCTTTTATTTCCTGGTTCTTTAGAAAAGAGATTGATGATGGTCAGAGGCTCCTAGATCATGAGCTGGAGGAACCACAGAGCACCCCATTTCTCACCCTGTTTTCTAGTCAATGTGACTTGGCAGAGCGGTGATGATGAGAAGTTTGGCAGGATTTGCTGTTTTCCCTAATGCCGTGACAATTTTCCACAAATGGGTGTTTTTTTCTTCTTGGACACATTACACTTTTTTTTTCTACCTTTGGTGGACAAGTTCTGGACTATTGATGGAAAAAACTGTCATTCAGAGTAGGATGTGTAGATGGTGACTGTGTTTGCTTTTGTTCTGGGCCCACTAAATACCCTGGCCTTGAGTGGATCTTTGAGAGAGAAAAGTTCAGTCTCTTTTCACCACTGTTGGATAAATGAATCAGTGTCTTGGAATATAGATATCTTTGGGATAATAAGCAAACTTGAAGTTATTCATTTATAAGGGCTTGGATAAGATGGTCTTCAAGTTTCTCTTATTATTTTTATTTTGCTTTGGGTTATATGATCTGTTCCCAGGATTCCTCATTCTCGAACTTTCCCTACCTTGGGTGGTGGCTAGATATTGAGTTTCTGGAGCTTGTCATGGCCTTTTGGTTACAAAGTACTAATGTGTCATTGTGAAATGAGAAGTCAGAGCAGAGTTTTTGAAATATATTTCTCTATGTTATTATATGGCTATTGATAACTGAGCCATGATTTTTTTTTCTATTTCTCCTTTTACCAGCGAATGACTTCTAAGAGAGTAAGACCATTGATGATGGTTTCTAAGGTATACGATTTAATTCCTTTTTCAATGGAAAGAGGAGCTACCCTCCCCCTCTTAAAGGAGTGAGCTGTTGTGATAATGCCATAGGTGTAATCATGGAACTTTTTATTTTGATAGGACAATGTAGAACAGGAAATATTTCTTCTTCCTCAGTTCTTATGTCTATTCTCTGTGTAGTTCTAAAGACCACTTGAGATTTTACAACATTTATCATTATTTACCATTTTTAAACTTCATTAATTTTACTCTTAAAAATAATGAATTGTCACATTGTGACTGAACATACACATCCTGACAGGCATCCAAAGAAAGCCAATTACAAAGGATATTCCTGAAAAAGCTGTTATTTTATCATTTGTCGACAAAAATGAAGGATGTCTTTGCATCTTAAAAGTGTGTTACTAATTCTACTTATCGTGTTTGACCAAGAGGTTTGTTGCTTCTCTTTGTGCACTACTTTCCTTACACCACTCGTTTCCACCATGGCCGAAGAATCATCCTTTGTTGGTTGCTTCCAACACCAAACGTTTAAGTGAATGGCAAAGTGAGTTAGATTGAAAGGTCCTCTTCAGGTTAACTCTATGGTCCTAATGGAGCTAGCGGTATATGTTGTATTCCAAGCCCCTCACTCCTCTTTGAAAGAAGGGATATGCTGAGAGAGGAGCAAAGTCCAGCTCTAACAGTTGTGGCTTAGAAGAGAAGAGGATCCCAGTGAGAAATTTCCTGGGATCCCTTCTCTGGCACTTACTAGCTATAGGACGTTGGTGAGTCACATGATCTGCCTGAGCCTCAGTTTCCCCCACTAGATGGTAGAGATAGTCTCCCAGGTCTTTTCTGGACCAAAGTCTGATCTGCAATGCTGCCGCATGTTCTTTGAGACCAAGACAAATCATTGCAATTGTGTGCCTGGCTTCCTTCTAATGATAGATTTAGGATAGTTTAATATTACATTTTTAAAAAAAAAATTGAGATTAGCATCATTGGAAAATTATACTAAAACTTAAAAATAAATGGCTTAGCAATATGAAATACAAGAATATTCTTTCTTTTTCTATACTTGTCAAAAGCTATCTTCTTTTTCAATTAAAATAAAAAGAAATCACAATGGACCCCTGAAATTAGAGTGGACTATTTGTGGCTACACTTGGGTTTTTTTTCATAAGTACCCAGGTTTGCTCAAATGTATCTGAAACGACTTTACTTCCATTGGCAAGATTATAAAGCCACAACAATAAAAACACAAAGGCCACTCTCTGCCACTGAGCTCCGCTGTCTCACCCCTATTTGAGCCCAACCCAGAGATGGTTGTTCCTTGATGACTGAAGCCTCTAATATGTTACAGGAAATGGGGCATGAAATACAATGCTTTGTACCAAGTGTAGACTTAAGTGATTCTTCTATTGAAACAACAGAACCATTTTTAATGTGCTGACACAATATTGGCCATGTCTCTTCGTTAGAGTGCCCTGATTAGCCATCAGCCTGGATAGCTTTACCATGGAACTCCTTTTTGTTTTTGTTTTTAAATGTGAAAGCCTGAACTAAAGGCCCCTTCATAATTGCCTGCAATGTGGGTACAGTCAGTTGAGAGTTTAGTGGTTGCTATTTGGTGTTTCTACTTTGGTATGTTGGTTTTTTATGGGATTCCATCATCTTTTTGGAATTTTAGTTATTATCTAGAGGCACTCATTCAATTTTAAAATTCAGTTCCAGCAGCATAACTTTACAGATCAGTGTCAGTCAAGAAGGATGCATTAAGCACCTATTACATGCCATTCACTGTGCAAAACAGCGGAGACATAAGGGCAAAAACACTGTCCCTGTTCTCAGGGAGTTTACACTGTAATCATGGAAACAATATTCAAACAACCTGCCACATATTAAGTGCTCATTAAATGCTTGTTGACTTAATTCACACACACAGAATAAGAGAGAGAGAGAAAGAGAAAATATGTTGCAAGGTAATCCCAGTAGCAGTGGGCAGGGGCAGGGTGGAAAAATTGGGAAAGATCTTATGTAGAAGCTGAGATTTGAACCAAGTCTTGAAGGAAGCCTCAGAAACTAAGAAGAAGCCATGTATAATGGGAGAGCATAATAGGGGCAGAGGTAATAGGGAACCAGTAGAGTTTTTGGAACATCTGGTTGATGGTAAGAACAACACTTTGGAAAATCCCTTTGGAAGGTGAGTAGAGGGTGGATTGGAGTGGAAAGGGTCTGGGGAACAGGAGACCACCCAGCAGGCTGCTCCAGTAGGCCAGATACAAGGTGAGGGGAGCCAGTCCTAGGATGATAGCTGTGAGAGTGTACAGAATGTATACAGTGGGTGTTGGGAAAGTAGAAAAAATAAGATTTCACAGCAGATTGTACATGTGCAGTGGTGCTTGTATGGAATTGAGGATGACGTGAGATGACTGGGATAATGGTGATGCCCTCAAAAGTGACTGGGGAGTTGGGAAGAGATGACAGTGTGGAAAAAGATGAAGAGTTCTGTTTTGAACATATTTATTTGAGACGTCTACAAGACATCCATTTTGTGATGTCCAAAAGACCAAATCTAGGTATGAAGATCAAGGAATCATCTGCATGGGGGAATCTATGGCACCAAGCAAGAGTGTTTACAGAAAGAAGAGAAGAGGCCATGGATAGCATTTAGAGACATGTATGATTCCTGGGCATGGTTTGAGGAGGCTCTCATAAAGAGGGCTAAGGCATGGCACAGCAGGTGGGAGAAGTATCAGGATGGAGCATCATGGGGAAGAGAAATGGTGATCAACAGTGTACAGGGCTGAACAAAGATCACGAAGACTGAGGGTTGAAGAGAGAGCCTCATCTTTGGTCTTGAGACGTTGGTGATTTCGGAGTGAGTAGTTTCAGTTGAATGATAAGTTTAGGAACCAAATGGCCAAGGGATCAGGAGAGAGCAAAAGGAGAAACAGATATACCAAGTCTAGACAGCTTTCTTAAGGAATTTAGCCAAGAACAGGGGAAGAAATGTAGCATGAGACAGCGGATCATGTGAGCTTTTTCTTTGTTTGTTTGTTTGGTTTGGTTTTAGCATGAGGGCAGCACTGGCATTTTTGTAGGCATCGTGGAAGGAGACTGTAGATGGAAAAATCTTAATGATTAGATTGAGATATCTTATGGGAAGAAAACCCTTTCAAACAATCTGGTCTTAATGATCTGAGCCTTCCAACTCTATGACATGGAATGTGCCAGTGATCAAAGAGTCATGATTCCCAGCAATCAATCAGTATTTATTAAATACCTACTGTTCACCAGGCACTAGGGATATAATGACTACAGCAAGATAGTTCTGCTGAAATGTAGAACTTCCCCATAGTATCATGGAAGATTGTTGTTTAATTGTTTTCTTTTTGCCTCTAACTTTTCGCGATCATATTTGGGGCTTTCTTAACAAAGATACTGATTTGCCATTTCTTTCTCCAGCTGATTTTACAGATGAGGAAATTGAGGCAAATGACTAAGTGACTTATCCAGTGTCATAGAGCTAATATGTGTCTGAGGCTGGATTTGAACTCAGGTCTTCCTGACCCCAGACCCAATATTCTCTCCACTGTACCACCTAGTCACCTCATGGTGGAAAGTGAACTGAATTTGAAATCTTGGCTCTCTCGGTTCAAATCCTAGTGCTGCTGCTTATGAGCTGGGGTCTTCCTCTCTTCATATCCTCAGTTTCCACAGCTATAACTTAAGATGAGGATTGTAGTCAGGTATACCTAAGGTTGCTTTCACCTGGGATCCTTTCAGAAATTCTATATCAGAATAGGTTAATGAGATGATTGCTTATTTGGAGAGAGATTTACTTTGATGGATTTTTAACTGCTTTGATCCCTGTTCTGTAAAGTAGTTAGGGAGTGGGGTGTGTGTGTGTGTGTGTGTGTGTGTGTGTGTGTGTGTCCTAATCTGCTACATAGGTGCTGGGGATGGGGGTTCCCCAGAGTAGCCCTAGTTCTTCCTTCATGGGGTTTTTATGAAGATTCCATGAAATATTGGTCAAAAAGTACTTCCCATCCTTTAGAGTGCTCTAGAAATACTCGGACTTGGGGCCTCCCAATACATATGTTCCTTCCCTGTTCTACAGGGTGCAAATTGCCACTTAGCCAGTTCTCTAAATAGTGGTGGTTATTAAATTTATGTATCTGTTTTCAAGGAATCTTATATTCATCTTTACCTAGTAATGTGCTCAGGATCTATAGTTTACCTCACGGTGTCCTACAGTTTTGGGGGCATGGTGGTAGGGAGGAGAAGAAAAGGTCTCAAGAAAGTTTAGAACAATTGTTTTTTTGATGACATGTCTTTGTCCTCATGTTATCACTGCACCTCATTTTTAATATGAGGAAACTGAGGCACAGATCACTAAAGTTACATGTCCAGGGTCAAACAGCCAGTAAGTGTAAAATGGGCTGCCCTCTTAGAGGAGGCTGATTGCCTGCTTCTCAGGGATGTCATAGAGGGGATTCTGGGTCAAGTCTGGTCTAGACAAGCAAGGTCACTTTCATTTCTGAGTCTGAATTATTACAGAAAGTTCAACATGGACTTGGGAAAAAGCCATTGGATTTGACCACGAAGAGTTTGATTGATTACCATGGAGAGGGCAATTTCAGAGGAGTCAGGGAAGGGGAGTGCTGGGGCTTGGGTACCAGCTTTGCAGATATTGACCAGTGATTAATGTTTTTTCTGTAGTGTAGAGTCCTAGAGCCTTGCCTGTGGGAACAAGAGGCTTGGTGATTTACCCAGGGTCACATAGCCAGGATGGGTCACAGGCAGGATTTGAACCTATACCTCACTGACTCCAGGGCCAATTGTCTATCCACAACACAGTCTTTCTGCCTTTCTGACTATTTCTGTGCCTGTCTGTTTGTCTCTGCGTATGTCCATGTGTGTGAAATATATGCAATTGTGTAAGTAGCTATTGAATTGAAAGTATTATTTGCCTTTTATTTGGAATAGATCAGTAACATAATTTTAATTAATATTTTGTCCTTTTTATCTTATATTGGATTTTAATTGCATTTATGTTAAGATTTCCTATCAGATCCTTAATTAATTCCATATCTTGATCTATATGATCAGAAAGCAGCAGGCTTTTTTTTCTTTCTTTTTTTTTCTCCTTTGCACACAAGGGAAGCAATCAGAGAAGGCCCCATCCTGCGACATCAACGCCATCCTCCTCATTACTCGGCCCTGCTTGGAAGTAGCTGGCTCCCACCAGACACCGTCATTATTATGGGGTCTTTCCACTACTTGCCCAATTGGAAGGCATTCTTGTTGGCTTTGTGCTTCTTATCAAACGGGGACAAAGGCCACCTTCCCAGGGCCCTGCTCATGCTCAGTTGCGTCACCAACCAATGGCTTCCTCATGTTCTTGGTGATCCACAAGGGGCTGCCTGTGGGCAAAATGCGTGGGACATTGTTATGCATGAAAAGTCATCTTTTACTGTCTGTTGTTATTTCTACTTGAGTTTGAACTCACTTGTCTAGTTAACTGAGGCATATGGACTCACACACTCTCACACATTTGCACACACATTCACACTCAAATACACACACCCAGAGCCCAACATATATGAATCTGGTGTCCTTATTCTGACATTCAAATCAATAGGCATTGATTAAAAATCTACAATGCATTAGGCACCATTCTGGAACCATGAACTTTTGCTAAAAACAATTCCAGTCCTCAGGGGGTTTCTGTTCTATCTGGAGACCCCGCATTCCTTCATGTTGTGGTAGAGGAGAAAAGAGGGCTAAGTTTAGAGTCAACAGACTTAGGCTCATGCCCTACATCCTCTGCTTCCTGTATGGGTAATTTGGGGCCAGTGCCTTCATCTCTTTGGGCCTCAGTTTCCTGAAATATCAAATGACAGCTGACCTTTGATGTTGCTTCTAGCTGTCAGTCAATCAACAAGCATTTATTAAGTGTGTGTTGCGTGCCAGGAATTGTCACAGAATGTGGCAGTCATGATTCTCAGGGTCAGGGATTCTTAACTCTCTAAGGTGGGCAGCCTGCTGATGTCTAAAAAAACCCCTTCTCCAAATCATGCTTGTAACGGCATGTGATAAAAGGGAATTACAAAGGAAATAAGTTATCAAAATATTTAATTTTTTTTCAAAAAGTTGTGAACCCCTAGGCTAGAGGACACTAATCACTGTGCTACCTTCACTGGTCTCTAATGAAACTGAAAATAAATATAAAACATTTATTAAAATAAATGCCTGGTGAACTATTCTAATTGTTATTTACATTTTGAGGGTGTGTTTTTGAGGGTTTTTGCTTTTTCACTTTTTACTTATTATTTTTTTTATTCACTTTCTTTTCTCCCTCAAAATTAAAAACATCTTTTAACATGAGCTGTTGGTTTTGCCATTTGGTACCAGAACTGGGTGTTACATTTAGAGTGTTGAGGTGCCTTCCCGCTCTTGAATTCAGTAATTCCATGACTTAACTACCCCAATATGCCTTTAATCCTTAAGGTCAGTGATTAATTTTTGCCTTTGTATCCCCTGCAGCAGACATACTATTAGTAAATGCTGGCTGATTGATTGATTGATTGAAAACAGGATGGATTGACCTCATCCATGGCATTTCAAATATGTTAAATCATGGCTGCAGTTCAGGATTTTTTTTTATTGAAGACTAAAAGTCTTCCACTGTTCTGGTAGTGTTTTGATTACAGTATCCTTCTGTCCCATGACTGTTGAATCATGCATCTGGGTCACACTCAAGATGCTTCTCTGTAGAGATTCAGGATGGCCCTTCCCTGCATCTATGACCACTCTTTCTCGACACCTCCGACCACCAGGTGCCTTTACTCTTGGTCTTCCCCTTGCCCAGTGCCCAGTCTCATTCACAGGACTTTACGTGCCCTGGGGTAGTCACGCAGCCTGTGAGCAGAACCCATTTCCGGGCCACCGTGAAGTTTCTCTTGGTTTTGTTTTTAATTGTTGGCCCTAGGGAGGTTTGGAAAGGCTTGAGTGTGTGGGCAGCCAGCAGAGAAAGTGATTGAGCATCTTTGCACGACTGAGCCGCCTCTGGAAGTCCCTGGGTGATGGTCAATACCAAGAAGCATCCAGCCTCAATGTCACTGTCCAGCCATTAAGTGTAGATATTGTCATCTCCGGTGCCGAGCATCTCATGACAGGAGGGGACAGGGGGGAAAGGAAAGAAAAACGAGGTGATCAAGAGATAATATTAACTAGAAAAAATCAAGAAGGGTTCTGTCAGCCCTGGCAGAAAAAAGAAAAATTCTTCCTCCTCGGCCACCCCCGTTTTTGTTAGTTTCTAGGAGAGATCAGCTCCATAGTTTGGTTTGGTTTGGTTCTTAAGATAGAGACATTCTTTGATGGAAACCCATCTGAGTTCTGAGTTGGCAAAGCCATCTCCACTTAGCCTGAAGTGGGCAACCCCTCCAGCCTGAAAGGTTGCCCACATTTCTGTCTTTGCAGCAAAATCCTGCCAGCTGCCCCAGCCTGCCCCAAACTTGTCTCACCCTTGTCCCGTTTCGTCCTGTGATCTGGTGATTGCTGTGTTAAATTAGATCCTCTGTCCATCATTATTAAAATGTGAAGTGTGTCGAACACAAAGGATACATTTCAGGGCAGTTAGCTGAATAATTCTGTTCTCTATTATCCCAAATTACTGCTGGGCTCTGGAGAGGTGAGCAGTTTAGCCAATTACTGGCATTTGAGCCGGATTTGCGGGTGATTAGCTCCTGGTCGAAGCCAGGCCTGGCGAGGGGCTTTGAAGCTGGGGCCTGTGTGATTCTCACAGCAGTGAGGTAGGAATAGACAGGACTAATGACAGGAAGGTCGCGTGGGTGAGGTGACCCGTGGGGGGGGTGGCGGGTTTAGCAAATAGGGGAGCCACAATAACAAGTGTGTCACTCACCCCACCGTGCATAATCACGCTTTATGGGATTGTGGGAGACGCTGACAGCTCAATTAGAGCCTCACCCTTTGTATGGGAGCCGAGGCAGAATGACAGAAAAGGGAGGGGGCCACAGGGGAACTGGTTAAAGATCCAGGGCTGGGAGCCTCATGCCTGCCCCCCCCAAACCCTCCTCCATCTCCTACACAAAACAAACTCCCCCACACCGCAAAAATATGATTTGTGGAATAATAGTTTGTCCAAAGGAGGAGGAGGATGGTGAATACCTCTGTTTAAAAAAAAAAATTCTCTGTTAAGTTGTCTTACTGGCGTTTCTATGGAAACACTTCAAACTGCAGAGAAAGTTAAAATCTGTTTTAGAGATAATAGGGCGCTCTGTCCCCTGTCTCTGCCAAATATCCTGACTCCCTTCCACCAAAAAAGAAAAAAAGAGAGAAAGAAAAGAAAAAGTCCCTGGCCCCAGTGGGTATGATTTTACCTGAGATTTTTTAAATGAAAGGAAAGGGAAAGCAAGAGGAGCAGGTTAGCTTCATGATAATTAATAATATTTATTTTAATGACTGCATTTCTCCTGAAACAGAAAACACTGTCTCCATCTTCTAATCATCTGACTGTTTTGACGGCAGCATGTCCACTCAAATGATGTCTGTCATAGCACTCTGAGACATTTCACGCTAAACCCCACACTCCAAAACTCATGGTATCCAAGTTTTATTGACTGAATTATGTTGAATTTGGTGCCAAAACCAACAAGCAAGTCAGGGTGATGGAGGATAGAAAAACCTGGGTTCACATCCTGCTTCTTACATATGCCAAGGCCCTTAGCCCAAAGTGTGCCAGGAAACTCTGACTGAATTATAGAATAGATGCCCATCTGTACTGGCATAGGGCTTCTTAATTGGAAACTCCCTAGATCACTGAAATGATGACTCTGGGAGAAAAAAAGTGAAAGATGGAGGTGTGGGGCCTTGCAGGAACAGTGATGGATAGATAGATTGTGATATAGAGGACTAGCCTTGGAGACACCATCAACTGTGTGCTCCATGGTCTTGAAACTGAGGGCTAACCTTAGAGGCAGGCCCATCAGCTACGTGATCCTGAGCAAGTCACTCTTCGCCCAAGATAACTGTTGGAGATTATCAATTACTCATGAGCTGACCATCTGTATAAGTGGAAGGAGAGAGTTTCCACCACAAGTGTGGATACACACACACACACACACACACACGTTAATGATGGTAATCAGTAGAACATGGAGACAATGAGATATTGGGAGCAAGACCACCCCTATCATCCCACCCCACCTTTACCCAAACTCTTATGGAATAAATTCATCAAATTCCTATTTGCTAGAATTAGCTTGCCAATCTCCTCAATGATGAGTTGATTGTCTTCCATATATTTTACCTTGCCTCAATGGAAGGAACCCACCTTGAAACCCTGCCTCACCTTTATAAACAGAAGACCAAGGGACCAGAACAAAGTGACATCTTAACACAACAAATTAATTGCCAGTCAGCTTTAGGCCAGAATTCCTACATCATGCATTCCCAACCCTGAGGAAATTGTGGATCTGCACCCACCATCCCCTAGTGAGCAAGAGTCTTACAACTGCAAAATGCTGAGCAGTTTTTCAGTTCCTCTACAGACGTTTTTTTCGCCCAATCTGCCTGCCATTTTGTTCTAGAGATAGTACGTTACCCCATACCTGGATTTGGTCAGTACAGTGGGCAGCACCTGTCCATGTCTTTGCATCAAACCACTATAGAGGATCTTTTCAATTCAACTCAAGACAACTAACAGTTATTAGACACCTACTAAAGTCAATGCACTTTGCCTGGGACTTCTCCCCATATTAGGGGCAACAAGTTTCGGTGGAAAGAGCAGTGGGAGATGGAAGCAAGAAGGTCAGTTTAACTAGATCATTGAATCTATGACGGGGAATAATATGTAGTGAGCATATACAGGTCGGTTTGTGTAGATAATGTGCAGGGGAGGACACACCAACTTGTTTCATCCTAGGGACCAGAGGGAAGCATTGGAGGCTTTTCAGCAGGGGCCTGATATTGCCAATAGGTATTAGGACTATCACTTTGACATTATTATGAAGGATAGACTGGGCCAAGATGGTAGCTCACAGAGAAGCTGACTGGAATTCTACAGCCTCCCTTTAGAATTAGCTTTCTGATCTCATTATGTTCTGAACCAGACTCTGAGCTTAGAAAGAGTGTTGCCTCAAATTCCCCCCACTCCCAACTCCCAGAGCTGCCTCTAACCTAGTTCTGCAGCCATCAGTCACGGAGGGGAGAAATCACTGATAGCACCACCAACTGCTACCAATAGGAGTCCTAGGAGCCCCAAGAGTGACAGCACCTCCCAGAGTGAAAGTACCTCCCAGGCCACCAGCCCCACCCACCATCATCCAGGGAAGGAAATCCTGGGGAGGAAGGGCTAGCACACCCACTCACAATCAGGAAACATTTATTGAGCACTTACTATGTGCCAGACTGACTGCTTCCCACAGGGTGAATGGACCAGCCTAACTGAAGCAGCGGGCTACCCTGGGGCATCATGTGCCAGACAAGGGAGACCACGGACCTCTGCACTGTGACTTTGATCTACCCTTAGACCCTGATGTAGACAACCCAGGATACACCAAACCCAAGAACTTTGGAAATAGTGATATTAAGGAAAAGGCAGTATTAGGTGCTCTGCCGTTGTTCCCTGAGGCTCATGGGACTTTTTCATCTGACCTGGAGCTAAAACCTTCTGTGTGTATGTGTGTGTGTCTGTATGTGTGTGTGTTTTCTCCCCATTAGAATGTACACTGCTTGAGGGTAGGGACAGTGACTTTTCTCTTTGTCTTCCCAGCCTTAGCACAGTGCTTTGTAGGTAGTAAGCACTTTAAAAAAGTTTATTTTATTTATCCATTCATTCATTCATTCATTCTCCCATATATTTTGCACTGACTTTATCTGTGAATTAGAAGCAAAAATAGGAGAGTAGAGAGAGGGAGGTCCAGGCTTAGCCATATGAGATCACAGACTGAAAGCTGAAAGGAACATCTTAACCCACTCCCCTCGTTTTACAGATGAGGAAACTAAGGCAAGAGACTTGTCTGGGGTGATAGAAGTAAGAGAAGTGAGGTCTGAACCCAGCTCCTAGGATTCCATAGTCAACCCTCATCCCACTCCCTGTGAAACATGAAGGACCAACAGATGCTAGTGTTCTGTACACCACGACAGCGCTCCCCTGATGAATGCTGTGATGAGATCATTGGACCAGAAATGCTAAAAGCAC
This sequence comes from Potorous gilbertii, assembly GCA_028658325.1. Taxonomy (NCBI): domain Eukaryota; kingdom Metazoa; phylum Chordata; class Mammalia; order Diprotodontia; family Potoroidae; genus Potorous; species Potorous gilbertii. Next base: position 293,247,017 of record CM053770.1, on the reverse strand, counting down.
TTTTTCATGGGTTATAGCTCTTAAAATATATAAATATGCATATGACATATATTTTATGTATATGGAAAATGTGTAAATATATGATTATGTCTCACCACAAATTACGTTCAAATATTTATCGTGTCTGAATCAGATGTATGTATTTAATTATACATATATTAAAATATAATTGATGCATGCATTAATACATATTTTGCTAACATGCCACAAGGAATTCACAGCTTTAACTAGAAGACAACATATTGTTCATCATTGAGATTGTTGATGAGATGGTTGAACCAGAAATGCTAAGGGAGCTTTTGTATGAATGATAGCTCTTAAAGAAATAGGATCATATGTGTTTGCATGTGTATATATTTCTACATCTGTATATTTTAACATGTAATTATGTATGTATATGTTCAACAAGGATTTCTTTAGTCTCTACTTAATAATAGACATCATACTAAGCAAAAGAGATAAAAAAAAAAACCGAAATGAAAATAGCCCTGCCTTCAGGGATCTTACATTCTACTGAAAGTCTCCAACATTTCTATATAAATAGAAGGTATATGCAAAGCAAACCTAAAGTGGGGGTGGAGGAGTGACAATCTAGAAAGACCTCATGGAGGAAATGATTCCAGAGCTAAGCCTCAGCTCACTAACTTGGGTGCTTTTAGCTTTAGGGTCACGCTTGATCATTTTAATTGCACAGAAATCTGTTTCTCTTGTTGCTTTCCATTTGTATCATGGTGATCATAGCTCATATTTATCCAGCACTCTAAGTCTGTATGGAGGTCTTCTTCTGCCGTCTCTTTTGATGTGAGTTGTTGCAGTTACCATGTTGTTCACATTCCTGGTTCTGGTTTCTTCTTTTTGCATCTGTTCTTGTAAGTCACCCAGGCTTCTCTGTAGTCATCATAGCCACTATTTCTTATGCCTCTGTGACATCCAGTTACGTTAATATTTAAACATCATTCATCAACTTTTCAGACATTAGGATTTGTTGAAAATACTGTGGACCCTGGACATTTAGAGTGATACCAGATGGGCAGCATGTAATACATGGAGAAATAAAGCCAAGAGGCTTTTTTGCATTAGTGCCCAAATGAGATGTCATTATTTATCTCGGTATCAGAGAGTGATAATTCCAATTTTGAGCCTCCAGATCCATAGAGAGGATAGGTTGGGATGGATGCAGATGGATGCCTGGATAGAACACAGACTTGTCTAGCCCAAGCCTCACAGTGTGAGTTTTCTTAATGGAATAAGGTAGAGAGACAGACTTTTATACAGTGGATAATCCCCTCTAACACTAATCGTTACAACCTGCGTGATCTTGGGAAAGTCCCTGAGCCTTGATTTCCTCATCTGTAAAATGACAGGGTTGGGCTAGATGCCTGTGAGGTCCCTCCTGGGTCTAAAACTGGGAATACCACGGGGATGTTATGAAGCATTTTATCCTTTTTCAGAGATAAGTGCTCTGTTTCATTAACCACTCATGAGATTCCGACATGAATGGGTAGGACTTTATAGCAGACAAACTTCTGTTACTCTCCAAAAACAGTTTTCGACTTCAAGTTGACAGTGAGGGCCCATCATCCCAACATCTGTTCCATCTTCCTAATCAATCTCACTGAACCACAGCTCTGCCCCTGTCTGTGTGCTATTAAATGCCCCCCTTGGCATTCAGGAGCCATGACCACAGATGGGAATTGTTGGTTGTTTGTCGGTCGTATTGTTGAAAGTCAGATCTTTGAACCCACAGTCTCTGTAGAACAGAGAACCCCACCACTCCCTTGACCAGCAGCCTGTCCTTTCATGTGCCGTGGCTTCCCACATGGGAGCCTTGTCATTAGCCATCCTGACGGGCATCATAATGACCTGAATGCTGTGCCTGAGAGCAGGGTCCTCACCCACCTCGAAGGGTGCCTCAGAACTCCGTCATACAAGCTGATTGGCTCAGTTAGGGCCCCCCAATCTCAAACAGCAAATGCAATCAATAAATCTTTGTTGGTAAATAATTGCTATTGAACAGAGTTTTAATATAAATTTATGAGCGGTGTTTTATCACAGCTTGGGGCTACAGCAAGCCACTGAGTGATGGATTTCAGATATCACTTACATTCATTACATTAACTTTGTAAGTTATTTAAAGCTTGTACACTTCTCATCGCTTTTGGCTTGCTGCGACCTCCTGGGACTAGACACAGAATCCACATGACTAACAAAGGCTTTGCCACAGACTGACGCACCAACTTTTGGGGGAACAGTAGGAAGAATTCCCGGAACAAAAAGCCAGACGTGTATGCAAAGGCTGAGGGTTTGAATGGTAGCTCATTAAAATCACCAGCATCCCTGGACCTCAATTAAACTATTAACTGGATGATAGTCAGTAATTAGATTAGCATCCTCAGTTTGGGGAATGTGACTTGGATCTGTTCTATATCTTGACCTTTCATTTCATCAGCACAGGGAATTAGTTCTGTTATATCCAGCAAATGTATTGAGCTCCTGCCATGTTCTTTGTGGTAGGGATGTAAAAAGAGACAATGGCTACCCTCAAGGAGCTTACATCCCGTCAGAAGGGGAAGTACCATTTACACCACTAAGTTAGAACCAAACAAATAGTGAGTTATTGGGGGAGAATGCTTCTATCACCTGTAAAATGATGGGATTGGACCAGATGCCTCTGTGGTTCCCAGGCTCTAGATCTGTGAATCCCACTGAGATTTTATGGAGCATTTTCTCCTTTTTCAGAGATAAGTGCTCTGCTTTATTAGCTATTCATCCTAGGAGGGTCAGCAGAGCCTCTTTTACTGGGTGACATTTAAATTCCAAGAGGTAAGGAAGGGGAGCAGGCCTGGAATTCCCAGTGTGGTAACTCCCTCTGTTAATGCTGATTGGCAGCTCCTCTGCTGACTTGAACAGATTCCTGATGTTTGGAGAGATCCAGTGATTTGTCCTGAGTCACCAAGTGTATGTGTCAAAGGCAGGGCTTGAACCCAAAGCAGTTAATAAGGATTTATTCAGCGCTTGCTCTGGGGATGCCAAAAAGGGCATGACTTCAAGGAGCTTACCTCCTAATAGGGAGACAATATGTAATTAAGTAGACATGTCAATGCCAGTCCTGTGTTCATACAGATAATAAGAATGAGCTTTAAGTTCCTACCCCCTGCCCACATTTCATAGCAGAAAATTGCCAGTAAATTGCTATGAAAATAAAGCAATATTTCACTAATAGGTGCTGTCCATTTTTAGAGTGAAATCCATGTGAAGATATAGCAGATCATTCAACTGAAACCTGAGCATTTAGCCCCTAAAATGCAGCTGGAAAGAAACTAGAGAGGGCCAAAAATTTTGTTGATCTCAGTGCACAAACACAGTCAAGGATTAACATTCTTAGATATTAATGGATATTGATGGATAAGTATTACTAGATATTGATAACATTGCTAGATATTGATATATAAGCATTGCTAGATATTAATGGATGAGCATTACTAGATATTGATGGATAAGCATTGTGATTTTCTCAGGTACTTTACTGTTGAACTCACTTATTGTTGCCTCCTTGCAATATAGCTGTGCTACAATTTTGAGATAACCAGATGTTAGGCTCTTTTACAAGGAGCAAAGATCTGTCCCTATTCTTTGATCTTTTTATACTCTGTGAAACTTGCCAATCAGATTCGATGGAATCTGAGGATAGGTAACCAGTGTTGGGCCAAAGATCTGTCATGCCCTGGAGAACCTTTTCCAAGAGTCAAACCAACTCTCTACGTCTCCTGACTCCGTGATCAGTGTTCTTTTCACTGCACTGTAATGTACAGCTGCTTTTTTTTAAGGAGACCTTTTACTTGACCTCCTACCCTACCTCCTTCCAGTAGCTAATGCCTTCCCTCCAAAATTACCTTGTATATACTTGATATGTGCTTTATATATACTCATATGTATAATCATGCTTTCCCCTTGTAGAACATAAGCCCTTTCAGGGCAAAAACTATTTCAGCTGTATCTCAACTATCCATCCATGGAACCAACCACATGCGCTCCATGCATTCATGGATTGATTAATTAAATTTATAATCCTATGTTCTCTTGCCAGTTTTCTATCAATATCCCCAGAACCTAACAGGGTTAGGTTGACACATAGTAGGTGCTTAATAAATGCTCTTTGATTATTGTTTGAATATTTAAATCTGTGAGCCCACCACCTGTTTTTATTTGGTCTATATTCCCAGTGTTTGTAACATGTGGTAGGCACTCAGTAAATACTTTTAGTATTCATTCAATCAGCAAACATTTCTTAATTATTTGTGTTCCAGGCACAAGAGAAGGCTGGTCATAAAGAAAAGGTAAAAACATCCCCTATACTGAAGGAGCTCATGTTTTAATGGGGGACCCAGCTTGTGCCTATATAGACAAGCATAAAGTAGACCCAAGACAGAGTAATTGGGTTTTGCCCTGGGTTTTTAATTCAGGTCAGCATGCGGTACATGATTTGGACATTGTAATCATGGGCTGTCTTGAATAATCAGCCGTCTGTAATTGTTAGGAGATACTCAGTTTTGCATTTTATCACTGATAAATTGATTTTTTTCTGTCTGCCATAACAAGTCCAGAACTGCTTAATCCCCCAAATGGCCATGGGGGTCAGAGTTTCACATCCTTGCCTAATTTTCATATTTTCATTCTTCCTCACCCCTTATCTTTATTTATTTAAATTAACATCTTTATAGTCTCCATTGAAGAAGGGCTAATGGTAACTGTGGGATTTGTCTGTGAATGTAACAGCACAGTCACCGAAGGAGCCCTGAGCGTCCATCTGGCCTGAGATCCTGGGGTCTGAGTTGAGGATTAGGGCTTATTTTGGTTGGTGGGGAGCACAGAGCTTTCAGAGGTGATGGAGCAGCTCTAATCTGTCAGGGCCACAATATCGACCCTTCGCCCTGGCTTTTGTTGGAACTCCATCTGAAGTGGAGGATGGAAAAATGTAATCCCAGACTAGCGTTTGCTCCAAGGATGGATGTGCTAAATGTGAACCCGGAAACCTCTCAAGTCAGATTGGGCAGAAGGGCTTGGATATTGTAACCGCCTGTCTCTTATTCTAGGCACCCAACTGGCTTCCTGGGGCTCCTACCATTCAGGCAGACTTCTTGAATCCATGATGAGATAACCCATTCAGGAGGGCTTCATTCAATAAGCCTGTCAGAATAGCAGATTATTTAGAAATTTACATTCTTTACCAGTGGCAAATACTGGAAGTCTCCAATTTACAAATCGGGAGTATGCCCAAAGCTCATTTGTATATAGGTTGTGTCTAATTCTGACTTCATTTCCCTGGGAATCAATGTTTTCACTTGTGAGGAGATTCCTAGGCTAGCCCCAAGGAGTCTTATTTTCTGTCATTGTGATGATGATGAACTTGACCAACATTAACAAATTTAAAATTTGCTTATACAAAGGCCAGATAATGAGAATAGTATTGGATTTCTTCCTTTGTGTTTTATACACGTATACATGTATATGTATACATACGCATACATATACATATATATGTATATTTTACATTTAACAACCTATTTCTTTTCCCCATGACATAACAGAAATATGACATGGTGGGAATCAGGAGACTATTATGCTACTAATGATGACCCAAACAAGAAAAATTAAGTCAAACTGACTAATCTCTGTAATTATGTGGGCCTGCATCATTGTACACATACAGGTTCTCTTGGCTGCTGGTGCTCTGGACCACAGCACATTTCACCAGAAAAGATGCAAAGGCTGAGAGTCTTTGGAGCATATTCTCGTTATTCTGGGGCTTTGAAGTTTCAGGTTGGAGCTCCGGCCTTTGATTAATTTCTCTCCTATTTTATTTGTATCTCCGACCTACATGCTTTTGCACAGAGCATTCCCCCTTGTCTGGAATGCCATCCCTCTGAGATCTACCTCATAGAATCTTTAGCACTCAGCCTATCACTGCCTCCTACATGAGGCCTGCCCTGATACCCACTCTCTCTCCAACCCCAAATCTTAGTTCTCCACCACAAATGACCTTATCCTTACTTGGCATATATTTTGTATTCACTTTTCTACATACAGGTTCCTCTTTTCACCCACCCCAATAGAATGTAAGTTGCCCAAGAGCAGGACCCTTTTTATTTGATTTTGATATGCCCACTTCTGAGCCCAGTGACTGGCATGGGCATAGAGCTGCTGCATCGCGTCTGATTTGCTGATTGATTGTTCAGAGGTAGAAGGAAGAGGAGGCAGGATACAGAGAATTAACCACTGAGCAGTTTGTACATGTACATTTTGGTTGTTTGTAACTTGGAGTTCCCAGCCTCCTGTCAGTTTCTTGTGGGAACTGCCATCTTGGAATGTTAGGGTTGCTTTTCTCCATAGAGATGAGCACAGAACAGACAGAGGCCCACTTACAGACCAGGCAAGGAGCCTGGCAAGCTTCTGAGAACTGAGCCCTGATTTCTGTCAGATTGAATGTGGACTGTGCACTCCTCCATATTAATGTAAGTCTTCTATTTTCTTGATAAGAAAGAGGTTATATTAGAATAAATGCTCATCAGAATCACTTAAATGATTGCATTAAGCCTGTCATCACATATAGAGGATAATTGGCTCCAAATTTTGCATGCATTTCAAGAAATGATAAAGTGGTTTAGCTTCAGAATAGGCTGAGATTTGTCACTGGGGCCAGTTGGGTTTTTTTTTAAATTCCTAATCTTATAAATTGACATGGTGCTTTAGAGCACTAAGTGTAAAATGAGAGCGACCTGAATTTCAAATGCCATTGGCAACCTTAACAGAAGAATACATCTGAACAGGATGGATATTCCGATATCCTTCAGTTAAACTTAGATTCTTTTTAAAGAAAGATAATTTTTTTTTAATGATCACATTCAAGTGATTGGCCTTCTACATATAATTGACTGGATAATTTATTGAGAATGTGTGATGTGACATGCGTATCTTATATATCTTTTAACAAATATGGTTAATACCATTGCATTGCAGTAGTAGTGATAAGACTTCATGGTCTTTTGAATGAATAAAGTATTTACTGAGCACTTACTGTGTATACAGCACCGCGTTAATGTCTGGGGAGGAGAGAAGTCAGATGGGCCCTAGACTCAAGGAACTCATGCCCTGTTGGGAGGGACAACACATAGGTCAGTGTTAGCTTCCAGTAAAGTCCCATAGATCTTAGGGTACTGTTGAACCACTAGACAGGGCCAAGGACTCTGGTGTCCTTACATCTACAATAAAGTGTTGGCAATGTAGATTTGAATAAATAAATACAAAGTAGAACTGGGGAGAGAAGATAGGACACACAGTAACAGCTAGAAGGTTTGGAAAGGCTTTATGTAGAAGGGTGGATAAAGGTACCAACAACAAACATTATTTGTATGTATGTGTGTGTATAGAAGTGTGTGCGTGTGTGTGTGTGTGTGTGTGTGTGTGTGTGTGTGTGTGTAACACCATAAGGGCTATAAAAGCACTTTACAAATGTTATCTCATTTTACCATCACATCAATTCTGGGAGGTAGGTATTTCTACTATCTCCATTTAGCAGATGAGGAAACTGAGGCAGACAGCAGTGACATGATTTGCCCAGCATCACTCATCCAGTAAATGTCTGAGGTGAGATTTAAACTTGGGTTTCCCCAATATAAAGGCAATTGCTCTAGGACAATTCAAACATAATTCTAACTAGTTTTTAAATGTGTTAAAAAGATGACCAGAAATGTTTGAAAAACTTCTATGCAGCCAACAATTGTTTCTTTGTTGAGGTCTTATGTTTCATTTTCCTTCTTTCTTTCAGGGCATGCTGTTAAAGCGAAGCGGCAAATCGTTGAATAAGGAATGGAAGAAGAAATATGTCACCCTGTGTGACAATGGCGTCCTGACCTATCACCCAAGTTTACATGTGAGTGCTGGGCCCCTGCTCTGGGGACACTGATGTCAGTAGTACTGAAAATCCTGTCTGCTTGTCTATCTTGTGCCTGAGCCATCCCAGGTGCCAGCCATGTCTCCCCCTGGTTCTGTAATCTGGAAATAACTGTCCTCCATTCATACTGTAGAAAACAACACTACCTGCTTTAGAAAGGCCTGTTATTTCCTGTTTCTACTTTTTAAAAAAAGAATTTCTATTGCTAGTTTTCATTTTGATATTACTTTAAATTTCCCTCTCCTGCTCTCAAGGAACCACCCCTTATAACAAAAGGAAAGGATGGATGGATGGAAGAAAGGCAGGAAGGAAGGAGCAAGCCAAGTAAAGCAGCATATTAGAAAATATCTGACACTTTGCAGTACTCCACACCCCTTTATTTCAAACCACGCTGGGGGCAGCAGCTGCTGATGAAGGAGGAGGGGCGGAGATTAACTTGATGAAGATTTTCCTCATGAGGCATAGGGCCCGCCACATAGCCCTTCTTTGTCATTCATTCTCTGTGAGATTGTGACCAGCCTGTCAGACCTCTGTTTCCTCATCTGTAAAAGGAGAGGTTTAGGTTGGACATTTAGGTTCCCATTGAACTATAAGTTTGCCATCCAGCCCTGAATGTCCCTGGCCTCAGTTTCTTCCTAAGAGGAAGGATTGGAGGCTGAACCTTTCCAGCTCTGGATCTAGAATCCCACACTTCTTTCTGGAAGCCCTAGTGATGTTCCCATAGGCCCCCTTGCCATTCCATGGCTCTACCCACCCTTCCTAGAAGCTCTGTCTATCTCCTTGTCCCTTCTACCCTATCCCCCAAATCTACTTGGGTCTATACTATCTAAAAACAGTAAAAGCCAAGTCTTCCTCTCTGAGTATGTGGCTCCATACTGCCTTTTGTCTCCTTCCTTTTGCTCTCTGGCTTTCGTGTCCCCACCACGTGCTCCAGCTCTGGAATGTCACCTTGGCTCCCATTGCCAACAGTCCTCTTCTCAGACTGCTCTTTGCTTGGTCCCCCAAGCTCCTCCTCACCGAAGCCTGGGACCTATTCTCAGAGCTCATCTTTCTCAAGCCTATCAGAGCCGCTGATTCACTCAATCTCTCTTCTGACCCTTCCTGTCTCCCAGAATCCCATTTTCTCCTGTTTCTCTGACTGCTCTTGGATAGTCATCCAACTCGACAAGGTCAAGGGTCCTTTGGAGGGTTTGGATATTCCTCTTCCCAGTGTCTAATTATTGGCAACCCACAGGCTTTGCCCTTGCCTTCTCTTCCATCTCATCCTCTCCCATGGCTTTGGTTATTAGTCTGTGCTGATCCCTCCCACCATCAAATTTCAAATCCCTCCCCCCTTTCTGCTTACTGTTAGTCCCTGATTTCCATCTTCCTGCTAATAACAATATAGCAGAACTAGAGATCCAGAAAAATTATCACTGGGAAGAGAGGACAGGCTTGCTTTTTATTCCCATGAAGTGCATATTATAGGGAGACACGCAAACTCTCTGGTCAACAGCTGTTTGACAGTGAAATTCCCTGGAAGGTAGTGAGCTTCCCATCAGTAGAGATATCCACAAATTTTCCCATCTTGACTTAGCTAATCTGAGGGGTTTCTCACAGTTTGTAAGATTTATTAATTCCACAATAGAATCCAAATTCATCAAGTATAGGCATTTAAAAATGGAAGACAAAGATAAATCTAAACAAATATCAGCAGTGTCTCAATTCAACATTCCATTAGATTAAGGAGGGAGGGATTTTTCCATCTGATTTTTAGATCAAGATTAGTTGAGTTTCAAAGGAAAAGACAGTTCTGAGCTAAAAGTACTGGCACCATTTTGGTCAAAGGCTAAACCAAAACAGTGGAATTGCTTTTGTTACTGAAATGTCCTGTGGTTGGTCAGTTCATCTGCTCATTTATCTCTCCAGTTGTTTAGCTTCCTGCAGACATAATCTGAGCCATCCATCCATCCATTCATCCATCCATCCTTCCTTCCTTCCATCCATCCATGCATGTTTTCATTCCATGGATATCTGTTAATCTCCTGTTCAGAGCTCTGTGTTTGGTGTGAGGTATTATAAAAAGTTTTAAGAAAACATTGACCCTGCCTCATGGAGCTTTCTATCTAGTGGAGAGAATAAGACATAAACACATGCGTGTCACAGTATTCTCAGTGCGCACAAGCACATTTTGAAGGCCTAGAAAGAACCACCCAGGATAGAAGAGAAGTTCGAAATCATTAGTTGGTGACTAGTACCACAGAGACATTCAACAAAGTGTTGAAATCCTGGTTCCTTTAGATAGGGTCAGGACACCTTGCCCAGAACCCTTTGAACATGCTGGCATGGCCACTTCCACTGATAAGTCACATCAATCCATTCAAACAGTGTTGAGTAATCACCAAGGATCAGGTGAGAAGCACTACAGAGAAGCAGTTCTATTCAACACTTGCCTCTGATACCTACTGACCAGGTGACTAGGGCAAGTCCTTTTAGCCTCTCCATCTCCCAGGCAACTCTCTAAAGACTGGGAGCTCCAAATAAGCTGCTGATCTCCATCCATTGGCGGAGATAGTGCACCAGGGGTGTCCAGGTCCAATTCCCACCACTCAAAAAAAGAATGTACCAGGTCCTAGGGTCACAAAGATGAAAACAAAACACTAGCTACCCTCAGGAAACTTACATTCAACCAACATTCAAAAGGCATTAAAGTGCCTAAGTTTTTCATTTGAAAAGAAATTTTGTTCATATCTTTGATATTTATAGCACCTACATTTCCCAATATGTCAGTTCCCCGGGAACCATCTATTTATAACACCAAAGGGGATGGGAGATGAGGAGAGATAATTAACCAGCATATCAACCAACATATCAAAAAGTCTGACAGTTTTCCACAGCCCTAGGCCACCACCTCTGCAGGAGACTGGAGGGTGTCTTCTCATGTTTCTTCTTTGGGATCAACAAGGTACCTACCTCTCTGCCTAACTTTTTTTGCAAGAGTCTCTGTTAATACCCTGTGGGTCACAGTCCAGGTGGACCTAGTTATGACAGTTTATTCTAAGAATCCTTTGCTTTCCCTTCTTCCGATTTAAATGCGTGCCTTGGGGACCACTGTGATAGAAAAATGGAGGCAATAATGAGAAAGCCCTCGGACCTCAGGGCGTCACAGTTCACTGTCACTGCCTATTCATCTTTCCCGTCTGTAGAGCTGCCACTGCCGCTGAGGGTGTGGCTGAGATGGTGGCTGCCTGGGCTCTGAGGGGACCCCAGTGAACCCTACCAACTGCCCTGTGGTCCAAGTTTGTGCAGAGTGGGCAGTACGCCCCTCCTCCTGCATTCTCCAAGAAACCCCTGCCCCTGGTTGTTGAGGTTGGTAGCCATGCTCTGGAACCACCTGCCTCTTGGGGCTTCTGCTCCAGAACCACCTATACCTGGACTCCAAGTCTAGTATAAATTCCAGCTTATGACATTGAATCTATTGTCTGATGCTCTTATCGTCTGCTTCCCCTTGTCTGCCAGCCAGCACAGGACTCCGACTGAGAGGCATCTGTTTGAATGGGTTCAGGAAGGAAAAACCACTGGGGATGTTTCCATTTTCTTCAGTCAGGACATCTAGGTTTGAGGTCTAGAAGGAGCCCATAATACTGTCTATTTTTCCTCCACACTCTCTAATGCCTTCCCCCCAGAAACCATACCCCGCCACACATACATATACACCCACGCACACATTAACATGGTAGTAGCATATACAGAAGATTAGCCTGAAGGTAGGATGACCTGTCTGCTTTTGACACTACCATAATGTTCCCTCTCTGGGACTCAGTTTCTTACTTTGTCAAAGGAAAGGGTTCTCCCAGATAGCCTGAGGCCATGACAGACACGATCTCTGTGGCCTGTGCTTGTCTTGAGTATCTCATTATTTCCTGTTGCCTCCTCCATTAGACCATGAGCTCCCCAGGACTAGGATGGCCTTTTTGTCTTTTCTCTTGCTCTTGGCACAGCATAGGTGCCCAATCAATACTTGTTAGTAAGCTAATTAATAAAGACTGAACTAAGGGTGAACATCACCCACAGCATCTAATATATTCTGTCTTTTCTAGGAGGAAATGACTGCTTTAAAAAAAAAAATAAAAAAGCCTTTACTCACTTGAACAAAAAATTGAAATGTAGGATTTCCTGAAGGATTTCTTATGTCAATTTAATTTGATGCAGTACTGCATGCCAGGCATTACCCCAAGACAAAAATGCCTTCAGGAAGCTTCCATTCTATTGGGGAGCAACCCATGGGCAGCGTTTAGTGAATACATAAATGTATATAGGAGTCCGAATGAGATTGCAAGTCCAGTGATCCACAAAATAAGAAAGCAGATTGAATGATCCTGAGCACTCTGTAGTGGAAATGATCAGACTTCCCTCCCCGCCAAAGAGTTGAGAAGATCCGCCTCATCCCTTTGTGACACAGGGCGGGCAGACTGGGGGTGTTGGATGAACGTGAGTCACAGGTAGTCAACTGTTGGCCAGTTGTTTGCACTGGGTTTTTTTCCTCTTTAGTACAAAGGATGTGTCCCTGAAGAAAGGGTGTGTGGAACTAGAGGGTGGGGAGGGGTGTGACATTTGTCTAGGAAGGTGATAGAAAATAGAAGGGGAATCACCCCAAACCAAAAACATTAGGAGATAAACTAACCAACTTAGAATAATTTCTCTGTTAACTCTGGTAAACTCACAAAAAAAATTAAGAATCTCCCACTATCTTAAGATACATTGGGAGGACTTGCAAAATTATTTCTCATTTTCAAGAGAAGCTTTTTGATGCATCAAATCTGGGGTTTTCTTTGTCTTTTCTAATTTTGTGTTGTTTCATTTGACCCCTGACCTCTAAAGTCATGGAAGTTCCTAGTAAAACTCTTCTGATGTACATCAGCAGTAGTTCTGTAGCTTATGTCCTTAGAGAGTTTTCCGGGCCACTGAGAGAGAGGTTAGGTGAGCGCCCCAGGTGCCCCAGCCACTGTGTGTTGGAGATGGGACTTGGAATGCAGATCTTCTGCTGTCTGCAGGCTCTCTGTCTCTCATTCAGACAGCATTTTAAGTCATTTTCGCTCGTCAACACTTGGCCAGACTCCCGCTCCCTAGAACAATCTTGTCATCTTGAATTTAAGTAAATTTCACTTTCTTGGCCATCCAAAAGATGACTTCATGCCACCTTGGTCCCAGTCTGGTCTGTCCTGAGCTTGCCTTTCCTTAATGGAGGCTGAACTGCAGGACGAGGGCCAGCTCTTGAGTGAATCTGGGATCCTTTGGTCTACCTTCTCCACCTGCCATCCCCCCACATCCTCACTTAAGGAGATGGGCTTCCATTACCCCTCTCTGTCCAGCCCAGGTGGCCCAGAGCCTCCATGAGTCCAGTGCCTTCACTGCTGCCTGGCCTCCTGGGCTCTGGATAGTGCCACTGAGCAAATCTCTGGAAAATAGAGGGAGAGGAGGCCCCGATGAAAGAAAGCCCAATTCAGCCATCGTTAACACAGTTCAGTGCACTTGGCTAGGAGGTGTAAGATCCTCTCCTGGGTCTGTTACCCTCACCCCTCTCCACCTCAGTTTCCTCATCCATTAAAAATGTATTACCCTCTTCTAGAGGTTACTCATAGAGTTGCCTTAGACCTTGGGCTGCAGCTCCCTGGTCAGTAAAATGAGCAGAACTGGGGTTATTTTCATGTTTTCTTCCCCACTGACCATCTGGCAAAACCTCTGGACTTGGATATAGCAAAGGTTACATTGATAGTTTTACTGACCTTCAATTATAAATTAAAACAACAAGGATATGCAGAGCCAGGATGCCTGAGCAGAACAAGGACTCAAACCCAGGTCCTGTGACTCAGCCCATTTGCCCATGTGCCACACAGTGTCATCCCTAGAGTTCCTTTGCACTGGCCCTACAGTACTGACTAATCCTATCTTTGGTCATCTCTCCCAAATTGCTGAGTTTGAGGTGAAAGCAGATAGGTTTTGATTTCAACATTTCTTTAATTATTTGTGATTTGGCAAATTCTTTCAACTCTGGGTATTTTCCTTGGCTGTCCTCATGCCTCTGATTCTCTCCCTCTTCTGACCTCATGTCAGACCCTGCTAATACTGCCCCTTTTTCAATCTCCCAACTCTTCCCTCCGTTGAGTGTCTCTGCTCGATCCTATCTCTAGCTTGTTTATACAAAGTCCCTGAGGTGTCACCTCTCTCCCATTAGATGTGAGCCCATCGAGGGCAGGGATGGGTTTTTGCCTTTCTGCGAATATCCCCAGAGCTTGGCAGAGTGCTTAGCACATAGGAGGTGCTTAATAAATGTTTCTTGTCTTGACTCAGTGGTATCCATACCTGGACAAGAGCATTTGGTTCTTAGTATGACTGTGAAGGAAGGCCCTATTCAAGGTACTGCTGCTGCTCCAGTGGTCACACTAAGAACCAAAAGCTCTTCTCCAGGTATGATCCTGATTCTTCCAAGGCTCTGCCACCACCAACATACAAGTCCTGTCTGAGCCTATCCATCAAGCTGAAGAAGTTCCAGACATGAGCTTGATTGGTGGCCTATCTTCTGTTGTCTGAGGTCCAACTTCACCTTTTGGCTACTCTGTTTGCTAATCTGTACAATGGGAATGATAGTATCTCCCACCTTCTTGTGAGGACCACATAAGATAATATATATATGGAAAATGCTGTACAAATCTCCAGGCGCTATGAGAGTGTTGGCTCTTGCTGGCATTAAGATCCATTGATCTAGAGGTAACATGATTTGTGTCTGTTGAGGGTCTGCCCACATGATTATGACTGTGGATAATTTTGAATCATTGGCAAGCTGATAGCTCCCCAGTGACCAGTACAGTCCAGACCCTAGGCCCAAGGCCATGTGAGGTTGCATTTCAGACAATGGGGATACTTCGCCCCAGGAGAAGAAGACTTGGTGCTGATGTAAGGCTATATTGGAAGGCATGCTGTGTGGATGAGCAATTTTGTGCTTGGCCACAGAGGGCTAAACAGAACCATGAGGGGAAATGGCACATAGAAAAACTTCCCAAGAATGATAAATGGCAGCCCAGAATCAAAACAGGCTGCCTCAAGAGGGATTTCCTCCATGGGGAGGATTCTAATTTGGAGGAAGTGTTGATTAGGGGTCCTCTCACTCCAGGCTCTGGGCATCTTTGGTATTAGGGCTGCCACATAGGGAAACCTTCCAGGTAAGTGAGTTGAGCAACCTGACCAGTAAGCAGAGTTCTTTAAAAAGGACAGGCCTGGCTCTGACGACAGGACATTTCTAATGTCAAGGCGAGTAGGAGTGCAAGGAAATGCAGAACGTTATAAAACAACTTGATCATGTTGTCCTGCGTCTATATTCACGAAGCCCTTCTGACATGCACGATGGTGGGCGCTGGCTATACAGAGACAAACAGTACTAGTCTTGCCCTCTGTTAGCTTACCCTCCACTATGTAGACACACTGAATCAATACAAAGTCTATACACAATTGTTCAAATTAATTTCTTGGTGGAAAAAGCCCTAATGAGAATGAGACTTAGGAGAGGTTCCGAGTAAGGGATCACATGGGAGCTTGACTCGCATGGAACTGGGCTTGATAAGTCACAAGGGATCATTGTCACAGCACAGAAGGTCCCAGAAGTGGGATGACACTCTCCTTGCCACAGGCTCATTCATTCATCCCCTTCATCAAGAAACATCCATTCCAGGTTTTCATCCATGCGCGTACAAAATAACGAAGCAATTCTTGTTCTCAAGTAACTTACGTTCTGGCATGGGGGAGAGGGGAGAAGGGGCGGCTCCACTGGCCTAGATACTTGGCATTGACTCAGATTGTTTCAGAAAGCACAAAGAATGATTTATCCAACATCCCTTCATTGCCACACACCATAAAATATCAGTAGGCCGAGTGGATGAGCATATTTTTAAGAATATCTCCAACTGTTTGTGAGAGAGACTGTAGAAAATTAATGCTGGAATCAGAATTTCTACTGAGAGAGAAAGAAACAGGGAGAGAGAAAGGAGAGAGATACTGTGTTTTTGAAAAAGAAGAGTAAAAGAAGATTTTTATTAAATCAAAGCCATGTTTATGCTTAAGTGATTTCCTGTTTATTATCTGTACCTTTTAGCCTTTCAGAAATTGGGCTTTATAAATGCACTAAATGCTCACCCAACACTTTCCACGCTGTCATGATGTTTATAGAACCTAGTGAGTCTCCTTGGGGTAAGACCAGGACAAAGTGGCATCTCTGGATTTCCCTGAAAATGTGTGAATGTAAAGCACACTAAAAATAATAAATAGTCTAATTGCCTGAGAATTGCTTTTCTGAGCAGAGGGGAAAAAAGGGAAACTCCTCCCCCTTCTCTGGGTTCCCAACATCCATTAAATTTATTCATATGTCAGCCAGAGCACAGTCAGTACATGCCTCTCAGTACAAGTGGCAGTGTCTAGATTCATGGGTTTGTTTGATGGTGGTACCTTATAGTCTGGATTCCCCGATTGGCCCATCAGGCATTTTGAGGCCTCTTTAGGCATGCTGGGCAGTACAGACACTGGGGGTGTCCCTTTTCCCTTCTCTCTCATGTGGTTGGGGATGGTTGGGTGAGGACAAATGGATTTAGTGTCTTCATTTTCTAGGAGGCAGCAGATATGAGAGGAGGACCCTATTTGGGGAGAGGCAGAAAGTCCAGCCTCAGAAGGAAGTGCTCTCTCCCTGCAAAAAAGACACTGACTTTGACGATTGTATTTTATAAATATTTTCTTGTCGGGTTCATAGCATGATTGCGTTGGCTTCTTGCACAGGAGGCCTTTGGTGGAAGGGGAGCAATGTCAGTGGAGCTGGGGAGGGAGAGGAGTTTTCAGGTGTGCCCGTGGCCCCAAACGGGAGCCAATCAAGGTGCGATTTATGTTCATTAAGAGCTTGTCAAAACTGAAAAATCTTGTAATCAACAGCAATCTCTGAGAGGGCCCCTCGATGGCTGGGAGTGTCGCCTCCTCAGCGTCGCTCTGCCTGGGACAACTCTAGGCTAGAAAGCCGCTGATGATTACATTAGACTAAGCTGCGAAGTAAATGAACCGTGTCTTATTTCGGCGCAACTAGCTCAGTATAGTCCTGCCCCGCAGGGTACTTTATAGCATTTTATGGTTTTAAAATTAGTGTAGCTTCCCATTTGCTGCAGGGTGCTACATGTTATGCCTTTGAACTCAATAAGCAAAGGGAAGGGGGCCTTTTGTCCCCCCCTTTATTTTTTTCTCTGCAGTTTAGCAATTTTGTTTTGCATCTTTTCCAGACGACGTTTTGCAATAAAAATGTCTGACTGCCACAGACATGCACAAAAGTAACACTGCCAGCCTCTGCAGAGGCATGGAGCCTGGGTGAGGTGGGGGTTTGGTGTCCCTCGCCCAAATTTTCATTAAGCTCTGCCCTGAACAATAGTTTCACAGGTTAGTCCTCTTGCCTCAGTCAGGCAGGATTGGTTCCTTGAATTTGGCATGCTCTACAAGAAATGTCAGTGTCACAGGGAGAAATACTCCCAGCATCCCTCGCTTCAGATAGGAAATCAGTGTGTAGTCATAGCATGGCACCCTAAAAAAAAGTTGAGTTTTGCGTTTAACTTAAGAAACAGCAAATCAATAGAACGATGGCTTCCAGATATCTCTGTTGGTTGGAAGACTGAGAAATGGTGGTCAGAGGAGAGCAGGCAGTCCTGTCTCAATTAATGGCCCTAGAGATGAATTAATGTGTGGGCGGTGGATCATGGGAGTATGTGCATTTAGATTTAGAAGGGAGCCGGGCGGATCCCTTTGACAAGTGAGAAAACTGAGGCCCTGTGCAGTTAAATAATTTCCCTGAAGACACAAAGATAGTACGTCAGGACTCAAATCTGGGTGCTCTGTGGAAAAATGACTAATGGGGTAGGGAGGGCAGTAATGGTGCAGCCTTTCACCTTCAGGGCTCACCCCACAGTGAACATTCCTTTGAAAATTAGAAGTCCTGACATTCCATAACAAATCAAGACTTCAGGGAATAGTACAGTTCTCCTTCCTATCTGGAGGGCTTTCCCTCCTCACTTCCACCTTATATGATCCTTGGCTTCCTTCAAGTCTTAGCCCAAGAGCTGCCTTTACCATGAAGTCTTTCCTAAGCCCCCAACTCTTGGGGCTCATCCCAGAATCACCATCTACATTGTTTTCTATTCTGTTGATACTTGTGGATGGATGGGCTAGGATAGTTTCCCTTATGTCTTTCTATTCCCCTTGCTTTGTGCAGTGCATGACATTTGAGTGCTTAATTAATTACTTAATTTGGCTTATTGCTTGATGGTGCCTTCCCAAGGACATGACCAGGGTTGGCTTTACCAAAGAGCTGCTATCTTTTTTTACATGTTCCAAATACCAAACAAATCATTCTATTACACAGAAAACTATTTTTTTAAAAGAGGAGGACAACCACCACATAAAGAACTCATCTCAATCTTGGGTCCATGAGAAATTCATACAGTAAAAATCTCTGCCTGGCACAAAAATGTCTGAGTCTCAGCTGACAGTCTTCTTGTGTTCGAGCCCTATTTTACAAAATAAATCCCAGGTCACAAAAATAATTTGGATGGCCCCTTGGAGTTCATCGTAATGAGATTTCAGTGGTAGCAGTAGTAGTATCCAAGGGTTGCCTGGGCTGTGGTGCTAACATTCGGCAAAGAATGTACAGTTGTAGCTCATGCTGAATGTCGGGACTGTCAGAGCATACATATATTGTAATGAATTTTTGGTGGTGAGCTAATGCTGGCATTACAGCATTACAGTACAGTATGACTACAAACCAATCCATCTCCCTTCTGGAAGGGTCCAGTTTAATTCAGGCATTGGAACAAGAGATGAAGTTACAAAGCCAAAAGAACATTCCCAATTCTGTGGGTCATTTCCTGGCTTTTGGATACATCGTGAACAGTAGCCAGCCCCTCAGGCTTGGTGGTGGCTGTTGTCATGGACCGACAATGAGACGTGAGTGTCCCCTGAGCTGCTCAGCTGTGTGATCCTGGGCAAGTCTTTTTTCCTTCGAGGAACCTCATCTGAAAAACAAAAGTAAAATGAAATAAAATCGTACTTAAACTCTTACGGTTGATCTGATGATCAGATGAGATAAATGATGTAAAGTGCTCTGTCACCTCTAGAGCTATTGACAGAAGTGAGAGCTTGTGATTACCATTGTCGGCTCATTTTCCTCATCTTTTATCAATATCATCACCGAACACTGAATTTAATGATATATCATTGACATCCTATCGGAAGTCTCCTGTATAAACCATTGAAACCTTCTGCCCCCCTCATTAGAAATTACAATTTTTCTTTTTAAAAAAAATCAACCAATATTATTTAACGCTACATGATTTAACTATATGTTATATGTTTAACTATATGTTAACTTTTAGATTTCCTAGGATCGTAGCCCTATAGACTAGGGATCCTTAATCTTTTGAATATGTGCGTGTTATCACGGACTCCTTGGTCAGTTTAGGTTAGCCCCTGGACTCCTCAGAGTCATGTTTGAAGTCATTGCAGGAAATGCTAAATTTCAATGTGAGATTAATGAAAATAAAGATAAAAGATTTGAACTTTTTCCATTCATGTTCATGAGCACTTTTGAAATCTGTACAGGGACCCCGAGGGATTTGGGGCAGGGGAGGTGTAATCCTCTCATTGAGAATTTGAAAGGATCTTTAATACACCCCCCCACTGCCACCCAGTCAAGTATCCATAGCTCTTAGATAAGGATGCTGAGGCCTAGGAGGTCACACAGTTAAGTGCTAAGGCTAGCCTTGACCCTGTGCCCTCTGAGGCCAAAAGTGGCCCTCTGCCACACTCTATTTCTTAGACTAACTGTTATTTTTGCCTTCACTCTATCTAAGAACTCCATGGCTATGACAAGAGGCCGCTGTGCATTTTCCATGTTGGCCATGCCCGCCATTTGCATTTTAAGTGGTTTTAACAGAGAATAGTGTAATTAATGTAATTTCTTCCATTAATTTCATTCTGGAGCTGCTGCGACCATGCAACCTTCTCTTATGACCATGACCCTTTGGAGAAGAGAGGAAATCATCTTGTAAAAGTTGTGGCATTTGAAAGGACCTGAGTGGAGAATTTTCTAAAACTTGCCCTTGCCTTCACCAATTGGATGGAAGTGCAGTCTCCTGGGTGTGGGTGGGTCCTTCCTCCTAGGATGGTCACATGGTCAGATCACACCTCACCCTTGCTTGGTTTTGCTTAAATGTTCTTTGGGCTTATTGGCAGAAGGGAAATTTTGTGGTAAAAACAAAAGATGTTAATGACACGTTTGTTTTTAATTGTAATGTCCAGGACCAGTAGCCTTTTGTGGGTTAGCTTGGACACATGCAGAGAAGTGGGTCGGCAAGTGCTATGGAGCCCTCCAATCCAGTCTCAGACACTTATTAGCTGTGTGACCCCTGGCTTCAACTCTCTTGGTTTCCGTTTCCTCATCTGTAAAATGGGAATGATTGTTAAAAAGATCAAATGAGATAATATTTGTAAAGCAGGTGGGGCACAGTTCCTGGCACATAGTAGGCACTATATAAATGTTAGCTATTGTTGTTAGTAGCTTATTATTCAGGCTGTGCAAGAAGGAAAAGATTGTGATAGGTCAAAAACAATGAGAACTCATCATGGACAAGCTAACTTGGCCACTGGAACTAGCAGACAAATAAACGTTAAGCATATCCATAGAGGTTTAATATTGTAGACTATTGTATATTTCTCTCTTTCTGGGAAAAAAAAAAGTATGATCCATTTAGTGGAAACAAGATTTTTCATTTGTCTAAGTTTCGTAACGTGGCTCCTTGATCCCAACTCTATCCAAATGTCCTTTGTCTAGAATAATTCTAGGGATTCTTTTGGCAGCTATTGCCCTAGAAAGCAGGCTTTGTTGTCATTCCTTAACCTGTGGGCTCCATCTCCCACTGCCATGCCTTTGGCAAAGCTGGTTCTCAGACTTTTTTGTTCTTTGCACATGTTAACAGCCTCTTCACCTCTTGAATTTACTTTGTAAATTTTTGGTATGAACTCATCCACAGACAAGTTGGTTCCTTCCCAAAAGATCTAAGCTATTTTAGGGGAAGGACTCACATTTTTGCCTCGGTATCCTCAGAGCCCAGCACATGATGGCCTTGTAGAAGTGAATTAAAATAACCCTGCTCAGATTCAGTCAGTCATCAAGTGTTTATAAATCACCTTCTGTGTGCCAGACCCTGGATTCGTTCTGGTTAATTATTTGAAGGTAGTGCTAAGCATTAGATGTCAGGTTAAAGTTGGTGGCAAGAACGTTTTCCAGAGGGCTGAAGGTAACTTCTCAGTGGATGTCAAGAAAGGGGGCTCCATATAATGAGAATTGGGGGGACATGAGTGACTGGGCTTAACTACCCATACCCAAGTGCCTGATCATTCAAAAAGACATAGAAGCCAGTTACTGCTAACTCTTAGCCAAAATGAATCTACTACCCTGAGATCCCCAAGCTTAGCAGCGAGCTGTTTGCCTTTCCTAGCCTTCACAGGCTGGTGATTTAGGGATTGGCCAGTTTGCGTTGACGGTTTATTACATCTCTTCCTGCTGACTCTCTGGCTGCCATCTGTGCTGGACCCAAAGTCACTGTGCTGGGTAACTCACCATTCCGCTAACACACTGCTGGGTGATGCTCCACCAGCCTCTTAGAGTAGCAAATCAATGAATGCTTCCCATGAAGATCCATTGGGTACACTGAGGCACTAATGGCTCATCTCTCGCAGAAGGCGGTTGCCCCGGGAAGTGATGCTGCCGTCAGCAAGCTGCAAGCCGTGGGTCTCTGCCACAACTCCAATAGCTAGCAGGTTTCTCTCATCGCACCTCATTTGCATCTGGGACATCAATTAGCATGTTTGTTGAGGCTAATTGAATGAAACTCAATCATAGCTCTTAATTGCTTGACTATGTGAAAAGAAATCACATTAATGCAGCTAATTAAGTGTACGGCAATAGATGCAACATAATTAGGAGCGAAATGTAGAAAACAAGGGATGGCGGAGGTGTGAGCGCAGGGTGTAGGGGATTGAGATGCTGCTGTTTACCTCCTTCAAGACGCACCTCCGTAGGGATCCCTCGGCTCGGGCACCTGTTTTAACCACAACAATTGAAAAAAAAACAAAGAATCCCCAATGATGAGCTTGGACAACCTGAGAAGAAAATGCAAATTGGCTTTCAATGAGTACTTTTTCAAGCTGTTGAGGGGCCAGAGATGGTGCTTGTGGGGTGGCCCGCTGTCGAGTGGGCTCCAGGGACTTGTTAAGAGCTGTTTAAAAGTCCTTGGCTGTGAATTACCCTCATGCCTTGTTAGATGCCTCCTTCCCCCTTTTTCCTCCGATCAGCATTTTCTCCCGGCTAACATCCGACGGGGTGGCATCGGGCTCATTTGCATATCAAAATCCGGCTCCCAGCCTGCCTTTCTCGAGGCACATTCCAGATGACAGAGACTCCAGTCTGTTCCACAGCCAGTGATCAAACCGCCCCCAAGTGCCTTCTGAAGTCGGTGTCGTTCCCGAGAGGTTTCCCCTCTTAATTCCTGATTTTCCTTTTCATTCTTCAAGTCCCCAGATACTGGAAGGGAGAAGGAAAACCTTGATTCCTTACCAAAAAAAAAAAAAGCTAACAAAAGCAAAACAAATGAGAGTTCTTCCTTCTTCCCATGAGAAAAGACCCAGGGTTTCTTTGCTGCCCTGAAACCAACAGAAAGGTTGTGTGTGTCATCTCCACCTACTCCTGATGCGAAAGTGAATGTGTCCCCATAGAACTGTGACAATTCTATTCGTGGAAAAACAGCAGCCTCATATATAAAAGGGGGGAGGGGGTTCCTTGACTTCCCCCGCTCCAAAGTGAGATTCATTCAGCACAATTTTGGAATGACTTAGGTTACCCGCCTCTTCCTTCTGGGCCCCAGCGGTCATCTCTCTAAAATAAGGGAGTTATCCTGGATGACCCCTCAGGGTCCCTCCAGCTCCCAAAATCTTAGGCTCTTAAGTCATCTTACCTTGGTGGGCCTCCGTTTCCTCATCTGTATAGTGAGAGGATTGGACTAGACTACCCCTGAGATGTCTTTTCTCCCCTAAGTCTGCAATACTGGTCAGATTTTTCTACCCTGTTGAATGCAGGAAAGCAGATCAGGGTCAGGAACAAGTGTGATCCCTTGGCCCTCAGAATGAGCAGATGCTTTGTACATTTCAACAACAGATTTAAATAAAATATTGTAGTTATTGTATATTAAAACTCGCCTGTCTATTAAAAGAAACCATGCTGAGGATTTAGTCACTCTTTGATTAGCCTCATCTCTGAGCCCATAAGCAATAAATGCTCAATTACACCCCTGTTATTGTCTTTTAATTTGTTAAGAATTGGCATTAAAGAAGAAAGTTATAGCAAGTTGATATTTCCTAAGGAACAGATCTTCTGGAATGTGGAAGAGAAGGCATCAGGAAATGAATTCAGCCATTATGGGGAAATAGAGATTCAGACATTGGCCTGCATGCTTGCAGTATGCTTTGCAGAAGGGCCTAAAAGATCGAGGCTGTTGTTCACCATGGTGCAGGAGAGCTATCAGAAGGGCAAGAAGAAAAGGTGACCTTTGGCTGAGCTGACCTGGAGGAGGACAGAGAGGCCGCTACATTTTAGGCTGCCATGAGGCATCCTGCTCCATCCCTTGGCTGGTAGCCAGGGGTCTGCTTGGTCAGGCCTGATTGGTCTAAAAGGAGATTTGTCTAAACTCAATCAATTAGGATCCTGGACTTGGAATTGTAAGATATTTCAAGGCCATCCAGACCAACTGCCCCTTCTTACGGTTGAACAGATGGAATGCCAGGGTGCTGATGACTTGACCAAGGTCACACAACAGATGGCGTTCTATCTTAGATATATTGGTCTATTACAGGTTATTATACATATGATGAAGATGTGAGAGCATGGCCAGGGGATTGAGATGCTGCTGTTTTCCTTGTTAAAGACATACCCTGACAGGTATCCCGTGACTCTGGCATGTTTTAACCACGACAACCAAAAAAAAAGAAATCTCTGAATGGTGAATTCAGGACAGCCTAGATAAATATTTATTGTGTAGATCACTGAATGTCGACTTTTACTGAGGCCCAGACAGGTGAATGACTTGCCCCAGATCACTCAGGAAAATAAATTCACCAGAGCTAAAATTGTCACTCAGGTCTTTGGTCTCCACATTTAGTGTCCTTTCCATTTGTTTCATCAGTTTGCTTTCTCTGGAAAGGTGTTGTATAACCGGAAGTGCCTTGATAGGATGTTGAAGCCATTGTGATGGAATGCTTTACAGAATAGGATAGGCAAATGTGTGAAGGTGAGAATACCACTCAGAGTAGTTCAAGGTGGAGCCTTGGGTTCATGGGCTGCTGTTCTACTGGCTCAGTCCTTTATAAAATCAATCTGATGGTTAGCTGGATGTAGAACTGGATAGAACAGTGGAGGCCATCTTGCCCAACCTCCTGGTTTTACAACTGTCAGTATAGAAAAGGTGGCATGGAAACACTGCTCTCTCAATGGGATCTATCTGGCCCAGAGCTGGCAAGGAGCTCCTGGCTATCCTGCCTAGCCCCACCCTGACCAGGAGGCCCCTCAGGGCACATTTGGACCAGTCTTTGGAGGGAGTAACTGCCAATGATTAGAATTTGGGGAAGCAAGTGTTATTGGACTAGGAGCTATCCTAGCAAGCAGGGATTAGGAGAGTCTTAACAGACAGACTTGGATGAGCCTTTCTGCTTGTCACCAGGACAGCGTCCAGAGGGGAGGCCATTGGTGACCTGAATGCTGGGTGGTAGAAAGTACCCCCTCCCCCATCTGCAACCTCAGTGGACCGGGCACAACCTTTTCTTGTTGGCAGTGGAAATCGAAGTATTTCTGTAGCTGTCCCAGGGACAAGCTGACTTGAGCTCTGATAATTGTGTCCTGGGCCCTAAGGTCCCAATTCCCAGGAATCTCCACATAGGCACCCATGCCTCCTATTAAAGGGTGAGACCTTTCCCTGTGGCTCTTGGGCAGTCACCCTTCCCAGTTGTGGCCCATTCTCTGCCTCTCTGCTCCCACCAAAGTGATTTTGGCCATGCTCAGCCCTCTCCCTCCCTAGGCCTCCCCTCTCTGTCCATTGCTGTCTTCTGTTCTCTCTGTATTTAAGAACATCAGTATAAATGTGACTGTTGTATTCTCTGTACAGTCACCCGTGGTCCGTTAACAAGCTAAGAACATTTCAGAGTAATCTGAGCTGGTATTTATGTAGGACTTTGGGAACGACATTGGGATTCTGAGGACAAGACTTTTTGAATTCCTTCTCTGCCCCTCCCCTCTGTGTGGTGTAGGCCAGCCCCTTCACATGGGGAGGGCTGATGTCCTCATTTGTAAAACCAGAGGTTCAGGGTAACTCATCTTTGCAGCCCCTGCCATCTCTAAAGCCAGGATCCCATGATCTAAGTCATGTTACCTCTATGGGTCTCAGTTTTTACATCTGTGAAATTAGACGAGATCAGAGGCATCAGACTGCCTCACAAAACTCCCAAGTCTTGCTGAACTACATCAAAATGTCATTGGGAATGTTGAAGAAAATCAATAAAAATACAACATAGATGGTGATATTGATGTGGTTAGCTTGAGTTTAATATTACTGCACTAGATGGCCTATGAAGTCCCTTCCAGGCCTGGTTCCGGTCCTTTGAGACACATTGTCTTACGGTTCCTCCCAACAACATTAGGAAATAGGTAATAGGATTGTCCCCACCTTAGAGATGAGAAGGCTAAGACTCACAGTATGTAAATGACTTGATTTGGGTCATATGCCTAGAATAGGGTTCATAGAATCAAAGGCTTAGAGACCAGGGAAAACTAAAACACCATCTTGTCTGAATTGCCCCTTTTACAGATGAGGAAACTGAGGCCCAGGAGGCTGACTTTCCCAGAATTGTATAGGTAGGAAGTGTCTAAGGCTAGATTCAAAACTAGGCCTTCCTGACTCCCAAGTCTAGCCCTCTGTACCACACACTCTTAAATATACAATGCCAGGTGTTCCTTTCTGGGTCTTAGCTCATTACCATCCATCTATCCATCCATCTGCTTGTCACTATCTGAGCCTCAGTTTCCATGTATATAAAATGGGTAGAATAACAGTTTCTAGCACAGAGGGCACTTATGGAATCATACATCTAGAATATGAGGGTGATCTGGTTGAAAGGGGCAGACTCCTGGAGTCTGAAGACCTGGCACTCTCCCACTTACCATGTAACCTTCCTCCTCTAGACCTCAGTCCCTTCATCTGTAAAATAAGGCACGTAGACCCGATGATCCTGAGGCTGTCATTGTGCCGCTCAGCTGTTATCATCATTGTCTCTGGTCCCATCCTCCCTCAGACTGCTGCTCAGCTGCATCAGTCCCCTCTCTACCCCAGTTTCCTCAGCTCTAAAAAGAGGATAAGGAGAGCTTGGTTTCCATCTTCCGATTTCTGGAACTTTTCTCCATGGTCTTTTGGGGCAATTTTGGTAATGTGTCTTTTGTTTCTTTCCTTGGGCAGGATTACATGCAGAATGTCCATGGGAAAGAAATTGACCTTCTGAGGACCACTGTGAAAGTCCCAGGAAAGAGACCCCCCCGGGCCACGTCAGCCTGTGCTCCCATCTCCAGTCCCAAGACCAATGGCCTCGCCAAGGACATGAGCAGTTTGCACATTTCGCCAAATTCAGGTAAGGATATCACATGCCAAGGAAGCCAATCCAACTCAAAAGATGTGTCTTGTGTGTCTCTGTATGTATAGATGTGTATTTGTGTAGATGGGCAAATTGTCAGACTTTGCTGGAAGGAGAGGATCTGTGATATTTGCTATTACTTTGTAGGTTAGGGCTTGCAAGTCTAGCGCCTTGGAGTCTGGTTATTTCTTCTTAGGTCCTGTAGCTCAGGTAAGTGCCAGCAGATGCGTACTTGTCAGGTCTGGGCTTTCAAGGACGAAAGGCAAAGCCTCACACTAAATTGGTTTAAGCTATGGACATTCCCACTTATTGTAATAAACCTGTTTCTTCCTCATTCCACCTCAGTGCCACCCACTGGGTGCTCATCTGTGTCTGACCTATGGAAACAAAGTTGGACCCAGAACTACAGCCAGAAAGTCACGTCTAATTAGACTGCTCACCAACAGCTGGACAGCCAGTGATCTCAGGGGATGGGCGGACAAAGGGAAATAGAGCATCTTAAAAGTCCAGCAATCTCCTGAGTCAGATAAGGGGTGTTGGAATTTCTTTGGAAGTAAGAGGTGCCTCAGTCATTCTACTTATCTTTAAAGGAAATTTACACATGTGTGTACACACACACACACACACACACGCACGCACGCACACACGCACGTGACTCTCAGCTAAGGGGCTAATACAACAAGCTTACTTCAAGTTGACACCAAGATTCAGTACTACTGGAAATTATTTCAGCCTCAGTTAACCAGTGCAACCTTCCCCAGGCCTGAATAGCTGAGTCATAGTTTGGAGAGGAGAGCCTTGAGTCTCCCCAGATGTGTGTGTGTGGGGGGTGGTGGTAAATGCCCACGAGATGTGTCCTGACTATGGGTTCCTCAGACCTAAACATTCCACACAAATGGCATCGTTGTGAATAGTTATTCCTCTTTCCTCCCTTAGCAATTGTGTAAGAAAGCTTAGATGTCTTGAGACCAAGAGGTGCCAGTTCTTTGAGGCCCTAAGAAATACATTGATGGGGATGGATAAGGGCCATCCATGACAAGGGAAAGAAGGATGAGCTATGTCCAGTGACTTGTGGTGATTCCTCCTTCTTTGTAGCCCCTAGAAATGCCCTTCCCCTGTGTGGTGCCACCCAAGAATTCTATGGAATGCTAGGTGGAGGTACAGATGGATGGACACAATGAGAGGGAAGCCCCAGAAAAGCCTCCCTTCCCTGTTTCTTCCTTACCTGCCAAGCTTTTCTATTGTGATTAGGTACAAGCATGCCCCATAAGTGATTCCATTTTACCTTGAGCTTCCAATTGGCTACAATCAAGCATTAATGAGGCTTTGCTAATTACTAGCAGATGCTTCTAATAACCTGCAAACATAATATTACAAATTCTGTTCATTTTTAAAAATTTGATTTGCCACTAGCCCTCCCCCTAAAAATAGGTGAAGACCTCTTCGATATACAAGATCAGTGGGTCCCTTCACCTCCCTTGAGGGAGAGGCCAGGAAGCCACATATTCACTCCTTCTTGGCTGTTTCTAAACTTGACTCACCCTTCTTTCCCTTGTCACTGATGGTTCTTACCCATCCCCATCCACAGGCCTCCTTTCTAGGGTCAATGTGTTGACTGAAAAACAGACCAGGGCCCACTCTTTGCAAGGCAGTTGGGGTCATGCTACCCTAGTGGCCTTCTAGTCCAGTCCCATAAGAACAAGGAGGAGAGCTCATAGATTCCATTTTCTGATTTTTTAAAGATATTTTATTAAAATCATTTAAAACTTGGTCATAGAATTCAAGATTTAGAGATGGAAGGGACCTTTGAGGAAACGAGACTAACTCATTTTACAGATCAGGAAACTGAGGCTTACAGAGAGTAATGATGTTCTTAATGTGATGACACACAGGTAGTGCCTTGCAGAGCTGGGATAAAAGATGTATAAGTAAATATTACCAAATCACAATCATGGGTTAGAGGCAAAGTGTACTGAATTTGTAGTCTGAGGCCCTGGATTCAAAGTCTAGTTCTACTACTTCTTAGTGGTTGACCTTGAATTATTTTGCCTTTCTGGGCTTCTAGAAAATGAGAAGGTTGGAGGAGGGGAATGATCTCTTCCAAGACCAAATCTCTTGACTCTGACTTAGACTTGACTGCCTCCTAACCACTTTCAGCTGTCATCCATTACTGCTTGACAAACCCTTCTCTCCTTAAGAAGAAAGGTGTGAGAAAGTCCTGCTCTTTTGCCTTAGGATTGAACTCTGAGCCAGCATGGGACTTCTGCCTTATTCTTCACATTTCAACCTCCTGTTAGCAAATGTACTGTCCACAATGGATCTGTGTTTTCTGCAAAGCTGGTTGAGTGAATAAATCAGCTATACAAAGGCTCTCTCTGCCTCTTCTTCACCTCCACAGAACTCAGCTTTCTCCTCCCTGGTTTGGATTATGCTATTTGTAGCTTGGTTTTCCAACCCTAGGAGGAAGGAGCTTGCTTTCCACTCTGTGCACTGATACATGCAGTCACAAGGAAAGAGTGTCCCCATCCACAATGCTCTGGCTGTCTCTGTCTCTGGCCACTGCTCTCTGACCCATTTCCTTGGGTAGACTTCTAGAAGAATCTACATGCTCTTCAAGGCATTGAGTCAAATCCAGCATGATGGGAAGCCCTGTTCTGTGAAGTTTTCTGTTTTCAGACTGATTAACTGTTTCCACATTGGCACTCCCGTCTCCTCTTTTTTGTATAGCCCAACTCAGGCCACACCTGCTGGGTATCTACCCCACTGTCTCACCTGGGAAGACACAAGGCCCTCCTACGCTCCCCAAGTTCTTAATGACAAGATTCTTAGGGAATGACAGGCCAGTTCTCTCTCTGCGCATGGTTACCACAGTCCCTGTTACTCTCACTCTGCCATGCCGAATGACAAACCATAATTACGTCTGGCCATGTGGAGGCAAAGTCTTGATTCCCTTGCCTTTGGTTTCCTCAAAGTGCCAAGTCCAATACTGTGCACTGCTGGTTGGATCCAATTTTGGAAAAGTCAGCCATTTGAGAAAGCAGGCTCATCCTTTAAAACCACCAAGCAAGCACTAGCCTGGCTTCTCCTCCCCAATACCTTAAGGCAGAATGGGCCCAATCATGATCAGACTTTCTGTTTGTTCACTGAGGCCAAAGACTCGCTCAACCTGTTCGGATGCTAGCAGCCTAGGCCTGTCACTGAAGACCATCTTAGGGAGCTGAGGGTGATCTCGAGAACTTTAGTTCAAATCCCAGCTCTCTGACCTTGGGCAAGTCCCTTACACTCCCTGGGCTTCAACAGCCCACTCTTCTGGAAGATGAGGGGATTGGATCCCAAGGATCTGGGTGTGAATCTTAACTTCTGCTTCTTCCTAACTCTGAGACTCTGGGAGTTCCCTCACCTCTCTGACTCTCAGCTTTCTCATCTAAAAAATGAGATAGCACTCCATGGTGTCAAGGCTCCTTCCACCTTCTCTCTCCCAGTCTATCCCAGCATCCTGCATCTCCAGCCATAAGTTAACCCTTATAACAGGAAAACTCTGAAGGCAGGGTCTCAGTTATCTGCTTTTCTGAAACTTTCTAAGGATGAATTTTTCACATATGTAAATAGCCATGTGGGACCATGTTTGTGCTCTGCAAAGGATTCTTGTAGCTTAGCATGGCTTTCTTGGATGAAAATTACTTTGGAAAATGACACAGAAATCCCATTAGATCACAGTGTACCTGAGAGCAGGCTCTGTGGTGCACCTCCCTTGGTCATTGTCCAGTTGGATAGCGCATGTTCAAAGCTTTGCTCCCCAAAGTCTTTAGACACATGATCACTAGTCTTATCAATGCCCAGCTTCATGCACAGAGCAAGGTTCTCAAATTATGCTCCAAATAATTGTGTCTAGAGCCAAACCCTATAACTCTGGAAATAATAGAAACCTGAATTAGAAGATCACAACTAAGAATGACCACAGAAGCAAAATATTGAGAGTCGGAATTTGGGGCATCCCTAGAATTTACAAAGTGTTCTCTTCATAACTGCTCTCCAGAGTAGAAAACATGAGTATTCTGGTCCCTGTTTACAGGGGAAGAAACTGAGACCTCGGTGAAATGTTTATACTGGGTATCAATATTTGGCAGATTGTAGATGGATGGATGGATGGATGGATGGATGGGAAAGAAAGAAAGAAAGAAAGAAAGAAAGAAAGAAAGAAAGAAAGAAAGAAAGAAAGAAAGAAAGAAAGAGAGAAAGAGAGAAAGAAAGAAAGAGAGAGAGAAAGAAAGAAGAAAGAGAAACAATCATGCAGAAGACAGAATTAGACTTGATGTCAGAGAAATAGCTTCTCCAAAGTTAGAGTTGTCCCAAAATGCACTGGTGAACCTCCAGGAGATTCTGGCCTCCCCCACCTTGGTGGTCTCCAAACAGAGCCTGGATGACCACTTGTCTGGGTATATTATATCAAAGATTCCTTCCACCAGTGGTTTGGCTTAGATGGATGCTGAGATCCCATCCAACTCCCAAATTCTGTAGCCCCACTAGAAAACCCTGCCCATGAGTCTCTGTTTTCTCATCTGTAAAGTGGGGGTAATGCCAATCGCACTTACCTCATAGGATCATTTGTGAGATCCTGAGGAGATAAAGGAGAGAAAATGACTTGGAAATTTGAAAGTGCTATAGCAATGTCAATTCTGATTCAGATAAAAAAGATAAAGGAGGCTCTTATTTTTTCTAAAAAGTGAGGTTTCTTTTAATATTGGGCACTGAAGGCTGGCGTCACCTCTGCTGTGGGTGGGGAGCATCCAGCATGCAGGTGGAGCCTCATGAAGGCAGGCCAGCCAATTGTCTGTGTCTCTAATGGAGACCAAACTTGGCTGTCCTGCCCAGAAGACCTTGAGTGCCCTCATAGGCACCAGGAGTGATTGATGAGCTGGGGAAGGCAATGCTTCTGGAGCCAGTGTGACCTACAGCTTCCCTGTCCCTGGCTCCCCTCTCCTCCGCAGCCTTATTTCATTACATTAATTAAAGTCTCTCCCACCCCCAATGCTAGAACTATGGCTGCTCCTGGAGCTGCCAGAGAAAGCCCACAGCTTATATGGTTAGCAAAGGCCCACCCTGAGGGCCAGAACTCCTGCCTGCTGGTCCCAGGGCTTTTCTGAGGAGCTGCCTGAGGCCCCCAAAGGTGATAAAGCTTGCCCAGGGACTCTGCTGCTAATTAGTGCCAATGCTCCTGGTTTTAAAACACAGGCCTGCTTGATTCTAAGCCCAACACCCTGCCCGTTGCTCTGCCATGTCTTTTTGTAAGCTGTGCACACACCAAAACAGTCCCCTTGCTACTCTATTGACTGGTGGAAAAAACAAAACAGCCCATTTTCATTCATATGCAATACAGAAGATCTTGGACCTTCTCCCAGAGAAAACAGCAACTCTCTTTGGGAGCCAGACAATCTCTTTGAAGCCCATGGTATCCGAGTCTTGCCACAGGCTTAGTCATCCTGCATCCTGACAGAGAGGAAACCTTTAGAAGCTTCCTTCCTTGGTCATGGCCATTGGGTTGAGGGAAAAGAATTCTGGAGGACCTTGGTTGCCTTTGGTTTTATATCATATTCATTTTCATATATTCATATTCACTTTAAAATATCTGTGTCCTAAAGTCCACTGCTCACTGAGCCTTCCCAGTAGATCATTGTCTATCAATAGAGGAAGACAGGTGATAATGATGATGGATGGATAGATGAATGGATGGACAGACAGACAAAACAGTTAAAATACTACTTCAAAACCAAATAACACACCTCTATTGTTGGACACCAACTTCCCACCCAGAGTCCTCCCCCTTAATCAACCAATAAAATGTCAGATATTTATTAAGTGCTACCATGTGTTATTAGATATTGGTGATACAAATACAAAGAATGAAGCAAGACATTTACAAGCTAATGCTGGGAGTCAGTAAATACATATTAAACATGTACCGTGTAAAGATAAAGTGAATAATTGCATGTATATGCAAAGTAGTTAAATACAGGGTACTTACAGGGGGCCACAAGAAGTTGGGGAGATCAGAAAATGACACTTGAGCTGCATTGTAAAGAAAGAGAAAGGGCCTGATCATGGAGCTCATTGCAGGCATGGGGCTCATTGATTCTCCTGAGAAAAGGTGAGGAGGGAGAAGAAAACAGTGGTGACTTGAGATCCAGCCCCCAGGCTCCTCCAAGGCAGGAAACTGGAAAGGCCAGGGATGAATTCAGTGGTGCCATCTATGATCTGGCAGGGTTTCTACCCAGAGCCAGGCTGGCTTAGGACAGTCATTCACACATTCATAACCTTTGAGGCCCCTTTCGTTATTCTTTCTGTTCACATCATCTTCATTGCGCTGATTATTTTTCTTGGTTCTGCTTTCTTCACCCTGTATCAGTCCACCCAAGCCTTCCCAGCTTCTCTGAAATTCTCATACTCATCATTTCTTATGGCATGATCTAAATAAAGATAGTGTGCTTATGGAGCCAGATTCACTTTCCAGATCTCATCTCACTCCATATCTTGTTGAGGGGGTGGATGGAGGGAGCCTTGGCTCAATTCCCTCTGATGTGGCGGATGATATCATGGCAGGCAGGAGCCCCCACACCCAGGAGAGAGCCCTTTCTGAGGATCTCGGTGTGGAGAGTCAGGTAGCAGCAGCACTATGGGAATTACTGTCATCATCAAAATGCTAAGGACTTTATGCTGATTATTTCATGCAATGTAAGATGTGCTGGAGACGGGGCAAAACTTTAAATAGTAGGGGAAACCTCTCCTAGGCCATTCTTGTGTCTCTGCCTGCCGTGATGTTGTCCACTGTCAGGGGACTGAGCCAAGACCCTTTCATCCTTCCCTCATCAAGATGGAGGGAATGGTTCCATGGGAGCCTTTCTAACATGGGACAGATGAAGTGGCTGCTGAGGTGCCTTCCCACTCCAAAATTCTGGGATCCTCAACTCCATTTTTGTTGAATGTAGTCAGTACCATGTAAGCAAGAGTTTATTTTGTTTTTAACGAAAGCTCTTGATCAGTTTCCAGCAAAGGCAGCAAAGCACCAGAAACACAATATTAGGGAGATTGAGGATCAATGAGAGAGCTCTACTGAGGCCCTGTAGTTTCCTAGGGGGGTCCTCCCCCTAGCAGAATGGAAGTTCCTTTAGGGCCTCCTATTGTGACTTGGATGACCTTTCATGGTTCCTTGCTTACTTGTGGGTTTATTGGTCTGGTACACTTGCCAAAAAGACTATTTTATGGGGAACTCATATGGGGCAAGCATTCACATGGTGGTCAGAAGAAGCGATACAAGGACACTCTTTGGAATCGATTGTGTGGCATGGGAGACACTGGCAGAGGACCGCTCAGCATGGCATGCCCACATCTGAGAAGGTGTTGTGCTCTATGAGCAAAGCAGAATTGAAACAACTCAAAGGAAATGCAGGATGCACAAATTTAGAGTATTCACCGTGTTCACACGGAATATCTGTGCCCATTCTGTGGTAGAGCATTCCAAACTCATATTGGTGTGATCAGCCACCATCGGACACATTGAAACTGGACTCTAGCCAATGAGATCTTTTAGTCTTCTCCGAGAATGACGGACACCAACAAACAACCAATGATTTTATCTGCGTAGAAAAATCACACAGTCACAACTTCGGAGCTGGAAGGACCTCAGAAGCCATTGAGTTCAAACCCATCATTT
Source organism: Potorous gilbertii (assembly GCA_028658325.1). NCBI lineage: Eukaryota > Metazoa > Chordata > Mammalia > Diprotodontia > Potoroidae > Potorous > Potorous gilbertii. Next base: position 293,212,578 of record CM053770.1, on the reverse strand, counting down.
TACAAAGAAGGAAACTGAGGCTCAGCTCAGAGATGGACATTAGCTCATCCTGATTCCTTTCCTGACTTTTTCAGTTTCCTGCCTTGGGTCACACAGATCTTAGGGAGTTGTAGCATGTAATCTTATCCTAGCATATAATTGGATTTCCAGACTGTGTGTAATTGGATTAGTGTCTGGTAGGATTAGGGAAGTGTCAGAGCCTACATTTGGCCTCAGGTCCTCTACTTCAGACTCTATACTCACCACATTGTACTACACCCTCACCATCCTCACCATCTGGCTCTATGCACAGGCTATCCATTAATTAACCATTCACCAGGCATTGATTAACCCTCTATGGTGTGCTAGGTACTTGGGATAGCAATGCAATATTTGAAAAAAATCCACTCACAAGAAGCTTACATTTCAATGGAGAAGCCAACAAGGAGATTTTACATGTACGTAAACATACATATACTGTGTTTATATGTGTGTAAACATATATATATATGCGTGTAGATAGATACATGCATGCATGCATAGAAAGCTAACAATGGAGCAGCTAGGTGGTGCAGTGGATAGAGTGCCAGGCCCAGAGTCAGAAAGACTCACCTTCCTGAGTTTGAATCTAACCTCAGACATTTACTAACTGTGTGACCCTGGGCAAGTCACTTTACCCAGTTTGCCTCTTATTTCCTCATCTGAAAAATGAGCTGGAGAAGGAAATGGCAAACTGCTCTGTCATATATGCTAAAAAAAAAAAAAAAAAGCCAGATAGGGTCACAAAGAGTCAGACATGACCAAAACAACTGAACAACAAAAGCTAACATTTAATTAGCACTTTACAAATATTATCTCACAACTTCCCTTGGAGGAGAGTTTCATGATTATCTCTATTTTACATTAATAACTCTAAAGCATTAATTATAAGAGAATCCATACAAAGTGTTTGGAGAGGGCGTCCCCAGCTCTCTGAGTTGAGAGTCAGGAAAGGTTTCCCATAGAAGGTGGTACCTGAAGAGCCCCTTGGAGGAAGAGGGTGATGCTTGGTGGGGGCAGATGGGATGGGACCATCCCATCATAGGGCTGAGTCCATACAAAGGCCCAGAGATGAGGGTCGGAATGCCTGGAGAGAAGGCCGGCTTGACTGGATCCAAGAGGACAGGAGGAGAAGGTCACAGACAGTGAGGACACAGAGAGAGCTTGGTGCCAGGCTGTGAGGGGTCTGTCAGGAAGATCTCTGGGGTAACAGGTGCCAGGCTGTACTTGTTCTTTGTGAGAAGGTCAGTGATTTGTGCCAGGTCATAGAACTGATTTGTGTCAGGAGCAGGACTTGAATCCAGCTCTACCTAATGCCAAATCTGGCCCTCTCACCGCTGCTCAAGGTCTTTGACCAAGGAGCCTCCGTCCCTGTCACCACTCAGTCCCTCAAAAAGCATAACACTTCATAAGGCAGCAGATGCTGTCCTGTGTGCTGGGGGATATAAGGCAGAAAAAAAATGTTTTCTGGTTCCTCCATGTCTTCACAGTAGCAAGTGCTTAATAAATATGTTGGAAGGAAGGGAGGCAGGGAGGGAAGGAAGGAAGGAAGGAAGGAAGGAAGGAAGGAGGGAGCATACCTCCAAAGAGGCCAGAGGTTATTATCCTATTTCTCCAAAATGTGGAAACCTCCTCCTCCAGGGGTGCAGTTTGCGACCTATTCTTGTCAGCTGTATGCTGGGTGACTCGCATCTCAGCCCTCCCATTAAGCCACCCAGGCAATACACACCCATGTTAAAGATCTTCCTCATTGTCTTCTGACATTTTTGTACTGTCCCTGAGTTATCTTTCATTTTTAGTCTTTCCCAAACTCTCCCTTTTTGTTTCTGACATTATTTATATCTCTTCTCAATATGTGATTCCATATTGTTATAGTTGGATCAGCCTCACCATGGGCCATTTATTCCCTTCTGTGAGACATTACCTGAGGAAGATCTGTCTGAAAACTGGGCCTTTGTTTCAGGGACAACCTTGTATTCTTTGGAGGCCCTCTTTTCATTCCTTCAGCATTTATTAATTTATTAATCTCTTACTGTAAGCCTAGCACTTTGGGAGAAGCTAGAAATACAAAAGTGAAAATGAAGATATGCCTGCCTTCAGGTGGCGTACATGCTGCTGAGTCCACTTAGGGGATGGAGATAGGATGTTACTTTAATTGTTAAAAAGTCTTCATTGTTGACGAGTTAATCTAGTGTAGATGTTTTAAAAATTAATTTAGAAACACTCTTTAAGAACCTAAACATTGTAGGGAAGGAGCCATTTGGATCTGTGCTGTGTAACCATCTACTTGAAACCTGAATGTGTGATCTTTCTCCTAATAATATCTGACCCAGTTAATGCCAGTAAATCCAATTGCAGTAGATGCAGAATGCTGGCATTGTTAAGGGGCTTTGGCTTTTATACATAAATAGAGGTTGTTGACTTTACATTGTACAGTGCGTGGCATGCAGTAAGTACTTAATAAATGCTCATTGACTGACTGCTAAAATCCATTTTTAGAGAGCTTTTTATCTAGTCTCCATACTCATCAAAATCCTATTGGTTTTGCTCAGGACATCCACGTGAACAAAACTCAAAATGGCCCACCATTGTGAAGTAACACCTTACACACCTTTATAGAAATAAGAACAGGGACTTGAAATTCCTACTAGTTGATTTAACGTGCTGGGCCCAAAAGGAAGATGACAGCCCCCAGGTCCCACCACCAGACACCTGAGACCTTCCCCTTTTGTGGCTTAGTCAATCTCTCCATCTCTCCAAAAACTGAGCAAATATCAAAACCTACTGTCAGAGTACATCCTATTTCACACTATTCATGGAATGACTCCAGTCAATCAATCAACTACTACATGCCAAGCACCATGCTAAGAGCTGAATATAAAGAGCTGAACTCAAGAAAGTCTTGAATTCAAGTCCCTCCTCTGACATTTAGTAGTCCTGTGACTTTGGGTAAGTCATTTTCTCTTCTGAATCTCAATTTCCTCATCTGTAAAATTGAATTTTCTAATGCTTAAGAGGAGTTGCCAACCAGTACTTTGTAAACTCTGGGGACACCACCCTACTCCAGAGGCAGCCTATTTTATTGGGGGTCAGCTCTGAATGTGGAGAGCTTCCTCCTGATCTCAGGCTTCCACTAGCCTCTCCCTAATGTGACCAGGTAACAGAAACAAAGATTCCGGGAAGTGGTGCACTCACCAGACCTACACGCCTTCTAAAGAGTGATCACTAAACTTTGGGTTGAATGGATGCAGAAAGTAGGATTCAAGCTGGTCTTTGAAGGTAGGCTAGACTTCACACAAATGCAAAAACAGCAAGGCAAGAGGCTACCCAGAACATTTAAAAAGTTCAAACACATACTTTTGGCATATGAGCAAATAATAAGCCATGTAGGAAATAAATCACTTATTAAACATGTTCTGTGTCAGGCACTGGTCTACTTCTGATGTCATAAAGACAAAAATAAGACTGGTCCTGCCTTCGGGGAATTTACATGGCAGGCTGTAAAGAGAGCAAGTGTCTAGAGCACTAGGTCTTGAGTCAGAAGGTTCAAATCTAGCTCCAGATACTTAGTCATTGGATGACCCTGACAAGCCACTTTTGCTACATTTTCATTTGTAAACTGTGGATAATAACAGCACTAACTTCTCAGGGTCATTGTGAAGATCCAAAGAGATAGTATTTGTAAAGTTCTTTGCAAACCTTAAAAGTGCTAGGCAGAAATATAACAGAGTAGAAAACATGGGGCAATTGGGTGGTGCAGTGGATGGAGCTCAGGGCCTGGAGTCAGGAAGATCTGAATTAAAGTCCAGCCTCAGACCCTTATTGGCTCTGTGACCGAGGGAAGGTCACTTCACCCTGTTTGCCTCAGTTTCCTCATTTGTTAAAATGAGCTGGAGAAGTAAATGGCACATCACTTCAGGATGTCTGCCAAGAAAACCCTGGATGGGGTCAGACAGAACTGAAAGGACTGAACACAACAGAGACAACATAAGCACATACATAAATTAAGGAAAGCAAATACAGGACAGTTTTGCAAGAGAATGCAGCAGAGGTAGGCAGAGAAAGGGACTACTCACTGGATCCCAGAATGAGCACGGAGCTGGGAGGGCCTCAGAGACCTGCCCTTCCTGAACAAGAATTCCCACCATATCACCCTCAACAAGTGGTCTCCAAGGAGGGGTGCTCTGAGCCTTCTGGGACAGCCCCCGCTGCTGTGGGCACCTCTGCTACTTAGGAAGTGTCTTCCTGGCATTTATGCATTTCACTCATGGCTCCTAATTCTACTCTGTGGCACTGAGCAGAAGGAAGCTAATCCTTCTTGCACAGCTCAGACTTTCACATGCTTTAAGGAAAAAATGAAATAATATATGTAAACCACTTTGAAAAAAATTAAAGCATTTATATAACCATCACTATTAATATGGTTATTATATAATCATATTAACATATAAATATATTATTTTTATTATTATATATTATAAGTATATATTTATATATTATATTATATATTATTAATATGTTATATGATATATTATATTATATTAATTACCCCCCAAAAGCTATAGAATCTCCCTTGTGGTTCTTCCTTAGACCAAGCACCCCTCATTCTTTCAACTGATCCTTGCATAGTGTGATCTCAAGGACCTTCCCCATTCCATTTGGCTTCTTCCAGACATCCTAATGCGCCCTTACCCTTCTTGTGATACTTTGGCCAGAAAAGAAGCCAGTATTTTAAATACGTGAGCAGAGAACAGAGATGGCAATTGTCCCATGGTCTTTGATGCCATCCCTCTCTTGGGACATCCCAGATCATGCTCAGTTTCCTGATGGCCTTCACAATGTTGACTCAAGTTGACTATCTATGGAAAAAGTTGGTGTGTGGCTGGCAGAAACCAGATCTGAAGACCTCACCCAATTTTTAGTTCATTTAACCGTTCCTAGAAGTTCTTGCCTGAGCCATATTGTTCTGTGTTTGATTTGTACATTCCCAAAGCAAAAACCCCACCTGGAGGCAGAAATTCTGGGGGAAAGATGGGGTGAGACTCCACATGTACATGAATCCATGAGATTGGCTTTCCACCTGCTGAATTGCCTGTTGCTCTCTGTGACAGCTTGACCTCAATAGCTTTCAAGTATACAAGAAGCTCTCTTTTATAATTCCACTATTGGAAGCAGACAGGGGAAAGTCAAGTTTTCTGATCCATTTTTCAAAAATCCTTTTTTTGTTTCTTAAATTATCTGTGTAGCTAATTAATGTGCTCAATACATTGTGCGAGATCAATAAGCAAGAGCTCTTAGAAAACACTGCGGCTGAGCTGGAACGATAATGAACAAGACAAACATTGGAAATGGTCTTGTGAACGTCCCCGGATCCGAGCGAGCGTGCTCTCTCTGGATGTCATTCGCTCCTCCGGCAGGCAGCCTCGATCTCACTCTGTGACTTTTATTCTTGTGTTCACCATGGCCCTTGGTTCCATTTTCTGTTCCAAGATGACAGATCGAGAGCCTCGTCCTGATAATGTGCTCTCGGAGAGTTTGGACCATTATGGATGTTCTCATTCCAGGCGGCTGGATGCTGAGGCCTTTTTGCAAAACGGAGTCTCCTCCCGACCCCCCGCTTTGGTTCCCCAGCGGTTTAAAAATATGAAAGCCATCAGGAGGCTGGAAACTGATTTACCGAACAGGGGTAGTGGGGAAAAAAATCTCAAATGTGTTTTGAGTATTGAACTGCCGTTGACATCTAAAGTCCCAACCATGCTGTTTTCTTCCATACTCCAGCAATCAGGGCAATCCAGCAAACCCATAAAAAACCAAACTAATAGCATGAATATTCAGTGACCTAGAATACTAATTATTGTCATGAATATTAATGGATCGGACTTGCTTCTCTCTCTCTCTCTCTCTCTCTCTCTCTCTCTCTCTCTCTCTCCTTCTCTCCCTCTTTCTTTTTCTCTTTCTCTCACCCTATCTCTCCTTTCACCTCTTTCTCCCTCTTTCTCCTTCCATCTCTCCCTTTCTTTTTCTCTCTCCCTATCTCTCCTTTCACTTCTTTCTCCTCTTTCTCTCTCTCCCTCTTTTTCTCCCTTTTTCTCCTTCCATCTCTTTCTCTCTTTCTCTCTCCCCCCTGCTTTCTTTCTCTCTCTCTCTTTTTTTTTCCACTCAGCCAGCTCTAAAGATGGGCCCTAATGAGAGCATTTAAGAGAGAGAGCGCTCTCCTCCGTGACAGGGACTGGGGTAATAAGGAGAGCTTGATTAACGCGGTGCACTTGGGGGAGAGATGAGAGGCTTCACGTGGCCCTGTTGTGGAGGAGGCAATGAGGCTCCGGCGGCTCTGTTGCTGCTCCCTCAGATTAATGAGGCCTAAGAGTGCATTAGGAACAGTGACAAAGGTTTGATCTAATGGGCCCAGTCATTTTTCCTTTGAGTGACAGACGCACAGAAGTAATTGGCTGTGCAGAATGGCGGCTCATTGGCAGTACTTAAGGATACATTATCCCCGTTGTGTGGCCCGCAGAGGCTGTTTATCAAAACTGCGAGCTCTGCAGACGCGCACTCCCTAAGCCGCTTGTACAGTGGGAATGGCTATAAAAAAAAAATCATCATAAAAAACATGCAACATCTAAACTTGGTCCATTGTAGTCTTGGAGAAACAAAGTTTTTTTTTCTTTGTTTAGTTTTAAATGATTGAGAAAACATTTTAATAACTGGGGGGCCCTGCTTGATGCCACTGAGTACATCTGTACGCATCAATACCCACTTCCTTTCCCATTTGTCGGCGGCCATGTTGCTGGGTGGAACGTTAGAGTCCCCTCTCGGCTCCATTTCCTCTTTGGTTGCCCATTAATTCCCCCAGGTTGGACTTTGTTTATACAATTTAATCTTCCACTTCATAGGTTGGGAACTTGGTTTCATCATTAAAGCCCATCGTTCCCCTTAAACACAACACTCAGTGTGTTCCAAGTAGAAAAGAAGCCCTGAAGACTTGAGAATTACAGATGTTAAAAGAATCATAACCATCTTCACATTTTCTGCATCTCTTGTTTTGAACTTTGTTCGGATGGCTGAGTCTTTGGTTCCTGAGTTAGGGGCTCCATGAAGGCTCATGCCTGTCATTAAATGCAGCTCTAACCTAAAAATCTGTCACCCAACAAGCCAATGGATCTGAGAATTGCAGATTCATTTTACTGAACAGAATTTATTAAGTTTTTACTCTGTGGTAGACCCTGAGTGAGGGACTGAGGTTCTAAAGACAAAAAGAGACAATTCTTGCCCCTAGAGACTTTACTTTCAGTGGTACACATGGCCAAACTAGAATATACCCAGATAAGTCAATGCAAAATATATTCAAAGTCATTTGGGGTAAGGGGGCATTCGTTACTTGGGGGAAAGAGGATGCTCCTGTAGAAAGTGGCACCTGAGATGACTTGAAGAAAGCTGCTCAAAGGCTACAACCATCCCATTTTTCTGATGAGTGATGAGCTCCCCCCTTTTTTTGGAGCAGATTCCGTTGGCTAGTAAGGTTCTCCGGTAGACCTCAGGATAAACTAAGGAAGGAAGGGGTTCCAGCTGAAGTTATACAGGCAAGTCTAGGTAGAGGAGAAAATGAATGAAACAAGAATTGGTGAAGCTGTTTCAACTCTTAGCTTTTATTTTTCCTTTTAAGCTTTACTTTAAGATCACCTGAAGAAAAGTATTCAAGTCTTGGCTGTTGGTATTTTATGCTGTTTCCCCCTTTCTGTGGATTTCTTTGTATCTCCTCTGTGTCCAGTGGCTAATTGTCAGCTTCTGAGACCTGGGCCATGTTTAGTGTTCCTTTGTTCTCCCTTCTTCTCCTTTTCCTGTAACTAGCCAAACTATTTACGGTATGTATTCCATAAATGCCATTTGTTGTTGGAGAAATCCCCAGAGTACGTGTTAATAGATAAGTTCTTGGACCTGTCCTAGGGGGACCAAACTGTTCAGGGTATTTTTCAGGAAAAGGACTTGGACTCGACCTAGAGGTGTCTGGTTCAGACCAGGGCAGCCTGGCTCATCTTTGGATGGCTGATGGTGCCCTTCAAGAGAATGCTTGAGGTCATGGGGCATTGACTGGAGCAGATAGTGGAAAGCCAGTGCTTGCATCTTGGTGCTGTCAGTCACTCTGTGACCTTGTCAGCTGAGCATCAATCCTCCTATCTGTACAGAGGTAATGACAGCACTTGCACATCCTCCATCAAGGGAGAAATTTGAAGAAAATGCTTTGTAAACCATAAAGGCCTGGAAATGAGCAGCATGAGCCTCCTCCATACCCTGGAAGACTGAGGCTACACGAGGCTTAGTGATGGGGACTTTGTAAAAACAGTTGGGGCTGAGCAAAAGGTGAGGGCATCATTCCCACTTTCCTCCTCCTCCTCTTTCTCTCTCACTTCCCTCTTGGCTGCTTGGAGCACCACAATGACACTCTCCCGTTTAGTCTTTCCTTGGCTCCTGTGGCTTCAGTGACCCTTCTTCTCTCTTCTCCTTCCTGTCTTCATCTTCTCCTTTCCCCTGAGCTCCAGCCATGGCCAGGTAGGTCCCAGCTCCTGGCTCTTTGTCTGAGACTTCCCTTTGCCCCCCTTAGATCCCCATATTCACATAACTGCCTCTACCTCCTGCCACTGGCCCAGAAGTTGCCTGTGTCCTTTTAGGCTTAGGGTGCCCAAGATCATGGACATTAATACCTACCATACCCACTTCCCCGGGATGTTGTAAGGAGCAAATAAGGTAAGTGGGTCTCAAGCCTAGCTTGGTACATTAGAGAGGGGGGCTGTATTTGGGGACAGAGGTCCTGGGTTTCAGTCCCAGATTTTCTCTTCTTATCTCAGTCATACTTGTAGGATCAAGTCTCGTAACTTTTGTAGACCTCAGTTTCCTCATCTGTAAAACAAGTAGGTTGGACTTGATGGCATCTAGTGTCTCTCCCAACCCAAAGTCTGGGAGCCTTCAGATATGAATTGTTGTTGCTCTATGTTATTATAAAAATTATTATTAATATATTTGGATATTATAGATATCCATATTCACATGAATAATATACAAGTACATTATTATTTATATACTTGGAAAGCCCTTAGTACAGTGCCTGGCACATAGTGGGTCTATATAACTGCTGTAAACATCCTCATCCTTGTTCCTGCTTTCCCAGGATCTGCCTTTTCATTGGCTTAGACAGTTCTTAAGGCAGACCCTTCCATCAGTACAAGAGCTGCAGGCCTTGGGCAGCTTATCCTTTTACAGAAATGCCTGGGTCACAGACAAGTAAAGGCACCAGCCCAGGCTCCCAACCAGGATGTGTTAGAGGCAGAATTTGAACCCAGAGCTTCCCCACTTTAAAGCAATTCCTCACTAATGTAAATACATTTATTTTACTCAGCCTCCTCTGTCATTACTCTAAGGCACTCTCTCTGCTAGTGCCAGCATGAACCTCTCTGCCCTTTCTCCTCTGAGAGACATGTGATGGGGGCAGGAAGAGGCAAGGCACCTCGCCTGACTTCCAGAGCCAGCACGTGTCAGAGGTCTCAAGTTCCCTTTTGTCAGTGGCCATGTTGCGACACGTGGAACATTAGAGTCACCTCTGTGCTGCGTTTTTCTGTGGTCGTGCCTTAACTCCCCTCGGCTGGACTTAGTTTATGAAATTCATTCTTCTGCTTCATGGATTGGAGACTTGGTTGCACCCTCTAAGCCCAGTGGTACCAGTAAACAAAGCACTTGGCATGTTCTAAGTGGGAAAGAAGCCCAGTGCATTGGAGAATTAGAGTTGTTAAAAAATCTTCAGAATCTTTTGTCCCTCATGAGAAGTCAGGGGAAGGAAAGAGCTATCAGAATTTTTTTTTGACAAAAAGTTAAAGAAGTGAAGCTTATTTTTGTTTCATTCTTATGATATGTGGTCCCTTTCTTCTTTCTGTGGAGGTGGGAGGAGGAGTGGGAAACTGTGTCTTTTAGCATTGTACAAAACAGGTTACTTTGGGAAGACCCCATGGCCCCAAGGCTGGCCTCTGGTTGACACACGAAGCACTTTGGTAGAGATCTGGGTCATAGCTTATCTAAGCCAATGAGGCAAGATATTCCTTGTATTTTCTGTATGACTATACAGATGGGTGAGTGTGTGTGTATGTGTGTATGTATATATGTATGTACATATTATATGTATGTATATGCACACTATATATACACATATATGTATGTTTATATGTATGTGTGCATATGTGTTTATATAGTATCAATCTATATGAGTGTTCATGCTACATACGTATGTGTATATATGTATATATTATCAATGTATATGCATATGCATACACTATATATACATATATGTATGTATCTGTATATTATATTTGTGTGTTGTACATACTCTGTACGCACATATATATGTATACTTACATGTGCATATGCATGCATGTGTATGTGTACATGCACTATATATACACATGCATATGATGTATTGTGTATATATGTATATGCAGGTATATGTATGTGTACACTATATATATATGTGTCTGTGTGTGTGTGTATCGTCCACACCTAACAACCATACATATAAGCACTTAATTTATTGTAGGATTATTTTCTTTTTAAATGTGAAAGGTGACTCTGAATAAGAAATTCATTTTGATAAGGAAGACCAAGGACTTCAGGGTCATCTAGACGAAGCCCACCCACCTCCTCCTCCCACTTTACAGAAAAGGAAATAGGCCTTGTTGACAAGAGATGGCCAGTGATTTAGACCAAGAAGGGACATTAGGCATAGTCTCGTCTGATCCTGTTATTTATAAATGAAGAAACTGAGGCCCTGCTGAGGGGCCACACTGGTAGTAAGAAGGTAAGCCAGGGACATCTTCATTACTACACAAAGGCATTTCTGTTATGTTGACATCATTTTTTTTAAATCTAGGGGGAAAATAAGCAAGAAAAGCCAACCCGCATAATCAACCAGCATTTTTTGAACATTTACCATGTACCAGCCACTGTAATGGGAACTAGAAATGCAGATACAATGAAAGAAAGATCGTCTGCTCTCATGCAGCTTGCACTGCAACAAGGAAGACTGTGTGTGTGTGTGTGTGTGTGTGTGTATACATACCACACTTTTTGGTAGTATCTGTATACTTATGCCTACATATGCATTATATATGTGAATATACATACATATACAACACCGAAGAAATAAAAATAATTTAGTTAAGGATAGTATAGGAATGAGGGCATTTCCAGGGAGGAGGAGGTCACACTAACACAAACATGCACGCACACACACACACACATACCCCTACCCCTTTTCTCGTCTCAGACCCCCACTGGAAATGATAGGCCTCTTCTGGTCATCAGGTCGTACAACCTTTCATTCTTCAGAAGTTTAGAAACATTTAAATGTTTGTGATCATGTAAAACCTTAGCTCTGCTTTCTTGGTAACATAAGAGCATTTTATTGATGGAAAACATCTGACGTGTGTGTGGTTGCTTCTTTTGGCCCAGACCTGTGATTTCATTCGGGCTGGGGAGCTGTCAGGAAAGAGGGTCCCTCTCCCAACCATCTTGGCACTTTCTCTGCACCTGGTAGAACAAGAGAGTTACCTGGGCCACTAAGTTTAGTAACTTCCTCAGGGTCACAGAACCAGTACAGTCCTGATTCCATGGCTAGTGTCCTGTCCACACCTCTCACTTTTCCCATTATCTTCATAAATCATGGTCACAAACCATACTAATGACTGCTTTATAAATCTCTCTGTGGCCTCCCTGGCAGTCATTAGGTATTTCTTTCTGTATCGATTATGGATTTCCTTTCCTTTTTTGCCATAAGTAGAGTCAGAACACAGTGACAAAAAGCACTGACCTTGGTCTGAGGGTTACAAATCTCCCACCACTTTGTGATGGTGCTATATTCCAGTCCTTTCCACCTGAGTTCTTTAAATTGACAAAACCTTGCTAACAGATTGTTCTGAAGCCCAGAACTCTGGACCTCCAACTCCTACAAATGCCCCTGGCAAAAAGCCCTCTTGCCAAGGGTGCTGGTGTATGCATGTGGTCCCAAGTGCTCAGGAGCCAGAGGTTGGCAGCCAATGGTCTGGCCCAACTGGTGACCACAATGAACTGGGTTTTCTAATAAGGCATAGACTACGCCTTGTCAAAAGAGGGAACAAGTCAAGACTGTTGGGAGTGAACTAGGGCTAATAAGTGACCCTTATATCTCCAGCCTGGCAGATATAGGGAAACCTAGCTAGTCTCAATAATAATAATATTTTTTTTTCAAGAAAAGTCCTTATCAGACTAAAATTACACCAATTGAAAGGCAGGCAAATCCACCGCATATATAATGCTATGAATGAGTAATGCACACACATTTAAATCACGGGCAGTTCACTGTTTTATGGTATGGTGGTGAATTATATTCTTTTTGCATTTGTAATTAGAGGGCGGAACAGATGGTGAAGGCTTAGTTTGAACTGATGTGGCCATTAAAATAACCTACACGGCCCAAGGATGGCTCCATATAGCGTTGGTCTCCCCGCTTCCGTCTGGTACCCCCCACCCCCTGCTCTCACACTCTCCCAGAAAATATGGGATGCACCACAGACTCCTCGGAAGAATGGTCCACTGTGAGGCTTAGAACTTTTCTGGAAATGCTTGTGAAAATGAAGATAAGAAATATCATTTACAGTCTGACTTCTACAGGTAGACTTTGTCTGCACGGCGTGTGCCATCACTTTCTTCTAAGTATTCCTGTTTAGTGCTATTGAGCGAAAAGATATTGACTCATCTTCTCCCCACCCCCCAATGCAGACACATGGACCCCAATTGGGACCAATCTAGGAAGCTGTTTTTGCATTTATAAGGATGCTAGTCTGGCAACCATGGATATAGCAATTGACTACTCTGTATCTTGGTTTCTTTCTTTGAAAAATAAGGGTCTAAAGTATTGATTCACCTAGACAAAACAGAGGAGTCCTGTAGGTTGCAGAAGGGAAATTATATGTTTCTAATAGGTTGTTTTCCATACAGGGAAGAGTATTATGGATTTAAAACTGAGTAGGAACTTTATAGAGCTAACCTAGTGCCCTCACTTTACATCTGAAGAAACTGAGACAGAGAGAAATGTATTAGATTGTCCAGAGATGATCCTAAACCAAAGACCTAGACAGCACTTTAGAGTCAGATAGGCCAAAGACCCTTCACTTCACATTCATGGACTCAGATGAGAAAAATTTTTTTTTACATCTTTATTTTCAGTGATCTCAAACTAAAATTTAGCATTTCATTAACAATTTTTTAAAAATGTTCTGAAAATGGATCATTGACTTCCCCAGCCTGCCAGAAGGGCCCATGACACAGAAAAAAGATTAAGATCTCCTGTTCTAGTCCAACCCTCTCATTTTACAGATAAAGAAACTGAGGCTCAGGTAGGGTAGTTGGCTCACTCAAGGTCACCAAGGCTGGGATCTGAATTGGTTGTGTCTGCCTCCACATCTGCCCTCCACCACCCCCTTCTGTCACGCTGGGCTTGATAACATATCCTTTCCTTGTTCTCTTTCGGAAGAACAAAGAAATACATCAAGTGGGATCTAGTCATCTCTTTTCACCTTTGTTTAAATAATAACCGCTTCCCCCACAAAATTCCCCTTTTTTCAGACTTGAATCCCTCGGTTGAGGAGGGCTTATTGTACAGGCTGGCCCCTTTGGGATGAGGCGGTGGGTGCACCAGTGAATGCAAGCCATGATTGCTTCTTATGAAACCTCCTCAGAGCCGACCAGATAAACATCAGAACAGGCTACTTCTCTTGCTGCTTGAAAGCAGGATTCTTTGATTTTTTTTTAACAGATGAAAACATTTTTTTTCCAATAGGCAACCAGCATTTTAATATTTTTTCTCATTTGGGCGGCACACTGATACTCATTCAGATATAAATGCCATGTTCACTTTGAAATGCAAATTGTTTAAACAAAAATAGCATATGGTGGAAGTAACTACCTTTTCAAATCAGCTCGTGCACTTTCAGGCCAGGAGTGAGAGGGAAATTTATTCTTTGGCCAGAATTTGGGGCCTTTGACACATGGAAGCTTGGCCTAATCAAGGCTTTGCAGAGAGCATCTCCACATATCCATATCAAGGGACAAGTGCTGTGAACGGAGGATTAGCATGGTAATTTCCCTGCCCCCTGCTAATCAACTTAAGCAGCCAGCTGATGCAGAGATGATGTATGGGAAGACACTTGCTTTCTGAACTCGGATGGGGCCAGGTAGTTGACAATGTATTTCTGCCTTAATGCTGAGTTGTTTGGCAGGGAAAGAATCGGAGAGACAGATGCTGCATGCAGCTAAGTCTTTCCTTGCAAGGCCTTGACACAGTCTTTCATGGCTGTCCCTTTGAACAATCATCCTTCGAGATGAGGGAGGGTTTTCTCTTTCAGGGAAACTTCCTGGCCAGCCTACTAGCCTCATTCCCCAAAATGACTTCCTCCAGCATGCTTCCGGAGGATGGTCTTGTCTCCCCCGATCTCAGGTGCTGCCTCAGCTTGGCAGAGACTTCCCACCGAAACATAAGCACCATAGTAGGATCCTGGCGAGAGGAGCCTCTTAGAATAAGGATATCTGATGAAAGTGTTTCTGAGGATATCAGATTAGAGTCCTAGAAAACCAGGAGACAGAGGGTGAGGCCTGCTTATGCATGCCCAAATAAACCAGATTCCACAAGCATTTACTAAGCATGCCAGATAATGCATTGGACAGTCCAAATCCAAAACAAAAATGGGAAAAAGGGAGCAGTACTTTCTTCTCCTCCAGGAGTTTAATATATATTATGCAACATAAACTGAAGGGAATGGCGTGTACCATTTAGCTTCCCCTTCTATAAATGAGTGGGTCAGACACCACAGCGTCTATCCCCGACAAACTCTAAATCTTGGATCCCTTGGTCCCTTTCCCTGCATGAGGTGAGGCAAAGCACGGCCACACTTCCAGACCCAGAGAGTTGGGAATGATATCAGCAGCCTACTAACGTTTAAAATCAACCCCATGGGAAGTGGGTCAGTTCCATCTGCATTTGAGCATGTAGCGGGAGGGAGACCCTAGCATCTCCCAAGGGGGCATCACTCCACTTCGGGGCAACTTTTGGTGGGAGGAAGTGCTTCCTGATATCCTACCTAGATCTTCATCCTTTGTTCCTGGAGCCCTGCAGGACAGCCTTTAAATGCTCACACATAGACATCTTCTCACGTGGCATGATTCCTGCTGCCCTCCTCTGGGCACTGTCCCATCTAACAGTGGCCTTCCTGAAGTATGGTGCCCAGAAATGGATACAACATTCCAGGGGAAGTTGAACCAGGACAGGGACCAGAGGTGTTGTCACCACACCGGGTCCTAGGAAGCCTGGCTTCACCAAATGCATTCCATGATCTCATTAGTATTCTTGGCTGCCCCTTCACACTAGTGACTCATGTTGAGCTTGCCATCCACTAAGATCTCCAGATCCATTCCAGAACCACTTCTGTCTCTACATCTTAGACTTGTGGAGCAGATTTTTGGTTTGTCATTCAGTTGTTTGTCATGTCCAACTCTTCATGATCCCATTTGGGACTTTCTTGGCAAGGATACTGGAGTGGTTTGCCATTTCCTTTTCCAGCTCATTTTATAGATGAGGAAACTGAGGCAAGCAGAGTTAAGTGATTTGACCAATGAGTAAGTGCCAGATTTGAACTCAGGAAGAGGAGTCTTCCTGACTCCAGGCCCAGCTCTCTGCACTGTGGCATCCCCTAATGCCTAAGTACAAGACTTTCCATTTATTAATGTAGTCAAATTTCATCTTCTTAGATTCAAGTCAATACTTGGGCCTGTAAAGGTCCATTTGGATCCTCACTGAGCTTTCCCTCTCAACTCTGTGTCATCTGTAAATTAAATAAGCCTGATATCTCTGCAAACACACAGTTCCCAGGGAACTTATTGTCTAATCCATAGCCATCCTTTCCATAAGAAGAATGAGAGTATCACAGCCAGTGAGGGTCATCCAAGGCATGATTATTGCTCATTCATTCAGCCTAAAACAGGAAAAGAGATTAGTATGGCAGCAATTTTCACCCAAATTAGGAAGCGATTCATCCTAGAAACTTCCACACAAACCCTAGGAGTAAGAAGCTTGAATGTACATGAGACTTGAAGGTGTACAAAGTGTTCTCAGCTGCCATTAGGAAATGCATCATCTTTGGCAAAAGATCACCACAGGACCCTGAGGTCCAGAACACTCTAGTCTACAGGTCTTCTTCTAGACTTTATGCATCCATGGAAATGTTTTAGATGGGCTGGATGGGTGTGCTATCTAGAAATCACGTCATGTTGACTCAAGGCCGCCCAAATGGGCTTCAACCGCTGTTCTCCTTAGCCAGGGTAAAGTCAGCCTAAGATCAATTGCAGCAGCTCCACGGAGGTCTGTCTGTCTGGAGACCCACAGTTAGCCTCCAGATTTGAAATTCGCTTTCTTCCTCTCTAAAGATGGCACCTGTCTGCCCTGGGAATTCATTCCTAGTGTTTAGAGTAGAGATATTAAAAATAATAAAATCCTTTATGGGATTTTTTTACTTAAATTGTCTTTTTTTCTTGCAAATTTGATAAACATCAACAAAGAAGAATATTTCCATCCATATACAAAGAAAAATGTTCAGAGATTGCATGTAAAACTGAGAATCAATATTTCTGTAGCTGAATCTATATAAATCTAAATCAGACCAGCAAAATCATCTGATAAGAATATATTGAGAATATGTTTCCTCTTTATCTGCCCCTCAGTATCCCTGGCTTCCTTCAAAGCCCTGCTCAGCTACCACTAACCTACATAATATTAAACTACTAACTAACCTTTTATAGCCTACTATGTACCAGGAAGGATGCTAAGTGCTTCCAAGTTTTATGTTATTTGATTCTCACAACAATCCTGCAGGGTAGGTGCTGTTATTACCCCATTTTACAGATGGAGAAACTGAGGCAGACAGGATTTCACTAGCTTTCCAGGGTTACCCAGCTTATAAGTGTCTGAGTCCAGATTTGAACTCAGGTCTTCCTGTTCTAAGCTCAGAATTCTATCCACTGCAACATGTATCTACTCCTTTTTCATTATCCTTGCTTCCTCCCAGGCAGCTAGCATACAGAAGGTGCTTAATAAGGGGTTATTGAGTGTAAGCTGACCATTTACTGCTACTATTCAGCTAATCTATTAGAAGAATCTGGGTATAACCATGTGACCCGGGGTTTTCAGAGCTTAGTTACAGTCTATATGGACCAAGCAATTTGATTGAATTCCCTTCATTATATTCCCTTCCACATGAGCCTGGACTCCACTCAACAACTGGGTTCCCGATAGCTTATCATTGATTTCACTGAGCAACTTTGTTTGCCTGATTTGGAAAGAAAATAGTGAAATGTTGGAGAAGAAGAAGATAGGAACAGGTGGTATCTGAAGTCTCATCTGTGGTGAGAGGAGAAAACATGTGTCTTAAAGCAAGGTGTGTGTAGACACGACAGCAAGCATTTATTGAGCACTTACTATGTTCCAGGAGCAGGGATGGATACAGAGAGACAGAGAGACAGTCCTTGCTCTCAAGGAGCTCACAGTTTAAGGTGAGAGGGGGAAGGAAAGGGAGAAGGTTATATTATTAATTAAGCACCTACTGTATACCAGGTACTTTACAAATATTATTGCTTTTGATCTTCAAAACAACCCTGGGAGGTAAGTGTTATAATTATCTGCATTTTACACTTATAGACACTGGGACAAACAGAGGTGGAGTGACTTGTCCAAGGTACCACAGCTAGTAAGCATCTGGGTTTAGATTTGAACTCAGATCTTGAAGCTAGGACTAGGTTGTAGATGCCTCTAGGCAACATGCTACAGAAAGAATTAACTAGAGCTAATTAAGAGAAGGGAGGCATTAACATTAAGGGGGCTCAGGTGCAGCAAGAGTGGAAAGCTAGATTAGGGCTGAGTCATAATGTCTTCCAGAATTCTGCAGATGATCAGGAGTGACTGAGATCCAGTTGGGTTTGGCCATAGTGTGCCGACAGGAAGAGACTTGAGGCAAGTAGGAAGGCCACTGAGTGGAAGGTGAAAGTCAAAGTAGAGAAGAGTTCACCCTCCTCATCAGAGGTGGAATGGGTCAGAGGAGGAAAAGAAGGAGGGCTGCCAACTATCAGGACATGGGCGAGGTTGGAAGATCTTCCCATCAAGGTAGTACTAGGCCATCAGAGAAAGCATCAAGTCCTCTTGTACCAATAGTGACTGGTACCACCAACAGACAGACTTCCCAGGACTGCTCAGGGAGCTCACCCAGAGCGGATGGAACAGGCAAGACCTCTCAAGGCTGGGCACCAGATATGCCAGAAGAGAGCCTCATGAGCTTCTGGTGAGATGAGAGCTTGGAAAGACAAAGGTGTTACTGAATTGGAGTGCGACTAAGTGGTGCAATGGATACAGTGTTGGACCCGGAGTCAGGAAGACCTGGGTATAAATACAGCCTCAGACACATACTGGCTGGGTGACCCTAGGCAAGTCAGTTAACTCTGTTTGCCTCAGTTTCCTCATCTGTCCGATAAGCTGGAAAAGGAAATGGCAAACTACTCTAGTGCCTTTGCCAAGAAAACCCCAAATGGGGTCATGGAGAGTCTGCAGGACTAAAATGCCTCAATAACCACAAATAGACATGTTGAGTATCAATCTACCCATTTTACAGAGGAAGAAACTGAGGCCCCAGTGAATTGTAAGGCAGCTAGTAAATGTCAGAGGTGGTGTTGGATTCCAATTCTTACTGCCTCCAGATCTAGGCCTCTATCCTAAAGGCCACAAGAGAAACAAGTGACATTTTGGCAGATGTAGATTATAGACCACCCCCTCTCACTAGAGGGAGAAAGTAGACAAAAATGAGTTTGGAAAACAGAGCACAAATCTTGGATGGAGGAGATTGTTGGGAGAGTTGTGACAGAGAACTTTGATTAGCAGCACTTGTGACTGGTGTGTTCTTATCTTGTTTTCATTATCCATAATTGACTGTAACCAGGACAATTGCTCTGCTCGACCTAAACTGACTGCCAAATAGAGAGGTAGCCAGAATCTCTGGAGGAAGTAACCAGATGATCTTAGAGTTTGTGAGGATCCAGAGGAAGTTGCCAGGCCTTATCCACCATGCTTCCCCAATGGGGGGATTACAGATTTCAAAGCCTTCAGAGAAAGTATAGGTGGATGGCCATGGAGGGATCTGAAATGCTGTCAAGAATGGGTTTCTGAAGATACAGGTACCTGTTTTTCAGATAAGGGTTAGCTGTCCAAAGAGATAATACAGATGTACGGGAAAGTCATCCACTAACTTGAATTTTTAAAAGAATCTTCAAAAATTGGAAGGGACGGGATAGCTAATCAATGGATGGATTGGGGCTGAGGACACAACTCACCAAGCCCCTTCTATCTTTGGGAGAATTGGAGAGAAAAGAAAGGACAAGATGATTGTCATGGGTGTGGTCAATAAAGCTAACCCTTAGAATGAGCTCCTGGTGGAGGTGAGTCTGAGGACATTAAAAAGAGTCCAATGACATCTATCGTATTATTTGGTTTGGGGCAGGCAAAGGTGCAGTGACTGGCCCAGACGGTGAGACTCTGGGGCCTTCCTGACTCCAGGTCAACAGTCTATCTCCTCTCATCTGTATTTTATATTTATGTCCTCAGGGCTCTTTCTGTGTATCCATGGCCTAATCTCTAGGAAGCAAAGGTCAGACTTGGGATCACAATAAGTCAAGCTCAGTATTGAGGCATCAAACTCCTGACTTAGGGGTCCTTACATGGATCAGATTGGTCCTGGGGAAGAGGCTACAGTTGAGTGTTAAAAGATGGAAAGATGGTGGAGGGGAATAGAGAAGAATTCATACAGTTAGAATGGGCCTCAGCAAGAAGAAAGATGACTCACCATTTGGGGTGAGAGTTGGGCTTGACAGTCCTGTTGGGATGAGGAGAGCTCCCAGGTTTTCTGCTGACCCTTGAATTCCTTTTCTCTGCTATCCTTAGCATCTGTGCCTTTATAATTGTATCTGAATTATTTGTCTATGTGTCATCTCTCCTAGGAGGCTGATGTTGCATGAAAATAAGAACCATGTTCTGTGGGAACTTTGTGTCTTTCCCAGAGCTCACCCTTTTAAATGTTTAATGGATAACTTTATAACCACCTTGACCCAGTGAAAACTCCAAACCCATCCCCGGTGAACCTGTTCCCTTTTAAGAAAGAAAAAAAAGTAAACCCAAGCCCATCACAAACACCATCTCCACCATCTTCACATGTGCTTTCCCTCTCTATTCATAAGGAAGCTGGTGTTCAGCCTGGGTTTTCTGGAACCATACTTGCTTGCATTTTATTTAAATTGTGACTCATTTTGGGGTTGTTTTCACAGACCATGCTGCAATTGTTGTATATACTCTTCTCCTGGTTCTGTTTTCCTAGATTGAATCAGTGCATATAAATCTTCTCGTGTTTCTCTGAATTCATGCATCTGTTTCTTGTGGTGCAACTTACCTGGTTACTTGACAACTTGTTTGACTCTTCCTGACTTGCTTGAAGTTCCCTTTGTTTCCAGTCTTGGGCTGCTGGGAAGGCTTCTGTAAATATATGGATACATGTAGGACCTTTCCCTCTGCTAGTGCATGTGCCCACTAGTGGAATCCTGCCCCCCATGTCTGAACGGTTTGCTTACTGCCTCTGATTTCATCCTTCCAGATTGTTTTGAGGAATGGTTATTCCAGACCACAACAGGCTGTGTTGATGTGCCTGTCTTCCCACAGACCCTCCAGCATTGACCGATTCTGTCTTTTATCAACTTGGCTTCTTTAATGAACATGAAATGAGACGTTGTTTGCTTTCTTTTGTGCTTATGTTGTGAACGTTTCATGTGATAAGTTTTTTGTGAAAATACTTTTCTTCATGTATTGGATGACCTCTATTATGGAGGAGTTCCCAGAGCTCTTTCCACCATCGAGCATATTGTGTGTGTCATTTTCTGCAGTTTGCGGATTGTTCTGTTTCCTGTATATGGTTCCTTAAATGGTCTAAAGTCTATGTCCTAGGTCTACAGCCTGTTTGATTCTTTTTGATCTGTTGTTTTTTGGGTTTTTTTAATTTCCCCACTTTTTTGTAGTGTGCAGACCAAAGAAGACAGTAGCCTGTGGCATTTAGCATTATCTCCCTCCAGAAAAGCGCTGAGTTTATGCTGTTAAATTGCTGGTTTTCTTCTATGGATAAAAATTAGAGAGGACAGCATCATACTGCCAAATGTTTGGAATGTGATTTCCCATAAATGGTTTCTTCGAATTTTGTTTGTATTAATGTTTGTATTATGTATATATTTTCAGACCAGAAATTAATTCAGAAACAAAAAACATGTCTCTGTTTGGCATGTGTGGTACTAGAGTGTAACTGAGGATTAGTGTTATCAAAAACACTTTCTCAAAACAACCATTTGGTTATAAAAATGTAGGTCTGTTCTCAGTAAACATACTTGGAAAAAAGTTAAAAAGAGGCTAAAACATTTTAGGGTCTTCTGTAGCCCTAAATCAAGGAATGAGCCTTTACTGATTGAGTTTCCAGAAAGGGGCCTTTTCCCAATTTTTTTGTTATACTTTTAACATTTTTTATCAATATCTTTCTTACATATTACTTTTATTTTCCAACATCTCACTTCCTGCTTCCCTACCCAGAGCCATCCCTTCTTCTAAGGAAGAACTTTTTTAAGACAGAGACAGAGAGAGAGAAATTCAACAAAGCTAGTCATTACATCAAACAAGTCGCACAGTATATGCCATGTTCCTCAGATGCTAGACCCTCAAAGATCTAACTTGAGTCGTGCGCCTGAAGAAGCTTTCTACCAAAATGTGGAGGGTGCTGAAAGGACTTGGCCACATGCAGCAGGTAGAAATAACTGAATTTAGCAAAGATGGTGAGAAAGGAAGCTGCCGCCTTCATTGCTTCCTGGTGATACTCCAGGAGAGTGATCCCTCAGCCCATATCTACACTAGTGTGGGGCACACTTCCAGGAGCCATCCCTACCCATCTCCTTGATCTCTTGGGCTACACAGCTTTCTGATGGTTCCTTTAATCTGGTTGCCTTTGGCTATTTTGCAGTCTTTGCTCAGGTGCCAGAATTGCCAGGTAGGGTCCTGTCAAACAGGGCCTTGAGCAGTCAGGTTTCCATCACTCTTGCCCACTTGGCGTCAGCATCCTTGGAATCTGAATGGAGAGCCCACATTGGTCAAAGAGAAGGAATCTTTGATCCCTCATTCCTGTCTGTGGCAGATGATGATCCTAGCTTTTAGTCAGCTTTAGACTTGTAGAGGGCTGAATCATCATTGGGATTCAGTTTAACTGATGCGTCTGTCTTATTTCCTCTGTTTTTCAGTAAGCCTGAGGCTGCTTTGTTTGATGTGAGCCTATATTGGCCCGTATTCCCTGGAGGGTTGAGGGAGGTGACACTGTCCCCCAGTGGCCGCTGGCGGCACCCAATGCCCCGAAATCACTGTGATGTTCTGGCGGCATGTCCTATGCGGTGTTGTTCACCTTCCTTGTTTATTTCTAGGGAATGTTACTGCTAGTGCGTCTGTGTCTCAGATGGCAAGTGGCATCAGCTTAGTGTCCTTCAACACTCGCCCCGATGGAATGCACCAACGGTCCTACTCCGTCTCCAGCGCTGACCAGTGGAGTGAAGCCACAGTCATTGCCAACTCGGGCATCAGCAGTGGTAAGAGAGGACTCTTTCCTTACAGAACTCCTAGCTGCCTCACCTGCACACTGAGGGGGTTGGACCACGGGATTTGAGGTTCCCTTCTGGCGCTCCCACTCTCTGCTCCTAAGTCTGACAGCACCGGGAGAACCTAAATCAAATTCCTGCCAAGAATCCTGACCACAGCCAGACTACAGAAGGCCTCGTGGTACAGTGGGAAGAGTGCCGGATTCGCCATCACGGGACCTCAGTTCAAATCCCGACCCGGGTGGTGACCTGGAGTCAATCTCTTAACCTCTCTAGGCTTCAGTTTCCTCAACTCTAAAATGAGAGGTTCTACATAATGGCTCCTGAGGCCTCTGTCAGTCCTAAATCTAGAATTGTGTGATCTTCCTTCTTTACATCCAAGAAAATCAATGCACTTCATTCTCTATCCACTTTCCGCTGATGTGGTGCACTACCAAGATGTCTTAGATGCTTTCCTCTTTATGGATCCTTGGTGCCTAGAAACTGCTGAGCTACCTCTCCCCTCCTAATCTCCCCCACCCCAAGAGAACCCCATGGATTCTTCCCAGGAAGTATTGATGCACGTGTAAAGGGTCTGACATTCCTAGGACTCTATGAATATGCAACATGGAGGGAATCCTGGGTTGCCTAGACGCGCTTTGCCCATGGCGTTCTAGCCGTAGACTGCTCACCGGTATTTAAAGGAATTCCCACTGTTGTAGATAATCTATCAGATAGGGTTTTAAAGTCATTTTAGCATAATTTGTACTAATTAAAAGACTGGAGCATCCAGTCTTCCCTGTAGACCTACCAGCTGCTACAGAAGCCCATTTGCTTTGGGTAAACATCATCCTTATTTCTATTTACTTCAGACCTGGCTGACAGAACAGTGCTTGGCAAAAGCCTTGAAGGAAAATATTTCAAAGCCCAGGGAGAGGAAGACACAGAATCTGCGAGCGGAGCTCTAAAGGGTGCTATAGAGAGAAGGCAATGGAAGGGCTCCTGCTTCGGGAAAGGGAACCGCAAAGCCCCTTTGGTGCCCATTCTGGGCACTGTCAGCTACCCAGCACCAGCATTTCTTCCTTCTCCTTTGAGAAAATGCCATTAGTGTATAGCAAGTGGCTGTTGTCCCCCTCCAAAGAGACCCTTGAAGGCTTTCCACCTTTCACCTCAAGTCTCCAGGTCTTGAGCACAGTACAGAGAGGAAATGAATAAATTTTGGTTATTACCTCTCCTGGTGTTTTGTAGGAGGGGCAAGGCATTCTTCCTTCTTCCCAGGTCCTTGAAAGGATCAGATATTTTCACCAGGATCCATCTTTTTCTTTTCAGGGTTATGTCTTGAATTTTAGTCTGTTCTCCCATTTGCTTATCTGGGATGGGAATGTCTGGACAGGCAAATGGATTGGGAGTGGTGGTAGGAGTGGTCTTTCTTTCTTCTCAAATTGACCAAAGGCTCATCTCTTTGTGCTTTGTACCCCGCTCAAACTGCACCCCCTCAAACACACACACACACACACACACACACACACACACACACACACACCCACGCACCTTGTGCTGATCTTATTCTTGGTGACTTGTAAATGAGAATAACAAGGCCATAGGTCATGTTTGGGAGAGAAATGGCAGCCCTTTCTTACTTTGAGAGAGATGTGTTGTTCAGTCGCAGCAGGGTGCCCAGAGTGAAAATGTTCTGCTCTACCAGAAACGAGTTAAAGGGTTTGGAACCAAGAGGGCCTGGGTTCTCTTTCTTGGCTCACTGACTTACCACCATGCCTCTATGACCTCGAGAGGAGATGACTTCCTGCCTCATCTATACAATTAGGAAGTTGCTGTGCACCACCTCCAGCCTCTTGGACTGTGAGTGAGCTTTATATCATGGAATGGCATCTGGCCATGGTTCCAAGGCTGCCTCTCCTCCTTGGACCCAGGTGACCTTGTGTAAGGGCCTCTCCAGACCGAATTCCCTACTCTGTAGGGCATTGGGCTGCATGGCTTTGGGATCCCATCTTGCTCTAAATACCAAGATCCTGTGATAATATCAATGACATCAATATCAAAGAGATTTTTTTTTTCTAAAAGACCATTGACCTTGGCACAAAAGTAAAATATAAGTAAAATTAAGTTAAAGCAGCCTTTTAAACAAAGCATTTTGGAATCCACCTTATTACTTTATCTAAAAATCCATGATTAAAAAAAACTAAACCTTTTAAGCAAATATCCTTTTGTTAGAGATGATTTCTTCTGCAGCGTTTACTTACACATATTTAAATTAGCTATTACACCAAGGCCAATTAAGTAGATTGAGTGTTCTCTAACCCTTAACGTCTTTCCTCTGTGCAGCAAAAGTCAGTCAACTCACAGGTATTTAAAACAAGCACTCTTAGGGGAAGCATCTCGTAATGGAGTGGGCACTTGGGGCCTACACTTTTCCTTCTCAATAAGGAAAATTCAGTCAGCAGAGACACAGACAAATGTCCAAGTCCATCGTATGAGAAAATAGCCTAGGAAATATGTCGACTGGCTGGACGTTCAGGGAAAACTAGAGTTTAAAGAAAGACCGCAGTACATCACTTTTGGGGAGCTGGATGAAACAGTGGAAATTTTGCATTGAAATTTAAAAGAACCTGGGTTTGAATTCTGACTTGGCTACTTACTAGCTACGTGACCTTAGGCAAGTCACCAACTCTCTGGGCCTCTATATCCTCACCTGTAAAATAAGGGGATTGGGCTGAATGATGTCCAATCTCCTTTTCATCTCTAGTCTAGGTTCCTACAAACTTAAGAATATTGTAGGCATGGTCTACAAGCAAGCAAAAAATAGCAAAGGCATTTGGAACAAAATGGACAGAAACCCAGAGCTAACCCAAGGAAAGGAAGCACAGATCTGACAAATAGAAGAAGGCCACAGGATGAAGTAAGCCGAGCTGGGATATCCTGGGAGATGGCGCCTTCACCATCAGCTGGGGTCCAATTAGACAAGTGTTCATTAACTTCCCTGTTTTTGGTTTTCTAGTTCTTTACTTCTTTTTTTTTAGTGATTATTACCTTACTAGAAACATGTTAAACATCAGTGCAAACCACTGGGCTTGCTCTTTTAGGTCCCTTTGAAAAATGTGAAGGAAGTTGAGTCAACAAACATGTATTAGGTGCCTGCTGTGTACCCAGTGTCAGGCATACAAAGAAAGGCAAACACCCATCTGGACCCTTAAGGAACTCTCAGTGTGTCAGAAAATGCCTTCTATTGTGTTTACCGAATGATTGCCTTCCATTTTTCATGATTTTCTTCACACACATGCCTTCATGTGCAATTCCAGGAGCATATTGTCTGTAGTTAGACATATAACCCATACTTCAGTATAGACATAGGCTGATAAAATGATGGAAAAAGGTGCCATGTATATGTATAGTTGGGGGGGGTTTAGTTTTTTTTTTTTAACTTTTGAAGTTATCATTAGCACAGGCTTATAGGCAAGCACTCAAATGACCCCTCTTTTAATTTCAGCTTTTTTGCCCTGCCCAGGAAGAATTTTGAATTTGCTAGTCATAAAAAAGGGCACTCTGTAGGCAGCAGGGATGGGGAGAAGAGAAACAGCCTCAGGATTCCAATTCCCGGAGCCTGGAGAACGTGCGGCTGACTGTCGCCGACTTTGATCACAGAGAAAACATATGTCACGTCGGGCTCCCATTATACTTGGCACCCTTTTCCCACACTAAATTAATACTTTGAGTGGCTCCAGAGAACTTTCCAAAGTCTTCCTCTCTGGCTCGCCAGGTATCCTGGGGTTCCTGTCTTTTTCAGCAGCCATGAGAGGCTCCTAATTAGATAAATTACTTTGTCGTGGGCCAAGCCACCAAACAGGAGGCACCGCTCAATTAAGGGAGGAAAAAATAGAAAAATCCATTCTGCGCAATGGAATGCCCCACTGGTTTATGACT
Organism: Potorous gilbertii; assembly: GCA_028658325.1. NCBI lineage: Eukaryota > Metazoa > Chordata > Mammalia > Diprotodontia > Potoroidae > Potorous > Potorous gilbertii. Next base: position 293,185,869 of record CM053770.1, on the reverse strand, counting down.
ATTAGCGTTGGAAGATTTTACATTTGAGTACCTGAGGTTGGAAATTAAATGTCTAATATCATTTGGCATTGGAAATGTGAGGCACCAAACCTGCCCTGAGAGAAAGATCTCGACAGCTCCTCTCTGCTTTTCAGGTGGCTGTCGGCTGGAGAGCGCTAGAATTGGGGAGCGGGATCACTGTTTCCCCAGGTGCCACTTGCTGCCCAGCCTAATTTTTTTTAATGTGGAAACATATTCATCTCTCAGCTTCTGTGTTGAAGAAGGCCATTCCAGTGGCCCATGAAAAATTAATTTTTTTACATTTTTTCTTACTCTCGTAAGTGTTTGACAGAAGTAATTTTACCAGCAAGAGAGAATAAAAACCGGTGGCAGTAAATCCCTGTCCCGGAAGCCCTTGTGTGGATTCTTTATGGACCCAGAATTGATCTACATGTCAGATCCTGATGTAGCTTAAACTGTTTATCACCCTAATGGCAGAAGGGAGACCATGGACATCAACTTATAATCCCAAGTGAAAGAAATTGGTGTTTGCAGTCAATGAAGGGGCAGCTTAGCTTTATTGATGGATTTAGAACAATTACCTCGACAGCGGCGATTGGTGGAAGGTTTTCTGGAATCTTACTGCAAGCACGCTTGTTGGTTTTCCCTGATTAATCATTTCCTCTCTAGGTAATTTTCTCTAAAAGTGTTATCTATGAGTTTGTGCCATGGCAAGGAGGGGAGGGCCCCTAGAAGCCTCACTAGAATCATTTGTAGCATCCTTCCTTGTCAATCCTAGCTTTAAGGAGAAATACATTGTGTTTGCTTGTGCAGATCTGTGTGTGTCTGCATGCATTTGAACCCGCCCCCCCACCCAAGCTTGAAAAATTTGAATTGCCATCCTCTGCCCCTCAGCCAAACTGGTAACATTTGGGGTTTCTCTTAGTGCAGTGTTTTCTGGATAACTGTTGGATGGTGCCACCCACCCTCAAATTTGCCCATCTCTTCTTGAGCCCAGAGGTTCAGCTTCTGCTCCCTAAACATGACCCAGTTTCCTGATCCAGTTTTCTCAGAGATTCTTTGGCATCTTGGACTTCAGACAGGTCCGTTCCAACACAATTTGTCTCCTCCCCTCCCTGCCCCACCATCCTCATCAACATGACAGCATCTTCAGGATAATCTTCTCCTCAACCTGCCTCCCATCAGATTGTCTTCCATCAGGCCATTGAACAGGAGCTGCTTTGTCAGTGATGTGGATAAATACTTCATGTATTCGTATTCTGCTCCTAGGCTGTGAAAAGTTGGTGCCAAGTTCATTTTTTATGATCATTTCTTAAGTTTTGCTTCCCCTTGTTAACATCTACAGTGTCTGAGCTAGAGCAGCATAGACTTAGGACCCTAAATCTTAAGTATTCCAGCTCATTTGATTTGCCTCTTTTTTAATGCTCTTTTTATAATCATTGGTCTACAGTTCAGGTCCTTTAGCATCTGGCTTGTGACTCTGTGATCTCTCTACTCTACTGTACTCTCTTTGTCTTGGTTTCCTAAGTGGGCCTTTGCCTACTGTGATCTTCTACCTTCCAAAAGATGGTTTGAGGCTCTCAGCTCAGTTTGGAAACTATGAGTCTTAAGTCATGGACATATTTTACTCAGATAATATATTAGCATACTTTCTAACCCCTTTTTATAGGTTTTAATTCTGCTAAACACTAGTAATGTTTGCCAGAAAAGGAGATGATTCTTATAGGATAGGTTCTCCTGATAAATTACTGGGTGCCATTCGGTACCTTTCTCACTTCTCTTTACCATTCCTTTATTTATACATCACACATCTTATCTTTGATACCAAAATCCCTTCTCATTAGTATCATGGTGGCCTTGAGCTGAGCTCACTGCCAGAGCACCCTCAATGGCTCATCTTTGAGCATCTGGTAAGCTCGAGGTCAACCACTGGTTGTCATTATCTTTTACAGGTTGTGAGTGGTGATCATTTGTCTTTCTGGTGGTACTGGTTCTTCTTTTTACTCACTGTAACAAAACAAAAGAGAGAATGCTAAAGGAGCATCCCATCAGCCCTACTTTTCAAGGAAAGGAGAAGAAAATTCCTTTCTCTAGGTCAAAGGGGGAGTAGCTCACCCACCCGAGATCCCATCCACTTTTCCTCACTGTAGCTCTTCCTGAGGATGTGTACCAGAGGTGGCCACATGGTGGAACTTTCACCCATGAGTAAAAGTAAAATTGCATTGGAAGGAAAGAGGCAATTACTAGGCAGCCCCATCTCATTTTCTGACCTCATGAAACTTCTCTGAGGTTTAATTTTCTTATGGGCAAAGTGACTTGGATGGCAAATCTATGGATGTCCCAAAAGCAGGAAAAATAGGCAACCTTTTAAATAAGAGAATCAGAATTCAAAAAGATGTGACTGGGCTGTTGCATCTGAAACCAACAAGATGAAACTAAGCAGAGATGAGTGGAAAATCTCCATTCAAAACCTCCTTTGACCAGAACAAGACAAGGAACAAGGTTAGCCAGAGTTAATGAGAAACAGACCTAAGGGGTTCAAGTTGTCTACGAAGTTGAAGGAGCCAAGAATGTGCTGTGGCTAATGTTAAAAAAAAAAGTGAGCATAGCATCACTTATGTGCATAGGCGTATGAGATAACAGAGTGACACAGGCATTTGGAATCTAACCAAGTAACTGCACCATTTGTCCTTCTTTATAAAATGAAAGGGTGGGACTAGGTAATGGTTCAGGTCCCTCCTTGATCTAGAACGATGGTTCTAATTAATGGAGGGAATGTTTCCATCATATTCACTTTTAGTCAAATTGCGTTTAGAGTTTTCTATCCAGGTCCAATTAAGAAGAGGCCTTAAGGAAGTCACAGTTTCTGAAGAAAGGTGATCACTGTGGTGAAAGGTCATCAGAAGAGAGAGAACAAGAGATGCTTAACCTGGAGAATAGAAGACCTGGGGGGAAGAGGTAGAGGCAGAAGAGTGGGGGCTCAATACTTACTGAGCTATCATGTAGGAGATGAGACACCCTTAGGATGGAAGGAGAACCAGCCAATGGAAATTATGTGTAAATATTAAGACTGTCCTCAAATGGGATCGCCTGCCTTCCTGGTCATGATATAATTCCTTGTTACAGAAAACATTAGCGATGACACCAGACACCCAGCCGTAACTAACTCCCAGGCTCCCTGTAGCCCAGTATCAGAACCCAGCGTTCCACATATTAATGAGTATCCCATCACCATGGTGGACGGCACTGGACCTGTAATGTCACCAGTGTAAGGAGCTCCTAGCAAATTGCTCTTTCTCCTGCTGCACTCTGCACCTTCCAGTCTGAGGCCCTGGCTTCTTCACCTGGAATCATGAAGTTTTCTTCTTTGGTATTCTGACAATTATATTTCAATACATTGGCCATCCTTTATAATCCCTTGTATTTTATTGGATGCATTTGAAACCATTATCTGAGCCTGGAATTGTTGGTGCTTCCATGTTGCCAAAGGGGTCCAGAGTCCCCCAAAGGGGGAGACTCAGGATCTTAGAGCATTTCCAAGGCCACTGAGGAGTTGAGACTTGTCTAGTGTCACATGGCCTGCGTATTTCAGAGGTCAGACCTGATCCCTGGGTCTTTCTGACTCAAAGACTCCTTACTCCCCTCTACCAATAGGAACCTTAAGCATATTTTTAACATTTGCTGAGATTATTCTAGTGAGGATTCTTGCACTAGGGGAACAACTGGACTCTCTGGCCTCTGACATCTTTCTATCCCTTCCTATTCTAAGACTCCATGCCTTTATTTCCCCTTGTTCTCACCTTCAGTGCATTCGCTCTTTGTCACCAGGTTACTACTAGCAACAATTTCTTTACAAACTTCCTTCCATGGCAAGTTCCCTTACAAATGATTTTCTTAAAAAGTCAATATCCCTTGCAGAGAATAGGACATTTTCATTTAAATTGGTTTCATTATAGTGGCCCATCAGCCATATTTTGAGATAGCCAGCTGAATTCTTCTCTTTGTTAGCAGAGTGCACTTCCCAGTGACCTAGGCTAGGAGTCTTTAGCAGGTCACCACCATTGCGTGTATTGGCATGTGCCAACCTCCTGTGAATTAACAGGCTGTGTGACACATTTCACTGCTGTTCATGAGCTTTCTCCCCATACCCCTGACTGCCCTAGGGTATACTTTGTTGGTACGAATCTACTGTTTCAGAGTAGTAAAAATAAGTGCAGGTAAAATAAGCCACAGTCATCCTGTGCACAGGGAGACTTATTGTGCTCATGCATTCCAAAGTCATCCTGCTGCTGGTAGTTGCCAAGGCTTGGAGTTATTGTCTGACTCGAATGTATTTGACTTCCTTCTCTTCTTGCAGCTCCTTCGTAGGGTCTAATGAGAATTGACTTTACTAACCATTGGAGGGGCAGATGAGAGGAGGGTGGGCAGGGGGATGACCTCCAATATTGCAGAAATACTGCCTAGTTTAACCCTGAATTGTCAGAAGCAGATGTGTACCATACCTTGAAACATCAAGATAGTCATTGATAATTTGTCATTGCAAAGTTCTTGTTAGGATGTCAGCAGCTCAGTGAAAGGGTGCTGCTATTCTATCTTGAGACTGAACACTTCTGGGGAAGTCCCATTTACCTCTCATGTGATCTTAGGAAAGTCACCTCTTTGGGCCTCCATTTCCTCATCTGTAAATCAGTGCCAGGCCATGTGGTAGGCCTTCTAATTGGAGAGGTGCTTCCTTCCCTCTTGCCTAACCTTGCTTGACCTGTTGTCCATCCTTGCCATGATCCCCATTTCCTGCTCATTTCTTTCCCAGGCCATTACCACTGTACTAGACACCTCTTTTCCTTTCTCTCTTGGTGAGCTAGTTGCACTCTGCCCTCTTATTTCTGTTTGTGCCTGACCCAACCCAACTTTGGATTTGTCCCACCACCTACCTCCTTCCCCACTGAGTAGAACAGGATATCGGGACACCTGGATCCACTATAGAGAAAGGTTCTCTGACATCAAAGGGGCCCTCACTGCAGCAAGGCAATCATTTTGCTCCCCCCTCTTTAATTGTCTCACCTTCCATAGCAGCCCACAAGCCACCCATGGATCTCCCTCAACTTTCATTCAGCCCCCAAAATGGAGACCATCCCCCAAGAGCACCCCCTTGTCCATTCTTCCCCATCTCCCCAGTTCACATAAAGAGGAGGTCCTCTCTGCACAGCCTCACCCTCATTCCCACGCAGCAGTCTGCTGCTAAAACTTACCGTGTGTCTTCACATCTGTCCCCCACATCTGTCCCTTTCCACTCTTGGTGCCGAAGCACCTGTCCCAGCCCTTACCACCCATCACTCACACTATTGGGAGAACCTCTTAACTGGCCTCCCTCCCTCCAGTCTCCCCACTCCAGGCTGCTCCGATGTCAGGGTTAGGTGCCACCCTCCTACCCAGTAGGTTACAGGGGCTCTCTGCTCCCTCCAGGATCACAAAGAAGCACCTCTGTTTGGTTCTTAAAGCACTTCATAGCCTGGCCCTTCCTACCTTTCCAGCTTCCTTCCTCCTACAATCCAACATCTGTCTTCTTGCTCTTCTTCTTATATGCCCCACTCCATCCCCCTATACCCTGATGCCTTCTCACTGGCTGTCCAAATGCTCAGAGCACCCTCCCTCCAAATCCTACCTTCTCTGACCACTTCTGTGGGAAGCCGTTTGGGATTCCCCTTCCTGGATCCCATTGCTAGTGCTTCTCCATCAGATAACCATCCCTCTCCCCGCCCCATCAGATGACCATCACTCTACTCTCTATGGAGTCTGTATTTACATGGGGGCCAACAGACTGTCTTTGCCTTTCCTTGTGTCCTCCACTGTTAGTTCCACAGACTGCTCAGCACACAGACAGTGCTTAATGAGTGCTTGTCAGCTGACTGATTCCCCAGCTCTACTGGCGATAGAAGATGACATGCCTCTTAAGAAAGCTCCAAAGTCAGCTTTTCACCGTTGGCTTTGTGTCTCTGAGTCTGTGTTTTGCATCTGAATACTGCTTTCTTCCTGGACCTTGCTAGACCTTCTTTTTGTCATATCTCCAATATATCATAT
>CM053770.1:293168005-293179691 GCA_028658325.1 Potorous gilbertii | reverse complement strand
GTATTGACTTGACAAAATTTTGGTTTAAGAAGTGACTTCCCTAGATTTACTCATCCTGCCTTGAAGCAAGAGCTAACATCCTCCCTAGCCCTAAATCAGTTTGTTAAATGCATCATCTTTTGCAGAATATAGTAGGAAATATCAACCTGATCACCTGAGGGGGCATTTCTTTTCAAGTGTCCCAGAATGGCTTCTGATTGTTGAGGCCATTATTGTCTAAGATTGCTAGTCCTAGAGAGAAACCCCTTTATCATCCTACTCTTTTCAAAAGCTCTGTTTGTTTTTTGAGGGGAGGCTGGAGATGATACAAAACTCTCCCTCAGTATGGTTTCCCTGGGATCCTCCTTGTTCCCTCTTTTTTTTCCTCCATTCTTAAAGCGTTTTAAAAAATCTTGCCAGAAAGAGAGGCTAGAGAAATAGGAGGAGGAGGAGGAGGAGTGGGGACAGAGGTGGGGGTGGGCTACAGGAATTGATGATGGGGCTGGAACTGATTGACTAAAATAACCCCAAAGTAAATAGGAAAAATATGGAAGGCATCATTAATTCTTGAGACTCTGCCCCCTCTGTTCTGATGGAACATAAGGCTCTTGAAGGCAGGCACTCGTTGGCTTTGTCTTTGTGCCCCTGAGTTTGGGAGAGAGTCAATGCTAGCTTCATTCATTGGGTTGAGATAACTATTTCAATAATCTCTCCTTGCTTTGTTCTTCCTGGTTTCCCACTTTCCCCTTCCATAGGCTTTCTCTTATTGGGGATTCTCTTTCCAGGAGGAAATTCCATTCTCTCCTTTTTTTACTTCTGAGCTCTATTATCTGACATCCAAGATTAGAAGAAGAGATATTAATATTCATTACATAAAGATGATAAAAATTTAATATCTTATAAGAAAACAGATGGTTATTTAAATGGCTTTTAAAATAGACTGTTTTATACAAAGATGCATATTTAATATATTTGATTATTGATGCAGGTTTAATTGATCTATTAGAATCCTGGTTGTGAGATTGGTTACTTGGGATTCTTTTGGAAGGAACTAGGTCATAATCCTGAGTAGTTCATTAGTGATTGTTCACCAGTCAATTTCTATGTATACTCATTCCTTGGAAGCCATTATAATTACATTTGAAAAATATGCAGAAGCTAAATTCATTCAAAAATCTTTCTTTTTTGTCAACTTAAAGATACTTCATTCCATTTCCAAATACATCTTAAACTTCTTACTTCCCCATTGCAGGACTGAAGAGAAAGACTTTTATACCTACAGTGAGCAGAAAACTGGCTTCAGATCCCTGCCCCTTTTCCCTGGCTGCCTGTCAAACATGGATGAGCCCAGCCTTGGGGAATGATGTGAAGGATCAAATAAGATATTGGGCATAAGACATGATAGAAATGTCAACTATGTTATTTTTAGTATTACTGCCTATTTAATTAGTTCTGATGCCTCCTGCTTTTTAGGTAGTTTTATGATTCAAATGATTTGGTGGTATTTTGTTGTTTAGTGATTTTTCAGTCATGTCTGACTCTTTGTGACCACATTTTGGGTTTTCTTGACAAAGATACCAGAGTGGTTGGCCATTTCCTTCTCCAACTCAGTTGACAGATGAGGGAACTGAAACAAACAGGGTTGAGTGACTTGCCCAGGGTCACACAGCTAGGAAGTGCTGGAAGTCAGATTCAAGCTCATGAAGATGAGTCTTTCTGACTTCAGACCAGGCCTTCTATGCACTAGCTGCCTTTTAGTGGCATAGCAAGTAAAAAGACTGACTTAGAGTTAAAAGACCTGCTTCCAATCCTGTCTCTGACTCATAATGGACATATGATCCAGGAGAGTTCCTTTTCCTCTTTCTTCCAGACACCTACATCTATAACAGTATATCTTGTAGAGAAGGTACCAACCTCTACTGGCAGAGGGGGTTTCCTTATTGGTGAATTCCCTTTGTCAGTGACATCATGAATTCAGTCCAAGAAAAACTGATGTAGTCCTAACCAACATGGATTTCTGTTTGACAGTGATATGAGGTGATTGTGAGAGAGAAGAATTGGGAAATATGCCAAGCTGGAAAACGTGGGTGACTGGGAAGCTAGTCATCCCCTCAATACCTATAGGAAATGTCAGAAGAAAATAGAGTATAGGGTGAAAGAAAATGCATACTGTTTTGAGATGTCTCTTGGACAACTGGCTCAAAATGTCTAAAGCGCAGTTGGTGATGGGGTCGTAGCTCAGAAAAGATACTCGGGCTGTACATGTAGATATACACATCATCCACAGAGAAGTTGCCATACATCTTTTCTACACAAATTGCATGAACTTTTTTTTAATATCAAATACTTGATTAAAATATACCAAAATGGCATTTCCTTCATTCCCCTGAGCTACTGTTTTAGGAACCATGTTGATAAAAGGAAATGAGATACGTTCTTGCTAAAGCCATGCTGCATCTTTGTGATTTTCTGTTTCTGAATTTTTGTGAATTATTCCTTTAATGACATATTCTGGAAGTTGGTCAGGAATTCTAGTTAAACTTCCTGGCCCATTGTTTTACACACTGTCATCTCATCTCTTCTTTGAAAACACAGTCATCTGTCCACCTTTGATCCTACAAAAACTGTCAAATCATAAGGGGTTAGAGTTAGGATCCTCCATCCCACCATCTGCTCTCATTTCCCCAGGCCTCTAATTCAGCTCTGGACCACTCTCTTCTCCCCATGCCCTTTTCTATTTGTTTTTCTACTAAAAGACTCGATTGGTCTAAGCTGGCCATCCAAAACTCTTGAGGGAAGAGGTGTTATTACTGGGAGATGGAGGATGCCAACACAGACTTCCATCATGAGGTACTTCCTTTATGCAGCCCTCTCTGCTGCCATCAGAACACTGGGTAGGGCTGCTAGGCCCATTTCTGATGCTCCATGTCAGCTTCCCTCTCGCTCCGCTGGTATGGTGCAGCTGAATTGAAATCTGAGGGGCATGTCAAGACTTCATCAATCAGAAAGTGGTGGCAGCATCAACCAGCCGGGCTCAGGTCGGCCAGGCCCACCAGATGAGATTTGCAAGGCTGCAACTCTGTGTGCCGGCCACACATCTTGGGAGGGTTATTATTTGAAACCCACGTCTAGGAGATTCAAGGTCTGGGTTATTACCCACCTCAGCGTCCAGCCCTTTGACAGTTCCTGATTTCTTCTGCAGGGATGCAGAAGGAGTCTCCCGGGGCATCACAGAGAATATCTGGTCTAGATTTCTAGCAAGAGTGTTTCGATTTAGAGAACATTCACATCCAATAGACCCTGAAAACAAAATACATAAATCCTATGTCCTTAGGATTCTTCTTCCAAAGTTGCTTTCTCCCCAAATTGCCCCATTTAAGTAATAACTGATGGGCACATCAGCAACCATATTGTTAGCCTTGTGGATTAGATCTGACTGAGATCTGTCCCCTGACGTGGATGCGAATCACTTAGCTGTGTGCCTCGTTTTCCTCAAATATGAAATCAGGGTATTAGACTTAAGAACCTCGAAGGTCCTCCTGCCAATTCTAAATCTATGATCTCATGACCTTGGAGTCAGGGGTCTTGTGTTCAAATTCCACCTCCCAGGCTCACCCACGTTCCTTTGGACAAATCACTTCCCTAGGCCTCAGTGTCCCCATCTGTAAAAACATGGTCGTGGATTAGCTGGCCTTTGAGTCTTCTTCCTCACTTGGATTTCATGCCACTTTCAAAAACACAATGATATGATTAGAAAATTTGAATAGGAAACAAGAAGAAAGAAAGAGATAAAATAACACAGAGACTTTCTAGTGTATATATTAAGCACCTATTGTTTATTGAATTGATGAGTTAAATTTTGAAATCTGTCATTCAATTGGTGTAGAAATAATTAAAACCATCCAAGGGATGTAGAGGCTGTTTCACGTGTTTGAGGGGCAGAACTGGAAAGAGCAGCAAATATTCTAACTAGATAAAATAATACTAAATAGTGACGTAAAATCTTAGCTTTTTTAAATTCAGAAATTAAATTACTTAGAAAGGAAGATTGATTCGACTTTTTCTCGTCATGAATGAAAAGGAAACAATTACATTCCTTTTGACTGTATGGGAGAATATGGATTGTGCGTATGGCTTTGGGGAGGTCATAAAAATGATTTCTGGATAGTCAAGAGGAGGGGAATTGAATAAAGATTCCATTGGCAGGAGGTGGGGGTGGGGGGGGCGCGATGTCAAGGTGGAAACATGGACAATATTGCTGAGGCAGTGACGGGAAGGACAGGATGGAGGAGTTTGGGAGGAAGGCACAGTCAAGCCCAGGGTCAAGAATAATGTGGAATTGTAAGTCAACATCCTAGGCAAATAGAAAATCCGGTCTGAGAGACAGAACCTGGTAGACAGAACCTGGTAGACCGGGGACAAAGTGAAAATGGGATTATCCGCTAAAGAGTATATTGAAGACATAATTAAGGGAGAAAACGTTTTAGACCCAAAACAGCTCTCTTTTGGTTTTGTCTGTGTATGTCCCAGTGACTGGCACACACAGTAAGCATTTAAAAAAATGTTTGTTGATTGATTTTTTTTTCTAAGTAGGCCAATGGAAGTATTTCCAATGAAGTAATGAGTACTACTGTAAGCTCAATAATTAAAAAATATTTATATATAATAGCATTTAAGCCCTGAAGCTTAATTGCTGCCCTAATAATAATAATTCATATAATAAAACTCTACAAAAGTTACCCAAGCTCTGTGCGGTAAGTAGCTGTCGCCCATCCACTTATTCCCATTTTCCCAATGAGGAAATGGGCACAGGGTGGTTCGGTGACTTATAGGAAGTCCTGCTGCTGGAGGCTGAAGGCTACTGATCTCTTGGCCTGAGCCCATGGGGCCAGTGGCCAAGGAAGCTATCAGAACTGGAGCTAGAAGTCTCAAGTCTGAGGTCTTCCCCTACTCCTTCCAATCTCATGTTGTTCTGATCAGCCACAGTCAGACACACCGTGCCTTGACCCAGACTTGGTGATGGCATCAAAGGATAGTAACCAAGCAACCAACATGTCGGGCAAATAACACAGCCTGTCTGGGCCTCAGTTTCCTCTTTTGTAAAGTGCAGAGAGAGGTATTTTCACTGCCTTCCTAAGCAGGGTTTTTGCCAGGAGGGTGGTTAGCACTGGTAGAGCACTGGGCACTTAGTACAGGGCAGCTGGATTGAGTCATGTTGAAGATGTCCAGTTTCATTGGACTGACCTTTCTGTTCTCTGTGGGAGACTTCAAGAGTGAATGACAAGGCTGATAGCATGAATAGGGCCACACCTTGTGTTCCACTGACCTTGGAAAGCTTCTGTCTTACTGTCATAGATGTAGAGTCATGAGGGCAGGATGAGAGAGGCCGTCTGGAATGGAAGTTCCTTGGGAGCAGGGACACTTTGGGGATCTTCCACAACCCTGGTGCCTAACAGACTGCTTAGCAGGCAACTGGTCCTTGTAAATGTCTGATTCATTGAGCTGTATCTAAACCAGAAACCCCTCCCCAGTCTCATGACCCAGTTAGAAGCCCCCTAGTCCAACCCCTTCATCTTACAGTTAAAGAAACTGAGGCCCAGAGAGGCTACATGGGGAGGGAATTGGAGAGGTGGGATTTGCACCAGCCACTGCTCTGTGCATCTGAGCTCAGCCCTTTCTTCAGACTGTAGCATCAATTCTGGACTTCAAGTCTGACTTCATCTGGTCACACCCAAGTATGCAGGTCTCTCTCCCTTCCCCACACGTAGTGTTTTCCCTGAACATAAAGGCATTTTGTTCTGAGGCTAGTGTCAGGTGGGAGCAAAATCCAATAAATTTGAAGACAATGGCAGTATTAGAAAGTCGTGTGCTCCCTGCCAGGTGGTAGTCACTCCTGGCATGTGTTGGGGGATTTAAAAGTTATGAAACACTTAGCGTCCATTCTGGTTTTTCCTACAGTAATAGCAGTGTGGTACTTGGATAGAGCATTAAATTAGGATTTTGGAGGAACCAGATTCAAGTCTTGCCTTCCAGATGTTACTGCCGTATGATCTTGGGCACAAGTTATTAACCTCTGTAGGCCTCAGTTTATTATCTGCAAGATGATGGAGTCAGTTTATGTGACTTTCCCCGCCAAACCCTCTGGGTCCCTTTCAGCTCCCAATCTAGACTTTGGAAGAGCTCAGAGACAGACACTTGCTGGGTGGTCCAGGGCAAGTCTGTTGACCTTCTATCTCCATTTCCTTACCCTAAAAATGGAGTTCATAATGCTAACTACTTCACAGGACTTTATCTAGGATAAAATCAGATGATTTAATAAGGCAGTTAGGTGACCTAGTGGATAGAATGCCATGCCTGGAGTCAAGAAGACATGAGTTCAAATGTATCTTTGTACACTATGTACCCTTGGCTGCCTCAGTTTCCTCATCTATGAAATGGGTATGATAATACCTGCCAGTCCCAGGGAGAAGCAAACGAGATAGTAATGATAAACCTCTTAGCATGTTCCCTAGCTCATAATAGGTATCGTAGAAACGTGAGCTGTCCTTAGACAACTGCTGTACAACACGCCCACTTTAAAGTTGTATGGAATTAGTGAAGATTATTCTCCTTACTATCTCACTGGAGACTTGATTCCATGTCCTTCAGGTTGGACAATCCTCACTTGACAAATGGGGAAACTGAGGCACAAGATTGGGTTCCCCCATCCAGTCAGTGCTTGAGGTTGGGCTTAGGCCCAGGGCTTCCTGCTGCCAAGTCCCCAACCCCCAACTCCCACTGAGGGGAAGCAGAACCAAAGAACATATCAAAGATGGAGGAGGAAAATGTCAGCCCGATAGGGCCAGGAGCCAGGAATGAGGCAGGGAGCTTTTTTTTAATCTCCTGGAACCTTTACCTGGGGAAAAAAAAAAGACTGATTTGAACTTGGTTTCTGGGTTTCTGTCTCCCAGCTAAGCAACTTGACCCTGACTTCTTCAGTGAACCCCATTTCCCCTCTCACTTGGCTCCATTTGGATGGGTTGGAGCTGTGGAGACAAAATATGCCCAGGGTCACGGGCAGAGATGTCCCAGGGGACAGCAGTCACGTGGCAGGCACAAGTGATGAGCGAGGGTAGTCAAGAGAAAATTATGGATTATGTCGGAAACGTTCAGCCGGGATGGGGATGGGCTGGGAAGTCTTAATGTATTCATGAGGAATTTGTTGCTGGCAGGCTTGCCCAGAGGGAGGGGGCTGGGCTGCTTCTGCTCATCCTGGTGGGGGAGGCTGGTAGGTAGTTGCTTCTTTTAACCTCCCCCTCGGGGATAAAAGGCGGCAGTTAGCAGGAAGAATGGGGCTGAAGGCTTCTTTGATGAGCAGCTGCGGGAGGCCCCGTTTTGACTGTGCTCTGTGCTGTGGCAGCTGCACCCATCTCTGACCCCCCCAACATCAGCCCTAGGGGGCTGAGATGCTGCTCCAGGAAAAGGGGAAGAAATAAAAGAGGAGGACGAAGACAAAGTCAACAGATCTCAAAACCCAGTCCCCTGCTTCCTTTTAGCTGAGAGTGACAGTCTTCCAAGAGGTAACCGCAATGCATGATGGGAACATACAGACAGTTTTTAGACAAAAATAATAAAGAAGTGCCATGTCTTCAGCATTTGTCGAATTCTGTATCTCCTTGCAATTACAGAAAAAGAAGAAATCACAGAGAGGAGGGACAAAGTCAAAATCCCATGAAGAGGTGAATGGTTCTATAAAAAAACCCTTCTTGGGGGACTTGGAGCACAGGGTCGCAGTGCCTGAATGAGGAAAGACATTTATTAAATACTTGAACAGATAGCAGGAAGGTCCTGGAGATACAAGGGCAGTCCCTGCCCTCAAGGGGCTTGTAATCAGGGGAGATGTAGGCAGGGACAGGACAAGGAATCATGGGGCAATTTATGGTTCTTTAGCCTCTAAAATGTGTGCCCCCATCTCCCACTCCCAGGAGCCCTTGGGAGTGTAGAGCTGACCTCAGCAGCAGATATAACACCGATCCTTCCCCCAGGATTTCACTGACTATGGAAAAATAGGGTGGTAGACAGCTGGCCAGCTGGTCAGGGCGTCGTACTCCTCTTCCTCATGCTGTCCGTGTCACTACCTGGCCTCCCTCACAAAGATTCTTCTGACTGACCCTGAAAAACTGGCAGTTTGGGTTGTATCATGCAGAGAAATGGCTTTCCCATCAGAGGATCAAGGGTTCAAACCAAACGGTTCAGATATGACCTCCAAAGCTTACTTCTTATATGGCTTTTGACAAATCTCTTAATTTCCCTGTGCCTCAGTTTCCTCATCTGTCAAATGAGAGAATTAGACTATATGGTCTCTGAATGGCATGCCAGCTCCCCAATCTATAAAGTGTTTCTTCCTTGGGAAGCACCCCACTTTACTTGTAGTAGGAGTAAAGAAGAATTTTCTATACTAAGAGATCCCAAATGGTCTAAAATCTGCTCATCTCCAGGTTGGTTTCTTTTTTTAAGTCCCTGCTATCATAGGTCCAGACCCACTTGCTCCAAAATTTTCCATCAGACTAATTTTGTTTGTTTTATAACTCTAAGACCTGTGAGGACTTCCTAATTTTCATGGTTGTGTTATTGACTTGAACTCTTATTACTACCTGTATGACCTGGGGCAAGTAATTAGACCTTACTGAGTCTCGGTTTCACATTCTGTAAAATAAGAGGATTAGACAAGAACCTCTCTTAAGGTCCGTTCCAGCTCTATATCCATGATCCCATGATTCACTGTTATCAATGAAAGTTAGCAGAGAGTTGTGAGAAAAGCCAGATTGATTTTAATTAACTCTCAGGTCTCACTTGGTCTCTCTATGGTTCCCTACTATCTAAAGAAAAAAAATAAATTCCAACTCCTTCGCTCTGCTTTCAGGGCCTCCATCCTCATGAACTATTGTCCTTTTGAACACCTCCCAGATTGAATACTTTTTCCTGGTCAAGGAAATTGGGTCTGAGAGACCCCAAGAAAGAGTCAAGTCCTTTTAATCCCATATTTGGTTTGGGGAGATGGAACCATCACATCTCACTGTTCAATTTTAAGTTGCTCCTGTGTGACTGAATCTCTTGGCATTCAACACTCACTTAAATTACTTGCATTTTTTTTCTGTTTATAACACTGAGTCACAAGTGAAAAGTCTAAATGCAAAGTAATGACTGTTCTTGTTGCCATTGGATTTTGCCAGTTTCCAAAGTTCCATGCCCATGAAAAGGTTAATCTGTTAGCATTTTTATCTGTTTTCATCTTTCCCTGGTAAATTTTCCATTTAGAATAAATGGCGCCATAACACGGCTCACCTGCTGCCTGTTGGGAGCCTGAGAATGGGATGGTAACATTTGCTCTTGAGGAAGAGAGGGTGAGAGGTTAATTCCAGTCTTAAAATCTCCATCAAATGTGTACGGGAGTCATTAGTCATTAGCAGCATGTTCGCTAAATTCATAAACAGCAGGAGAGACAGATAGCCTCTTGGCAATAATTGTTCCAAATACCAGCTTCTCCTCACTTATTTCCCAGGCTGCCTCCCCATTTGGAATTATTTGAGTTGGTTTTGTTGTTGTTAATTTCTCACTTAATATTTCGACAAGACTGTTTCCAGGCTTTGTTAGTGGGAGACATTGATGCCCAGTTCAGTCTGTAGATGGTGGCACCTCTGGGTGCCCATCTACAGATTGGCAGCTGTAGAGGCATTATCTTGGAAAACACAGGCTGTGTGTTTGGGGCTGTCCATTCCGTTTTGTTGGTGGATATGCATAGAACATCTGGCTAACCATCCTTGATGGATATCCGTTCGTTCAAACTTAATCAAGGTCCTGCTTCAATTAATAAGGGGAGATTAGTTGACTCGTTAACCGAGCATAGTTGTAGGCTTGCTGCCGTCGCTCATAAGAAGATCACAGGGCCCCCGGTGCAAGGTCACAATGACTCCATTACCTATGGAATCCAACACTTCAAAGCGTCTTCATGATGGGGACAGTTCCAGGAGGGAGGGAAGGAGGAAGGGAGGGAGGCCAGCTAGCCGGGCTACCAGCTCCCTAAACCTGATCCAATGAAACTGTCCATTGTTTCAGCCCAGGTGTGGAAGACTGGAAGGGGAAATTTCCTGGGATCTGAAGAGCCCCCTTTCAAGTTTCCAGACCCTCTGTTTGATGCAATGGATACCTCCATTTAAGTCACTGATGACATTGCACCACCCACAAGCATAACTAGGGACTGACAGATTTGTTATTTCCAGTCACTGGTGTATGTGAGAGCACAGAACAAGGACAGGAACTTTCCTGGTATCAGAATTCAAAAGAACTGGCTTATTATTTCTAGACAATTATGTATAATCAAATCTATTATTTTTGTGGGTTGGGAACTATTGCATCTTTTACTGTAACCCTAGCACCTGGCACAGTGTCTGGGCACACAGTACTTAACAAATGCTTATGGCTGGATTCATTCATCACATGGTGATGCTTTCTACCAGTGGAGTACAATCCCTTTCCCCCCTCCTTTCATTTGATTATAACCTATGATTTTATCAGTGCAAAGTATCCCCAGTGTGGAAACCGCCTCTGCTGGTTTCAGTCAGTGATACTACTGAACGGGGAGGGACCTGAGAGGCCCTGAGGCCGACCCTTCCTCAGGACCCCAAAGGGCACCTAAACTGACCCCCCTCAGAGGAGGGAGCAGAGTTTCGGGGTGACTTGCCCCAAGTTAAACCATAATAAATAGAGCATGGGTGTTTTGGGCAATCAGTCAGTAAGCTTCTGTGAAGCCCTTCCTGAGGGTTCAAGAAAGGCAAAAGCTGAGCTCCCAGAGCTTCCGAGATCTTGGGCCTGAGGCACTCTGACCTTCACCAAGGACACTTTTTACTGAACAGTGTAACTTCTCCTTCCATCTTCATGGTAGCCAAGTGTTGAAGAGGGCAAGAAGAGGGGCTTAGAGACATGGGATCTTGGGCTTTTGAAAATCATCCACACTCATTGAGTTGGAACTCTTCATTCATTTAAACACATACTTATTAAGGACCTACTATGTGCTAGGCACTGCATTAGGTACTAAGGAATCAGAAGGGAAAAAAACACAGGAGCTCTTTGTCCAATAACAAGTGAGTTGAGATGTTATTTAAGCACCAACAACTTCTGTACAACCTCGAGTCTTAGAAAGCTTCATGGGACTCTGAGAAGAGAATTGACTTTGGCCAGAGTCATACAGCTGGATGGCACTAAAAAAGAGAAGTCTGATGTGATCATCAGTGTTCCATCCTCATAATCCCTTACCTCTGCAGAGAAGCAAGAGCGAGGTATCTTATATATCCTCTTTGGGACCAAGCTTGGTATTGAAAATTAGGAAGAATTCGATTTCTGTTTTATTGGTGGTCTTTCAATTTTCATTAATGGCTTATTAATTGATTAATCACTCAGCATTTAGTAAGCTTACTAGATGGTCTTTAAGAGTTCCAATGACTTAAAAGGTCCTAAACTCCAGATCTGACCCAGCAATGAGTCTCTCCCAACTTTTCCAGGCAAGCCTCAGAAAACAGACTCAAAAGTGTCAATGAGTCCTAAGGAGACTTCCCAGTTCAAGCCTCCCAACCATGTCCAAACACAAGGTCTCTGATGCTTTAGGATACAAGACAGGGGCTCATTCCAGATAAAATTCCTTAACGAGAGAGAAGGCAAAAACAATTTGTCA
>CM053770.1:293144246-293167505 GCA_028658325.1 Potorous gilbertii | reverse complement strand
GAATCCTAGGAAGTTTGAGTGACTTACCCTATGTCACAAATATTAACCACCCAAATTGGGTACAAGTCATGGAAAAGACTAAGAGAGGCTTCCTGGAGGAGGTGTCACTGGAACAGAGGTTTGAAGGAAGCTAGGAAGAAATATAGGATGGTGTAAAGAGTGTTAGACTTGGAGCCAGAGGAGCTAGGTTCAAATCCTCATTCTGCCACATCCCACCTTACACTCCTGGACAAGACACTTCCCTCTCTGAGTCAACTTCCTCATTTCTAAAATGAGAGTGTTACACCTACCAGTCTCTATGCTGTCTTCCCATCTCTAAAAATTATAATCCTTTGAGGTGGAGGTGAGTTTTTTCCTATAGACAAATATATTTACATATGTATGCATACATTCTGCTTCCAGTGAGAAATCTCAACCATAGTGCTCCTACTAATTGGTTTTTTTTTTTAATTCTGTGGATAAGAACTGGAAACCAAAGGTTTTCTCCTAAAGGTCAGGTCAAGTCAAGAAGACTAGTTGACTAAAAGTTTTCAGTGGTAAAACAGCCATCATCCCTGGTTTCACAAAAACCTTCATCAAATTTGTGTTGCTATCTTTTGTCATTAGAGCATTGATATTCCCCACTGTACCTTCCCCTCCTCTCCCAGAGATTCATCCATCATAATAAAGAAGAATAAGAAAGTTCAGCAAAAACTAAAAAACATCATATGTCATATGAATGTTTTACATTTTTGATCCCTAATCTTCCCAAAAAAGTAGGGAGTAGGATCTTACCAGATCTCTTCTTTGAATGTGGATAAGCTGGTTATTATCATTTTGAATCAGGATGGCTTAACTGTCCAAAAGGATTTGCATTTTTAGCATGGTCACTGAGTTCTTGTTTTCCTCATTTGTAAAAGATGAATCAAATGAATTGCAAAAACAGATAAATAATAACATCATAATAAAAGGAGACTTTAATGTTCCTCTCTCAGAACTGGACAAATCTATAAAAATGAGGCTAAATATGAAAGTAAACAAAAACTGATGGAGGATTCAAAACTAAAAGATTTATGGCATCTTCTTAATGTGACTGCTAAAGAATACATAAACACACATAAATGCATATATGTGTGACAGATATTTATATATCTATATGTATGTATACATATGCCACTTGGCACTTTAACAAAAATAGACCACTTATTTGGCACGTTTTTAATAATGAGGAAAAATAAATATTCTTTATCCACACAATTTTGAGCTTATTTGACTGATCTAGGTATCACAAGCATGCAGGAATAAGGGATTGGCTGCCTCAAGGTGGGCGGTTTATCAAAGACTTTCATCCCAAGAGTTCTAGAACCACCCTGGACTTTGATCTTATTGACACCATTACTGCCAAGACATTAATCTTGCTAAAGAGAAAGAAATGGCCACTCAAGGATGATCACCAGAAGCATAATGAAATCACTCTTCTTTTGTGTTCCCGTTGCTGTTTGCGTCTCTCCCTTCCCAACCTTTTCCAAGTTCACCTTCTTTCATCCTCATTCTGTTGGCTGCTATTCCCTCCATGTCATGTCACTGCAGAAATCACATTGGAGTCCATGGTGCTCTACAGCAGAGATGTCAAACTCAGCTACAAAGAGATCGCTACAGCCCCATGTTGACTGAGCAAACCACAGATTAATATAACTTATTATATTATTTTTTAATTTATTTTGTTAAACATTTCTCAAGTTCATTTTCACCTGATTCTTGCCATAATGGAGTTTCATGAGTTTGGCATCCCTACTCTAAATAATGAGTCACCAGTTTAACAAATTGGTTGTTGTCCTTCATTCTCGAAAAGGACCCAAATAACATCACCATGATAAAGTGAAGTTTCAGTGTGTACGACTGTGGCTGATCAGACTAATACAAGTTCACAATGCCCTACCACAGATTGAGCACAGATAGTCCATGTGAATATTTGTGGTAGATAGTCCAGATTTGTGCATCCTATGTTTCCTTTATGCTGTTTCAATTCTGCTTTGCTCATAGAGCACAGCACCCTTTCTGATGTGGGCACACCATGTTGAGCTGTGCCAGTGTCTCCCATGTTACACAATCAAATCCAAAGTTCTTAAGAGAGACCTTGAGAGTGCCCTTGTATCACTTCTTCTGACAACCATGTGATCGCCTGCCCCATGCCAGTTCTCTATAAAAGTCTTTTTGGCAAGTGTACATGTTGCATTCGAACAACATGGCTAGCCCATCAAAGTTGCACTCTCTCAAGCATAGTTTGAATGCTTGGCACTTCAGTTCACACAAGGACCTCAGTGTCTGGTACCTTATTCTGCCAGGTGATCTTCAGAATCTTCCTAAGACAGTTGAAATGGAATCAGTTCAGTTTCCTGGCATGGTGCTGGTAGGCTGTCCATGTTTCACAAGCATACAACAATGAGGTCAGCACAGCGGCTCTGTAGACCTTCAGTTTGGTAGTCAGTCTAATGCCTCTTCTCTTCCAAACTTTTCTTCAAGGTCTCCCAAACACTGAGCCAGCTCTGGCAATACATGTGTCAACCTTATTGTCATTGTGTACATCCCTGGAAAGTATACTACTAAGGTAAATGAACTCATCCACAACATTCAAAACTTCTCCATTTGTTGTAACTGATGGTTCCATATATGGATGGTGTAGTGGTGACTGATGGAGCACTAGTATTTTCTTGGTGTTAATTATTTGATCAAAATTAGCACAGGCAGCAGAGAATTGATCCATGCTTTGTCGCATCTCAGCTTCAGAGGCTGCATTGCATGCACAATCATCTGAAAACAGAAAATCATGCACCAACACTCCCTCCACTTTGGTCTTGGCCTTTTCAAATTGAAGAACTTACTGTCAGTATAATAGTTGACCTTGATGCTGTGTTCATTCTCACTGAAAGCGTTTGACAATATGGCTGAAAACATCATGCTAAAAAGCATGGGAGCAAACACACAGCCCTGTTTCACTCCATTGGTGTCTGGGAAGGCGTGAGAGCATTGTCCACTATCCAGAACCGGGCAAACATGCCATCATGACATTGACATACGATACTGATGAACTTCTCTGGGCAGCCAAATTTTGACATAATTTTCCATAAGCCCTCATGACTAACAGTGTCAAAGGCCTTGGTCAGATCTACAGACATTGTGTACAGACCTCTGTTCTGCTCCTGGCATTTCTCCTGGAGTCCTTGGGCAGCAAACACCTTATCAAATTTAACAAATACAAGAGGTAAAGGAAGGATGCTTGGGCTGATGTGGATGGAGAGAGACATAATTGTCCCCCTCTTATTTCTTCTTGTGATTGGAAAGTTTGATTCTTGTTTGTTAGTTTTTTAATGCACTGATGACTGTTGTTTACTGAAAACATTGAAACCCAAATCAAAGATTTTACCAAAATGTGTTTTTGTCTGAATTGATAGAATCTCCTTATGGCGAGTTCTCCTCGCATCAATGCCGAACTATCCCTACTTCCTCATCTTGTCCCATCCTTGTCCAAGAGAGGCTCCACCATGAGCTGGACACCTTTCCTGATCCTCCTCACCCCCAGACTCTAACACCTTCTCCCAGCTGTGTCCCATTAGCTGCACTGCAGGTGTTTCATGTATACCTGCATATATTGGTATTGGGTCTCACGTTGGAATACAAGCTCCTTGAAGGCAAGGAATGATTTCCTTAGCTCTCTGTGTCCTCTATGCATAGCATCATATCTACCATATTGGAGAAGCTTAATGAATGCTTGGGGATTAGCTGATTGGTTCCAACAGACCTTGAGCAGATCTCTTCTCCTCTCCAGCCCTCAATTTTTTCCTGTAAGGTGAGGACTTTGGCCTTTATGGCTTCTAACATGCCTTCCAACTCAAAATCAATGCTACTATGCGCTTTCATATTTTCTCAGTATAAACAGAATAGCCAGGCTCTTCTCTCACTATCCTTCTCTCTTTCTATATAGTCAGTATTAGATTTATTCTGACTTCCATTATATAATCTTAGATACACTGTGAGATCTGGAATTTCCCTAGCGTCTGATATATACAGCAGTCCTCCCATATTTCATGTGTTGTCTGTAGTCAAAATGTCTTTTTCCCCAGTGGGCCTCTCTAGACTTAAAACTGGGCTGGTCATCAGACCTATAGCCTCAGTTTTTGCAAATTAGTGAGACCTACCAGACCTTTAGAAGAGTGTCTGAGAGCAGAAGTTTACTTATATGTCTGAGCTTAATTTTCTCATCCATAAAATGGGTAGATTGGGTATTGGTGGGTGAAGATTACTTGATATCTAAAGTTCTTTCTATTTCTGGATCAGGAGTCTTTAACCTTTTTTTGAGACACAGATCCCCTTGGTAGTCTGATGAAATCTAGGGATCCCTTCTCAGAATGTTCTAAAATATATTAAATAATGCATACCCCTAAATACATGTACTAACGAATAAATAATGCAAAGGAGGGCAATTCTATGGATGTATGGTTATTAAAATATTAAAAACACTAGTTTATGGACACCATGCAATCCATGGATACTTTTGGGGGTTGTGGACCCCAGGTAAAGAAACTTTGTTGTATGTAGGCTCATGATTCTCTCTTCAAGGTTTTCAGAGTGAGAGAGAAGTATTGAAAACCAAAGTATTTATTTCACAGCCTCTTGGCAGATTCCTTTCCTTTTTTTTTTTTAACCTGTGAAAAATTTTTTTTAATTCAAAAGTTTTAATCATCTACCTCTTCAACTCCTCCCTCTTTTACTTCAAACAGACACAGAGGTGCATAAAGGTGCTTTGATTAACTTGTACCACACTTGTGAAAGATGTAGGGAGAGAGAAATGTAAGTAAGCCCTCCCCGCCACCACCCCACATGCACACTTTTCCCAAAGGCTCCTTTTGTAAGCGAGAAATGGAGAAAATTGGCCATTTGTCTGTGGGGGTAGCAAGGCCTTGCTCAGCTAGGAAGATCCATCAGATGATTAAATTTCAACTGCATTATGCCAGAGTTCATGAAAAGAGAATTCTGCGCCTGGTTTAATTCTGTCTAATTTTGAAGGGGAGGTTGAAATCAAATGGGGAGGAAAAGAAGGGGAAAATGTCTGAGTTTCTGTTAAGCTGATTCCTCTTGGCTTTTTCTGAAGAGTGACTTTCTAGTTGGTACAAGATGATGCCACTATTATCTGTCACCTCATCGTCCCTTTACTGCCTTTCCACACATTAGGGGAAAGAGAGAAGGAGAGAGAGAGAGAGAGAGAGAGAGAGAGAGAGAGAGAGAGAGAAAGAGAGAGAGAGAAGGAGAGAGGGAGGAGGAAGGAGGGGGAAAGGGGGAGCTTGTGAAGTATGACTCCCCATCCCAAGACTCATTGCCCGCGATTCGTACCGCTTGACAGTAATAATCTTATTACCGTACTGCGGACCTTGAAGAGGTTTCGTGAGGAGAGAGAAAGGACGAGGCTCCATGTAATCAGGTGGCACGCATATTCCACGCTGCGCTGCTCACATGCTGATTGGACACAGTTTTAGCCCATCGTCTAGTCAATTACGCATAGCCCCTCGTGCTCCTGTGATCGTCAGAAACATTGATGACTCCTGTCTGGCGGCTGGCAGCCCGCCAGGGCTCTGGAGTGGCTCCCGATCAGCCCTGCCCGCCCGCCCGGCGAGATGCTGCTTAGCTGGGATTGATTACCTTTCTCGAGCTTTGGCCTAATGGCGAGACCGTGTTGGAGAGGGCTTTGGGTGAAAAATGGACATCAGGGCCCAGACTCCTAGTCAATTTTGAGTCTTCCCCTTGTTTCCCCTAATTGGTATTTAATGAGGGAACACTACATGTTATTGAAGAGAGTTTTTACCGGTGGCTGCTGCTGATCACACATGTTGCGTGCATGCTATGTTGTTTGGCTTTCAATGGTGACATTCTCCATTAATTAATCTAGTCGGTTAATAAAAAGTACCTACTGTTTGCTTCTGATCCCAGTACACTTAGGATCATGATATCCTGTATAGAGAAAACATAAAGTGCCTACTATGCTCCAGGCATTGCTCTAAGTATTCACTTTGCATAGATTTATAATCAGTCCCTCTTACTGCATTCCACCCTCCCCCAACCAAGACCATGCCAAAAAAACAAAAAAACAAAAACCTACAAAAGCCACAAAAGACAATTCTTCTCAGAATAGTCAAGGAAAGCAAATTCCTACCTTGGCCTTACCTGAAAACAGGATGTGTCTCTCCATCCCCCCCACCTTCTGTCTCTGTCTCTCTCTCTCTGTCTCTCTCTCTCTCTCTCTCTCTCTCCCTACCCTGTGCCTCCCTTCCTCCCTGTCTTTTCCCTTCAGTGAGAGATGTGTCATCTTCATTCTTTTGTACTCCTGGCATTGTTCACAGTTCTAATGTCTCTCAAAGTTGTTTTTCTCTGTAAGGTTGTTGTCATTGTTTAAATTGGCCTCCCTGTTCTGATCACTTCTCTCTGTGTCCATTCTTAAATGTCTTTCCACTTTCCTCAGAAACTGTCCATTTCTCATGGCCTGCTGACAATAATATACCATTACATTCATATACCACAATTTCTTCTATTCATCTTTTCCCAGGGAGAAGACGTCCCCTTGGTTTCCATTTTATTTTCAATACTACAAAAATAGCTGATTTTGAACAGATTGGTCCTTTTCTTTTTTCTTTGATAACTTTGGGGTGTAAGGTTAGTGATGGCATGTTAGGTCAAAGTACATGCCCTGGGGTAAACTTTCAGGCATAGTTATGTATTGCTCTTTAGAATGGCCAAACCAGTTCAGAAATCCCCCAGCAATACATTTAATCAGAGTGGTTTTCGTTTTCCTTTTTCTATTAGTGATTTAGTGCATTTTTTTCATATTGATCATTTGGATGTCCTCCATTGAAAATCTCCTTTTTTATCTCCTTCTCCCATTTGCCTAGTGGGGAATGGCTCTTTAGCTTTATAAATCTGAGTCAAACCCAAAGATCATAGATATAGAGCTAAGGAACCTTAGAAGTGAGGGAGGTTAAGCTCCTGTGACAGAGGAAAACACTGAGGCAGAGAGAAGATGAAGAAGAAGATTCGGTCAGAGACACATGGCTCAGTGTCTGAGGCGAGATGCGAACTCAGGTCTTCACTTTTGTTTTTGCCCTGCCCTCATGTGGGGCACTAGAAATCCAATGATAAAAGGGATGCAGTTGAGCCTCCAAGATTTTCAGGCATTAACTTAGCTTTTGCATTTCTCCCCTCCCTGCCCCAACATGACCTTTGCATGATGTAGAAATATTTATCTGGTAGACAGTTATCTTTGAGCCTTCAGTTAGATCAAATGTCCAATATGAAAACTCACAGAAGCAAATGTGTCCCTTTTTTCACTGACTTGGAGCCTATACGGAGACCTTGGCTTCTCATGAAAACCATAGAGTTGTAGAGTTAGAGCGAAAAGGAACTTTCCCCCATAAAAGGCCATCAAGTCTGACCCCTTCATCTTACAGAGGAGGAAACTGAGGCTAAGAGAGGTTCGATGGTTTACCTATAATATAACAGTGATCCCAAAGGCTGGCTGCTTTTATTTTCCTTAGCTATTAAGAAACTTGCCCAAGATCACACGCAGTGAATGGATTCAAACTCAGGTCCTCAGATTCCAAAGCTTTCCTTCTCTCTGCCAAATGAGACAAATAGTTGTCACTTCGTTAACCTTACAATGCTACAGAAACATCAGCACACATTATCCACCTGCAAGAATATATAAAGGGCCCTATTATGTGCTGGGCATTATGTGGGGGCTGGGGATACAAAGCAAAGAATGAAACAGGCCCCCCCCTTAACAAGAACCCACCTTCTAATGGGAGGGACTACCAAGGGCCATAAAAAATGTATGCAGCATCAATGTAAAGTGTGTGTATGTGTATAATATATACATGTATACATGTATAGGTATGTGTGTATACACACACACACACACACACACACACACACACACACACATAAAAAGTATGGGAGGAAGGGCAGCAGCATATATAGGGGAATCAGGAAAGGTTTCAGGAGAAAATGGTGCAGTGGTCAGGTCTTAAAGGATGAGACTTGGTGAAATTGAGGGGAGGATTATTTTTACTCTTTCTGGTGGTGGTGGTTGTGGGAGCAGGAGGAGGAGTGGTAGTGATAGTAGTAGTGGTGATAGTGACTGTAGTGGTAGTAGTAGTAGTATTGCCAGACAGCATGGCATCCTAGGTAGAGGGTCAGCAAGGTTCAGGTCCTTGCTCTCGCTGTGTGACCTTGGACAAGACCTTTCACTCAGTACCCCCAAGGCCATTTCCCCCACCCCACCCCCCGCCACAGGTATTCTCTCTAGCAATGGAATCCTAGATCTAGATTTCTTTCTCTATCACTTGTGCGTCTCAGTGGAAACTCTTAAGATGGATCATCTGTTCTGTGGTCCTCATCAGTCATTGTAAAAGCAAGTATAGGGATGGAACTCCAGCGTTGCTACATAAATTTATAGACTATAGCTCTTTACTGATATTAGCTTAGTAGATGGATATTTTCATCCTGCTCATCCCATTTTCATTCAAGTCTCTCTAACTTTCCCTGTGTGGCTTCTGGTGGTGTGTGTAGTATTATATATATATATGTATATGTGCATGCACACATGTGTATATACATGTGTGTGAATGCATACATGTATGTATATGTGTGTACATACATACATACACTTATATGCATATAATGTATATACATGGGTGTGTATTATCTAAGTTCTCCTAAGTTATTTCTTAAGTTCCATTCCATTTGGCAGGTGTTTGTTTAGTATCTCCAGCATGCCAAGGACTGAGCTTAGCACTAAAAGTACAGGATAAAGAGTGGCATAGTCCTTGCCCTCCAGGGGATGAGAGTCTCTTCAGGGAGAGAATAAGACATGACCACAAAAAGGAGATACAGCTTGAATGTGGTGGAGCTCACCCAGGTAGAGTCAGGATCTTACCAAGCCTCAGATCAGTCTCATGGACATTTCGGTAATCCAGATGTTGCTCATTATTCATGCCTGTCCATCTTGCACAACTCTTGCCCATGTCTTCCTATAACCCCATTTCAAACACTCGTTGGGTGACTTTGGATCAATCCCTTAACCTCCCTGGAGCTCATTTTCCTCATCTGCAAATGAGGATTGTACCTGAGGCCCCCAAGTCCCATCCCCCTTTCAATCTATGGTTCTAGAATTGTTACTTCTCTGAATGTAATGAAGGCACCAGGAGAGCACATGATTTAATGAAGCCAGACAAAGTGCTATCTCACACTTGGAGAATCCTTTCACCTGGGGAATCTAGGCAGGCTTTCCAGAAGAAGCGGTACCTGAGATGAGTCTTGAAAGCAGAAAAGGATAATTTGTGGACATAAGTGGGGAAAAGGAGAGGGAGTCCTGGACATGATGATTGGTCTCAGTAAATGCTTGGGAGCAGGAGCAAATAGGTTAAGATCAGGTGATGAACAGCCTATCATACAGTTTGGCCAGAACAGACGGAGCTGGATGCAAAATTGTCAGAGTAGAGGTATTGGCCTGGGCAATCACAGGGAGATCCATGGCAGGGAGGTCAATGGAGGGATGTGTTCTGGGGGAATGAGATGTCACTTGGGGCAGAAGGACAAAGAACTGTGGTCATAGGAGGGAATCTAACAGTTAGGGATCTTAGTTGTAGGTGTTGATGAAGTCTGCACTGTGACCTAGGCTGACCCATCCAGGCTAAAGGCTGAGGCTAAGGTCCAATGAAGATCAAAGTTAACGGGGCACATGCACTTGGTAGATCAGAGGCCAAGTTGTTAGAATCATGAACACATGAGGGGTCAGGATGGAGACTCGAGGCCTGAAGAACCCTCATTAAATAGGGGTTTTCGAAACTTCCTCAAGTTTTTGGTCCTTTGTCTCAGCTCCCACCCTCCACCCCCATGGCTCTTCTCACAGCATGGTACCAAAAAGGTCTGAATTCAGTTACCTGACCCATGCTCAGTTACCAGCTGGTCCATTTTGTACCTGCATGACCTTGGGCACTCCAAGCCTCAGTTTGCTTCTCTGTAAAAGTTAGAGTATTAGACTTGTTACCTTCAAAGACCGGTTACAGCTTAAAATCTCTCCTATTGTTTTCCTTGTGTACATATTGGATTTATTCCCCAGTAGAACACTAGCTTCTTGAGAACAGGGCCTATCTTATTATGTGCCTTTGCGTCTGTGTTGCCTAGTATAGAACCTCATGCACAGTAGGTACTTAATGAGTGTTTAAGGAATTGAATTCAAGTCGAATTTTCTTGAATTTCCTTTGGACATCAGTTCAGTTCCCTAATCAATCAACAAGCATTGACTAATCACCTGCTGTGTGAGAGGTATTATCAGAGGCATAAGAGAAGCAGCTCCTTCCATTGAGGGCTTGCTTTCTGCTGTGAGAGATGGCAGGAATGAGGGATACACATGGAAGCTTATGCCAAATCAGTACTAGAAAATTTAGTGTGAGAGGTACCATCAGCTGAGGCATCAGGAAAGGTGATGCATTGAGCTGAAGATTAAAAGGACCCAGGAATTCTAAGCAGCAAAGTGAAGAGGGAGTGCATTCCAGGCATGAGGAAGAGTCTCCATAGAGATAGCAGCTGGACAGTCATGTGTGAGCCATGTTGGGTGGTTTACCTGGACAGTCGGATCCATGAAAGGGAGTCGTGTACTAAGGGAAAGAAAAGGAGAGGAATTTTTTATTTTCCACCAAAGGTAATAGGGAGCCACAGTAGTTTGTCAAAGAAGGGTGTGATGGGTGCAGGAAGACCAACTAGCAAACTATTATAATAATGCAGGCCAGGCAAGAGGTACCAAGAAGGTGACCTAACACAGGAGACGTTGGAGAGCTAAGAGCAAGACTTGACCCTTGCTTGGCTGTGGAGGGAGTGAGGCAATTCTCATCAGAAGATTCTTCCTAGACTTTAGGGCAATCATTTCTTTGGGGAACAAGTTCAAACTTCCGGAGTAGTCAATGTTTAGTCGAGATCTACCTGAGAAATTTCATCATTTTTGTTTGTTGTCAAAGGTCATCCCTAGCCACCTTCTCCTCTGAACTGCTCATATTCTTTGATAACTTCCAAAGTAATGAGTTACCTAGCATGTAAATGGGATCTTAAGGACAAGAACTGAAGAGCTGATTCGTCCTTCTTCCTCAGTCTTTGTCTTAGCCACAATTAGCATTTTTATTTCCACTCAAAATTAGGACCTTCACATCCATTAGTTCCCTTGTCCCACTTAGTACACTGAGTGGGACACATTTGCCTCCACTTAGGTGTCACTGACTTGGAGGAAGAGACACCATACACTTATTTGTCATCCTTTGGAAGGCTGTCTAGCAAATGGGGTCACCATGTGTATTTCTCACTTTGTAGGAATTCTATAGGCAGGTAAAGCCTCAGGGAGTGTTTTCTTAACCTAGCAAAAAAGTGAGCTTCTTGTAAATGACATGTATTCCTTTACCTGGCACTACGTTGGTGCTTTTTTCTTTTCATTTTTCCTCAGGATAAAGGTTTTTTTTTTTTAAGTAATCTTTATTGACTGATAAATGTTTTAAAAATCACTTAGGTTTCCCAATTTGTACCTTGTCCTATACCCATTCTAGGAAGTCATCCCTTAAACAAGGAAGAAAAAATTAGGAAAAGCGTATTTCAACAAAATACCAATATCTGGGGAAAAATCCAACAGACATCGGTGTTCCCATAATCTCCCACCTCTGTAAAAAGTGAGGGAGGCCCTTGCCCTGTGCCTTCTTTGGTCCAAGCTTCGGCTGGCCAAGCTTTATAATTCGTTATAATGTTACAACCTTCACTTCTGACTGCTTTGTTGTTGTCTCCCTCATGTTGGTTGAGAATATCATTCTCCTAGTTGACTTCCTTTTGTATCAAATCACATAATATCTTCCCACACTTTTCAGTTCAACTACAAATCCATTTGGTTCAGCTTAGTGAGTATATAGTAAGTACTTACTATGTGCCAAGAGCTGTTATAAGTAGAGAAACAAAGACACAATCTTACCTTCCATTTCATTTTGATCCTTTGATGGTTTGAAGGCTCTGTGATCCCATGAAGATGAACATTCTTTTCCATTCTTATAGTAACCTTTCTGTACCTTTAGTTCATAGGGCAGAAATGAGAGGCAAAGTTGGAAACTGCCAACAGATAGATTTAGGTTTGATGTTAAGAAAATTAAAAAAATTAAAAATAAAATATTAAAAATAAAAAAAATTGACACAATCTCAAAGTGGAATAGACTGCCTTGGGAGGGAGGGAAGGAGTTCACCTTCCCTGTATACCTTCAAGCAAAGGGTAACCATTTCTTGGATGTCTTTTAGAAGGGATTCTTGCTTGGGAATACGTTGGACTCCAAGGTTCCTTAGGGAATTCTAAGATGCTCTGATTCATAGGATCACAGCATCTGAGATGGGAGGGACCTTGGAAGTCACCATGTCTAACTTTCTCATTGTAAAATTGAGGAAATGGAGGCCCAAAGCTCTGAAGTCACTCAGCCAAGGTCACACATCATAGTTAGAAGAGCTGAGGTTTAAACTCAGATCCTTAGACTTTGAAACCCATCTCCCAAAAGACTCACCTCATTCATGTAACCCACAGTTTATTGGATGACTCTGGCTTCTGGGATGCTTGAAGAATTCCCCTGAAAATTGTAGTGACAGTCCTACCGTCTGGGGCCATATTTGACAAGTGAAATTTGTAAAGGGCCAAATGGCAAATGAATGAGTTATAAAAGCTTTTCTTTATAACTCGTGAAGAAGTCTGAGTCCAACCTGTACTTTGAAAATGAGCTGAAAAAGTGCTTTACTTGGATTTCATGTATCAGTCAACTGCTTTCAGTTGGTTATAAAATTCATTTTTGTCTTGGGCTTGGTTTGAATTTAAATAATCACAGCACTAAAAGCTCAATTGGTATTGAATGACTAACAGAGCATCTGAGAATTGAGAGCTCGATTTATAGACCTCCAAGATCATATAGTCCAATCCCTAACAGTCTACAAATGAGAGCTCGCTCTGGAGATTCATTCAGAGTTCAGGGACATTCAAAGTTCTTTTGTCCAGCCTTCTGATTTTACAAATGAGTCAGGTGAGGCCCAGAAAAATGCATTGATTTTCCTAAGGTCATATGGAGACAAATCCAAGATTCAGCCCTTTGAATCCATATGAAAAACTGTCTCCTCCACCAGGCTCCCTCTTTCTTGTTTCTTGTTTTGTGATTTACTGAGATTCTGTTTGGTCCTCAAAAAAATAGGAACACTGTCCATGAAGAATTTATTTCAGGTGAATTCAACAGTTTAAATTTTTTTGTTCATTTCTTTTTTTTTTCTGGGAAGGGGGTGAGGTGTTTTCATATCATCTTCATTTCCGAATGTCCCTCTTTCCTCACCTGTCTTTCAGTGGACATCTGGCAAACGTCCATTATATGCTGACTCAATGTAGTTTTCTCTCAGGTGATTGTTTTGGCCTTGTTCCATCTTCACTGGTATATCCATCTTCTTTCCTACCACACGACCCATTGGTTCTTAAACTCCTTAAAGGTCAGTGCTATATTATAGCAAAAGGGACCTGATGAAGACTAAACCTGTAATTTCACTGACACAGAGAAATTTTAGAGAAGAAAAAACTTTATCAATGCAACCCATAATCAGAGACTTGTCTGGGGCTCCAAAATGTTCAGCAAACGGGTCAGTCTTCCCAGTCGTGACTCCAGTTTTCTGTCTCCTTTGCCACACTGCTACTTAAGAAAACCTTGTTCATTGACTGATTGACTGATGTTCAAGGACCAAGGACGTTTATTCAGAAAAAGAGCGTGAGAGGATCTTTGACCCCTATTCTCAATCACAATGAATCAGTTGACTAATCAACAGGCAATAACTAAAGTCGTGCTCTGAGCCAGACCCTGGGGATCCAAAGACAGGAGAATAACCCTTGCCCTCAAGCATTTGGGCTTGTGCCTCTATTTCTAAAATGAAATAATCTAATTTTAGATTGTAATATTCTCGAGAAGAATCTGCACCATGACCCACTTCCATTTTACCTGTATCCCAGTTATTTGTGTGTATCTTCCACCTTCTCCACTCTTCACTCTATTCAATTACAAGCTCCTTGTGGGCAGGTCCCATGTTGGTTTTTCATTTTTGCAACCCCATTGCCTAGCATGCAGTCAAAGTGTAGTCAGTGGTTGAATTGAGTTGAATTGTGCATTATATTTAATCTGTGAACAAAGAATACCTGTGGTTATAATCAGATACAACAAAACTGGACATGCATGTATATAAACGCTAATATGCATATCTAGGTGCTGTTTACCGTTTACTAGATTAGTGTGTAAGCTACTTTTAAATAGGAATCTTTGCTTTGGTGTGTGGTCAAGAAAGTGAAATTAGTGGTAACCATCGTGGACAAGTCATTTCACCCTCTTTGCCTCAGTTTCCTCATTGGTAAAATGAGTTGGAGAAGGAAATAGCAGACCCCTCCAGTATCTCTGCCTAGAAAACCATAAATGAGGTCATGGAGAGTTGGACATGACTGAAATTACTGACTGACAACAACAGAACTGGAAGGAACTTCAGGGATCATCTAGTCCAGTTGCATTTGACAGATAAAGAAACTGAGGTCTGAATAGTATAAGTAGCTTATCCAAGGTATAACAAGCAATAGGTAGAAGAGCTAGAACCTGAACCCAGGACTCTAATTGTCTTTCCACGGTGTCATAATGGCCCACCCTCATCACCCAAAGTAAGAATTTTCAGTTGCTTAAAATCACAATTATATATGTATACACACATGGGGCACCGAGCACCTGATGTGGAGTCAGAAAGATTCATCTTCTTGAGTTCAAATCCAGCATCAGATACTTACTAACTGTGTGACCCTGGGTAAGTCACTTAACACTGTTTGCCTCAGTTTCCTTATCTGTCAAATGAGCTGGAGAAGGAAATGGCAAACTATTTCAGTAGTCAGGAACAACTGAATTGACTGAACAACACATACCCATGCAAATATATATATGTATATTATGTATATAGATATGTATTATGTATATAGAGAGATAGGTAGATATAGATATATGTTCACACACATACACACCAAATATTCTTCTTCAACAGAAAACAGGATCATAGGATTTTGAGGCAAGAACAGCCTTATACTGGACTCATCCAGTCCAAGCTCTTCTGTGTTTACAACAGAGAAACTATGGCACCACAATTAAGTGACTTGCCAGAAGTCACATGAGGAGTAAGCACCAGAATGTGATCTCAAGCCTTTTCACTTCAGGTCCTGTATTTTCACTGTACCCCAGTTAGGAAGGCTACCAGCATGTTGTGTTAACCTTCTGTGAAAGAGTTTAGAAAGACATAGGAATCAATTGATGATGCTGTGATTTTACACTGTTGTATGTGTTTTGTGGCCTGTCACTGTGAAACGGCAGCTTCCTTCTCTGCTCTTTTGTCAATGGCATGTTGGTTTGGAGAAGCGTCTTGATATTCACCAGTTCATTCAAAGCACAGTCTTCATTCCCACCCACCCCCACCATTGTCCTTTGCTGACCTTGTGGTTTCAACCCCAGGGATGAGTTTTCACCTTGAACCTTACTGAGCACACTTGGCAATTTTTCTTTGGCCCAAACATCAGTTCTGATGGAGATCCTAAAAAACAAAGACATCATGTCCATTGCTTTTATTTGAGAATGAAGGAGAAAAGTAGCAAAGGTTTAGGCCATGCCTTGTGTACACATCAATATGTGAAAAATCAAAAGGGGGAGATCAAATTCCTTTTTTTCCTGAATTAGGAAGATTTTCAAAATAAGGGAGAAGTAGCAGTGGCTTTTTGACACTCCAGTAGATGGAGAGCATTTCTAGCTTCTAACATCTCAGACATCAACAGTCACCACTTTCAGTCATGGGCCTTCATGGGCAATTAAGGCCTTGCCTTCTGCCATTTTTTAGTCTAATGAAGAGGAAGGGATTTCTCTTAATGCTGAAATATTTCTTTTCAATGTTTGCTTCTTGTACTCCTGGGGACTTGGGGAAAGGCTCAGGAGCAAGTGCTAATGTTTCTCTTCCCAGAGATGGTCATTACACTAAGGTAAAGGATCAACCAGCTCTGAATGCAAACTTGAGTCTGAGCTGGACGTGTAAAGAAATGGTGCTTAAGTTGAATGGGATGAAAATTAATTAACTGATGATCAAAGCCACCAAATTTCCTTTCTTAAAAATTGTCCTGTTTATTAGACTTCATACTTGCCAATGAACAATCATTTCACCTTCCAATGAAGAAAGCTGATTTAGGAAAACATGGTGGTGGTTTTCTTTTTCATGTGTATATGAAATTTAACAAATCAGTCCTCAAGCCATCCTGTTTGTGTGTCTGAACATCTTTGATTTTGTTTTTGTTGTATTTTTAAATGTTTTATCAATTTCATTTCCTTTCTTTCTGCCAGTGGCTCTCTCCTTTCCCTCTAACTCACTCTCCTTCCAGGTACTTATAAAGCTTTGTTAAGCTTTACATCTCCTGTCCACAGAAAATTCAGCAAGTCCCATCCACATTTTTCTAGAGCTCAGTAAGTACAAGTACATAACACAAGATAGGAGAATTTGTGGTCCAGTGAGTGCAGAGTTGACAGCAGTCAGACTGACCTGACATATATTGTTCGTATGACCTTGGGCAAATATCTTGGATTCCCAGAGCCCCAAGCTACTCTTTCCAATGGCAAATAACAGATGACTAAGGGAATTCTCATCAGAGAACCCTTGCTCTGAAGAAGCTTGGGATTCTGTTGGCAAGGGGCCTCTTGCTTTCACTCACAAGTGGCAGCCTGCCTATTTTTCTAGACTCCTTTCTGGGGAGTCCAATTATATATGTCCCTCAGTTACCTCCCAGTAGCCAAGTTTCGTGTAATAGATCTACATATGACATTGACCTTCCTAGGGCTGCAAAACTCATAGGAACCTATGAATTCAGAGTTCAACAGGGCATGCTTCACATATTATCTAATCCAACTCTCCCCTGAAACAAGAATCCTCACTACCTGGCAAGTGGTCAACATCCCACTCCAAACATGTCCTAGCTGTGGGTCAACAATCAATCTCCATAGGCCCCACTTTGGTCTACGTGGGCCTGTGGTCCTGGATGTGTGATCCTGTAATTCCTCCCTCAGTCTCAGTTTTATTACCTAGAAAATAGAGTTGACCTCAGTGGCCTCTGAGTTCCCTTCAAGTTGCAGATCTATGAGCATAGTTCCTCTCTGGTCCTCAGTCTTCTCCTTTGTAAGGGTTGGAATAGATATATTCCAGCTCTGCAGCTAGGATCCTGTGACCCTTTTAAAAATTTCAAATGTTCTGTTATTTTCCATAGAAGGGCACAAGCATTTTAATTTTGACATTCAGATTTCAAAGACAATTTCCATTGTACTAATCCTATCCATTTTTTCAATCATTTTATAATAGTGTAGAAATTTTCCTTACCCATCAGTGTTCTTAAGTGTCCTGACAATTTATGTGAAGAGGAGGTTTAGATTCTAATTTCCTTCTCATGCCTGTAATTTTGTGAATTTTCTCTAAGCCGGGTCAGTAACGTCTCCTTTGCTGGCTTCCCCACCCCCTTCCTCAAGTATATCTCTTTTTTCCCTAGTACTTTTCTCAGAGTAATAGAAGGGCTCATTGCTTTGTTTGATATGTATTTTTTCCCTCTCTAAAAAGGAGGGAAACATGTTAGAAAATATCGACTATATAAACAAAAGATATCAATAAAAAAAAGTTTAATGAAAATAGCTTGCTCTTATGAGTAATGCAATGATAGGCTTTACTTTTACAGACATAAGTTCCCAGTTCAATTTAGTCTAAAATACATTTTTTAAGTACCTACAAGATACAAGACACTATGCATACAAAACTAAGGTACCAAAGCAGTCTGCCTTGGACCTAATCTAGCTGCTTGTCTGTACAGGTACATCTTTGAGACAGATCAGTACAATCTAATTCAAGTGGTGAGAGTATTGATAAAGGGCTTGAGGAAAGGAAGAGATACTTGAATTATTTTCATCATAATCCTAAGATGTCTTCATTTGAAATATGGTAAATGTCAATAGGTATAGTCCATTTCACAGAAGCTGTGTTGGAGCCCTCAATAATCTTTAAGTATAAGGGGATCTGAGGCCAAGAAGTTTGAGATCCTCCAAACTATACAATTCTACCTCTTTTTTTTCTTTCTTTTTTTTTTTTTTTTTGTTAGCATGGTGGAGGTTTTTATTATGTAATTCTGAATATTTAACCTTAACCCAGTACATGATTTGGGTGTTTATTTAATGGGTGTAGGGAGCTCATGGTGAGGAAATTCCCTCTACAAGCAGTACCTGATTGTCAGCTTCTGGTTAGGCAGAGGTTCTTAGCTTGAGGACTCCAAACTTGATTTGGTTGTTTTTGGTAAATATATTTTGATTACTGTATTTCACTATACCTGGTGTCCTAGGTATTTTAATTTATGTATTTTCAAACATTCTTCTGAGAAAGAGTTTATAGACTTCACTTGACTACCGAAGGGTTCCATGACACCAAAATGAGTAAAGACCCCTGGGCACAGAGAAGGGCATGGATGAGGTAAAAGGGACCTCAGAGGCCATCAGGTCAAACTCTCTGAATTTTACAGAGGAGGAAACTGAGGATAGAGAGGTGTGCCTCAAGTCACCCAGGTTGTCAGTGACAGGAGTGGGATCTGAAGTTTTGTGAGTCTTTCCACTGTAGCCTCTAATCTCACTCTCTCTCTCTGTGTCTCTCTGTCTCTCTCTCTCTGTTTGTGTCTATGGCTGTCTGTCTCTCTCCCTCCCTTTCTCCCTTCTTCCCTCTTTCCCTCTATTTTTTCCTCTATCTCCCTCCCTTTCTCCCTTCTTCCCTCCCTCCCTCTATTTTTTCCTCTATCTCCCTCCTTTTCTCCCTTCTTCCCTTCCTCTCTCTATTTTTTCCTCTATCTCCCTCCCTTTCTCCCTTCTTCCCTCCCTCTCTCTATTTTTTCCTCTCTCCCTCCCTTTCTCCCTTCTTCCCTCCCTCCCTCTATTTTTCCTCTCTCTCCCTCCCTTTCTCCCTTCTTCCCTCCCTCCCTCTATTTTTCCTCTCTCCTTCCCTTTCTCCCTTCTTCCCTCCCTCTCTCTATTTTTTCCTCTCTCTCCCTCCCTTTCTCCCTTCTTCCCTCCCTCCCTCTCTCTATTTTTCCTCTCTCTCCCTCCCTTTCTCCCTTCTTTCCTCCCTCCCTCTATTTTTCCTCTCTCTCCCTCCCTTTCTCCCTTCTTCCCTCCCTCTCTCTATTTTTCCTCTCTCCCTCCCTTTCTCCCTTCTTCCCTCCCTCTCTCTATTTTTCCTCTCTCTCCCTCCCTTTCCTCCCTCTCTCTCTCCCTGTCTCTCTCCATGATAACAATCTAAAATATATGTTGTCACTTTGTCTCTCTAAAGCTGAAAATCGGATTATTTTTAGGGGAATAACTTCACTGGGATGTCTGTCTTTTGGGTTGTATTTTGTTTTTGTTTGTGTCCTTGGTGTCTGATGTTTTTGGTCTTAAAGAAACACTGCAATGGTATTAATGTGAGTTTTGCAGGGACTGAAATGCTATGCCCTGTGTGCCACCATACCATTAAAGTCACTCGTGGCTTGCTCCTTAGAAATAAAAAGTTTTATTCATCTCTTGGAGAAAAAAAAAGGCCCAGTTTCCTAAGACCTGGAAAGCATCTCCATCTTTCCCTTGTATCTTGGGGGGAATTGAAGTTGGCTACACAGCAGGAAATGTAACCCCCCACTACAACATAACAAACAACCCTGACAGCTCTGGAGGCTGCGGCCACTCAGATTTCGCCATCCAGGAAATCTATAAACCACGCGGATCTTTCCAAAGTCATTAACGCCCCCCCCCATATTGATGATTTCATTTCTCCGTTATAGAATGGTGGCCCAGCCACCTCCTGGCTTTTGTCATGTTCCCCTTCTTTCTCTCATCTTGTCCCTGTACCACTCCCCCGCAACATACATATACACACATATTTCCCACAAAAAAAATCCATTGTGAAAATTGATTTGGAGATCAACCTTGATAAAAGCTCTCATTCAGTCCCTCACAACACTGCATGGCTGTCTTTAGGAAGGGCTGATTATTTGGATGCCCGGGCAGAAGCTACCCCATCAGACTTGGAGGTGTGCGGAGATTAACGGGGGCCCTGCCGACCATTTGTCACACAAATAACAGTGCCACAGACTGAAATACAATTAATCATTTTTTCCCCTGGATTGAAACCTTTTATCAGGTGTGTCAGTTTCATTATTCAATAAGCGATTAGTAACAGCCATTGTCATTTGGTAGTTAACAACTCAGATCTTCCACCTGGGCCAAGCATTGCATGTAAAAAGAAGTTTCAATACCCATCTGTCCCGATGAGAGCCAGCTGAACTTGCCAGGCACTGGGAGAACAGCTGCTGGTGGATGAAAGATGAGAATGCCCAGACCAGAACTGGGGCTTTTCACTCTTTGATCCCCTTAGGCTGTCTGTACATCTCACCTGACAGTCAGGGAGAAACAGGAGAATGAGAATGTGGAAAGGGTCTTCTCACACTTGAAGCATCCTGAGGCAGCAGGAGACAGCAGACAGCAAGAGGCTCTGGGTTCAAATGTCACCTTTGACTCTTTGGTCTGATCACCCTCTCTCTGCCTCAGTTCCCTCCATTGTAGTAAGAGTTGGGATGATAACAGCTTTATAGGGTTATTGTGAATGTCATGTGAGATCACATTTATATACTTCTTGGAACCTCATAGGTGGTTAATACGTGCCCATTTCCTTCCAATTTAGCAACATCCCAAAGGTAAGGGGTCTATTGCCCTCTGTACCACCATGCCACATGGGCTTTGATGTGAAGGAAGAGTTGTTAACCAAATTAAATGATCAAGAGAGTGTCAAAAATCCTTTTTTCTAAAGGAAATATATGTGAAGCTTTATTTTCTTTTTTCATTTATTGAAAGAAATGTGCCTCCACTTTTGCATGCCACTATTTTGAAAGTCAATGAACTTTCAGATAGTTTTCAACTAGAGACCACTGTCTTCTTATTCACTCTCAGTACGTCTGACAGTTCCCAACACAATGATATGTGCATAGTAAGGACTTAATAGCTATTAAATGAAATGAGGAATGAGTGAATGAATAGGGTGGGTGAATAGGTTAAGAACTTCTCACTTCTATCACATTGCACTAGAGATACACACACCCAATCCATCTGTCCTTGACTTACTGTAAACGTAAACTTTTGGGACAATTTTCTCCAACCTGGCTCTTTCTAGAGGTACTGGTCCCCTCCCCATCCCCAACATGACAGTTATGTCCTTTGTAATCTCTTTTTTTTTTTTAGCTCCTGCATTCTAATTTTACATTTCCATTTATATAACCAAACAGAAGTTTGGTAATTGAAATATTCTTTAAAGACTTTGGAATCAGAGAATCATGGAGTTAGACTTGGAAGGGATTTGAGAAACCATCTAGCTAACCCCCTCACTTTATAGAGCAGGAAACCAAA
The DNA here is from genome assembly GCA_028658325.1 of Potorous gilbertii. Classification (NCBI taxonomy): domain Eukaryota; kingdom Metazoa; phylum Chordata; class Mammalia; order Diprotodontia; family Potoroidae; genus Potorous; species Potorous gilbertii. Next base: position 293,145,936 of record CM053770.1, on the reverse strand, counting down.
ACCTGGGGAAGGGGTCACAGAATGCTGGTAGTAAGCATGTGAGGTGAGATTTGAGCCCAGGGTCTTCAGACTCCAAAGGTAGTACTCTTTCTCCTCTACCAAGATAGTGCTTCTTCTGCCATGAAGTTGTTCCAAGTCTTGGTAGGAGCTTTACTATTTCTATGCATCATGAAGGCCTATCCCCCTTGGAATCCCACAGTGATGGCTCCACGTGAGCCAGTATTTCTTGTCATGTGCAACCCTATTGCAGCTGCCAGAGGACAAGTTTACTTAGTGTCATCATAACCATTGACTAAATATTTTATTCATAAAAATCTGCTCAAATGTGGTCAGTTTTTCTGCAACTTCCTGTTCAGCCTCTAATGCCCTCCACATGTCATGAAAATAGAAATCCCTTCTCTTAACCTTAAGAAACAGAGGCTGGAAAAAATAGAAGACAATGTGAAATATCTCACTGGGAAAATGACTGACCTGGAAAATAGATCCAGGAGAGATAATTTAAAATTTAATAAAGTTAATAAAATTTAAAAATTATTGGTCTACCTAAAAGCCATAATCAAAAAAAGAGCCTAGACATCATCTTCCAAGAAATTTTCAAGGAAAACTCCCCTGATATTCCAGACCCAGAGGGTAAAATAGAAATGGAAAGAATTCACTGATCACCTCCTGAAAGAGATCCCAAAAGGAAACCTCCTAGGAATATTATAGCCAAATTCCACAGTTCCCAGTTCAAGAAGAAAATATTACAAACAGCCAGAAAGAAACAATTCAAGTATTATAGAAATACAATAAGGATAACACAGGTTTTAGCAACTTCTACACTAAGGGATCAAAGGGCTTGGAATATGATATTCCAGAGGCCAAAGGTGATAGGATTAAAACCAAGAATCACCTACCCAACAAAACTGAGTATAATACTTCAGGGAAAAAATGGAATTTTAATGAAATAGAGAACTTCCAAGAATTCTTGAAGAAAAGACCAGAGCTGAATAGAAAATTTGACTTTCAAATACAAGAATCAAGAGAAACCTGAAAAGGTAAACAGGAAAGAGAAGCCTTAAGGAACTCATTAAAGTTGAACTGTTTACATTCCTACATGGCAAGAGGTTATTTGTAACTCTTGAGACTTTTTTCAATATTAAGGTAGTTAGAGGGAATATATACATACACACACACATACACATACACATACACATACATCTATATACATATACACATGTGTGTATATATATATATATATATATACATACACGTATATATACATGTAGATGTATATGGGTATGCATGTATGGATATATTATATATGTGTAGATATGTATATGTACATGGGTGTGTATGGATATATACTATATATGTCTATATATACTATATGTATGTTTATATATAGGCAGAGGGCACAAGGTGAACTGAATATGAAAGGAGAATATCTAAAAAAATAAAATTTACTGTTGAATAGAATGTACTAGGAATAAGAGAAAGGGAGAGGTAGAATGTAGCAAATCATCTCACATAAAAGAGAGAAGAAAGAATTTTTACAATAGAGGAGAAGTGGGAGAAGATGAAAAGAAATAATTGAACCTTACTCTCATGGGATTTGGCTTAAGGAGGGAATAACACACTCCACTGGATATGGAAATCTATTTTACCCTGCAGGAAGGCAAGGGGGAAGGGGATAAGAGAGGGAAGATAA
>CM053770.1:293004299-293143746 GCA_028658325.1 Potorous gilbertii | reverse complement strand
AGGGATAATCAGAAGCAAACACTATTGTGGGAGGACAGGTCAAGGGAGAGAATGGAATAAATGAAGGGCAGGATAGGACAGAAGGAAATGTGGTTAGTCTTTTATAACATGACTATTATGGAAGTGCTTTTCATTGTTACACATATATGACCTATATTGAATTGCTTATTTTCTCATTTAGGGTGGGTGGGAGGGAGGGAGAGAATATGGAACTCAAAACTTTAAGAATAAATGTTAAAAATTGCTTTAGCATGCAACTGGAAATTAAGATATACAGGCAATGGAGTATAGAAACCTATTCTGCACTACAGGAAAATAGAGGGGAAAGGGGTATGGAAGAAAGGTGGGTAATAGAAGGGAGGACAGACTAGAGGAAGGGATGGATGGGATGCATGCTGTCCTGGGGTGGGAGATGGGGAGAAAATTTTGAATTCAAATTCTTGTGGAAGTGAATTTCAAGAACTGAAAAATAGATTTTATATACATATATATATATATATATATATATATATATATATATATATATATATATGTATGTATGTATATATAAAAGAAACAGAGACTGAAGATGCTCTCCAATTCATATTAGCCAGCCCAGTTGAACCTGCTAATATTGCCATTTTAAATCTACTTAATACAAGCCCCACTACACCCCTCTCTCCTCACTTGTGCTCCCCTAAAATACCCATTCAGGGTATTATTTCCTATCCCAGCTATTTCCCCATAACCCCAGGGGTTAATATGCTCACCCTCTTAAAATTGTGTGAGATTTTCTTATTTATTCATGCCCGTGGTATTTGCTCCCAATAGAACATAAACTCCTAGAGAGCAAAGACTATTCCATTGGTGGAGTTTTTTTCCTCTCCCAAGCTTAGCAGGGTTTTGTATACATTAAGTGCTTAATAAAAGGTTTTTGGACTGAATTGAAGGCCATCACTATCATTTCTTCTGTGATCTAACTTTGGTCTTGTGCCTCTTTTTCCCCATTTTCAATTTGCTAAAGGCTCTAAAAGTTGTATGAACCAATCTTATTTTATTTTTCAAGTTCTACCACTCAAGTAACTCTTTAAATGGGCCTCTATAAAACAGTCTTAATTTGTTACTAATTTTTATATAAAGATTTCACAGTTCATGTCACCACAAAGAAAGCACGTGACCCCAAATAACTCGTCTCATTAACGCTTAATGGTTTATGCTGACTCCTCTCCACCACAATCCTTGGAAATGGAGAGCACAAGTACTATTTGTCTTGATTTACAGATGTGGAAACTGAGGCTTAAGGACTCTCTTCTCCCATGAGAACACTGCTACAATTAGGAACTGGTCAACGACTATCTCTAAATCAAGGAGATAACCTTGGACCAGACCTAAGCTGGTCCAACCAAAGTAAACAGGCTTCAAGGCTAAGTAATGGCCTACTCTTTCATCTCTCTGAGCCAGGGCTGGTTCATTACCAGCAATTTGGCCCTGAATTTTTCAATTCAAGTGTAGCAGTGGTGAGAAAACTGACCTCTGAGTTAGGAAGACTTGAGTTCAAGTTGTGACACAGACATGTAGGCTCTGTGTGATCCCAGGCATGTCACTTCAATTCTCAGTCCCCTATAAATTACAGAGAGGGTGCCAAGTGGCATTGATAGAAGGAATTCCTATTAGAAGTTCCCTATATTGATAAAATATCAAGCCCAGTCTCTGTCCCTATGGCAACAGAACATGTATGGTCATACATGTATGTATATGTGTACATATTTAAGTATGCGTATATATATAAATACATGTTTGCATGTATTTTATATATATTGCAAGTCCCTATGAAACAAAAAATTACAGTAATTACCAACCATCAAACTCCTATATCAAATGATTGCCCATCATCTTTCCCCATGTTTAAGCAACTTCCTTTTCCTTTGGCATCGGGTGTTCTCCTTTATTCTTTATCTGACATAATCATAGAGGCCAGTTAGTGCAGTTCAATACTTTGGTTTTGAAGAGATCTTTGGTCTTCTCCATATGAGTATTTGCTCCAACAACACAATTCCCAGGCCATCCATGCCTACCTATCCTGCGTAATTCTCATGTTCTTCTTCAAGGTGGCCATGGGAGGTGTACCTAGCATGTCATTTTCTCTTTAGATTACAAGGATAGGTGCAATCTAAGGTTTAGACCTCATTCTCCGCCATCTTTTTCACTCACACATTTTTTTGGTGACATCCTCCATGCCACCTCTCCTTAATAATTCCTCATTCACAGTTTGTTACAGCCTGCTCATGTGCACCACAGGCTTCCCCTTTACACGTTGGACCATTCAGTTCTTCAGAGGCCATCGTGTTCCCTTTTTCATAGACATTCAATACCAAGAGAAGAATGTTTCCATGGAAAAAAGATGGACTCTTGGTTCAGAGAAGAACTTGGGGTCAGTAAAGGAGCTTTGTAACTTTCCAAAGGCCATTTAGCCCTCTCTCTTTCTGCTCGCTTCTAGGCCCAACTCACTGGCACATAGGAGGAATTTAATACATGTTGGTTGACTGGATATTTGTTTGATGGCAAAGATATATCATCTCAGTATTGTGAGCTAAATGCCTGACTCTTTCCCTTTGCATTTCTCACATTTTAAGGATTTCCCTTCATTCTAATGCTGTGCCCAGTTAATACTTAGATAGAGTGAATTGGAAACCTCAAATTTACCCTGGTCACCTTCAACTATTAAGATTCCCGAAAATTTTTAAAGTTGATGCATGCAGTGGAAACAAGCTCCTGAGAGAGAGGAAACGCCTCATTTCATTGTCCCGGATCTTTTTCCTTGACTGGAATTGCCTGTACTATTTACAGAATGTAGCTGTGTTGGGTTTAAAAGAAGATAAGAAATATAGAACAATACATCCTGGGTAATGGATTTAAATGCTCCTTGTTTATCAGCCTATAACGGGCAAGATTACAGACTCCCCACTCCATAGATGAAACTGATGGTCCAAAGCCAGGATCAATCTTTCACCCCAAGAAAGGAATACTTGTCTCTGGAATGAGAGAGTGAGGAACCATTTCTTCTTCAGAGCAAGGCAGTCTGGTGTGCTGAGCAGCAGTAGAGGTTTCATGAGAAGAGCCACAGGGATGCTACCCCAGCTTTTGCCCTTGAGGCAACGTCGAAGGCCTATAGACCGCTTCCTCCTCACCTGCTTCCTTTTCTGTTATTGAACAGAAAATCCTGTTATTGAACAGGATTTCTCTTTTTTTCCCTAAGAAAATATCTGTTTGCTCTGAGGGTCTCAGCTCAAGCGCTACATCCTGCCAGAGCCTTCTCTGGTGCCCCCACTTGTTAGTAGCCCCAATCACTTGTATTAATTTTGCATAGAATCTATATTTCCTCATCTCGTCCTAGTAGACAACAAGCTTCTTGAGGGTAGGGACTCTCGTTTTGGGTTTCATGTCCCCAGAACCTCATATGGCATAGCTGACTTATAGGTAGGTGTTTAATAAATGCTTCTTAATTGATTGGCCTTCATTTTAAACCATCATGAATTAAATGTCTGGTCTCATCACAAGGAGGAAGAATAATGTGAATCCAATGTTGAAGTTGGAACCAATGACAACCAAATCATTTTTTTTAAGTGTTGTCTGAACTAACAGGGAAGGGAGGGGAGCAGACACTTACTAAGTGCTTCCTACGAGCCAGAGGCTGCACTCAACTATCATCATCCCACAGTGAGCACAAGCCACCCTGGGGCCACACTCGGGTGTGAAGGCACTTGGCCATTTGCATGTTATGTCTCTCACTACAATGGTCACTCCTCAAGGGCATAGAATGTGTTTTTACTCCCATCTCTGTCCCTAGCACTTGGCACACTCTCAGTCTCTGGCACCCATTAGGTCCTGAATAAATGCTACTTGACTGATTAGAGATGACCTTGGGTTTTCAGAGGTTATGCCTGTGCGGTACACGTTTGGACAGGTGCAGGTCAGACTTGAAGCAAATCTACGTGTGCCTATCCTCCGAGAATTAGCCTGGTGAAACTGAGATGGGTTCAGTGTAGGGTTCACTGCCTGGGGAAAAAGTGTTTTTGACCTCTGCAACTCATCAGGAAGGAATATCCCCTAAGGCATGGACTGTCTACTATCTGCTCTAGTGGAGGAAGAAGCCCCACCTACAACATAGGGTCCTCCTGTAAGTATCTTAGTGAGGTAGGGCAACTGGAGGGCATCATTTTGGTACAAGGGAAAAGGCAGCATCACTATCATCCAAGGCCTGACCTATCTCTTGTACTTCCTACTTCTGTAACCTTGGGTGAATTCCCCCACTGTGCCTCAGTTTTCTCATCTGTCAAATATAGGAGAGTAGACTGCCTTGATGTCCTTAGAGGTGCCTTCCAGTCCTGGCACTATCATCTTCTGAGCAGCAAGCTCAGGAGAGTCTGTGCCCACGAGAGGACTTTCCCAGGATCCAAGGTATCTGACCCCACCATTTGCACATGAAGAACCTGGGGGTCTAAGGAGGAAAGGGACTAGACCAAGTCCATACTCTCCAATTCAGAGGAAACCCTGAGGACATCAAACCCTCATCATAAGATGAGTGAAGAAAGTGGAGCTCAGAGGATGGAAGGGATTTTTCCAAGACCACACAGATCAGAAATCTAGCATTCAAAGGAACCTCAAGTCTGACCCTTCTCATTTTATAGATGAAGAAACTGGGCCTCTGCAGAGGAAAGAAACTTGGCCAAGGTCACACACATTATAAGGAGAGCCAGAGCCCAGAGCTAGTGCACTTCCCACTCCACCATTAACGTCTAGGGACCTTCCTCCCCCTGGAAAGTTCGTATTTCCAGCCTCAACAGGAAATCTGCCATTGATCTGGAGCTGATATAGAGCCAGCTGGCTCCACAGAAGATGCAAGAGCAGTTGATGTGACCCCAGAAGGTGAACTCTGAGCCTTGACTGTGGCAAGCTTATTTCTAATTATCCCTTTCTCATAAAACGGGCTGCGTGAGTGTTGAGATGTGTGGAAAAGGACCCTTCCTGCTTCCTTTCCCTGAACTCTCAACCAAAGTCTCTGTGAGATCTGAATCATTTAGAAAGGAAAGAAAAGAATATTTTACACGTAATCATTTTGTTGTGATGTGGAGAGGTAGTTCTGATAGGAAACTTCTGAGATTGGTGTGACCGTGTTTAATCAGACCCAGTGGTGACCAAAAGATCGAAATCCCCTGGTCAGAAATCTACTGCACGGGACAAGAAGATGCCTCTGAAGGCAAGAAAGAGCCAGAAACTTGAAATCTTTCTCTTCATTGGGATTTCCTTAATTCATTCACTCACCAGGAACTCAAGAGTGCCTACTATGTGCCAGGCAGTGCAACAAACAAAGCCCTTCATGCCCTCATTCCTGTGGAAGAGATTGGCATACCAGTAGGTGCATATAAAATATACACAAGGCAATTTATGGGGTGTGGGAAGCTCTGCCCAATGGGTGGCATCCAAGTGGACTTCGCAGAGGAAGTGGCACTCAGTCCAAGCTTTGAATGGAGCAGGACATTCCCTGAGGTGGAGGCAAGGAGGGAGTGTGTTCTAGGCATGGGAATGGCTTGACTGAAGGCACAAAGGAGATGGGGTCAGGGGGCTAGAGACAGCAAGGGGACCATTTGGACCAGAACATAAAGGACATGGAGAGTGATGTGGTTAGAGCCAGGAGGCAAGAGGCTTTTAAAAGAGAAGTCTGAAGTTTATTCTAGGGACAATCGTTTGTTTTCTCGATTTTGGAAAGGTAGTAATGTCTTACAGATGACTTCCTGGGTTTTTTCTGAACCAAGAAATGGGTAGGATGGCAGGGTATCTGCTGCCTTCTGCTGAGAATCTACTGTGTGCACACTGCAAGGTAACCAAAACCTGGTCGTTGAGTTCTTGGTGGGGGATGGGGAGACTTAGAGGCATGCCAAGAATTTGTGCCCTATTAGAACAGATATCTTCGCAAATCTTTCCTGATTCAAATGGTCACAAGTCAAGGAAACATGATTGACAGATGATGCTTCCAGTGTCTCATTTACCCAGCTCCCCCTGCACTGGGTTGTGGAAGCTAACCTACAGAGACCGGGAGATCAAATGCTTCACTAAGGAGGCTTGTTTTCCAGTGTTGAAGCTGGTGGTCCAGTGATCACAGCCAAGCAATTATGGCCCTGTTAGATAGCATGAGGAGTAGTCATTAAATAATTATACCTTGGATTAGCTGCTTTAACTGGTCATTGCCTTTGAAATATGATAGTACAATTGGAAGCTTTTATTAAAAGACAATTTTTTTCAGGGTTGTTGAAAAAGATTTTTTTACGTGTAAAAGACCTATAATTTTCTACTGAGGCAGATGACAAACTGGGAAGGGGGAGGTCTGGGAGGTGGGCAGCAAGGGAAAGAAAAATGTTTCCAATTAACATTTCTTTCTGTCTCAGGAAGATGGAGACAGGTTGGGGAAGCTGGCAATGCATAGGTTGGACTGCCATTTGGCCTGTCTGTATTTATGCCAGTAAGAGAACCAGGCTTGGCCAGAAACAAAGCCCAAATAGCCCATGAGATGCATGAGCACATGTTATCTCCTAACTTAATCTTGACTGGGGATTCATTTGGGGTTAATATTTGTTTTTCTTGTGCAAGTACTTTTTCTTACTTTGAATAAGACATCAGTGCTTAACTGTACCTTTGTAAAAGTCAAAACATCATATATATGGGGCTGAATGTGAAACCATCTGGTCCAACTCCTTTATTTTATAAAGGAGGAAACCGATACCCAGTGACATTCATAGGATCTTGGCTCTAGAGCTGAAAGGGACATGAGAAGTTATCTGTTCCCTCTATCATAGACATATAGTAACTTGTCCAAGGTCCATACAAGTGGCAAATGGCCAGGTTTGGATTTGAATTCATGGTCTATCACTCCAAGGTCTGCCTTCCTTCCACTGGTCCCACAGAAGTGCAAAACATTGATACTGCCATATAATGCATTTCGACAAATCTTGTCTGATCCAAGTGGTCACTTATAAAGGAATCGTGATTGATGGATTACAACTATGATAAGTCATTTGACCCAGTGTACTATGTTGTGGAAAGCCACCTGTGATATAACCATTCCTGGGAATTTGAGTTAAAAAGCAAATTATAGATTCAAAAGAGACATCAGAGGTCAGGATGATTAAGGCAGGATGGCTTTGAGGAAATTGAATTTAGAAACACTTTTTTGGAATATGATCATCTGAGATCATTCTAAACTAAGACCTCATTTTCCAGATAGGGAAACTGAGGTGCCAAGCGTTAAAGTCTCATGTACTGTGTTAGGAATCGAACTCAGACCTAGGGTTAAGACCCACATTTACTATTTCCTCTCTACTATCCTTTTTCTTTTACCACCAGTAGATTCTTCATAACCTTCAGGTGTGTGGCCTTGTGAGGCTTTTTGTAAGTGTTCTCTCTCTTATAGCGTGTACCAAGAGTGAAACCCAGATCAAAGGCCAAAGAGCCCTGCCACAGACAGAGGCCTGGTACGGGCCAGTTCTCTGACTCCTTCCCATGGAGTGTTCCATTTGTTTTCCTCTGGCCCCCAGTGAAAAGAGCTACGATAGACACATATTTATACAATTCTGGTTGATGTTATAGATATCTCCAGTTGCCCCATATTGGGGAAAAAGTTGAACTTCAAATCTGACACAAACATCTTTCTGCTTAAGTGTCTTTCATACTTACATTGTTGGTTATATTAGCAATAGACTTGGTGTTCCATTAAAACAGTGACTTAATATAGGGTTGGAGCTGAGCTTTTTATCTACACCTCAGTAGGTTGTCCAGGCCGAAGGAAAAGTCATCTCTCAAACTCCATTGACATTCCAGATTCCATGGCATACCCTGGAGCTCTGTCTTCATTTTGTAAGTTCCTTGTTGTATCAAGCTAATGCTATTTCCCATATCTACCTACAGTAGTTTACCATGAAAGCCCCATGGCAATTTTTGAATCTCATTTATGAGGTCTATTGAAGCTGCCATCAAGGAAACCTTATTTCCCGTCACATTAGCCAGGGTGACTCACTGGCAATTGAATTCAAATAGCATCATTAAAGTTATTTAGTTAATCCAGCTTCTACTCTATGCTCCATTATCTTTTGAGTTCCCTGGCCAGGTGAACACCACAGATCTACGTAGTAGGGGTATCTTCTTGCATGGTAAGAAATGTTGAATATCAGAAATTCCGAAAACCATGTAAAGACCTGTATGAACTGATGCAGAGTATAAAACAATCTACATAATGACCACAATAATCATAAAGTAAATTAGCATTGAAAGACATTGAAAACAAAATAGAATTGAAAGACATTAATTACAGAAATATTTGTCACCATATGTGGGGGGCGTTGTGAAAAAATGGAAATATAGTGGGTACATATCAGTCAGAGAACAGATTAACCTATAATGGTATACAAATGTAATGAAATACCATTACGGTTTAAGAATTGACAAATGTTAAGACATAAATATCCAAGAATATTTGTGAATGTAGCAGAATCAAGAGAACAGTTCATACAATGACTGCTATTTTATGACATAAATGAAAACAGCCTTAACTTAAGCACTCCAACCAGTGAGGTGATTCGAAATGACTTCAGTAGGCCTATGGTGAGACATTTTCCTCTGCTTTTAACAGAAAGGTAGTAGATTCTAGGTATGGGATAAGAAAATGTCACACATGACCACTGTCATGCCACTGTGTCAATTTGGCTCGTACATCTTTGTTACAGGGTGAGGGCTGTGAGGGAATGAATGACCTGTTGGGAAGTAGCAGCAGTATTACCAAAAAATCAATTAAAAAGATAATGGTCTAAGATACTGATGGAATAACATGAAAGAAACACTAGTCCCACTGGAAATTGATACAACGAAGTGATTTTCCTTTCTGAACACATGCCCTATATTTGCTTGGCCTCGAGGTTTTTTTTTTTTTTAATCCTTTCAAAGGCCTTTTAATGGATGTTTCAACATGACTACATCTCTGTATGGCATCCTACAGGAAAAAGACCGTGATGTCAAGCCCCTTCACAGTTGAAGTAGTGAGTTCACATAGCGTAAGAATCTTTGGGGTTGCGTCTTGTGAAAAAAAGATCCCCCCGCTATTCTCCGAGAACACAGAACATTGACACAACCTTGTTGAGCAAAACGCAGGCTTGGTCCCATGGCCGGCACAAAAGAGAGAGCCCCCAAGCTGTAGCTCCACAATGGCATCGCTGCCAACAAAAGCTCATGGCGCTTCAGAGCCAGTGAACGTCTAAGTGGCGCACACAGCAGCAGTAGGAGCCATCCCCTCCCGTCGAGGGGCCCTCGGTATTATCTTTCTGTAAAGGGTCCCAGAGCGCGGGTCATCCTGAAATACCTGAGGAACACAGACTTGCCTCTCTGCAAAACTGGCATTTACAGAAGACTTAGAAAGATTTCCCCCCTTCTTTTTTTTTTCTTAGGGCAAATCTGATGTGGACTGTCGGTGTATTATCTGACAAGGTTATCATTTGACTTTTTTTTTGAGGCACAAGTTGAAACTCCCTCATATGAATGGACAAGGTTATTTATTTTGTGCCAAAGATGAGACGTTCCTAGGGATGAGTGGCATGCTGTCTTCAGCCCAGCCCCCTTCTTCCTGCGTAGGTGAAAAGATCCTATTATTTCTGATAATTGATGCTGAGGGCCGTGGCGGGCCTCATTTAATCAGCACTGTTCAGCACACTCCAGGGATGTAATTCATGCACACTTTAACATCCAACATGGCTGACAAGGCTTGGACATACAACCGAATGGCTACATCATTTTTTAATCAGCTATCTGAGGCCTATTTATCTAATCAACAAAGAACTCTGTCAGATGGAGACCAGAGGTGACGTTAATAAGTCTGTAGTTTCAGGGTGTGATGATGGAGGCAGATTTCAGGATGAAGCCTTGGTTTTTGGAAGATTCCAGTGGGCTGATGGACATTTTTCATGTACTTCCCAGAACCTGGTTTGCAGATTTGGAGAGTGCAAATGTGTTTTCCAAAGATGAAGTTCAGTCTTGAAGATGAATATTAGGAAATAAAAACAAAAATGAGCTGGGACCTGTAAAAGCAAGGTACCTGAAATTCCTATTTAAAACCCCAATTGGAAAGTTCCCTCCAAGGGTATAGACACAGATGTTGAGGTAGAGCCTGCAAAAATAAGGTGATGTCCAATAATTGGGAGTCATTAACTTTAAATGATTCCCAGTAACCCAGACTTAACACAAGGCGGTTATTTGTACATTCTCCCCTTCTCAGCCGCTTTGAAATGATCTTGGCTGTCTGTTAATAATTAGGAGGTGTTACGACTCGCATTGTTTGGCCATCCAGCTGCAGCAATCTTTACAGGAAAGGCCAAGTGTGTGGAAGAAAAAACTTCTCTGGAAATTAACATTCATATCCATATATTTTTTTTCCATTGAGATTATGGTCCAGGATGGACAGGATTTGACTCAGGAGGCCTTCAGACCCAACTAGGACAGACCCCCAACAGAGTCCCCTTCCCGCTAAATCCTCACTGTGGCGCACAATAGCTCTGTATAGAGGGGGCAGAAGCAGATTGCCTTAGGGAGAGGGAAGCCAAAAGTAGCATCAGGTTTTCAGCCAGGGCACATGAGGTAAATTGTCTGAGGGGGAGTTAGCTTACTACCCAAGTCCAGATGGTGCCCCAAAATAGCACTTTCTTTACCATGGGATTTAAAAGACTACAAAACTCTGGTCAGTCCTGGCCTCATAACAGAAGTTCCATAATCCACTCAGTATTAATGCTTCCTATCCTTTCTTCTCCCCCCAAAAGGGAAAATGTCATCGAGTGCCTTTCTCTTGTTCACATTAACCCTGTACACCAACCCACCCTTCAAAAAATAAATAAAAACCTATTTGCAAGCTTACTTGACTCCATGTTGGATTCATGGTGTTCCCATTCCTCCCCTCCATGTTTTTTAATTAGAAGAGCCTTTTAATTAATCCCTTCCTTTTTTTCCCTTAAGAAACGGGTCCATAGTGATGGAAAGGGAGTTGAAATATTTATTTTTTAAAAGGCTTAACCATTTCCCTTTTGATATTTCTTGTATTAGAATTCATTTATAAGATGCTGAAATTTCACATTGGATCAACAAAAAAATGGTTGATGAACTAGGCAGCGTTGATCTATGTTATGGCTCCATTATACAAATTGTTGGTAGTGCACAGTGATTTGGGACCGACAAGTCACAGATAATGACTTATTGGACCCACCTAGATTGGGATTCAGAAGGCACCAATTAATTTGCAGACCAAAGCAATAGGAATTTAATCTCAACCAGCTAAATTCTGGCTAGTTAATTAGTCTATACCAGACCTAAAATTGTATTTTGCATGTCTGGTGGCACTAAAAAAAACACTTACCCTCAAAACCTTTAAACAGGCATCATAAAAATCTATTAATAACAGTGACTAGATTAAGGAAAATAGAACACAGTAGCCTAGCAAAAAAATAACCGTGGTGAATTTCATGCATTACCCTTTCATGTTCATATTGATAATTAACAGTTAAAGGCCTGGTATTTTTTTTTAAAAAGTTGAATTTTTATGATGTGTATTCATCACAATATCAAAATATATTGGGCTCTTTTTGAAATCTTGGCAGCAATGAAAATCTTTTTTTTTTTCCATCAAAATATTTTCCCCCACTGGGATGAGTTGAAAGTGTTTCATATCATGTTTCCATGATCATTTTCTTGAGACAGAGTCTAACTGAAATGTAACAGGTTGATTTCACCTCTACCAGGAACCACACAAATAATGAAGCTCAGTCTTCCTTATTCTCCATAAAGCGTAGGCGCCATTGCAAAGGCAGTTGGTATTGACCTCATTAGGAAGAGCGGGAGCACCCTCACTGCCAGGATCCTGGCACCTCTCCTTTGGCATCCCCTGAAGTTTTGTTGCTGATAATCAAATTGTATTTTCTTGGAGAGGAGCCCCTAAAGAAGGGGATTTGGAGGAGTCAATGCCACAGGAGACAAATGTTTGTAGCAGGACCTCAATATCAGGCCGGAAAAGTCCATTTGTTTAAAAGGAAGAAAAAAACCTGGCATCTTACACATTAAAATTGATTATTTCATCAATAGGTTAATAGAAAACCAGGCTGCATGTTCACTTTCTCCTTCTTCATCCATACTGTAATGGGAGAGGGGAGTCTGAAAAATGAAAGACATCAGACAGACTAGGGGAAAGCTTCTAAGAATGTACTGGAGATCCCCTCCCTTTCAGAGGTTGCTCATACTGGACTTGGCCTATTTATATGTAAATGTTTCAGGGAAAAGGGAAGTTAGAAGCTACCAAGTGGAGCAGCTTGAGATGTAGGGACTTTCTGGAATTCCACAAGTGTTCAGGATAACAAGAAACCTTGAATATTAAAACAATTGAGCATATCCATAGCTCAGTAATGGGGCACTCAATTATTCCTTACTTAGCAATGCTAAAGAAAACACTGGATCCCACCTCTGAGAGTCAATCAACAGGCTTTTCTTAAGCACCTACTATGTGCTGAGCGCTGGACATAAAAATGCAAGATTATAGTCTCTGTTCTGAAAGCTCACAGTCTGTGTCTAATGGAGGTGTTCATTCTTTGAGGACATGGAATTCATACTGGTACACATCTGGAAATTAATTTGTTGTGTGGTTTGATACCAGAGACACTGTTGACGGCAGATTTTCATTTATAATTAATGTTGGTTTGTGGTCCTTTATTTTTTTAATATGGAATGCTTACAAGCAATTCTCCTGTCTGGTGTAGGTGCTCAAGGGGGTGGCCTAGTACAATCAATAAATAAGGAAATCCTTCCATTGATTAAAAACAGTCACCTTCAAAACCTTTTACACCAGAAGCTGTGGTTGTTTGACCACCTCAGGCAGCCATTTGACCAAATGTCTAATCTCTTCTTTGTGCTGTATGAATGAGCAGTGTGGGAGGGATAGTGGAGGTGATGGAATGGGAAGCATAACATTGCTCATGATGGAGACAGCATGTGTTGCTTTGCAAGAGGGTAATTCTTGGTCCTTTAGTGGTAGGTAAACTAAGAAATACTGAGGGCCAAGTGTAGAAAGATGTCACTGCCGTTAGTCATCTAAACCCCCACAACCCCACCCCATCTTCAGTGGCTCTCCATGGCATCTCCCAGCAGGGGAAGGATCTGGCAAATTTTCCCAAACTGGAAGGATTTGGAGTCTCTCAATGACAAGAGAGGCCTCCAATATCTAAAAGCCAGTTGGGCTACATAAGTCTGGAGAAGTGCTTCACTATGTTATCTTCAGGGAGGGGAGGAGGGACATCTTCAACAGTGGAATAGCCTCCTAGATGGTGGGGATGCTAAAACTCTGTTAGAGGAGAGGATAGCATAAACCCCCAAGGGCTGAAATAGCCACAGAAAATGGGGAATTCTGATCAGTGGGAGGGGCAGGTATTTCCTTCTCTGTCATGAATTTGTTGAGTGTTTCTGTTAGCCTGTCAATATGCAGGTAGTGTATGTCCACTGTAGTGCGGGCATTGTGCTGGGATTTTGGGGGTACCATGGCAGAAATGAAAAAGGTCTCACTTTCAGAGAGTGAACAGTCCTTTGGGGGCAAACTATCTGTGCCCAGAAAATATATATGAGTCATGTCAGAACATGTGCACTGTGTCTGAGTGTGTCTCTGTGTGTGTCTGTGCGTGTAAATTAAACATCTACAAAACATGAAGTAATTTTGGCTGGTATTTAGGGATTGAAGCTGTGATTAGCAACTGGAAGTGGGAGGAAATCAGGAAAGACCTCATCATGTAGGAAGTTACCATGTTTCATGACGTCATAGAGGGAACATTCATTTCTCAGGAGTCAATATCAAGAGGGCCCAAATCCCGACAAGCCCTACCAAGGTGTAAAGGCCTCACTGCCAAGCCTGGAGATGGCTTGGCATCCAAGAACCAATCCACCCATGTTTGGACAGGCTCATCACAGAAGATTGACCACTCAGTAACAAAAAGTTTTCTCTTTACTTCTTTGTTGTTTTAGGCATAATTCCTCCTAAAGCTTGTCTGCTAAGGCATGGAAAGCTTGCCCTCTGTGTTGGCAATGGGCATAGTCCATGAATAAAGTCAGGTATCCTGGAAGTTTTTAAACACAAATTTGTGTAGGTTTCCTGAATATGTTGCTTTTGGGGACCCAAGAAAATGCCACCCTCTCCACCAGGCTCCTCTGGATCCTCACCATCAAAGCTCCATTGGCAGAGAGTTCCCTGTAGCAGCAGATCCTCCTCTACTGTCAGGAATTATTTAGTGACCATTTTGTTTTTCCTTTCCTCACTTCTGCTCTTCATGTCCCCAATTTTGTTTCTTGTATTTGTATCACTAGCATTTAGTATAGTTCCTGCCATAGAAAAAAGTGTTTATTAAGTGCTTGTTATGCTGAATCAAATGATTATGTATAAAAACACTTCGTGTTTATTTGCTAAGGTGGGATCTTAGTGGAGAACTGACCCCAGACTGTATCAGAGGTAGGAAGCCCCATAGACAGAAGCCACAGTTGTCTTGTTGAGTGCTGTCTTTGTACCTGGATCTCCAACCTCACTCCAACCTGAGTGCTAGAGAGAATGCATGCCTGGTACAGACCACGGCACCTTCCTGAACCACGATTGCCTGGATCTCCATTGAGGATAATCATTTGTGAGGGTAGATGCCTTGGCAACTCTACCATAACATGAAAGATTTGGCTCAGCCTGCTCCCTGCTATGTGAAAGAGGATGCTCACTATGGAATTTCAAATATGTCTTAGTATTTTGTATTAGTATCAAACATACTTTCTTTTTTGTGTGGTAGTGTAAACAGAGCCCTTGTCCATGAATTTGCTCATTGTTCTTGCGGGCTTTCAGCAGAGAGCAGGCTCTGGTCCCCTCATTATTGGGAGGTGTGTGTCTTGAGATGACCATTTCACTGAATGTACATGGGTTTGCCCTGCCTCCCGCAGCTCTAGCCTAGGAATCCTTACAAGTCCATGGTGACAATCTTTCCCTAGGCCTGAAACCTCTGTTCGCAGAACCCCAATCATTTCATCTGAAGATGAAAATAAAAATAAATCCTGAAGTTAGAGTTATCTTTGCCACCAGAGTTAGCATGAATAGGGGGGAGGGGTGTGTGAGAAGGAAAGACCAAGTGATGGAAATATGTGTGCAATTAGAAAATAATGTCAGGGATAATTATTGTTCCAATGCTGCCTTAACCCCAAAGCTCTCCCTTTGGGTCAAGATGAGAGGCATCCATAGGTTGGTGTTGGACTCTTTAGTTAAAAATAACCCTTTGCTGTCCTTTATCATTAACTTGGTCTCCTTCCTTTGTGCTGACCGCTGTCCCCAAAGAATTAGAAGGATAAGCATCAAAGAGAAGCATCCTGCTGTCTGTCCCCTTTCCCCCCGTTCACCTACCAACTTTCCCCTCCTCTTCAAAAAACAAAATGGACTTGTGTTTGGGGGCAGAGGAAGGCAACCTTCTATGTGCCAGGCCCTGGGCTAAGTCAAGTGAGATAATATTTCTCGTAACAATGTTGTGTGTATGTTGGCTCACCAGATAGAATGCCCTCGAGGACAGGGACTCGCTGTCCTATTTTGGTCCTTTGCTCAGGGCATAGCACAGAAGAGATGCTTCATTCCTGCTCACTGACTGATAGGATTTGAAGTCAGAAGGCCTGTGTTCAAATCCTACTCCTTTACTTGTTGGGTGACTGTGAGAGTGTTGGATTCTTCAGCAGATGACGCTAGAGTTTCTTTTAGAATCTAGGGGGCAAACATTTACCTTCCAGATGAGAATCTGTGCTTTCCCAAGGGCCTCATGTGTCCCTCATCTGATGGCATGCTCATCTTGAGCTTCTCTTAGGACCCTCTGGATGACTGCAGACTCTCTTGCTACCCCTGGCTAAGGGAAAAGGGACAAACATTGATGCTGATGTGCAAGGTGATTCCAATGTGAGGATAGCGAGTTCCTGTGGAGCGCCCATTCTCCTAAACCCCTAAGGAGGAGGCTCAAGGCTTTGTCTCCAGGTTGACATACCAGTGGTTTGTGACAAATGAGAACAGGCTAACTCTACTGACACTTGTTCCAGCGAGGTGGACTGAGGTGGGAACCCCTCCCCTCAGCTCACCCTTTTCATTTCTAGGGTCCATGTTTTATCTAGACTGGAAATGAGAAGGGGTGGAGAGGGTCTTGTCTTTTCTTTCTTGGGAGACACTAAAAAGTCATGACCGGAGCCTAGTTTAGACACGTGGGTGTTGCACATGAAATGGGAGTAGCCTTGTGTTATGCCTCACATGCTACTTTGACGTTTCTTTTTTCCCCTTTTCATTTTTTTTCTTTTCTCGTTTTTTCTCTCCTCTCTCTCTCTCTCTGCCTCTCTCTCTGTCTCTCCTCTCTCTCTCTCCTCTCTCTCTCTCTGCCTCTCTCTCTCTGCCTCTCTGTCTCTCCTCTCTCTCTCTCTCTCTCTCCTCTCTTTTCTCTTTCCTCCTGTCTCCCTCTCCTCTCTCTCCTTCTCCGCCTCCCTTTCTGCTCTCGGGATGCAGCCAAACGCAAAGCATGGAAACTAAACCGTGTTGGTAGCCTGCGAAATATATACAGCAGCAGCAGCACCAACACCGAAGGTAACAAACTAACTCCTCCCCCGCCATCTTCCTCCCCGCTACCCTCTGTCTCTGCCTCTCTGTCCTGGGTTCTGGTCCCACCTCTGCTACTTGCTGTCTGTGTGACCTTGGGCAAATCACATCCCCCTGACCTCCCTTCGGTCCTCCTCGGTCAGATGGCATGGGATGGACTTGCAGATGGACTTTGCTGCCGCCAGCTCAGAAGCCCCTGCGGTGCTCGCGTCCTCCACGCGTGCAGACCTGGAAATCGGATTTGCCCAAAGAGTGCATGCTCGTGCCCTGTGTTTGCCCAGTCCCGCTGCTGGTCTTTCCATCTTTTTTTGTTTGTGCATTTTCTTTTCCCATTCGTGTTCGTTTCAGCTTACTTAAATTCTGACCTTTCCCTCCAGTCGTCGAGCGGTGATGTTTAAATTACTTCAAAAACCTATTTTCTCCTCTTTTTTCTTGCCTTTCTACATGTGGGCACTCAATGTAATATTTCCCGAGTTATTACCGTTTTTAAAAGTGTGCGGATCAGGTGTAATGATCTGTAGCCAAATACAATAGTGCGCTGTGACATTTAAGAAACACTCTTAATTTGTTGGGGAAGAGCGTTCTCCATAAGGCTCTTTGCCGCTCGAATCCGAAGGCGAGCCGGGGCCGGGCCATTTGCATGCGCTAGTCTTGCTTGTAAATTCTGTAGATTGTTGTGTTGTGTTTCTAAAGGTCGCCTGGTGCCAAAGTTCACAAATTGACTCCCGTCGGCCGAGGACGGCCCGTCATGGCTCTGCTGGGAGAACAGATTGGATTTTTTTCCCCCACTTTCATTGAAACAACGCAATTATAAACTGCCTTTTGTTTAGATTATTACAAATGTCAAGGGTCAGAATTATTCTGATGCCAGGCAAAGGGGGGAGGGAGTGCCCCTCCAGCTCTGACAGCCTGTGAGAGAGACCAGAATTCAGGAGGAAAATGCAATGCAAAATAAGTCACAATCCACTGATCTTGGTATAATGGGGGGAATTTTTTTTCACTTAAGTGCAAGCCATATGGGTCAAGTGATGGCGAGCGCAGGCCCTAACACTAATTGACTTATTTGGGAAAGATTAGAACTGTAATATTTTTCTTAATGTCACTGTTTTCTGGGCTGTTGATTTTAGCAATTGCCAAGCGGTGGCATTAAATCTCTTGTAAATTTTAAATTGCATGCTATTTCTGTAAACAAGTCCCTCTGTTCACATCCTGATCATTAACCTTTGGTGATTTATATCACCATCTTTTTTTTTTTCCTCTTGCACAATTACCACTGTATTGGCGGGCATAAGGCCACTCTCACAGCCAGATGAAATGGGCCCGAGAATCAAAAGTACCTCTTCTCAGCAGTTCATCAAAGGACTGTTTTCTGAGGACAATCTGGTTCCAATCCTCACAGCAAAATTGTCCCCCTCCCAAGGCAGGGTTGAGCTTGGGACCCTTTTGCGTCTTCTTTCAAAACCTTGAAGGATAAGATGAAAAAAAGCTTCCCATGATCAGTGCCATTTTTCTATATATTAGGCTGCTGGTATCACAGAGTGTCATCAACTCTTGCCAGCTGCTGTGAAAATGTGGCCCTTTGGAGGACTTGGGGGGATCCTCATTTCTCTTATCGATTTCCTCACTAGCCCATTTTTTTCTTTCAAAAGTGTGTGTGTGTGTACATGCGTGCTACATGCATTTTAAGACACATTTGTCACTGGAAATTTGAATCAGGGATGCCAAAGTACTAAGCAGGATCTCATCTCTAAAAAAGAAGATATTGTATCATAGCAGCTGATTCTAGGTGTAGTCGGGAATACAGAAGTCCAATACAGTGATCGAGTGCCAGTTTGGGCCAATTATCCTTGGATTTTAACAACCTTGAATCACCTTTTAAATATGAGGCATGCTTTCTGGACACAGTATTGGAGACTCAGATTGTAGCCAAGCATATGAAAACATGTGACTCTATATCAGTAAGCGTTGAGATTCCAAGCAGAAATGAGAGTCCCTCAACCTTAACTAATCAGGTAAATGGGGTCTTTTGCAGAATACAGAGACATGCTTAGGGGGGCGGGGAATGAACATCTGAGCAGAAGGGCATTTGAGCTTCTCTCTCAAATCAGAGATAATGGATGACATTAGAAATGAGGTACTCCTCAGTTGACAGTTCCCAGCTACAAAAGACAGTAATGGGTCCATTTTTTGTCAACAGTGCTGGAGAAGATAACCTCTCCTATGATTAACTAGTGGCCTCTCTCTCTTCAAATTCTTTCTTGAAACAAATCTGTGGTTTTTCAGTTTTACCTTTCCTTCAATTTCCATTTGTTTAACATGGATTGGGGTTCAAAATGTAAATAATTAGATGACTTCTAATCTTTTTTTTGGTCATATGCATCACTGAATTAAGGAAAAGTATTATGAGTAGAATATCACTGTGATTTTTCTTTTATTTTAAAATCTATAGTCTTCCCACATCTTCACATGTCAGGATTGGGAGGGAATTCAGGGACTATGTAGTCCAGATGATGCACAGTCACAAAAACGCTACAACAACAGAGGCAACTGAATGACCATCCACCATTTCTTGGAGCTCTCCAATGAGGGGCAGCTCACTACTTCCCAAGGCAAATCATTCCACTTTCGCATAGCACCAATTGTTGAAAATTGTTTTCCCACTTTGTTTCACTGAGCCCTCCACCTATAGTTCTTTTGCCCAAGCAGAACAAGGATAATCCCGTTTCACATACATGATGGGAAGCTATCATGTCCTTTCTCAGTCTTCTCCAATTACATAATCCCAACTCCTTCAAATGAAGTTCCTGTAGGTGAATCTTCAACAGTTATAATATGCTGCTCCAAATAAGAGCCTTTTCTCGAATTTTCTAATGTAACTCCTTTTTTTATTTTTATGAATGAATATCTTTTGTTTTTTCATCACCTTCATTTCCAAATATTCTCCCTTCTTCCCCTCCCCAAAGCCATTTCTTGTCCCAAAAGAATAAAACAAAGGAAAAATAAAATAGAGGGGAAAAAGTATCTTGGCAAAACCAAATAACCCATCATCAAGTTTGACAGTGTATGGCATGCCTAATTGAACATTTTATCAGATTTCCCCATCTATTTGGACCCAAAAAATTAGTACTGAGCTTTATTCTGTCAAGTCTCCATTTTATCATATAGAATTAGGCATTTATAGGAGCCAAAGTGGGATCTGATGCTACAAGCATAAGCTCAGTTGCTCTGGGTAGACACATCTACCATTTTGGATTTGGAGAAACAGGGAAAGCAGAGTGAGTGGTGATTATGTGAAGAAGAAACCACCTCCTCCCTTTTCCTCCCTCCTCTGGACTCTCTCTCATTTGCTGTATTTGTACTGATTTCACTCTACCTTGTGTTTATGTGCCTGCCCTGTCTTCTCTACTTGGATGTGAGATTTTTAGTGCCTTTGGCATCCAATTCAGTGACTTGACTCAGTGAAACATGAGTGGATGGTTGGTACATGAATAGATGGATGGATACATGGATAGGTAGATGCATATGTTTGGATGGATAGATGGATGGATGGATGGATGGATGAATGAATGGATGGATGGGTATGTGGATGGTTTGTGGGATGGATAGGTGAACAGATGAATAGGGAGATGAATGTTGGCCAAGACTAAGGACTGAGCAACCGTTGTGTATAGAATTCCAGAATAGCAGAAAAGGAATGTAATTTTAACCTCAATTATCTGTCATTGTGGGCCATATTGCTTAAGCTTACCAAACCACAGTTTCCTCAAAAATGGAAGAATGGGACTAAATAAGGTGTTCACTCAAGCCTTTTCTAACTCTAAAAATGCTGTGACTATTGTATCTATCGTAGAAATAGTTTTTTTTTTTAATGGTAAACCCAGGTACACATTTGGAAACTAGGTTGTTGTTTTTTTTTTTTATTCTTATACTTCAGCCAGAGTCTGAACCTGTCCTAGAGAATGAATTACTCTTAAAACAAAGATGAAGAGTCTTAATCCTATGTATTTTCACCACCACCTTTTTTTCAAATCTTCAGTATTTTGCTAAAAAAGATTGTTACATAACCTTGATGTTATCAGATTTCTTGGGATTTTGATTTATAATCTGTACTGGAAGAAATGTAGAATTCAAGAGAAGGTCTTCCCTCACAAAGTAGTGCACAATCTCTCAGGTCAGTTATTAAGAAAATCAAATCCAGTTACATCATATATGTAAAAGTGCTACATAAATGTTAGCTTTGATTATTAATAAAATTAGAACAATCAATGAACCCCTTCCCTTTCTAGGCAAGGTTTATGATCTCCTTCTTCTCCCAAGGTTATGATTCTGTCCTAGCTTAACC
Organism: Potorous gilbertii; assembly: GCA_028658325.1. Taxonomy (NCBI): domain Eukaryota; kingdom Metazoa; phylum Chordata; class Mammalia; order Diprotodontia; family Potoroidae; genus Potorous; species Potorous gilbertii. Next base: position 293,122,720 of record CM053770.1, on the reverse strand, counting down.
GTGAAAGCCCAGTCTGACAGAGCTGAAATGTTCCCAGTGGCAAACTGGAAATGTTCTGTGGCAAGACCAGATGATGTTCACCTGTTAGACAGGTGGGATTACAGCGGAGAACCCAATGTTGCAGAAGGGGCAGAGAAAGAACATGATAGCCATAGTAGAGGAGGGGAGTTAAGGAACTAGCCAAGAGGCAGAGGAAACCTGCCTTATTCACCCTTCATTTCCTTAAAATTACTTTATGAATGCAAGCAATCATTTTCTGCCTGCTCCCTTTCTCCTTCATTTTCCATATTACTTAAATGTGATTCCTTCTGCCTTTGTGACTTGGGTCAAAACATGTAACCACCCTGGGCCTCAGTTTCCTGACATGTAAAATTCATGGAGAGGGAGGGAGCACAGAGAGGGACTTGTGACTTTTTTGCACATTGGCTAAGGAGCGATGAGATGAGAAATGTTAACTTTGAGGGATCAATAGGAATTCAAGGAGAGAAACTCCTTTCCCTCAACTTTTTTTCTGACTCATTTTTAGAAAATGTGGCTTCAGTTTACATTTATTCTGTAGTCTAAATAAACACTCAAACAAACATCCACCAAACTCCCCCCAGGCACTCACTGGCTCAACTGTAGAGAATGGAAAATATCTCTACCACTGCATTTAGCTTAGAAGCAGGTATAGGAAGCATTTCTCATGGGGGTTCAATGACCTCCAATTTGTAAATGGAGAAAGTCTCTTTAATATACAAGAGAACCCAAAAGTTACTTGGGTACCTCCACATATTTAGTCTATGTTAGAAACAACATGTGATAGTGGATAGTCCAACCTCTGTAACATAGTTTTGTGTGTTATGTGTCTTCCTACTTGAATGACTCTTGGTGGTGGTGGTGGTAGTACTAGAAGTAGTAGCAGCAGCAGCAGTAGTAGTAAACAGTACTAGTAGTATATTCTCATTTGATCCTATAGTATAGTAGTATATTCTCATTTGATCCTAGTAACAACCCTGGCGAGTAGCTGTTATTACCCCATTTTACAGTTAAAGAAACTAAGGCAGGCAAGATTAAGTGACTTGTCCAGGGTCATACAGCTGAGGTAGGACTTAAACTCAGATCTTTCTGACTCCACCTCTAGATTGTTACTGCCTCTAGTAAGTGTCCGAGTAAGTGAACAAACATTTTCTACATTTGCATTGGAGAAGTTGTTGGGTGGACCTGTATTCAGTCCCAGCTCTGCTACTCATTGTCCATGTGACTTCGAGTAAAGTCACTTCTTGGTCTCTGGCCTCAGTTTCCTCATCTGTAAATGACTGAGATTTCTCCTAACTCTATGATCCCATGAAAATCTTGGTAAACAAGGTAAAAAGAAAGGAGAACCAGGGGCTTGTTTATTCCCATTTTCCTGGATTTCCAGACTAATGAGATTTGCCCAGTGGTTTTAGAAGAGAGAAGGGTATTAGCATAGCCTTGCCCAGCGGGACACAGCGCAAATATATTTCTGTAATTGGGGTGGCTAATAAACATACTTATTGTGAAATTTATGAAGATAAATTACACTGACTGACAAGTGATAATGATACCTCAGGCTCTCTTGTATCTAAACAAATTAAAACAGATACAGCAGTGGTTGTTTGCACGGCAGAGGTTGGGCTTGATCCTTCCCCCTTTCTGCCTCACTGACTCGGGCATAGTCTTGGCTTAATGGGGAGGTCGAGGACACGCACCATCCCTCAGCAAAGGCATTCGCCTGTTTTCCTCTCACCTCCCAGAGATGTTTTCAATTTTGGAAGCAGTAATGGCTTTTTCAAGAGGTTTGCTTTGGACCTTTTCCTTAATTTAAGAAAGGCATGGCCCCCTGCCAGGCTCAACGCCAAGGTTAATAGAAGGAGCTCCTAAAAATGGGCCTTCCAGACTGTGGACCCTCCTGATGGAGAAAATAGAAACCTCTTGTTGTCTGGTCTCCTGCCCAGACTCCCTCAGAGCAGTGAAAATTCCCTGCCTCAGCCCACCTCCTTACCCTGGGGCACTGGGAAGGTGACTTGGAGTTTAAGCTCATGGAGCCTCTTGGTTTGCCTACAGGCTTCTTGGGAACACAATACCATTTGCCCTAGAACCAGAACCTTGTTTCACATGCAGTAGGCACTTAATCCATGTTGGCCAAATTTACTGGAATTGAATTCACTCCATTTGGTCTAATGTCTATCAAGTTCTGTAGTTCCTAGGGACTGTCATTTCCTTTATTTTCTCTCTTACATTCCCTCCCCACCCCCCACCCGTGCCTCAGCCAGGGCCTGGAGCAGAGTAACTTCTAGATAAACCCTTGTTGCTTGCTTGACTTATTGATTGATTGGCAAGATGGTCTCTTTCTGGCACCAAGTTTTATGACAGTTTGCAAGGACCATCAAGGATGACCTAATGCAATGAACAGAGTGCTGGGCTTGGAGTCAGGAAGACTCATCTTCATGAATTTGAATCCAGCCTCAGAGGCTTCCTCGCTGAGGGACCCTGAGCAAATCACTTCACCCTAACTGCCTCAGTTGCCTCATCATCAGTCAACTGAGCTGGAGGAGGAAATGGCAAACCATTCTAGTATTTCTACCAAGAAAACCCCGTATGGAGTCACAAGAATTGGACACGATTGAAAATGACTGAATGACGACCAAGATGAATAAAAGGCCTCATGGTACATGGAAAGAACATGGACCCTAAAGTCAGAGGACCTGGGTTCAACTCCCGCTTTGGACTCTTAAGACCTCAGTGACCTTGACCTTTGTGGATTCTTCCATATTCTCCTCATCTGTAAAAGGAGGGAGCTCCTGTCAAAGGGTGGGACTCCATCTGTGATCCTCTGGCATGGAGATGATGCTCAGGGAAAAGCCCCACACTTGTAGACAAAGCAGGCTTGGGTTCTGGCTGTGTAACCCTGGACAAGTCTCTCACCCACTATGCACTTGTTTCTTCATGCCTGGTAGACTCTGATCCTTCCTGCATCGCTGATGGGCTGTGTGAGCCTGGGCAAAGTGTTTTCCCCTCTCTGGGCCTCCATTTCCCCTTCTGTAAAATGAGGTGGCTCATATCACAACATGTTTCCTGTGGACTTCTACTCCAGAGTAGAAGAAATGTCAACATAGGGTCCAGTTCCTTCATTATGCAGATGAGGAAACAGAGACCAGAAGGGCAGCATGCTGTGAGACCTCATGAATGTCCCTCACAATAAAAGAAATGCTAAACTTGGACCCCTGAGGTTCCTGAATTCAAATCCCACTGAGTAGCTCTGTGACCCTCAGCTAGTCACAGAGATTCTTTGCACCGCCATTTCCTTATCTGTAAAATGGGAGTCATAATGCCTCCATCCCCAGCCTTTTGTATCCTGTGGGATCCCGGGCAAGTGTCCCCAGTGCCCAGGCAGGGGAAGCTTGACTTGGACTTCATACCATCAATCAGTCATGGGTAAGAATGGGGGCAAAGGAGGCTGGAACTGATGGCAAAGGAAGGGCTTTCGTTGGACACCCAATGAGTGTTTGTGTTGGACCCTCCAGGCTGTGGGGAGTCATGGAAACTCCTGCTTTGGAACATGAGTGTGACTATCTCACAAGCTTAGTCTTCAGAGATGAAGACCTAGATCTCTTTGTTATTCTGGACAAGTCCTTTGGACTCTGGGACTCTTCTTTGTCTGTAAAAAGAGGAGTTGCTCTTAAGGCTTCTGGGGGCCCCATCTACCCTGAGACTGTGATTCCAACCTCCCCCACCTTCCTGTGATTACTCAAAGATGCAAAGCAAAAATCAGGTCTACCCTTTGGGGTACAGAGTACAGCAGCCTCCTTGCATGAATGTGCCCCGCTCTGAGAATGTGGCTCCATCCAGTCTGCCAGTGACTAGCTCCTCTGGTCTTTGTGGAAGCCTCACGATTTGTTCTCTTCCACACTGGCATCTCTGGCTGCCTCCATTCCCCGCTGCCCTTGCCGACTCCCCCAAAATGCCTTCTCCCCCTCAGATGACTCCTGTTGATAACTTCCAAATGGACGGCTGCCCCGGCAGCTGCTTTTTAGCACCTTAACCCTTTGCCTGCCAGGTTCCCCCAGAAATAATTGATGACTGATTGGCCCATTAACCTTTAAAAAAAAAAGTTTGACAGCCCGGAGTTGTGTAATGAGGAGGGATTCCTGGTGAAGTCGGTTTGATGGTTGAGTTGCTTGCCCCTGAGGACGCAAAATTAGCCCCACGGGGCCTCGTCTGCATAGAAACTGGACACAATTAGTGTAATATCCGGTGTTATTAATGTAGGTTGGGGTAATTGGGCAGGTTGATTTCGACAGGTTCATGGTGCTAAAATACTATTATAGGGGGGACCTTTCCATGAATAACCGTTAAACATGGAAAACTGTTTAAATCCCTGGGAGCCCAATCACACAATGTTATTAAACCATAAGGAACACTCAGTGAGACCACGCATGGTCTCATTTCAGGTTGGCAGATTGGGGGGAGAGGTAGGGCAGCTGGGAGGAGAGAATGCTGGGGTTCTCATAAAGAGACCTAAAAGAAAGAGCTGGGTGTTTGGTGAGGCTGTTGTGCTAAGGAACCATGGGCCCTTTCAGAGAAGAAACGAAATTTCAGATACCACCAACCTTGATCCCTCATACAGTTGGCCAATGTACTAAATGAAGTTTTCTTGAGTAAAACCCAGGATCCAGAACCTCTCTCAGCCTCCTTGAAATTTTAAGGAAGAGCCATATCCAGACCCACTTCTTGGCCCAATCTTGCCCATGCAGCAAATAACACTATTTCTACCACCCCCCTGCATTAATGTTCACTAGGGTGCTCATTGGAGTTACTTTAGGACATGTTGAAGTCTTTAGGAATTCTCTTGGACCCTCAGAGATCTACCTGAAATGACTGTTTTGTGAAACTTGGAATTCCTTGTGTCCAAAGCAAACAAAGGAGGGGAAGAAGGAAATTTCTCTTCCCACCTGAGCAATTGAAGAGAAAGGGAGTTGGCTCTAAGGTTCAGAAGCATTGGTGAGAGTAAATGGTGGAATCATGGGCAGAATCATCTGGGTCAAGGACTTGTGAGTTGGGAAAGTCCCCAGAGGTCTTTTGATACAGCCAACTTGTTTTACACCTGAGGAAACTGAGTTAATGACTTGCCCTGCATCATGAAGCAGATAATGGATGAACTGGGACAAGAATCATGTTCAATTCAACTCAACAAGCATTTAAACGTTTAGTAAGTGTCTAAAAAGTGTCTGATAGCTGTAGTACAATCTCTAGAGAGCTGATTTGGGTCAAAGTCACGCTTCTGACACATCCTGGCCAACTGTGTGACCCTGGGCAATCTCTTAGCATCTCGATACTTCCAAGCAGCTCTGAAACTTAAGTTGAAGGGCAAGTCCCTATCAGTATTGGTGGAGGGAGTTTCCTCATTGAGAGTTTCCAACTCCAGAGAAATTACCAGACAGGCCTGAAAAAGAAAAGATAATGTGTGGATTGTGCTGGGCTCAAAGACAAAACCATAACAGCCCCTGCCCTCAGGGAGTAGTATACATCCTATTTCCTTGAAAGTGAGTGGAAAGTTCACTTTGCTTTGCACTACATATTTGAGTGAGGATATGCCATCTCATAAGAACGGGGATTCCAGAGTGAAATATTTCCCATCAATCAGCTTCCTTGAAAGTCATTGAACTTTTAACCAGTTTTGTGACAACCATGTTAGAGCGGAAGACAGCAGCAATAAAAAATATGGGTAGTACAGAGAAGTCGAGTCATTGATGACTCTAAGGATCTGGCTGATGGCAGTTGGACTCATTTTTGCTACAGACAATACCATTCAAGCCACATTGAAATCCTGTTAATGCCATGTACATTCACAGTTGGGTATTTCATCCTCCATTCAGTCCCTCCATATATGACAAGTTGGTCTTTGAAGGTGGCAACGGTCAAAAAACCATCCATTGGCCAAGGTAGAAATAAACCTCTTCACACTTAGATAGATGGGTCCTCAGCAATTCATTCTATCCATAAGGGCGTACTCACACATAGCCTTTCTGGTCTAATGTAACCTCCTGGAGCTTATAATCTACTTGTATGATTGTTGGGAATCCAAAGGTTGTAGACCTCCCCTGCAGGATAAGGCGTTGACATCCAGCTCAATGCAGTGTGCATTACAAAAATATCTAAGCTCAATCAATTCACCGAACACTCTAAAGTGCCTACTATGTGCCATGTAAAGTATGGTACTAGCTGGTAGAGCTGCAAAATCAATCCCTGCCCCTAAGGAATCTGTTCCATTGTCCTTCATGGTGAATGTGGATTTATGTCACAAAGAGGATCTTTATTCCTAGAGGTGGTTCAGTTTGATGTAACCCCTGATCCTCAGTTTTCTCTTCTGTAAAACTAGGGGGATTGGACTAGATGGCCTCTGGGGGACCTTGCAATGTCAAACCCAAGCCTAGAACAATTTTCCCTTTCAACCCATCTTGTCATCATTAATTAAGGTCTGTTTGTGCAACATGGCGACTTCAAGAAGGGGGCCTAAGAGTTCTGGATGACTTTAGTGGAAACATCATCTCATGTCCATGGCTGAAGAAGGAGGAAGGGAGGGAGGAAGGAAGGAAGAAAGAAACAAAGAAAGAAAGAGTTCTGCTCACTTCTTACCCAATACCCTTCCCCACACTTGTGTGTTTCTGGTGGGATGTATTTTGGTGAAGAGTGTAGAGGAGTTAAATTCCTCAGGGTAGGATGGCCATTGACTCCCACTCTGTACACAACCAGACTTTAATTCTAATTATTTTATTTGCAAAAATCTCTTTGGGAGGCATTCAAATATCCAACATAAGAGTTGAGAAGATCTGGGCCCAAATTCTACTGTAGACACTTACTGTCCAAGTGACTAGAAAAATCACTTAGGTTTCCAGAGCTTCTGTTTACTCATCTGTAAAATGGGGAAAATAAAAGCCCTACCTGCTAGGGTTGTTGTCAGCATTTAAGAAGGTTGTATGTATGTGCTGGAGCACTTGTGAAAGACAAGGGTGATATTGGCTTCCATTGTCACTGATACCTTACACAGGGAAAAATATAAAAGCATCCATTGAGACTCCCTGCTCTTGGGAGATGGCCCAGAAGACCAGCTATGTAAGAGCCAGAGAGCCGCATCCCAAGGATTATCCTGGCTATGACAAGGGCACTGTTCTCCAGGGGTGTCAGGACTGGGGGACCGTCATGAGAGGCAGTAAATTCCACATTGGACTTGAAATCTAAATACCTGGGTCTACATTCCAGGCTTGCTACTGACTCTCAGCTCGCTAGCATGGCGCCCAGGACCTAGTTAGGACTTCTTGTGAGATGAGCCTAGATCCCAAGGCAGGTCATGGTGCAGTGGACAGCGAGAGCCCTGGGCCTAGGGTCCAGGAGACCTCAGACACTGATGAACTGTGACCCTGGGTAAATCATTCAACCTCTAGTTGCCTCAGTTTCCTTATCTGTACATCGAGCATCACAGTAATGCCTTCCCCCCAGGCCAGTTGTGAGGCCCAATGAGATCACTTTTGTAGAGCATTATATAGATGCCAGGAATTACTATCGTTATTGCCATTACTCTTGTGGGTTGGATTGTGCCATCTGTAACAAGAAGGTGGTGCCCTAGCCTCTCCCATTCCAATATAAAGTCACCCCATGTTTGGTGTGACTCAGGAAAGGACTTAAAGATGATGGGAGGCCTGCAGAACCCAAGGAAAGCTGGGAAGATGAATGGTCAGACCGTGTGATTTCATTGAAGTAGGGAGGTTGAGGAAACACTTACACCAATGCAGGTCACCACCCTCAGTGATAAGACTGATCCAGGGCCACAGCCAATATATAGCTATGGCAGGATTTAATCCAGGCTCTCCACTCTTCCATACTGTCTTTATCCCAACCCTCCCCTGCCCAGTAAAGCTCCACAAATCCTCATCAGAGAAAGTGTTCTCTGTCCTCAGCCAGACTTGTCCAGAGAATGCCAAGCGAGCTGTTCCGTTCTGCTCATAAATTACTGATCAGGAACTGAGTTTTTCTTTCTGAACTTTGCCATCACCTTTCCCGCATCTTTCCCATGTAGCCCCAGGATTGGGACTGAACCTCCTGAACATGTGGGGTGCCATCCTTCATGATCCCATCCATCTTTTAAAGTCCTTTAGTGTGGCTTCACAAGCAAGAACTTCATTTACTAAGTATCAGAGTTACTAAAGAGGCCCAGGAAATACCAGGGACAGAAGCAAAGTGGCCCTGGCCTGTTGAAACCTACCTTCTCTTAGGGGAAAAGAGCCTGTACAAAAGGTGCAGAAAAAATTTAGTATGGAGCAAAAAGGACCTCAGGTCATTTCTGGAAGATGAGGTTGAGGGGTTTCCTGTCAGAGGTGCCTTCAGAGGTGAGCCTGGAAGGATGCTGGGCCACTGGGGGCAGGAGGGAGGAGGCTGGATGGAGCACATCATGTGTAAAGTACAGTCGCTCTGCCAGCTTGGACAGGAACCTTGCCTCTCCATCCAGCTTGCCACAGAAGACATGGCCTGTCTAGGGGCCAAAGCTGGTGTGTAGAGGAATACTTGTGAGCGGCCATCATCCTAATCCTACGGCACTGCCCTCCACTTCTGAGACTTCTTGGGCACTTGTAGGTAGACTCTGCAGCCAGGAGGAGCCCTCTACACCTGCTGTCTCTTGATTTTTTAGGCTGATGTTCCCAATGAGAAGGGAAAGGGCTTGAAAACATTCAAAGCCCCCTGGAAATGAGAGCTCTCATCATTCATTCCTCAGCTGGTTTTTGTGGCTCAGAGGGCATCTTCTTTCATACTTTTCTCCAAATCACACTGACAGATGGACGGATAGATGGATAGATGGATGGATGGATGGATGGATAGAGAATCAGACTTGTCCACACCCTCCATGAGTCTGGCTTCTTGGTTTTCTGGACACTGGTGCCAATCCTGGCCTGTCCAGACTGACCCATTTAGGACTGCTTTTGTCCCTTAGCTCCCTTCAGCCATCCTCAAGTGGCTGACCCAGTGAAAGATGCCTGGGGCCTTCCTCCATAAGGGAATGCTTAGGCCATCATCAGCCTCCCTCATTCCACTCCTCCACCAGCCCATCATCTTTCTCAGCCCTCCATGTCTCTGGCTCTCCCATGGAATTCTCCATCATTACTAAGGTCCTTCCCATTGCCCTTTGAGTGACACCCAACCTTGGAGTCATGGCATATTGTATGGTTTGCAGTCATATAGAAGCATCTGGGAAACATGGCACTGGTTTTTTGGAGAAGCTTAGGACCATTCAGAACTCTCTAGTTCTCCTCCAAGTGAGTCTTCTCTCCAAGGATGCTGATCATGACCTCTCCAGCCTTGCCCTTCCTGTGGGACTTACGTTCATAGCTTCCCATAAGTGTGCCACAGCGGGTTCACTCACAGCACCCAAGGCCTTCTCTGCTTTCTCTTGACCTTGCCAAGGGACCAGTGCAGCACACAAGGTGCTCATTAGTTGAACCCTCACTCTTCCAACATGGCTGGGCACAAGTCACTTCCATCTTCCTGAATCTCAGTTTCCTCATCTGTAAAATGAACTCCATGATCTCTGAAATTCTTTCCAACTCTAGATTTAGGATTTTAGAATCTGTTTCACACACATCTTATCCTTCTTCATCCCCTGTTGGTAATTTGTTTCAGCCTGCCCACACCCACCCCATACCTCTCCATTGTGCAAAGTCATTTTGGATGATTTTTGTGGTCAAGTCTAAGTGTACACTGAGCTGAGGCCTAGGGAACAAGGATGAGCCATTGATGGATCAGATATGGGATAGGACTATGGCTCAAAGTGCAAAATGGACTCATTGCAAGCCCTCTGCCAAATGCCAGGGTCTTCCTGCATAGATGCTCTTAGGGGCTTCCCCCAAGAACAGTTTAGCAGCGTGAGGTTGGTCTACTCTAACCTACTGGGGAGGTGCATCATCCCTGCAGGCACCTTGAATGCTCCAGGGATCCCTTTGCCAGAGTGGGTCCCTCTCGGTGTCTAGGATGTCCCCTCCACCCCCATAGCCTACTTTGGGATAAGCCTTTGGGAACTTTGCTAAACAGATCTTCAGACAACAAACAATAGTCTGATACCAGCAACATTTGCACTTGAAGCCACTTGGAGAGTCTCTGCCTCCAATAAACACATGAGGTAAGAGACAGGCAGGGATGAATAGAAGGGCCAAGGAAGAACTCAGGTGACAGGCTTCTGGGGACAGGGAGGGAAAGGAAGCAGCATCTGATACCTCCTCATTTCCGGTAACTGGATTAAGCTCTGATGTGTCTGTTGTTAAAGAGATATGAAGAGCCCTCCAAATTAGCAACCCTGGGGCGAAACCCTGGTGACCTGATCCTAGTTGTGCCTGAAGCCTTAACAGCTGCATGGGACCTGGCTGAGTCAGACTCTACAGTCCCCTCTGTGTCCCTAGAGCACTAGAGAGCAAGTTGGGCAGTAATGCACATCTAACAACATAGCCTCTCTTGATCTTTACTGGTTTGGGAAATAGCTTGCATCCATATTGGCCTGAAGTGCAGAGGAAAACACTGAACCTCAATTCGGAATCGTGACTTTGGGGCTTCCTGCCTGCATGACACAGTTCCCTCATCTGTAAAATGGGGATATTCAGACTAGTACAACCTGTTTTATGGGCTGGCCAGATTGATGTTCTCACCCCTCATCACACAACATTTACCACTTCCATGCCTTTGCCCTAGCTGTCCCTCATTCCTGGAATGCTCTCCTCCTCACCTCCACCTTTTGGAATCCCAGCTTCCTTCAGGAATCAGGTCAAGCACCAGCTTTTTCCAAAGCCTTCCACGATGCCTTTCCCTAACCACTTACACTCCATTTTGTAGCATTGTGATTATTAAAATTTTTAAAAAGTTATTTTTCTAAAATTTGAGTTGAGTGACCCTCTGGATGTTTTCTCCCATGCTCATCATCTACCTGCCTCCTTACCATGGGCCAGTGGCCTGCGGAAGCATCCTCCTCTGGGAGGGCCCTAGAGTACATTTCCTGGCATTGTCTCTTGGCTTCTGCTCTATTTCCACTTGTTCTCCCCATCTGCCCCCTTTTGTATCATAGATCCCTTTGGCAGTTGGTGTGGTGAGCCCTTCTTAGAATCATGTTTTTAAAAGCACAGAGTAAAACACATAAGATTACAAAAGAAGCCAAATACATTGAAACAAGGGTGATAGCACCAGATTTAAGTTGACAGGCCCCAGGTACCCATCTCAGAAGTGACTCCCTGATAAAGGAAATGTGCTTCATTGTGATCTCCCCTCCCCCCCCTTTGTTGTCGGGGTGCCGCTGACTCCAGACATTCATCATCCAGCATGTCCCATGCACATCGGCCACCGTGTGCACATCAACACTGAGCGCAGCGATTAGTGCCGTTAATTTTGGTTTAGCTGCCTTGGAGATTGATGCCCAAGGCAGGGGAGTTGTTTTCGTGGTTGCTGCAGCAAGCTATGGCACAGACTCTCCCAATCCCAGCCTCGTCCCTTTGCCCCTCTCTCCCCCGCACATTGCCTGAGACGCTGAGTGTGCGCGGGTGTTTGGGTTCAGATCTCAGCGGCCGCAGTTGTCCAGTCTTGTGTTTTGCCTGCGCCCCCACGTGGCTTGCCTTGAAGTCCGAGTCCCTTTGATGCCAGAGGCCTGGCAGCGGGGGCCGTGGGCACAGGGAAGCTCATCTCTTCATCGCCTCCACTCTGTGTTTCAGAACAAGAAGAAAACCTTGAGTTTATCATCGTGTCGCTCACTGGCCAGACGTGGCACTTTGAAGCCGCTGCCTATGAAGAGCGGGACGCGTGGGTACAAGCCATCGAGAGTCAGATCCTGGCCAGTTTACAGTCTTGTGAAAGCAGCAAGAACAAGGTAAGCCCCAGTGAGCCGTCAGCATCCCCTGTCAAACAAAGGGGGAGAAAAACGTCCATCAGCTTAGCAAGGTCCAATTATTCTTTCGGGACCAGAAGCTAATGAGTGATTGTAAGCCTTAAAAAAATATTCATGGTCCAAATCAGTCCCAGGGAGTCAGGGATTGAATTGTGGTCTCCTCTGCTGGATTTTTTTTCCTACACTGTGGAAATTGTCCATTTTCAATATTTCTATCTGAGAACCCCAGCCATGAAGGCTTGACTGTTAATGGTAAATAAATGACCCCCTCACCTACTTTTGTTTCCAAACCCACTCACAATTTGTCTCTATTTTAGATAGAATTCACCCAGAAAAAAAAGTGTCACGATTTTACCCATCCCCAGCTCTGTCCCCCTTTCTCAGGAAGGGCCACACTTTGTCAAATAGAAAGCACTAGGTCACCTGTTTAATGAGGACCCAGACTCTTGCTGGTCCAGTGAGAGTAACAGGGAAGGCAGCAGATGGGAAACTGTCATCCGTTTTAAGGTTTACTCCTTCTCAAACCAACACACATTATGAAGCACCTACTGTGTGCCAAGCACTGTGCTAGGTAGAGACCAAAGGAAAAAAACCTAAAAAAGCAGCTCCTACCTTCAGGAGGTTATATTCTAATGAGGACATGTAAACATTTGGTTAATTCTAGGAAGTAAGAGCTCTAACAAGACAAGAGGAAATGGGTGCGGGACAGGAAGAGGGGAGAGAAAGAAAGGGAAGAGGAAAAGTATTTTTATGATGCCTGCTGCAACACCCACTGTGCCAAGCACTTGTGTAACTCTTAGCTCATTTTACCAACCACAGGGATCTGGAAATTTGTACATTTATTCACTCAACAAATATTGATGGCATCCCTATCTTAGGTGTATCTTATCACCTAGGGAATACAGCATGTGCACAGATTCATAAACACAAGACAATGTGACCAAACTAAGAGCATTCCCAAACAGAGGTCACAGGCAAATAAATGGTTCAGTAATTCATTCTGCAAACATATATTAAGCACCAACTACATGTAAGGCATAGGAAAGGTCTTACACAATCAGAACCTGAGTGGATGATTCCTCCAGCCAATAAAAGATATTGACAGATCTTTGGGTCAGCCGTGTTCTGGTCGGTTAGATAGCAATCCTTCTCCATACTTTAGTCTGAAGAGAGATGCTGACCCATTCCTCCCCAGATAATACCTGACCTAGCCTATCCTTCTAAACCCCTGGTGCTTGGAAAAGGATCCAGGGCTTCTTCCACAAATGGAAACCCAGCCTCATTAATCCCATTACTCCAAGTCCCCAACAACTGTCCAGTGTTCTCCCAGGTCAGCTCATGTTGGCATCCCAGAGAACATCTGGATTTTTCAAACCATGCCCAGCCAGAAGCAAAGAGAAAAGACATTGTTCACAGGCCTGTCGTCTTGTTGTGTATCCATTTAAAGAAACTTCTGCCCATGATTTATGTTTTGCTTTGTCATTAGGTAGAGACCCTCTCTTTCAGAAAGATGGAGTGTGTTCTTTTATTACCTTTTAAACCAGGGTAAACCAAATCACAGGAATGATTATCCTCATGTAAGGTGCTTCTCTTTTTTTAAAAGTCATTTTATATTCAAGGTGGAGAAAATCACTGGTCTTTATTTCGATGTGATTTGCCTTTACTAAGTCACATTTATGAGCAATCATGAAAATGAGCCCCCCAAAATGAGTCCAGGCCATTTTCATTTGTCCATGCTTCTGGAAGGATGATGGATAATCCACAAACCTCCAGTGTTTTGGTTTGGGGGAGTATGTTTGAACTTAATGACCTTGACTGAGGTTATGGAAATTCTCGATGCTTCCAACCAAATCAGGAAGCCATATTATGAAGGTTTGACTCTGGAGGGATTGGAAAGGCATTCATTTGGCCAGCTCACACTTTTGTCATATGCCTCTATATTCCTCATTGCATGCTATCCCTCTGTCTGATGCTATGGAACTGGTCTCTCACTAAGTGGGTTGATTATCAGGTTTGCAATTGCCCAGGGGGAGGGGATAGGTGAGCTTACTAAATATCCTAGATTGAAAGGAGTCCCCCATTTCTATAGACAATGACTTCTCAATCTCTGATATATGTTCTCCCTGAAGTTTCAAGGAGCTTATCAAAGGAATATAGAGAATATAGGTTCCTATGGGTTTTGTAGCCCAGTTTCTTTATTATTTCTTATGTACCCATGCATGTTAAATTTTAGAATTCTTATTTCTTTTCATTTTAAATATGAGTTCTGAAAAAATTTTACCAAAAGCCAAAGGATATAAGCCAAAAATAGTTGGGAGCCACCATTTGGATCATTGTATCTTGGAGTAGGATACCAAGTGTAAATAAGACCAGAACGACATCCAAAAAGTCAAACTCAATGAGGGAAGATGCTGTTGACACCAGAACAGGGAAAACATGTCCTTGAACTAGATTCTGGCACAATCCAATGGAAAAAGTGCTAGATTAGGAGTCATAGTGCTAGGTTCAAAGTCTAGTTCAGACACTGTCAGTATGGCCATGGGTGAATCACTTTCTCAGTGGGTTCAGTTTGCTTCTCTTTGAAATAAAAGGACCCAGACTGTATGACTTCTCAGACTCCATGCAGTGCTCAGCCAATGATCCCATGTGCTTCAGCCATCTGTGGATAATTGAGAGGTGCCCATGATCCTGATCTATCCCTGTCTCCTATAGGAAAATTTGACCATGGAGATTAAATACTTCTAATGCTTAGGGACTGAGAAAGGGAAAACATCCCCGGCATACAAATGAAACCTGGACAGCTGCAGAAGGGAGGAATCATTTTAAAGGGGAGACGAAAACCCTTCTGCATGAAAATCTGAGGTTCCCCCCAAAACATCAACTGCAATCAATTTTGTGGACTACATGCTAAATCTTGTTTCAGGAATCCCTCCCCCATGCCTTCCTCACCCCACCCAACCCCCATTCATAATCACTGTTCAGGAGTTTGTTACTATAGCAGTTCCATCCCCCTTAAAATGAGGAGTGGGTCTCCAAGGAATGACGCCTCAGAGTTAAAGGGGAGGTCACCCACAGGGCAACCTAGAGGAACTCTGGCTGCAGCCCTTGATTAAGCTTCTGACCTATGGATTGGGAGCAGACTCTGGCTCTAGTCTGTAATCATACTCACCTGCCCAGATGGGCACAAGGGTATTTTTTTTTTAAAAAAGGATACAGAACCAAAGCCCATTGGTGAATAACGTTGCTAAACCCGGCCTCTCTCCTCTTTGTGGTTAGCCTCCATTTCATTCACAAGGCATACCCCATTCACTCCTTTTCCCAGCCCCTCACAATTGACTGGTGGCCTTTCCAGCACGGGGCATTCATTGACTTGTCGCAGAAGTCACTGTCATGGGCATCTTCCCCAGTTTGGAGCATACTAGGAGAACAATTGCATCTGTCCCATTGGGTCTGTATTGGTGGGAATTTTCCTCTTATCACCAGAATTGAAAGTTGTACCTTGCAAGCTGACGCCATGTCTGTTTCTTTGATACCACCAGTCCCGCCTGACGAGTCAGAATGAGGCGATGGCCCTGCAGTCAATACGGAGCATCAGGGGGAATTCGCAGTGTGTGGACTGTGAGGCTCAAAGTATGTATGGTCATTCCTACCTTGAGAAGGTTATGCTTGACTCTTGACAGCTTGGTTTACCTTGGATGGCATGGAGGGTGGATGGGCCACTGTGTCTGATCCCTTGTTTGAGGTAATAGAGCATTGTCCTAAAGACTGTGCCTTGATGACCAATTCTCCAAAAGAACTAAGGCAATTTTTCATTTTATTCTGTTGTGAGAGGCAGCATGGCACAGTGCAGACAGACTGGCCTCAGACTCAGGGCACCCTGTTTCTTCATATCTGTGATATATAGTGACGGTGTGACTCTGGACAAGTCCCCTTACTTCTTAGGACTCTTGGCAGCTCTCTGAAACCATAAGTTGCAGAGAAGATGCCAGCCTGCATTGGTAGAGGGAGTTTTCCCACCAGGATTTCCCTCTCTCAGGGGTATCATAGGTTTTGTACAGATCCCTATGCCCATGTGGAGGTGTGACAGATAGCCTGGCCCAGAGGGCCAAGGGCAAAGGCCATTTGAAGTCAAGACCTCAGCTCCAAACCTTGGGTAAATCAGTTCACCACTCTCTGGGTGCCCTCTCAGCACCTACATGAAGCACTGCCGTCAAGGAGCCACATTAGGGCAGGCCATGGAAGAAGACTGGGAGATGCTGGGCAGGCAAAAAAAAAAGTTCCCCTTCTCTAAGATGTTAACTTATAGGAGTGTGGTTGATCCACATTTGACATGTAGAAGGAGCCCACAGGGGGAGTTTCCCATTGACAAAGTCACAAGTCTGGGCCAAAAAAAGAAATATATTAAATACACTAAATATAACCTTCCGTGCCTCAGAAGGCAGTTCAACTATGACAGGATCTCATTATTATTGACTTTGGCCCTATGGCATTTTTTGGAAACTGCCTTTATAAACATCAAATCTATACTTGATTCCTTGGACATTATTGCCTCTTCTAGAGAGAAGAAGCCTTTCCTTATCCCTGCAGCTGCTAGTGCCTGCCCCTTCCTTCCACCCCTACAAGAAATTGCCTTCTATTTCTTTTGTATATAATCAATATTTAATAAGCAAAACTGCTTATTGATTAATTATTATTAATAAGGATAGCATTTATATAGTGCTTTAAGATTTGAAAAACACTTTCTATACGTTTGGTCCTTGGATACGTAAAAGTGAAGACAGGCTCTGCCTTCAAAGAGCCTACATTCTAGCAGAGGAGACAACACCATCATGTAGGTATATACATAATACATTCAAAGTCACCTTGGAGGGGAAGGCTAGAGGGACTGGGCAGAGCCTCATGCAAAAGGTAGCATTTGAACTAAATCTTGAAGGAAACCACAGAAGTGAAGAGGAAGGTCATTCTAGGCATGGGGCTCAGCCAGTTCAAAGGCATAGAGATGGAGATGGAGGATCATTTAGGAGGAAATACAAGTAGGCCATAATGACTAGGACTATAGAGAGTGCATGAAGGAGAATGAGATAGAAGGGAACTGGAAAGTTAGAAATGGACTAGGTTGTGAAGACCTTGAAATGCTGGAAAAAGAGGATTTTGTGTCTGCTCCTTGAGGTAATTGTTATTTTGTTGGGGAAGGAGGAGAAAATCACCTTGAAAACAAAACTCTTGCTACTGCTATAGGGTGAAGGTCACTAAGGGGGAAAGAAAGTGGTTATGTTGACTTCCCTCTCCTTACTCATTCAGAGCCTTGAGTGAACTAGCAGGAGCCATTGTGGAGAGAGCCCTGAATGGAGAGTTCTAGTGGGTATTAATCCATGGGAAAGAGATCTTTGAACTAGATGACCTGAGACCCCTCGCATCTTCAGTTCTACGATCCTAGAAACTTGTACCATTTATGAAGTGGGATCTTTGGCCAAAAGGCAGAAGCAACAGCATCTGGCCAAAGGGTGAGGTCAGAAATCACCCTGGAAACGCTCTTGGATCTTAGCAGATGGCACTGGCTCCTAGATTCTTGGTGACCGGGCGATTGGAACACATCTAGACAAGAGGGTTACAGGCTCAGTGGCCCAAGTACTGCACAGGAAATCTGGTCCAAAGTGCGAGCCACCAGTCCATAAGTGGGCTGCATATTGACTTATTTCTAAACAGTGATGTTGCCAACATTTATATTTTGATTTGTGCTGTTATTTCTCAATTATATTTTCATCTCTTTCTGGCCAAACTTGAGAGTGTTATGGACCACATGTTTGACAACCCTGATCTAGTCCATCTCCCTCATTTTAAACATGAAGAATTCAGTTAGAGAGGTTAGGGCTTGTGCCCAAGGTCATACAGGAAAGAGGACATGACAGAGCCTGGATATGATGGACCCAGATCCTCTGATGCCAAATTCAGTCCTTTTTCATCAGCTCTTAGAGACAGAGTTCTAAGCCCGTCTAACAATGAAAATCCATTGTTTTCTTGGCATCAGAATTGATGTTCAGATTATAAAAATCTGCCATGTTTCCATATGCTCCTCCTCCCCCACTATAGATAAGTGACCTGATGCTCAGCAAACTCAAGCTCCTTCCCCACAAGTCACAGCAGACTATGAGCCCCAGAGCTGGAGAGCCCATCCCGGTACTCCTTCAGAGCCATGCCAGCCCTTGGTAATCCTGGCTCCACATTCCAAAAGCAGGCTTAGGCCATCCATCCACCTCTACAATATCTCATGCATCCACTCTCACTGGGAGTGCCATCATTGTTTCTCTCCTGGACTATTACAGTACAGCCTGCCTCCAGCCTCTTCCCTGATCAGTCCACCCTTCTTGCTGCTGCCTCAGTAAGCTCCCTCATCCTATGGTCTAAAGACATCATTAGGCCCCTTCATTACCTCTTTACTAAAATACAGACCACTGAAACTGGCACTGGACAGCCAGCTAGCTTCCCCTCTTACTCTATAGTTCACATCCACCAGCACAAGTCAATGGAGGTTTTTAGCTGTTCCCCATTCTGCTTGACTGGATGGCCCCTTGGCCCCACTCACATCCTACTTTCTCCTATTTATGACTTTGCATAGTCATCTACCATGCACTAGAGGTCTCCCTGTTATCCCTATATTTCTGATTATCTCAGATTATCTCTCATTTCTTCAAAACCTGACTTAGTGATCACCTTTTCTGTGAAGTCCATAGTAACCTTGCGGGCTGAAAGCATCTTTCCCTTCTTAATCTTCCAGGAGCAATTTGTTCCCTCCTTGGCATTAACATAATTTGTTGGTGTTCAGTCATTTCAGTGGTATTCAACTCTACATGACCCCATGTGAGGTTCTCTTGGCAGACATAATGGAGTAGTCTGCCATTTCCTTCTCCAGCTCATCTTACAGATGAGGAGACTGAGGCCAACAGGGTTAACTGACTTGCCCAGGGTCACATAGCTAGTAAGTGTCTGAAGGTGGGTTTGAATTTACGAAGAAGATTCTTCTTGGCTCTAGGCACTATGGCACCACCTAGAGCAGCATTAATTATCACTAACATGGTAATTTCAGAAACACAGTCTCTGAGATCCAAGGACTGTTTACAAGTCACTGAAGTCATCAAATCTGACCCACAATCCCCTCTCTAACAGCCCTTACCTGGGACCCCCAGCCTCTGCCAAAGCCCCTTCTCAAGCCTCCCACTCTGCTATGGACCAGCCATTGTCTGTAGAGGAAGTTCACTCCATCTACCTGGTTCTCCCAAAGTACAGGCTGAGAGGCTGAAGTTGGACAAATACTCTCAGGATTCTTCTGCCCTGGGGGTTGAGCAGAAGGCTCCTCCCTGTCCTCCATCTCAGCCTTGCAGGTAGTAGACCTGTTTCTCCCCATCCCTTCGAAGTCCTCCCATCACTGAGGCATACTCAGTTCTTTCCGCTGTTCTGGAAGGGCCCTGTACTCCAAGCCTTTCTACATCCCAGTGCCCCCCACCCAAACTTAACCCCAGAGATGTCAGCTAATCTACCTGAGCCCCAGGCAACCCTTGCCAACTTCTGTGCTGAATGGGCATCTGTGTTAGTAGAGGGAGGTTGGGCAGTGATGAAATCACAGATCCCTGGCTGTATTTCAGGATAATTGCCTTCTCAGATAGCACTTAGGTCTGGCCTCACCAGATAAATCCTGTCATGGCCCTCTCCCATTTCCTGAAATCCTGGGTTTCCTTCAAGGCTTAACCCAAGCACCACCTCCTGTATGAGTTCTTTCCTCATCTCACAACTGCTCATCCCCTCTCTCCTCCTCCCACTCCCCCCCTCCCCGCTCCCCAGCAAAATTGACTTTCTATTTATTTTGCTTATATGTATGTGTATATACATATATGTAATGTATGTGTTGTCTCCTTCAGTAGAATATAAGCTTCTTGAGGACAGGGACTGTTTTATTTTGTATCTTTGTATCCCTGGGACGTAGCTGGCACAAAATAAGTACATAATAAATGCCCATTGATTGATTGAAAGATTTGAGTTAGAAGACTTAGGAAATCTGTCTTTCTTTACAATCATTTCTGTTATTGATCTACCACATTTTGGACATTTGATATTCCAAAGGAAGGAAAGGAAATTTAGTATTTAGCAATCAGTCCATTAGTGAGTATTTATTAAGTGCCTACTGTGTGCCAGGCACTAGGTAAGGTACTGGGAATACAATTAATGAATGAATGAAAGAATAAAAATTTTAAAAAATAAAAAACGAAACCTCCCAAGCCATTTGAAATATAGATGACACATGTGAAAAACTTGAAATAGGGTTTTTGAAATTGTTTGGCTGGATGGAATTGGAAATGCTACTTAGAGCTTTCTAATTCAGGCCAGATTTCCCCCTGCACAGTCCCAGACCCTTCTCTCCATCTTGCTTACTCCCAAGGACCACTTAAGAATCCCTGCTTCTCTACCTCAGAAACAAGCCTGGTTGTTTTGCCATGTCCAAAGTTGGCAGGAGTTGGGAATGACCCAACATAGTAGTAACTGAATAGCTAAATAGGTATCAACATGTGGCTAGGGGTGAGTGTTCAGTTTCGGACAGGTCTGTCTCGCTCTGTGAATAGCAAAGAGAGGGAGGTGAGAAGGGATACTTTTCATGCACTCCCTTTCCCAAACATTTGGGTTTTATTAGATAAGCTTTTTCCCTGTTCATGGGGAACTTATTTTCTGTTAAGTACCTGCTAGGTGTCTGGCACTGTGGCAAACCCTAGGGATCATGTAGTCCTTTCCCCCGACAATTTGCCATTTCTGTTGCGCTTTAAGGTTTAGTAATGTGAAACATTGTTTTGACAATGTTTTACTTCTGTTTTGCTTGTGTGTCTGTGATGTCTGTGTCATTGTACAGACCCAAACTGGGCCAGTTTGAATTTGGGTGCTCTCATGTGCATCGAGTGCTCAGGGATACACCGGAATCTTGGCACACACCTTTCCCGTGTCCGGTCGCTAGACCTCGATGACTGGCCCATTGAGCTCATCAAGGTCATGTCATCCATTGGGAATGAATTGGCGAACAGTGTCTGGGAAGAAAGCTGCCAGGGACACATGAAACCCTCATTGGACTCCACCAGGTAAGCTATGCTGGAAGATTGGGCTGCTAGTTTGGGGGCTGGAGCTGCACCTGTAATTGGAATTTTGCTTTCCTGAAGACCCTGGTGATTTCAACCTGAAGGCTGGTGAGATAATCCTGAGATTAGGTGCTCAAAACTGGTCTCAGGCCAGATGGAGAATTCCTGATACCTTCATTTTTCAAATTCACTGTTGAAGCTTTGGGGGCTCTCTGCCCTTACTTTATATAGTCACTTCTCCGAATTTGGAATATATAAGTGAAATTCAACCTAAGTTTTGAGTGGGCAACATTTTTGAGCCTTGTATGTGACTCAATTAATTCCTGACTTGTTACATTAACGTCTCATACTCCCAGTCATCTATTCGGTTTCTTTTCGAGAATAAATGAATTTATAGCTGCAAAATGTTTTATTTAATCAATTGTACATTTAATCAAGCAGCTCCAGCTTGGCATGTGATAAATCCTCTTCAGGATTGATTATCATCCAGCATGAGAGCAGGCTTTGTTTTTAAGCCACTCATTCCCTTTCTTCCTTTTCATTAATGATTGTGATAAACCTTTTTCAAGTGGAATCAGTCATAAAGACATGATGCTTCTAAAAGATGCTACTTCAGGATTGCTGTGAGATGGGCACTTTCAACCTGTTTGAACCCTCTGGTTTTTCTGTAAATGTCACCTCCCCAAGGACATCTCCAGCAGAGAAATGCTGTGAGGTAGGGGTCCTGAGAGATGTACAGCAGGTACAAAGAGAATTGTGTTTCCTTTCAAGCCTTCTGTTCTGGATGCAGGGAAGAAAAGGCTGCCCATCTCTGCATCCTCTGCACTCCTCCAAGCCCTAAGGTGATCTGAGGGAGCAGAGTTGGGGATCAGCTCCAGCAGTTTGATTACCCTGGTTTGTTGGTTGCCAATCAGATTTTATATCTAGCTATGTGGCAATCCCTGACTGTACTTCCCACAAGGGAAAAGACAGTGGTATCTCCTGGTGACTCCCAGCAAAGATCCTACAATCAGATAGGACAGACAGGGTTTTGTCTGCATGGAAAAAATGGATTTATGGTGCGAGGTGCTTCAGCTGTAGAGATAAAGTTCGAACAGCTACTATACAACAAGGAGGTTGTTCTGTGGGAAATGACCTGGTCATGGGCACAAAGTGCCCTTCCTAGGGACCTTGTTCCTATCTGGTTCTAAAGGATACTTGTGACAGGACAAGTCAAGTAGAAACCGTGCCCACAGGTCATCAGAAACAGTAGCAAGGAAGGGGACAATGAAGGACATTGTTGTTCCTGGGAATCCATGGGGCTGGTCACCAGCTTAGAGTATTCTGAGATGTGCCTTCCTTTGGTCAAGACCATGTCTTTCCTTCTCTTCTTTCTCCTCCCTGCATGATATTCTCCATCTGGGTCTTCTGAATCCTGTCTTTCTGTATATTTCCCATGTGTGCACTTACATAAAATATGTGAATTTATATGCCTTTCTCAGCTTCCTTCTTCTGTGTCATGTATTTGTAATTTTGAGACAGAGGGAGGGAGGGAGGGAGGGAGGGAGAGAGAGAGAGAGAGAGAGAGAGAGAGAGAGAGAGAGAAGACTCAGCTTTACCAGCAGGGTAGATTTCAGCTAACTCTATGAACCTTAAATGTGTCCTAAATTACAGCTCTTAAAATCAGTAGCAATGGGAACAATAGTTATTGAGGCCAGAAGCATCATGGCTCAAATGGATGGCCAGAGGGGAGAATCAGGGTCAAGGTGTGCCTCTGTGTGGCCTTTGGCAACTCTGGAAGACCATCAGTCTCCAAACTTTGTTAACCATATGCCCAGAAATCCAAAATAAAATAAATGAGGCCCCAGGTAATCTAAGGGAGAGGAAATAGGTTTGCTAGGGACAAATTTTTCAGTGTCACATGCTCAGGTCCTGCTGTGGGCATCCAGGTCACAAGTCATAACTACCCTGAAGGTTCTACCCAGGACAAAAGAGGACAGGGTCAGGAATTCGAATTGCTTAGGGTTGTGCCTAGAAATGCAGTGTGGAAGGGGGTATCTAGACTACAGAAGCTGAAGAGGAGGTGGAGATAAGCCCTAATGATAGTGAGAAGAGACCCAGCCCTTAAGTTCATGCCATGGCCCCAGGCATTCTAGAGGACTGGCCAGTCTACATTGGTGAAGGGACATACCATACCAATAGTTGCCAACTATTTTGAAATTATAGGTCTGGACTACATTGTCATTGTGATGTCCCAATAGTGTAGTGGTCCTGTGATCTCAGTGCAGCTCATCTCTCCTATGCTACCAGTAGCAAGCCCTCCATGTTTCCCATCCTACCTTTGGTGCTGCCTTTCTAAGAGTAGGTCACAAGAGAAGGTCGTCTAAAGTACTGGATCCTTCATTTCTCTTGACTTCCCAGAATACCTGTGGAACACACAGCTGACCAGCCATCAGCTTTACTTGCTCGTGTCCCATGACCAATCCAAACAGCAATCATCTCCACAAAACAAAGAGCTGTTTTATTTATTTATTGTTTTACCAACAATGTTCTCATGGGTGTCATGTGACATTCTCTAAAAAATTGAAAATAACTATCGCCTGTGAGCAATGAAGAACCATGATTGTGTTGTGACACATTACAATGATCTTCTCCATTCCCCAGTGGGTCTGTGTGAACTTATCCATTTGAACAATCCCTGTTTCAGTGAAGTTCAACTGTGCAATATCATTCTTCTCCTATGAATTCAGCAATCCATTCAACTCACCGGAGGCCTTCCTTCCTTGATTTCTCCTGACATTGTGAGGATGGCAGTAACTCATTGGGGTTGTCCACTGTCCCTTGCTTCTACCATGTGACTCTCCCATCTTCTCCCATTTTTCCTTTGTTAATGAATGTTAATGTTTCTCTCTGGACTCCAAAAGAATGAGAACAAATTAATTATCATTATAAAGATATTGCTAATGTAGTAATAGTAATAGAGGTCCTACAGAGAGAGTGTGATGCTTATAGTCGAGAAAGGCCTGGGTTCAAATCCTATTCCTGATTTTATGGGCAAATGATTTATCCTCATTCAGCCCCAGGCAATTCCCTAGAATTTATCTATTCAGTCACAGCTGGGTCTGTTCTGGACAACATACATTAGATGACCTTCTTGTGACCTACTCTTAGGAAAACAGCACCAAGGGAAGGGTACTGCTAGCAGTATCATAGGTGAGATGAGCCGCGTTGAGGTCACAGGGCCACTGCAGTATTTGGACATAATGATGACAATCAGTTTAGTCTAACCTATGACTTTTAAAATATTGGTAACTATTGATGTGGAATGTCCCTTCACCATTATAGACTGGCAACTCTTCTAGAAACTGACTAGTTTGTCTGGAGCCTCCTGGAGGTTTAGGGAAGCCATGAGAGATAAATCTGGAAAATGGGAACCCAAATGAGGGGTTTGTACATCCATTGGTCAGTAATGGGGAGCCACTGAAGATGCTCAGTCTTGCCATGTAGGATAAGAAATACAGTCAGGCAGTGGGGTTAAGGATAGGTCAAAGGGAGGAGAGCTAGAAATGGGGAGACCATTCTAAAAGCTACTGTGATATCACTATACCCATGGAGGCTAATGAAACCCAAGCCTCTGAAGGACTGACTCAGATCTAGTGAGAAACTCATTAGGTTCCTGTATCTTTGCCTCATTAAGATGCAGAAACCAGAAAGTCTGGGCTCAAATTGCAGGACAGAATTCTTTTTCTTGACCCTGGGCTTGCAGGAGTGTCTTAGAATGCTGGGAGAAGCAGCTGTGAGTTGATTTAATTATTATATTAAAGCCCACACTAAAAAGGTACTTCACAATTTGTGGTCTGCCTCTTGCCCTCTTTCCCAAATTGTGGCAGAGGCCATGGAGTCCACTTAGCCAGATGTTCCCCCTCAGAACCTCGCCCATTTCATCTCATTAAGAATTATGTTTCAGACTGAGGCACCCAGTTGGAGCAGCCCTCCACACTCCCCAATCAAGTCTGAATTAGGATGCAGGGAAGGTGCAAAGGGTCCCCCAGCCCTCAGAACCCAAACAGAAACAGAACTGTTCCATAAACACCCAAATAGCTCAAAAATCTAGGTGCTCCAAAGAGCTGTGGACCGCATGGGCCTTGATTAGGTCAGCTTTAGAAAGCTTATAATTGCTTCCAGCGATTATCGGCTGCCCTGAGAACTGGCGTCCCAACTTGGAAAGCTTTGTGACAAATTAAAGCTGACTGCTGCTCAAGGAGTATTGACTTCCCATTTCTAAACAGGGGAATCATTAGTCAAGAAAAGCATCTTTTAATTACTCCCAGGAAAGGGGGGTGGGGAGGGGAAAAATCTTTCAGCATGGATCTCGTAACAACTGCCATTTCTTTTCATCGCATTCCATATTAAATTTATTGTCCAGGGGGAGGGGGACTATGCCCTCCATCCCTCCATCCTTCCCTTTGTAATGTCAGTTTAATTTGGAGTGAGAAGTCAAATTAGGGTAGATCAATGTTACAACAGTTAACTGAGTCTGGAGCAAAATCAGAATTTTCCTCTCTAATTGCTATCAATACCATTTAAGCACACACTTAAAATATTGATTTAAGATGGCGAGGTGAAAGTTGCATGTGGATAGTGATGGTGGACAGAATTGACTGGACCTCTAGGTAAGAAGCAAGGTATTTTCTGTCTTCAGCCTCAGGAAACACTGACTTTAAACAAGCATGAAGGATCAGTAGTGGGCAGTTCTAGGACAGCAGGGCCTCTCAGAATCCAAAAGGCTGGGTTCAAGTCTCCATTCTTTCTTTGGCTACATCACCTTACAGAAGTCAATACAGAGATCATATTGCCAAGTTCAACATAGAAAGGACCTCCTTAAGAAGTCATATTTATTTATATGCTGTTATATTTGTACAGAGGTAGCTAGGTGGTGTAATGGATAGAGTGCCTGGAATCAGGAAGACTCATCTTCAGTTCAAATCTGGCTTCAGACACTAGCTGTGTGCCCTTGAACAAGTCACTTCACCCTGTTTGCCTCAGTTTCCTCATCTGTAAAATGAGCTGGAGAAGGAAATGGCCAACCTCTCCAGTGTCTTTGCCCAGAAAATCCCAAAGAGGGTCACGAAGAGTCACACAACAGAAAAAATGACTCAACAACCAAAGTGTTTGGGCATGTTGTTTCTTACTACAGAGTGGAAGCTCCTTGAGGACATTAATGCTTTTATTTTTGTCTTTGTATCCACTCTGCACAGTACAACACCTGGTGTGTAGTAGGCACTTCATAATTGTTTGTTGAGTGATTTGATAAAGCCCAACCCTCTCAGTTTACAGAAGACCAAAGGCAGGCCCAGGGAAGGAACATGAAGGTCTCAGAGTTGAGAATCATACTTGGCCCCAGACCTGGAACTTTGGACTTTAGAATTTTGTCAAAGACCAGACCTGAAGAGACTAATAAAAATATTCCAAATAGATTCATCTCATCATAGAATGTTAACCGTGGACCTTAGAGATCATTTGGCCCAGTGGTTCCCAAACTGTGGTCCACAGATCCTGGGATCTCTGAGGCCCCTTAAAGGGATCCTTGAACTCAAAACTAATTTCATAATAATACTAAGATGTTTTCATTTCAAATATAGGAAGTATCTACATATATAACCCAATTTGTAAAGAGCTGAGAAGGGGGGAAGGGAAGGGAAGGAGAGAATGTAAAAGAGTCTCAAGACCAAAAAACTTATGAACAGATGATCCAATCTAATCCCATTCATTTTACAGTTGAGGAAACTGAAGCTCAGAAAATGAAAGTAGTTATAGGGGGAGTCCATGGCCAAAGAGAGGATTTAAATCTAGATTACCTGAAGTTAACTCCTATCATCATTATTTATACTTCACCATCCTGTTTTCTCATCTTCCAAAGGGGAATAAAGAGACTCGCACTGCCCAATCAAAGATGCAAAACTACTTCAATAAAACAAAACCATTCTACCAAATGTAAACTCTCACCAGCTCAGACCTCTTATGCAGACTCGTAAATGGAGCATCCCAGTTTGGAAGTTTTAATGTCAGATGGAGGTGAGCACAGGGCCTGGTACCTGGCAGATACTGAATGAATTGAATACTCAGCAAATTGAGTCATTTGGGTTTTTTTTCCTTCCCTTCCCTTTTTGTGACAGACAAGTCACTGAGGCTGTTTGAGGTCCGGTTGGGACTCAGGTCCATTTCCACATCTAAACAGCAGTTAAAGTCATTCTCTAAGCTCAGGTCCAGCAGAGCCCTCTGCTGTAGCAGATAATTCTTCCCTTCCACCCTGGCCCTGCCTCTTCCTCTCCTCCCTCTGTATGTAACTCATCTCAGAGGCTTCCAATAGATACAGAAATCCACATTCGTTTTCCTACAGGGTGGACCCCTTATTTACCTAGCAGTCTCAAGCCTGGTGACTTGTAGGTAAAAAAGAAAGAGAAAATCAAAGAGAGCTGGCTGAGACTCATCCATGATTGCCTCCTAAATTCCATGAAAGGATACTCTGGACCTAGGGCAGAGTCTCCTTCATCTCTTTGATTTCACTTACAAGTGAAATGACTTGGCTGATTTCTGGGAACCACCATGTGGCTTCCTTAGTCCACAGAACAAACATCTTTTCCATTTTTAGTGTTTTTCTTTCTATTATTTAAATCCACCCTAGTGCCTATTACCCCCCCCTTTCCTGCTTCACCTATTTAAAAAAAAAGATGTCTCCCCAGATAGGAAGCTTCGGTCCCCCGGCACCAAAAATCTGTGAGGAACACCAGCAGCCGACTTCCAGATGAAATAAGTTTGTCCTGACGATGCTAGTTTGGCCTCTTTTGATTTCCCACCCAACTTTCATCTTATTTATGCACTTGGCGATATTGACGAAGGGGAAATGTATCCAAACTAGAAATAATTGGATCCCTCCTGCCGGCCTCTCGGAGATGTTAAACGTGAGAGCACCTCCACATTTCTTTGTCTTGTTCGGTTTGATCATGAGATGGGGAGGGGGGAGTTCCATAATCGTCTTCATCTCAAATTCCTGGCATAAGGATGCACTTTTACGAGGATGGCCTGAGGGAACAGCAGTCCCTCTCTGGCCCCAGAATCGTCAGATCTGATGGTTTTTCAATAGTTCTTAGCCTGGTGAGGTCAGTGTTTTTGTCTCTTTTGAATGTTCATCAACACTGGACATCTTTTACTATTTTCTTTCTTATTTGGGGGGGGGGGTGTCACATAAAGGAGAGAGAAGGAGAGAGGATGATGACATAGAGGGGGGAGAGGGATGGATGAGAATCCAAAAAAAAAAGGCCTGTGCTCTGAAGGGCTGACCAGAGCCCATCTGCAATTGGGTGGCATCTGCTCCCCACATGTCACTTCCCTCATTAACAAGCAATTGAATTAATTAAATGCTACTCAGAACACGCATAACAAGCTACCGGCAGTGTCCAAATTAGCGCTGATAATCAAGGATGATTTCCTTTATTATCCTGCTAAGTGGTGTGCAGGCTCTCCTCTCCCTGTCTGCCCTCATCTATTTACATACCCTCCGCTCCTGCCTTTGCAAGCCAGGGTTATCTTACCTAGTTAATTTGCCACGATCACCAAGCATGGCGGATTGATATCCCTGCCTCTGCTGAAGCAAACCCCCCCCTTCTCCTTTCTTCCCTCCCCCAGCCTGATCCTTTGTAGCTCAAGCTCACTGATAAATTAAAAGCCACCCCTGTGGTCTCTCAAGTGAGTAATAGAGGCAGAAATTTCATTTTGCAACTGGCTGATTTAATGATCCAAAGGGTAATTAATGGCCTGATTATCTTAATGTTAAATATGTCCGGCAGCAATTACTGTGACCTCCCGCTTGTCAAGGTCCGGGCTATGCTCTTCTTTCAATTAAGTTCTCTGGGGTTTAATGGTATGAATAAACTCCTCTGATTCTATCATTCCGGACTTTGAGATTTCAGCAAGCTAGGGGCTCGTTTGGAGTTTTAATCAGCCCGTCTTCTACTTGAGCGATCAGAGTTAACAATTATAACAAGGACAGTTTAACTTTCTTCTCTCCCCCCCCCTCCCCACAATTCCCCTTCCTTTTCACCACTCTTTTCCTTTTTGCTCCTTTCCTCCCCCGGTTTGGTTTGTGTCTAAGTTCTCTGAGGGAGAATTCCATGTTCGTTTCTGCCTGTGTTAGTTTCATCTTTCCCAATACAAATTATCATGTGAACGCTGCTGTTTTTTTCGATTTGACAGGCTTAATTAATTGGCAGGAGCACCCGAAAATGACGGTGCCACTAATTGCAACTCAAAGTGAATTCCTGTCACTGTAGTGTGCCTGTCAGCAGGCATGCCCCAGCCCTCGCCACGGCCAGCGTCTGTTGATGTTTCCCATTTCAGGTTGTATGTCTCGTCGGGGAATGTGTTCCTCTGTGATAGCAATAACAGACTCCGATGTGCCT
Organism: Potorous gilbertii; assembly: GCA_028658325.1. Taxonomy (NCBI): domain Eukaryota; kingdom Metazoa; phylum Chordata; class Mammalia; order Diprotodontia; family Potoroidae; genus Potorous; species Potorous gilbertii. Next base: position 293,093,258 of record CM053770.1, on the reverse strand, counting down.
TTGGGTTTTCCAGGCATGCCGTTTGTGTGCCAGAATGACATTTACTGCCAATAAAGCTTATACATCTGTGGTTATGCAAACCAAACAGCTGCTAGGGGACTTCAGATTTTACTTAAGACATTTTATCAACTTCTCTTAGTGGGGAGACACTGAATCAAACTGTGAGAGTCGTAACTCACTTAGTGCCTGTCTCATGACTGAGCGTCCTCATTAACGCATCTCTAAATATGCCCGAGTTTACGGGAACTGGGTGCCTGGTTCAGAAATATTCCCCTATAAATATTCAGCCAGTTAGTAAAATGTGCAGATTATGAGTACATTAACAGGGCCTTAAAGATCACTCCCAGAGATTGCAGGCAAAGGCACATCTCCAGCTCTATCAGTTCCAACTGCAGCCTAGCAGCATATGAGTAATCTACTCACCTGGTCCCAGGCTAGACTAAGCAAAGCAGCAGCTACTTCCCTCTGAAGTCCTTCAGGGGTTGCCTGTGTACAAGTGCAAGAAAGCACATCTCCAGAAGATCCAGTCCATCATTAAACAGGGGACAGCTGAGCTCTTTAAAAAAAAAAATAGTAGTATGATCTGACGCTATTCTTACAATATGTTGAGGTTTGCAAAGGGCTTTACCATCATGCTCTTCTTTGCACCTCAAAAAAACGCTGTGAGAGAGGACTGCCTCCATTTTGTAGATGAGAAAACGATTCAGAAAGATCAAGTATTTTGTCTATAGTTACTCAGCTAGTAACTGACAGCTGAGATTCAGACTCGTCTCTCCTGACTCCAAGCATATTCTCCCTTTAAAAAATGGGTAGGGGGACATAGGGGGAGAAGAGAGAGAGGAAGAGAGATAAGGAGGGAAGGAAGTGAGAGAAAAAAGGAAGGAAGAGAAAGAAAAGGAAGGAAAAAAGAAATACAGTGCTTATCTTTACATTATGTTTATTGCATGGAGTCCAACATTATAAGTCAAATGCTTCAACAAAAATAATAAACACAGTGAGCATGTCTAATAATGTTTGCAGCATACACTCCTCCCCCTGTTTCCCATAGTTCTCCACTAGTCTGCCAGGTGGGGGGAGCTCGGTTCCATCATCTCTTCTCTAGGACCAAGGTTGGTTCTTACAATTCCTCAGGGTTTCACTTGCATGTCTGTTGCTACAGCAGTTCAGACATCTCCTCCCATTCTTCTCTGAATCCCTTCCATGCAACATTTCTCCCTTGACAATACTCTCCCAGTACATGCATCTGCCACTCTCTGTTCAACCATTACCCAGCTTATGGAGTTCACCCTGGTTTCTTGTTCTATGCTCCCACAGAAGGACTCTTCTCACCCCCTCCCCAACACAGTAAGTTCTTATTGAGATGGGATCCCGAGGGCTGACATTTGCATATGCTTATGAGGTGTACCAAGTGCTTTGCGGACATAATCTCCTTTGAGGCTTGTGACAGACCTTCCCACTCTGTGTGCTTCTGTGAAAAGAGAACAAGATTGAGAATCAAAGGACCAGTGTTCAAATCACAGCTCGGACACTGACTATGGTTTTTTCCTAAGTTCTCTAAGGGGAAATTCTACATTTGTTTTTTGTCTCCTTGAGAAAAGCAGTGAATACTTCCAGGTCCAGTTTCATGCTCTACGAAAGGAAGGGCTTGGGAAAGGTGAGCTCCATGGTCCTATGACTTCAGAAAAGTTGCTTCCCTCCTCTGAGCATCAGTTTTCTCATCTGTAAAAGGAAGGGGTCAGACAAGATGGCCCCTAGTAAAAACCATCCTACTCTAGGCCTGTGATCTATATTAAGAAAGGTCCACATACTCAAGTTAATTGTAAAAGCAGCATTGTCAAGACTGGTGATTGGCTGAATTTTCAGGGAAAGCAAAGAATAAATCCAAAGTGACTTGCAGATTTCAAACCCAGATAACTGAGAGATGTAAGTAAGTAGCTGGTAGGGTGAAATCAGAACTGGATTTGGAGTCAGAAGAATTAGGTTTGAGTTCTGGCTCTGTGTGACCCTAGATAAGTCATTTAATCTCTGGACCTCAGTTTCTTCATCTGTAAAATGGATTGGGCTTGGTGGTCCCTGAAGTCCCTGCCAGGCACAAGGTGTTTGAATGTGCAGTTTGTGAACTTTGTAAGAAAATCTTTTAACAGTTATTCTAATTTAATTCATTTCTTTTATAACCCTGAGTATTGTTTATTCATTTGAAAACATGATTCTGAGAAGGAATTCACAGGTTTCACCAGATTACCGCCGAAGTGGGTCTGTGTCCCTAAAAGGGTGAAGAACCCCTGATCCAGATCTCTGATCCTGTGACATCTCATAATCTCCCTGAGTTTCACTTTCCTCATGTGTAAAATGGGAGAATTGGTTTGGAGGGCCCCTTCAATCTTTCCTGCTTTAAATTAGGATCCTTTGAGCTCTGCCACTTGCTGTCTCTGTCACCTTGGACAGATCATTTGGGCTTCAGTCTCCTTATTCTGTAAAATGAGGGAATGGAACTGGGTGATCTCTGAGGTTGCTTCCAGTTCTAGGGTCATAACACCGATGTTAATCACAAATAGGTTACATTGGGTATAGCCACTGTGTGTCACACGCATGCATGCTTGTATCCACATAGATACAGATGCCTAAAAATATGAATGTGCACCCACACTGATCCCTCCATCAAAGACAGTGGTACAAATAGATGATTAAAAGCAGAGTTGGGTGAATGGTCGAGACAAGGGTTGGGTTGGGATACAGTGATGGGAAAGGGAGAGAAGAGAGGAGAGCAGAAAAATCCAGGAAGGAAAGGGGCTGGGCAGTGGAGCAGCCACCCCACCCCCAGTGGCCCTCTCTTCCCTAACAATTCTGGTAGCTGAAGAGTAGACAGATACACAGACGCTCTCAGGAGCTAATCAGGCACTGGAGGTTGCAGCATCTCCACACTTGGCTGGTAATCGATCCCTTCTCAGCCTCCCCAAGTGCCCCTAGAAGATTTAGAGCTAATTGGCCTTTCCCGAAGGCCTCACTAGCCACTTGGTATTGGAGCCTGCTCCTAATTGGTCAATTCCTTAATCCTCCTAGTCAGTCACCTGTGTGAAAAACTCACCTGGGAGTCTGGGATCCCCAGTAAAAATGACAAACCAGCAAATGACAGACAGAAGGAAGCAGTCATCACACCTGGTATGTTGGCATGTTCCTTTTATCAAAGATAGGTCTTTGGACGCTTGTGGATCAGCCGTGTCTCTTCACCCAGCCTCAGAAGCCTCTGGCCTTAGAGCTTTCATTTCACAAACAAGCACACTGAGGTGGAGACAGGGCTAAGTGACTAGCCCAAGGTCACACAGCTGCTGTCATCCTCCCTCCAAGCCCAGCACTCTATCCCTGCTGAGCCTTCTCTGATGTATTTCCTCTTCGGGGTTGCCTTTGGTGCTGTCTCTCATCATTCACCCTCCCAGGGATGAACCCACCAAGCATTCTGTCTTCCTTCTCTTTATCCTCCAAATAAGTCACTGGAGAGCAGGGGAAAGGCTGATGAAAAACATAAGGAGCATAAACATTTTCAAGCTGATTAATCTTGGTTGTTTTTGGCCAAGCAATCTGGAGTGGAAATGGGCCCCATTGGAACTTAGGAGAAAAATCACTTTCTAAATAATAAAAATTATGTTAAGGTTTGCACATCATTTGAGCCCCACACTGATCCCCCCCCATGATAGTAAGTTTCCCCTTCTCAGAAGTAGTCAGAGTAGGGAACTCCCAGAATGAAAAGTCCCTGCACTCATACAGGTTAGCACCTCTTGTCTAGCTTCCAGTCTTCCAGACTAGAACTTGGGAAAGAGGAGAGGGGCAGTGTCTTGCCCAGGGCCACAAGGCTAGGATGTGTCAGAAGCAAGACTGGAAGCCCGCTCTGAGAATGGCCCTCTGCTCATTTTGCCAGAATGACAGTAATATGAGTGAGAACAGAAATCATGACTCTTGTCCCTGGGTTTCATTAATGTTTCCTTGATTCCTATTCCAGGCCCCCCCCCTCTTTCTCCTTCACCATCAGAGAACAAGCTTGGTACCCAGAATTTGGGGGTTCCTTCACTGACCATACTGGGGGCACAGTCCTTTTGAACGCTGTGTAAGGTGGAAGCAAGGCACAGATTTATTGGCATAGGATGAATTTCCCTCATACCAAGAAGTTGGTACCAGAGCTGAGCTGTATGAGTGTGCCCTGGGGTATGCTCCCCTGGGGGAGCATAGCTAGTCATGCAATATAGGAGTCTGGGAAAAATCAGTTAGAATGACTGGGAAAAACAGGAACCCAAGATTGAATAAGTAAAATAAACATTCTAGAACATCTTGGTTGCAGTTTATCACAGAGGGGTCTGAAGCTCCCACTTATTATGGTGCTGTGAACCCATGGAGGAGGACAGAGAAGACCTAGATATTGGGGGATGGCTTCTCCACTCATTTAAGGTTGGTTTGGGCTTTGGTTTTTTAAAGATTAATGTAGCCAAGTAAAGTTGAAAATTTCCACCTTTTACTACAAGGCTTCTGTCTGATGAAATCACAGCAAGTCACTGCACTTTGTTTGCCTCAGTTTCCTCATCTATAAAATGAACTGGAGAAGGAAATGGCAAGCCACTCCAGTATCTCTGCCAAGAAAATCCCAAATGGGGTCACAAAGAGTCAGACAGTGACTGGACAGCAGCTGCCATCCATCCTGGGGCAAGGTGCTGATGGGATGGTCTCCATAGCCAACATGGCAGAGTCGAAAGTGGCAGGTTATCTGAGTGCTGTACACCAACAGCCCTAAGTCTCTCTGTGTGGCATCTTCCTCAGGCTTTCTGTTCACATCCTCATTTCCAGCCACACGAGTTTCCCCTCCCCTCCATGAGTTTCCATGTCTCTGTCTGTGACCTGACACTTGTCTTCAAGTAACTGAAAGACTGTCCTCTAGTGGGAATTAGACTTATGTTTCTTGATCCAGGAAGTTAGAACTAGGGGCAGTAGAGTGGGGAGGGAGGACAGGAGAGAAGGCTGTACAGGCTCATCACATCTGATGTGGAGAAGCTGTTCCTGACAATGGGTATAAGCCACCTCGTGGAGTAGCTGACGGACTTCAGTTCGCTATCAGGTATTTTGCTGGAGGGATTCTAATGCCCTTCCATGTTGGTCTAGGTAGCCAGGGAAGTCCCTTCCAATTCTCAGGTTCTGTGGTTCTTCATCAAGAAATGAGAATAAGTCTACATAGCTTCTCTCCAGAAATCCAGACCCACTGTGAAGGCACCAAGGACAGGAGGGTTTTAACTGAGCATTGAGAGGATAAAAAAAGCTGTTCATGGATTTTTCACGGTTAGTCTTGGAACCTCCAGGTCAGGGGAATTAAATCACTTGCTCCTGCCTCAGGAAAGGATCAGCTTGGCTTTGAGTTAAGAGTGTGGGCCCTAGTCTCCTTGACTCCTCACGTCTTGCCCATTGTCGGCAATGGCATTTCACTCCCCGAATCCGATGGGATGCATTTTTTTTCTCCTTTAGGTAATGATGGTAGGTGGGGAACTTCTAAGACAAATTCTCACTGCAGCTGTTTTTCATCTGGTTGTGAAGCTGCTATCAAAGGACGCTCTCCCTAAACTCTCCGTTCCCATCGCCTTCACAGGATAACCTTGAAACCCTGGCTGACACATTTCTAACACTAGCCACAGTCCTCTGGGCGAATTGGGATGGCATTAAACAGGCCTGGTTATTGTTAAAAGGGCCAGAGTCTGGAGCACACAGAGAAAGAGGACAGCTTTTTCAACGTTCATAATTTCCCAACAAAATTCAGCTTTCTCTAGCAAGGTAACAAGAGCTAACCTTTGCTGAAAATGTTGGTCAGGATACGTCAATTCTTATACAACAGGAATCTAGCAGCTCATTGGTGAGGGAACTCCAGTGGGCATCTATGAAGCCACTCCCATGCACTGGGAACTGTGTTAAAGACAAAGATGAATTCAGCTCCATTCAATAAGCATTTAATAAGCACCTTGTATTTGCCATGCACTGTGCTAGGCTTTACCTATACAAAGGTGAAAATGATAACAATCCCTGACCTCGGGAGTTCACATTCTCTACCTCCCATTGTTGTAAGTTGCAATTTATACCTTAGCAGGTTTTCCTCATGATTGCCTGGGCCCAGTCTCATGGTTCAGACCTTTTTGAACCTAGGGACCCTGATGTTCCTTCTGGCTTGCTTGGTCCTACCCCCAAAGCTTGTGTTCATTGGCCATTTCCTTGGAGAACCCAAGTTCACTTTCTTGTAACAGTGAAACATGAGGGTAGGACAGTGTGAAGTGTGGATCAGTCTCTTGGCTGCTGACTTAGACTGGGCATATGAGTCCCTGACGTAACCAGCTGGATGTCATGGCTCAATCAAAGGCTTTACTCTAGTAGTAGTATGATGGAGGCTATACTTCTGACTCTCCTGGAGTCTCTTACCATGGCCCAGAAAGCTCTCTACCCTGGAGGCTCACTCCCCAGAAAGCTCTTCTCCCCCTTCCTGCTTCTCCCTCACCATGGACCCTCCCACTAATGGGCTGGCACTCCCTAGCACCTCCATTTTAAGGAGGATGCCAAGGCCAGCCATGTCTTCATTCTGCTCCAGGTTGTGCTCCTGACCCTCCTCCCAAACTTCCTCTACGAGGCCCCTCCTGAGGAATGGCTTCATCTTCACCTCCTTTCCCCACTTCGAGCTTGTTTTTATGTTTTATCTTCCCCGTAGAATATAAGCTCTTTGAGGGCAGACGTTGTCTATCTTTCTCCTTATATGTGTACAATGTTTATTGCCTTGACTTGACCTTGCTAATGAATCAAGAGCCAGCCTTGGCCAGGATGGCCTGGGCTTTAAGCCCTACCTCTGACACCTATTGGCTCATTGCCCTAGAAGAAGTTTACTGGAGGACAGTGGAGGATTTTTGTTCCTTGTTTTTAAATAAGGGATGAGATGAAAGGGAAAAGAGCTGGGGGAAGGAGGGCAGAATGATTTGTAAGAAAGACTTGGATCCCTCTCAAATTCAGCTCCAAATTCCAAATCCTTCTCACTCAAGTTCCCATCCTCGGTCACAGACTCTCACCCCCAGAAGGAACCTCAGGGGGTCCCCAGAAGATTCCCCGCAACAGCAGCAGCCTGGCAAGGGTTCACCTGGACTCTTCTCAAAAGAGCTGAGCCCAGAGATGCTACAGCTCAAAACTGCTGAATTTTCCCTTTAAACATCAGAAATCAGTTTGGCTCTGGTATCACGCACGATCACTACAAACTAGGCTTTCTTTGTCCACAGAAACCAACACAACTTGTGTGAATAATTCTTTCTCATAACAGGCATCCTGGCTGGCCTCCAAACCCATTTTAAAGAGAAAATAAATTTTCAAAGTGTGTGTCTGTGTATGGTCAGACAGAAGGAAAAGTTCCCTCCATGAGAGCAATAGCTTCTTACCTAAAAACAAACATCATTCTTCTCTTTTGAATCTTGAACCAAACATGTTGGCTACGTGACCTTGAGCAAGTCGTTTAACTTGTCTCAGCCTCAGTTTGTTCATATGTAAAGCAGATATAATCACACTTGCTGGTACCCACCTCTAGGTCATATTAAAATGACCTAGAATTATTCGTGAGTAAGTGTCCTCCTAGAGCAATCTGAGAACAGTTTGAAATATTCAGTCAGACCTAATTATAATGGGTTCTGCAGAAACCTTATGCAGCAGATTCATTTTGAAAGGAAGGTTTCCCTGACCTCGAACCCCTCATCACAGGCTCACCATGGGACCTGATCTCAGGAAGATCTGGGTTTGAATCTCCCCTCCGACCTAAGTTCCTTGTGGTCTCCAAGCCTCATTTCTTCATCTGTAAAATAGGACTAGTAAAAGTTCTTGCCTCACAGGCATGGGAGTCAAAGTGCCTGGTAAAACTCTAAGTGTCAGGGGGCTTATGGGACCCCATTGGGCCCTGAAGGCTCAGGTGACTTGTTCAGGGGAACTGAACCAGGAGGTGTCAGAAGAATAACTTGGGCCCATTTCTTCCTGGCCCCAGAGCTGGCAGCCAGCCCCTGCACTGAGCTGACTCTCTGTCCCTAGCTGTCCTAATGACCACCTAAGCTGCCCTCACCCAGGGAGGATGAGGAGAATCCCAGCCTGTTGCCTCCCATCCCACTATGGACGCTGGAAGGCCAACTTTATTTGGAGAGCTTCTGAAAGGTCCTTTCTTTACGGGTCCGACTGTGAGACCCTGGGCCCATGAAGCTTTGGCTGTCATAAGCACAGCTTGAGAAACAGACTGAGCATCTTTCAACAAGTAGGCATTTTGCAAACAGGTCAGGATCACTTCGTGGCAGGCAGGGGATCCATGCCATGCCTGCGACTGCATGGCCCCAGCCAGGGTTTGCTGACAATTTTGCCTCAGTGCTGCAGACATGCCCATGGGAATGTTTTTTTTTTACTCTGTGAGGAGCGAGTGGGTCAGGCGGAAGCTGGGTCTGAGCTCCGTGGAAGACTTCCCGCTAATTTCGTTGAGCTCAGCTGGCCCTGAGAGACCAGGCTGCAATCAGCAAGAACGTTCCTGGCTCACCCAGGAACGGAAAGTCCATGATTCTTGACTTGCAGACAAGCCTCCCTCTCATTAAAGATCCCATGACAGTTTTCATTAGAGGTTTGCCCGAACGTCCTTGGTACAGATCCCTGTCCCAGCTACTACTCAGCATACCAACTGGCTCGAGGATGAGCCACTACCACTGGCTTAGCTGGAAAGAGCCCTAGAAAGACTAGGTCAGAGCTTTCTTTTCTCCTCCTACTGCTGCTGTTGATTAGCTGTGTAACCTTGGGCAGGGCACTTGACTATTCTGGGGCAGAGTCCTCTCTGTCAGAAAAAAAAAATAGATGGGGGAGGGTGCAAGGGAATGCATGATAGGATTTCTAAGGTCCCTTCTCATAAGCCCAGATTCTAAAGGATCCAGATTTAAAGCTGGAACAGGTGCCAGTGACCATATAGTCTAGCCCTTTTTATTCTACAGACGGGGAAACTCAGACCAAGAAATGACTTGTCTGAGGTCATCAGATCATAAATTTAGAGCTGGAAAGTACCTAAGACCAAGGATCTGACCTCTTCTTTTTGCAGGGAGATTCAGAGAGCTTAAAATATTTCCTTGTCTGGGGGCACACAGCAAGTAACCCAGGTCTTCCTAAATGTAAGTCCAGCACTGTGTCCACTAAGGCTTTTCATTGGCATGAGCTATGCGATGCCTGCCTGTACATTCTAAAATGGAAAAAATAATGTAGAGAGCCATGCCTAGAAAAAAAAAAAACTTGGCTTGTCCATGTAAGACATGCTAATAGCTTCTACAGGCAAATTAGGGTTTATCATTTGTGTCCAAGCCTAATAGAGAGATACTGCCGGGCTAATTCAGGGTCTGCACATTAGAAAGTAATAATCAGTTTTTACAGAGTAGAAAAGATGTGCTTAGTTCTCCAAAGTGAATAAATGGGCCCATTTCAAGTTCATTTGGCATTACCAAAAGGCTCCATTTGCGTTTCCTCAGTAGTCCAGATTGATGAATCTAAGGCTTCATCCCTTAGGGTCATCCCTTGACCCATGCAGGTGCCACCTTCCTACTCTGTGTGAGCCTTGTTTTCATCTTCCTGTAAGTCCTCTGTATTTACCCCAACCTCTGGATACCTTTTTCTGGTCCTCTTAATGTATGAAGGGAGGCAACAGACACTGCTGTCCCTCCCTGGTCCACCTCTTTCTCTGGTCATGCATGACCTTGTAATGATTTTCTTTCCACTTCCCACAGCAATCATTGCATTTAACTGGCCACCACCTTCTTACTCCCACCCCAGGTATCTGACTGTGGTTCTTTGGTACAAGAGAAAGAGGGCAGGACTGGGTGTCTTGTGGTCCTAGACCAGCCTTGATCTGCCACTGACTGTCTCAGAGACCTTGGGAAAGTCCCTTGACAAACTAAACTCCCACCTTCTACAAGGAACCTTTCCCAAAGCTCCTTGATCCTGGGACTTTCTTTGTCCAACCTATCCTGGGTATGTCTGGTGTGTACAGAGATTACTCCCATTAGATTGTAAGATTCCTGAGGACAGGGACTGTTTTGTGGCTTTCTTTGTATCCCTAGCTCTCAGTGCAGTGCCTGACAAGTGGTGGGTCCTTAATAAATGTTTGTCAGCCAAGTAACTTGACCTCTCTGAGCCTCAATTTCCTCACCTATAAATTGAAGAAATTAGGCTAGATGACCTCGGAGGTCACTTCTAGTTCTACAACAATTATTTTATAAGTCACTAAGCCCATGAAATGGGGGAGGGATGAACAAACTCAGTGGGATCCCCATCTATGGATGGGACATGTAATATGGACCGGGAATATATAATATAAATTTCTCATCCATTTTGTTTTCCCAGTGTAGATCAGATTAGATTGGATGATGGATGGATGGATGGATGGATGGAGAGACCGATAGATTGATAGACAGATGAGAGCATTTATTAAGTGACCACTGCAGTACATATAACTGGACATTATGCTGACCCATGGAGAATACAAACAGAAACAAGCAATATAGTCCCTACCCTCCAGGAGAATACTTTCTAATGGGAAAGAAGCTTTGTAGCATCCCTGGACTTGATGTAGCTGACTATATAAGGTGAGCCTTGCATTTTGTTTAAGCAAAATGGTAGACATTTTGGAATCTTGATTAGAGATGAGGGTTCAAATTTAGCACTCTACTCCTTATTATATTGGAGACCTTGGGATATCACCTCTCCACTTTGGTCCTCAGTTCTTTTATCTGTAAAATGGGGAGAAGACAGGACGTCTAGAGAATCTCTGTGTTTCCTTCCAATGCAGCAATCCAGTGTCTGGCTCGAAGATGGTGAAGAAATCATGTAAAGTACAAAACCTAAAGGAGCCTGCTTATTCCTTTCAGAGTTTGCTGGACTTGGGGTTTGAATTTGGGTTTTTGCAAGGAGATATTTGATAAGTAAGTTTAGATTATTTTCCTAAAGACTTTCTAGAGAAGAGAGAGTAGATGATCTATGCATCTGTCATTGTTTTTGACCTATTAGTCAGTGGATTTTTGTCATTTTTTTTCCAGTGAAAGTATCCATAAACAATATGCAGACTCGTTGAGGCAGGGGCTATCCCACTCTGGGCTTGTTGATTAATTAATTGGTTGATTGATTGATTGATAAATAATAATTAACTTTCCATTCATTTGGGGGTCTTGCCCTCTCTGAGATATTTTGAAAATTGGTGCCTGAGTCTCCAACACAGATGGCATCTGTTGTTTAGCTCCTTCTCTAAAAGAACCTGTGACAGTTGTCCTTCCAGTTCAATACAGTTGGCAAGTATTTCCTTAAGATTCACTGTGGACATGGTGCTGGGGAAACTAGACAAGATCAGCAGAAACCTAGGAGGCAAGGAGAGGAGGGTTGGTGCTTCACTGTGTCCTGGTCATCAGTGTGGCCCTTGTTGGTCATTGGACACAAATCCTGTGTTAAGAGCCAGATGAATGCTGAAGGTGATGCTGAGCCTCTGCTTTTTTCTGACATCATCTCTGAGGAAGTGGACACTAGACCCATGGCTACTTTGTTTTATGACTCCATTTTCCCTAGACTGAGTAATAATCTAAAACGAAATCTGATTATAAGAAAATAGAAATAGCTGCATTTCAGTGTGCCAGAAAGTCTTTTCGTTTAGCCAAATTGAACCAAAAAGCATAAATAGCATCAATCAATTAACATTTAAGCACCTACTATGTGCCATCCATGGTGCTAAGGGTGGGAGATACAAAAAAGACCAAAGACAGTTCCTGCCCTGAAGGAGCTTATAATCTAATGGGAGATACAACATTTCAACAAATATACAAAGCTCTATGAAAGATTGTCATCCACTGGCTCAAGAAAAATGGAGTGAAGGCAGTGTGGGACAGGTGAGAAGCAGGAGGATATTGTGAGAGAGTAAGTCTGGGGCCTTGAGTTCAGATTCCAAGTCTGTCCCTTAGATAAGTGTGACCTCAGAATAGGATAATATCATCACCTCCATAATCAAGAGGGCTCGGAGAGGTGAGAGGATTTCCACAAGGTCCCACACCCAAGATGAGTCAATGTGAAGGCAGGAGATTGCTTAGTTCAACGCCCAGTCCCATCATTTAAGCTGAGAAATGGATGAGCCAGGACGTAGCCCATTTCCCAGGTGTGCCATCCTATCAATATGACTCTGGGCAAGTCCCTTAAAACCCCTCTGGGCCTCTTTCCTCATCTGTCAAATGAAGGGATTGGAATGGAGGACCTCTAAGGTTGTGTCCTACTTGAAAACATGTGACAGTGATGTTTGGGTGGAGTTGTTACCTTTGGAAAATTTGGACACCATCACAGATGCTGGAGCTCACCCAGAAGTATCAGATCTTCAGAAAAACCAAGATGATGGGAAGTGATAGTTACTTTCCTCGACAACATACAACATGAGTTGTTAGCAATGTCTCAAATGGAGAATCCTCCAGTTTAATCGATGGCAAAATTGTCCTGTTCTGAATGGAGTCTCATCATACATTTGTAGGTAGTTAGAACTAGTAAGGATTAGTAATCATATATCCTGATCCTTTTATTTGACAATAGGGAAACTGAGGCCAAAGGGGTAGCATTCACACAGTCAATAAGTAGCAGAGCCCAGACTAAAATCACCAAGTCCCAGAGTTGGAAGGAACCCCAGAAGCCATGGAGTCAAACTTTGACCTGAACAAGACTCCCCTCTATACTATTCCTAACCAGTGCACATCCAGCGTTGACCCAAAGACTTCAGGTGAGGGGAAAGCTCCCACCTCTTTAGGCAATCCATTGAACCTGTAGACAGCCCCAATGTTTAGGAAGTTATTTCCAGCATCTAGGGCTAAGCACATCCAGTTGGATCCCTCTGCTGCATGAATGCCCTTCAGATACCTAACAGCTAGTATACATTCCTCAAGCTTTCTTTTCTCCAGTTTCTTCAGGAATCAAGCCCCTCCCCTCCTACCACTCTCTCACCCCGCTGTGCTGCTCATCTAAATCTTCCCAAGGCCATTAGACCCTAAAAATGGTCCCACCTTCCTAGGTGAACCTCTCACTGAAACCCTAGTCAGTGAGAAGAAAAAAAAATTAAATCCTATCCCACGTCTGACAAGGTATCTCTGTGAGCTGTGGAATCATTCAAGACATTCAAGGTCACAGTATCTGACAGCAAACTTTATTTTATTTTTTTAAGGAAGAGAGAAAACATCCAAAGTGTTAAATCCTGCTAGCCAAAAGCTCTGTGGAATGAAAACAGCAACGATATCCATTGAGAGAAAGTTAAATGAGCCACAAGTTAATTAAAAAAGCAGTTTCCTCCCAACTCTAAATTCTGGGCATGATGGCTGTGATTGGTCCTATGGAACCTAGTAGATGGGTCAGGATGTATCCTCTTCACAAAGAGCTTTGCACTAGTGGGAACTCTTCCTAAAACCTGGAAATGGGAAATTGGGGAAGGGCAAGGGTAGTGCTGCTCTCATTCTCATTTCCCCACAAGTGTTCCAAAAGGCTGCTTCATTTGCATTTTTCTCTAAAAATGTGCTTTTCTTGATAAGCAACAGTTTTTAACCTTCTCCCTCTGGGTTGGGGGTCATTCAGAGCTTAGAGTGAGTCTGAGGTAGTACCAGGAAATGGCTCTCTGCTTCTTAAGTCAAGTGGACCCCAGAACAGCTGACCCTCAATTCTGCTGTTGGCCTGTTATGCTAAATAAATAGTTATTAAATACGTACATGCTGGAAGAACCCCCAAATCAGGCATTTTCTGTACACCAGCTTTTCTGAGAAAAGGATTTGGGAAAGGCCTCAAGGTTTTACTTTTGGAGTTGGTTGTTTGGGGGTTTTTTTTGTTTGTTTTGTGTTTTGGTTTTAATCTAATCCAGCAGAGAGGCAGTCAGTCCATTAAAACAGTCATAGATAGGGACCCAGGATCAGGAAAACCTGGGTTCAAATCGTGCTTCTGTCATATACGGACAATGTCATACCTGCCAGGTTCTTTCAACCCTCCATGCACTAAGCGAATGTACAAGACCATAAGTTGTTGACAGGGTGCTGACCTACAATGCTTCAGTTAGATTAATAAAGTCAAAGTTCCAGTCCTTATGCTTATCTCTAATCCATCACCATTACACAGGAGCATTCCAACCTCAAGGCAGACCCTTGCATCCCCTCCACGCACCTGTCCAGTTAAGCAGAGCATGAATTCAGTCCAACAAAAATGACAACAAAAAACCAATAACAATAATATATGAGAACGTGAAGAATTTGGAGAAACACAAGAAGACTTATGTGAACTAATGCAGAGCAAAATGAGAAGAATAAGGAAAAAGAGACACTTTTGTGGAAACAAAAATGAAGCAAAACTCAATTGTGTTATATGTACTAGGACCCCAAATTTGGACCTGGGAAAGAGTTGAAGAAAAAAGTCTCCCTTCATGGCAGGGGAGTGTGGATATAGAATAAATATCGCATCTACGGTCAGATGTGGTCACTAAATAACCCCTTTGTTTGTGGTTCATCCATATCTACCACCCTCTTAAAATTCTGGAGCTCTTTTCTCCCACCCTCCAGAATACTCCCATTCTTTCTTCCATGAGTTCAGCACCTAGCACATAGTCTTTCTCTTCTCCCCAATGTATGCCCTCTTACAAGGTGACTTCAGCATATATATTGATATTCCCAATTCCCCACAAGTGTTCTTTCCACATCATCTTTCCCATGATGCAGTCCTCCACCCCTCCTCGGTGACACACAGAAATGGTCATATGCTCTTGCCATCACCCATCAATGCACCACTTCCATGTTCCTGAGCTCTGAAACACCTTCATCTTGTCACACACTAATTTGTCCCTCTGCTTTGCCACCCCAAACAAAGCCTGTTTTTCATCCTCACTGTGACCTCTAATCCCAGTACCTCTCAGTCCCTTCTCATCCCATCACCCCTGGGCACTGGGCACTGCACTGGGCATACTCTCTTCCCTTTCCCTCCTTGACTCCTCAGTGTGGTTCACTTTACTCTCAGTATTGTTCAACTCTCCCTGTCCTCTTCTCTCAAGCCCCTTGTCCAATCACAGATTTGTCCTGCCAAACCTTAGCCTTGGATTGCTCCCCCCACTTCCAGTTATGTGCTACTGAATGAAGCCAGAGAATATCATGAAACTGCTGGCTGGATCAGTTGTTTTCCGTCGTATTTGAGTCTTCATGACTTCATTTGTTTTTTCTTGGCAAAGATAGTAGAGTGGTTTGCTATCTCCTTCAGGTCATTTTACAGGTGGAGAAATTGAGGCAAACAGAGTTAAGTGACTTGCCCAGGTTTATATGGTTAGTATATGAAGACAGATTTGAACTCAGTAAGAGGAGTCTTCCAGACTCTCTATATGTATAGCCCAGTACTCCCTTTACTGTGCCACCTAGTTGCCCCCTACATAATCTCGACTGGACCCTAACTATAACAAGGCAAGCCTTTTACATCTTCCTAACTAAATCAGAGTCCTGTTCCCTACTGAGATTTTTCCAAACCTTTTCCTTTCTCCTCATGTCTCCCCAAGGTTCCCCATCCCCTTCACTTTCAGCTGAGAACCCTGCCTCCTATTCCCTGAGGGCTCCCTCTTCCCTTGTCCTCCATGTTTGCCAATGGTCACCGTGCCTTCTGCCACCTTCTCCTTCCTCCTGCCTGTCTCCTGTATGTACAAAGTGATCCCATTCACCCTCCCTCCCTCCCTTCTCTTCCATCTCTCTATTACTAGCTCCTCCCTATTGTCTGCAAATATGGCCACATCTCCTCTCTCCTCAAAAATTGCTCTTGTGCCCCATCCAAACTTGCAAACCCTCATCCCATATCTCTCCTCCCCTTTGAGGCTAAACTCCTTGAGATCTTCTACCATTGATGCCTCCCCTCCCCTTCCTCTCGATCTTAACTTTTTACATTCTGACTTCCTTCCTCATCACTCCACTCAACCTATTCTCTCCAAAGTCACCGATGATCTCCAGCTGCCATTCTAATGCCTGTTCTCAGTCCTCATCCTTCTTGGTCTCTCAGCAGCTTTGGCACCCTTCACTCACCCTCTTCTCCTCGATACTTCGACACCACTCTCTCCCAGCCCCCCTGCCCATCTGACCATTTCTTCTCAGGCTTCTTAACTTGGTCCTTATCCAGGTGTAGCCTGCTAATGATGGGCATCCCCCAAGGTTCTGGCCTCTGCTCTCCTCCTTTGGTACTCTTTCATTCAGCGACCTCATCGGCTGCCATGGTTTAATTATCTTCTCATCCAGCCAGAATCCCATTGCTGACCTCCTATCTTGCGTCTCCCTGGGTTCTTTCAAATGACAGCTAAAATTCTATTTTCTATAAGAAACCTTTCCCAAAGCCCCTTGGTGCTAGGTGTCTTTTTACTGTTGCTGATCTCCAGTTTATTCTGTCCATATAATATACATGTATACATATACATATGTATATACACATATATGTGTCTATATGCATATATATGTATGTGTGTGCATAGACATGGGTTGTTTGTGCATAATGGCTCACATTGCTATGAGTCCCTTGAGGACAAGGACTGTCTTTTACCTTTCTTTTAGGCCCCAGCACTTTGTACAGTGCCTAGTACATAGTAGGCATGTAATACTCATTGACTTGGCTTTACCTGAAGTGGCTTTTACTGAGCTGTGTTTTTTTTTCTTTTTTTTAATCTTTATTGCAAGGAAAGGTTCTTTGAGTTCAATGGATTGATATTTTAAAAATGTAAACTGTGAAAAAAGGGGGGGGGGCATTGATAATTTGTTTATGTAATTTTAAAATGAAACTAGATTTGGCAATATGACCTACTACTTTCATCATGTTTCTCACTTTCAAGTGACCTCACAAGATCAGTGTATACTTGGACCTTCTTCCAGACTCCTGGAAGAGAATTCATCTTTCTTTATCTCCCTGGAGAAACAATGAGAGATTACTAATTCGAGGCAAGATTTTCTCAGAGGGACTTCTGAGCTGCTTCTTGTATGGAACCACATGCTCAGAAGGTTCTCAGTTGTTTCATGTGCGTTACAGATTAATACTCCCATGTTCAAGTGCTTTTATTCATCCCTTGCTCATTCTGGCTAAATCCACTGACCTCTTTCTTCTCTCTTCCTTTGCTCTTTCACATGTAGAGATTGGAGGGAGTGTAGTGCAGGGGAGATGGCTAAACAGCAGTTCATTTGAAGAAGATCTGAAGATTTTAGTGGATCACAGGCTTAATATGAATCAGTGGTGTTATTTGGCTGGGGCAGGGTTTGGTCTTGTGAAACTGTTGGTCAAGGGAATTCCTGCCATAAAAGCTTCCTCTGTTGTTGCAGAGCTGCAATTCAGAGTCTTACAGAAGAGTAGCCTAGGGCGTGGAAGGGTTAAGTGACTTGCCCAGAGTCACACAGAAGGATGTGGCAAACAGGCTCTCCTGAGTTACTCTACCACATTGTCTTTTCACAGTATAAAATTGCAGCCCCAAAAGCTAATGTGATGTTGGGTAGCATGAAGGGAAGGAAAGTGTCCAGAACTTAGGAGATAGTAGTCCTTCTACCCTAGTGAAACCACCCCGGAAGGAAGGGGCTGACCACCATGTTCTAGGAAAAACTTGGCCATTGTACAGAGGAGGACAGTCAGAATTAGCAAGGGGGCCCTGAGGTTGTTTCCCCTGGGCTCCTTTATTCTAAAAAAGGAAAGCCTTGTCCTTAGCACAGTAGTCATCCTCAAGTATCAGGAAAGCAATCCCCAGAGGGAAGAAAAGGTGCAAACAGGAAGCATTCAGGAGGATGACAAAGCCAACCTTCCCAATGGAAGAGCCTGAAAATAACCAATGGGTCTGGCTGGGAATTGACCCATTGGCATTATTGCCAGTCCACCAGCATTTGTTAGGCACCTTCTCTGGGTCTACACTGGGCATCTGGCAGCAAAACACAGTAAATGAAAGAGTCTGATGAGAAGCTTTTATTCTCAAAGGAGGCAATGCAGATGCATGTCCCTAAGTATGAGCAGGATAAGGGTGTGGAAAATGAATGGAAAGCACCTTAAATGCAAGGAAGGTCACCCCTCCCCAAAAGACTACAAGCAGAGAATAGAGGCTGATGTGCAGAGGATTCTGGTTCAGGTCACAACATTCAGATTTCTTGTGTATTTTATTCCTTATGTGTCCACCTCAGAGTTGGGGTTAACCCTCCCCTCCACCCATGCCCTTGGACCTATTAGTTCTTATGTGATAGGATCATAACTAGAGAAGGTGTCAGAAATCATCAAGTCTAATATCCTCATTCTGTTTTATTTTAAGGAAGTTGAAAAGCATTCATTTAATTGGTAGAATTCAGTCCAATCTGCCAAACATTCATTAGGATCTTACTATATGCAAACCACTGTAATTAGACTCAGGTTGCAAAGACAAAAATAAGTTTTTCTTCTCAGAGTTTACATTCTCCTGGAAAGAGACACAAATAAGTAAATCAAAAGTGTATACAAATCAGATACCAAGTAATGTCTGTTGGCAAACACTCTCCACTAGGGTTTTCAGGGCAGATGTTGCTCCCTGGGTGATGCCTAGACAGGTGGAAGTGAGAGGGGTTGGGAGTGAAAGGGATGCAGTATGCTCCTTTGAGATGGACAAACTGAGGCACTGCAGTGCAGGATCATAGATCCTGAATTAACAGGGACCTGAGTGACCTCTCCCCAATCCAGGGCAGTGGGTTCTCACTCTGCCTCTTTGCTTTCCATCTCTCCTTCTTAAGTCTTGGCCTGACAGAACCAAAAGAATGATTTTTCTTGGAAACCACTTAGTTCATGACATGTTCTCAGAACTCGGCAGGGCCTCATAATTGCCTCTTGAATCAAATTAAAACTATCCTTCCTGAAGCTTGTCGCCCCTCCTGTGGCAGAACCCTTCTGACCTCACGCTCCTCCTCTCCCACTCCACCAAGAGAGCTCTGTCTCCTCTAGATAGGCAGAACTGTCTCTTCCCCAGACTTTGCCTTCTCTATGTTTGAGGTAGCCTTCTGAATGCCAGTCAGTTTCACAGAGGCAAATTCTTATAATCTCTCCATGGTCAATAGGTATCCAGGGATAGCACCTCCTGAACGGATACCTCAGCTCCCAGAATCTCAGAGTCAGAAGGAAGCTCAGTGGTCATCTCACCCAGCCCATACCCCAATGGGAGTCACCATTTGGTTATCTGGCCCCAGCTTGGAAGCCTCCACCAATAGGCAACTCTCTACCTCCCAAGATGGTCCAACTGTATTTCAGTCATGTCGACTCTCTGTGACCCAATTTGGGGTTTTCTTGGCAAGGATACTTGAAGTGGTTTGCCATTTCCTTCTCCAGCTCATTTGACAGATGAGGAAACTGAGGCAGAGTGAAGTGACTTACCCAGGGTCACCTAGCTAATGTGTCTGAGGTCATAGTTGAACTCAGATCTTGCTGACTTCAGGCCCAGTGCTCTGCGCACTATGGCACCCCCTAGCTGCCCCATTCTACTTTTAGAAAGCCTTAATTATGAAGGTGTTTTTATTTCACTTCTATTTATTGACACTCCCCTCTTTTTCACATCAAATCACTTCCCAGTGACTCCCCAATCCCCAATAAGTACAACCAAGAAAAATAAATCAGCACGATGTCTTTATCTAAAAATGCATGTGCCATTTTGCACCAACACTAGGTGGGACTCAAGCTTTACTATCCTATGATATGTCCTACTATGATTTCCCAATTGAGCGCTGCATTGAATCACTGAAATCTTTACTTTTCCATGATTGTATTCATTGTGTAGGGTAATCTACTCACTCCAAGTTTGAATTCCTCATATTCCCCATTTCTTTAGGCACAGTAACATTATATTATATCCATCAGCTATAGTTGGTTAACCATTCCACAACTGATGGTCACCCACTTTTCTTCTCATTCTTTGTGAAGAAGTTTCTTTTTGCATGAACAGGGGTACTTCAGAGGATATACTTCCATAATACTTTTGAACAGATTAAGGAAAGGAACTTTTATCAGGAAAATATCTTCTTACTAGCCCATCACTGGCCAAGAAGCAGTCACTCCTGTATTTTGATCTGTGATGGTTCAGAAATCAGAATAGCATTTGCAAACATCATCTTCTTAACCGGGTTTTTTTGTCACACCCACCTCTAGGGAAGAGAAGGGAGCAGGCTTTTATTATGGACCTACTCAGTGCTTTGCAGATACTATCTCATATAATTTCCCTCTGTCAAAGAGACTCCCCTCTCTTCCATTACTCCAACTTCACAATGGTCTTTCTTTCCTTTCTGCCCAGTCACATGCTTTCACCCCTCCAATGTCACCCAGCTTAACATGCTACCTTTTCTTCCCTAGACTCTTTATCCTCTCTTTTCCTTTGGAAGTACTTCTCTCAGTCTTTAAAGGAACCCATTATTTATGTTTATAAACAGTGTTGTTTATGTTATCATTCAGAGAACAGCAAGACATTCCCTCTATTCTTCCAATACCTTCCCAGCAAGAAGACCAACTTCCATTTTGAGGACATATGACTATTACCTTGTACCATTAAAATAGATGCGTGCATGGATATGTTTGTGTGTATGTATATATATGCTCTCTACAGGTCACTGGAAAATTCCCTTGACCTCAAAGGAAAAGGAGTGAATGCCTCAATCTTCTGGTTTCCATGCTGTTGGTTCTTAGGGCTAATTTTCACACTATACAAACTGCCTGCTCACCTTGCTGGGGGCTCCAGATCATGACCTGAGCTTGATCAAGCTTTCCTGCCTTTCTCTGGGTCTTCCTACCTTTTCTCCCAGCTGTCTTTGGCAAATGCATTTGCCAATTTCAAAATAATGCAAAAATGAAAACAACAAAACCCAAAGCCTGTCTTCAGCTGTCTACACGGTCCTCTGTAGCATCTCTCTGGCAGGCACTTCCCCTTTTCCTTTCTCAGCTCTCCTTTCTCTCCATGGTCAGACCTCAGAAGTCTTCTACGCCCAATCTGCCTCTTGGCTCAGTGTCTTTTTGTCACATCAGCTCTTTAAAATTGTGACTGTGATGATGAATTTTATTGGGACCCAGGGAGATCCAAAGATGTGAGCAATCCTAAGTGTGCCCCCAACAGGAATAGGGCTGGCCATGTACTCTTTGCCCGCCTCAGTTCTGCCTTCTATGTGCCCAGATACTTAGTGCTTAAATGTATATCTGTTGTAGAGTAGAAATAGTATTGTCCTCTGATTAGGTAGGAATCTAGCATTCAATTCTACTTCCCCTAGGCAACATAATAGATAGAAAGCTGGGCCTGAAATCAGGAAGACCCCAGGCCAAATTCTTCCTTAGACATTAACTTTGTGACCCCAGGCAAGTCACTTAACTACTCCCAGCCTCAATTTCCTCATCTGGAAAAATGGGTGTTATTGCAAGAATCAAATGAGATAATATTTGCAAAGTATTT
Organism: Potorous gilbertii; assembly: GCA_028658325.1. Lineage (NCBI taxonomy): Eukaryota > Metazoa > Chordata > Mammalia > Diprotodontia > Potoroidae > Potorous > Potorous gilbertii. The sequence goes on along the minus strand of CM053770.1, from coordinate 293,071,783 downwards.
TGCAAATTTTAAAGTGCTATTTATATAAGTACTATCCTGTATTTTTATTCTGACATTTGCTGGCCATGACACTTGACCCTGGGCCAGTCCCTTGTCCTCTATGAACCTCAGAAATAGCATTTATTCAGAAATCTGAGGCTTATAAATGTCTCCTTTGATGTTTCTAATACACGCCATTGCCTCTGATCCTCTCATGACTGATCAAAACCTTCTCAGTAAATGGGTGGTTTGTGAGAACTTGCTGCTGCCACTTAATACTTTGACGGGGTCACTTACCTCTGAACCTCAGTTTCCCCATCTGTAAAATAAGGAGATTTGACTCGATGGCCAGGTCCAGATCCACAACCTGTGATGTACCTATACTGTGGTGTTGCTAAGAAGATAAATATTTTGTTACTGGTCAGGAAAAGACAACAGGCTGATTGCTTTTATTTCTGTTGGTCTTTTAAATGGCCGAGTCACATAGCTGAGGGGTCAGAGTCATCTTATTTTGAAGAAGCCCTTTGGGGGCTGAGCCCCAGTGTTGGATCATGAAGAGGGGACCCAGGCCCCAACTAGGTTTATGGATTTGGAGGAGATGATTTTGACAAATGAACCATAAATCTAGGGACAGACTCTGTTTCTCCAGCACAACCAAGTGGCAACTCACTGACTTTGTCATTTTCTTTAAAACCGTCAGATCATTAAAAACAAAAACCAAGGAAATGTACTGGGGCAAAGGTGGGGGAGGGGAAGAATCCCCTCGGAACTGTGAACCAATAGGCCTGTTCTGTTTTACAGCGTGCTTCCTTCCTCTGCCTCATCATTCTCTCTGATGCCCTTCTCCCCGATGGTATGCGCTGGATGTCCATTTCAGCAAGTTTTCCCTTTAGAACAAACCTATCATTTTTCACCACGGGATATTTACAGCTTCAATCAGGGCCAAATTCAATTGGCTTCTGATCTCCTGGCTGGAAGTTCGAGATGCAGATATTATTTGCACGGCGGTTAATTACGGAGCAATCCAACTTTGGCTTTTCCACTGTAATTTCCTCTGCCAGCTAATTTAATTAATCACCCCCAGCTCAGCTCTTCCAGCTGCGACCAGCAGGGTCATTAATTAGGCATGTGGCTGGCGGGAGCTCACAGACCAGTTCCTGGGAAGGGGGCCACTGCCCACTTGGTCTCTGAGGGAGTGAGAGCTTGTCCAGAGGATCCCTCATACATGAGGCAAGGAGGGGATCCATGACTGGAACCCCTGAGGTCCCCTCCGAAGGGGATGATGGGAGCAAACAGCTTGGCTGGAATGACTTCTATGCAGTAAAGGAAAGCAGACTCTTCCCTCAGGTGATGCTGTCTTATGGAAGGACTACAGAAAAATATAGATAGTATTAGGACCCTGTTTTCTAGCTTTCTGGTCCAGCCTGTGTCAACAAGTAACACAGAACATCAAGGCATAAAGGCCATTTTAAAAAAGTATATATATTTAACTTGTTTTATTTTGAGCTCAGTGCTCCCTGGTACCCTTTCTCTAAGTAGAAGTTGTCAGGTTGTTTGTTGAAAGTCATTGTGGGGCTTTTCATCAGATCATAGATTTAGAACTGAGAAGCATCTGATCTGACCCGCAGTGGCCCAGGTTGGTGAGCGGACATGCTCTGGATTTTAGAGCCAGACAGGTCTTCCAGACCCTAAGACAAGGAGCTCCCCCCATGGATAGAATCACAGATCCCTGCCTAAAGGAAACAAGGAGTATTGTATGGGGAAGCTGCCTTCATCTCCCTGCTAATGGATCTTCCCCCTGACTTTCCTTGGTGCAAAAATCTGAAAATGGGTACAGAACAGCTAAAATTATTCTTCAGGAATCCATTCTGAGGATGAGGACCTCTTCTCCTAAAAGTCTAGGTGCCTTACTGTAGGATAGTAGGTGTTGGATCAAGAGAAACTTGGGTTTGAATCCACTTCTGAGACTAGAACCATGGTTCTGGCACCTTAGTCAAGTCCCTTGACCTGTACAAGCCACACTTTCATCTGCCAAATGGTGAGAGTAATGTCTGTAGCTCGCCTATCTTGCTTGCAGTGTGACTGGGAAGCTGAGTAGTGCAGTATAAAGAGGGTTGAATTTGGAGTCAGGAGACCTGACTTCAAATCCTGACTCTACTGCTAGCTTTGCTTCAATGTGAAGGTATTTAATCGCACTGGGCCTCAGTTTCCTTATCTGTAAAAAGGAGTGGATTGAGCGAGATGACCTTTTAGCTCTCTTCCAGCCCAGAGGCCATGATGAGACAACCTGAGCAAAACCCTTTACAAACCATAAAGCTCCCCATAAATGTCCTCCGTAATGAGCCTGCCATATATTTTCATAGCAAAGCAATCCTCTTCAGTCATAGATAGGATCATAAATAGAGAGCTGGAGGGAATGTAGAAGTCATCTAGACTAACCCCCTCTTCACAGGGGGGGAAACTGAGACCCAGAAACAAGAAATTCTTTGTGAGTAGCTAATCCAAGCAGGGCCGGGACAGGAACTCCTGACCCTTTAACTAGATCCGGCATCTCTTTCTCTGCCTTCTGCTGACTGAGCCACGGCTGATTGGGTAGATGCTTCTCTCACGCACAGTTTGTAAAAATTTAGTCAGCTAGTCAACAAGCACTTGTTTGTTAAGCATCTCCTACACACCAGGCCATGCTAAGCTTGGGAGATCCACGGAAAGGCACAAGACAATCCCTCCCCTCAAGGAGCTTGTAGCCTAATTAAGGGATGAATTCTCTGATGATGTTTGTGAGCGTGAGTCAGAGGAAGAGAGGAGCAGTGGGCTGAAAGCTGGCCTCATCATCAGGGCCTTCTAGTCTGACCTCTTGTAGTGGTGCCTGGACCAGTGGCCATGCTCCCAAGCAGCCCTCATGCTAATAAACTAAAGCTCGCCTGCTGACCTGACCTGCAGGGGTGGAGGTGGTTTCTTCCCTGGGAGTTTCTTCCCCCCAAAATTCCATCCAGACCACAAAAGCAAAAGCAAATCGCTGGACAAGTGCCTTTCGCCACTCGATTCCCATCCAAGGACTGCCCAACACTCTGTGAAAGCTGGTGGTGTCCAATGTCACTTGAGACAAGGGGGAGCCTGTATCTTTAAAGGACTCTGTGACCCTTAGAACCAGCAGTGCTTCCTCCTCTTCTGGGTGTCCTGTCTATGACTAAAAGAAGACAAATGGAACGGAGGGAGAGAGAAAAAAGTGTGGCTTGTTGTTGGGGTCATCAGCCAGGCCCAAAGTGATCAAAGGCTCTAATGAGGGTCTGGGGAGAATTGTGGCCAGATGGGGAGCAGGGACTCTGCAGGGGCGTGGACAGTGCTTGGGGGGCTGCAAATGTGTTGGGATGGACAGGAAGTGGCCGGCCTGCCATAAAATTCAGACAGCCTGTAAACCCAACCAGCCCCTCCTTCTTTGGCTGCCCAGTGGGGCTCGAGGCCCTGCAGTGGGGAATGGCTCTTCTCAAAGAAAAGAAAGACTCTTGCAACTCAGATAGGGGGTGTCCTTGTCATGGACTGGCCCCTGTGGAAATAATGACGATAATTCATTGGAATTCTAATTGCAACAATAGCAGTTATGTAATGTATTAAGATTTACAAAGCATTTTCCACATTGCATCTCACTGGAGTCGGGAGCTGCTTCCATGATGTTTATATTACAGGTGAGAAAACTGAGGCAGACAGGGTCTCACAGTGAGTTACATGTTCATAAAAGTGATTGCCGACATTCACTCATATTTACCATGTTTATATATGCTCACCGTGTGGCAGGCATGTGCACTTCACATTTACTATTTCATTGAATCTCCACAACAACCCTGGGAATGTGTGCTTGTATTATCTCCATTCACAGATAAAGAAACTAAAGTCAACAGGGTTGAACGACTTGCCCAGAGCCACACTGCTAGTGATTGGGCAAGTCTTCCTGACTCCCCTGCTCCATCTAGCTGCAGAGGGCCTCTATTCCAAGTCACAGCAAAATCGGCAGGAGATATTCAATGAGGGACTTAAATAAGTTCCTTAACTTTTCCCAAATGGAATTACAAAGCTGATGCAGCACTTTCTCCTAATCCACTTTCTCATTTTTAAATACGATGGAAAGGGAAGAGGTCTGGATTTCAAGGCAGAGGCATGGCTTCAAGTACCTCTTCCACCACATCTTCTTTGTGTTACCTTGGACCAGTCCTATGCTCTCTCTTGGCCTACATTTTCCCGTCTGTAAAACAGGAGCAAGGTATGAGTATGCCAGCCTCTCTAAGTCCCTTCAAACTCAACGGCCAATCCCAGGCTTTCCCTTCACATGACCCAGATTTCCTCCAGGATCAAGTGTCTTCCAGCTCACAAGCCACCTCATAGCATGGGTCTCAAGCCAGATAATGTCACTGAGGTCGAGATCAGAGAATCACAGGCCACCAGAGCTGGTGTCAGGCGAACGAGCTTATTGGGTTCTGATGGGCCGGGCACTGGATGGGGCGCTGGAGAGACGTGACAGAAATGAACCCACCCCCACCCCCTGACCGCAAGGAGCTTCCATTCTGTCACCTTTATTATCATCCAGCCCAACGAAGACCCAGAGAAGGAAAAGCTATTTAGTTAATGGCCAAGAGACAGGTAGAACCCAATTCTCTTGGCTCCCAATCCAGTCAGTTAGCAAGCACTGATTAGGTGCCTGGAGCTGTGCTCTCCAGGGACCCTAGGGATGCAAAGACAGAAGCTGGGTAGCCCCAATCATAGAGGGTTTGCATTCTAACTGAGGAGGGAAAACAAAATAAAGAATTGCAACCTGTTCAGAATGGAGGAGGAGGAAGAGGAGAAGGGAAGGGAGGAGGATAAGGGGGAGGGAGAGAAGAAGGAGGAAGACATACTAGCAACTGTAAGAATCCAAAAGACCAGATGTAATAAATGTGCTTGTGCTGTGCTCTGAATGAAGTGAGGCATTCTGAGATGGAAGAAGCAGTGCCTGCTAGGTTTGGGGGTCAGCTTGCTGTGAACAGGACTGGCAGGAATGGGGAGGCTCTTCCCATTCTCTCACATCAATGGCCAGTGGTTCCTCTTGCCCCTCTAAGAGGCCTGGCTGCCCTTCCACAGTGAATTCTTGTATCCTGGTGGAAGAAATTCAGTAGGAGAGGGAACTAGGAGGTTTCAAGAGGGATCCCCCCCCCCACCAACACCATGAATCATCTGCCTATGGTTTCTGGATGTAATCCGTGTTTGATCAGGGCTCTGTAGAAGCCAGGTGACCTCTTGCCCCAGATGGTGCTCCCCATTGACCCACCATCTTTGAATTTACATTGGGCTCCTTGGGTTCCACATTCCCAAACCTGAGTGTGAATGGATCTTGAGTGGATGGGGGTAGGGGGACCAGGGAAGGCTCCAGGCTGGAGACAATGACCGTCAGTTACCAAAATAGCCAATCTAGGCCTGAGCACTGCTATCAAGTCACATATCACCCAGTGGAACAAAATTGTTGGCTTAGGTAGGGATGGCTGGGCTCTGCTGGATCAGAAGGAAGGCCTGATCTCAGCTGTCAATGCTCAGCTGCTCCCAGTCTTACTACCCAAGATGAGACCACCTTGTCCGGTGCATTTTAAAAAGCACCCCCCCCCCCGCCCCAGTCTGCCGCTTTTCTCCTCCCCCTGCTTAAAAAACACAGACCCTGACAGTCTGAATGTTGGAAATAATTGGATTCTAAATTCTAATTCATCTGTAAAGTATTCGTTGATTAAATTAGCCTAATAGATATTATTTCTTACATGACTGCATAATTTCATCCTGATTGGATCTCTGTGGCACTAACGAGTCCCCCAATTTACTATTGACTGGAGACTCACACAAGGCGAGAGCTAACTAGCCTCTTGCTTCATTCTTTTTTCCCAGGCTAAAAGTTAAATTGATTTATACTTAAAGTGCATTCTGGTAACTCTCAAGGGCAGCGAGCTGGGATATTTTATCTGGCAAGGCAAGCATCAGAGAGAAGGAAAAAAAAAACACAATGTTTTATGGCATAGTGAGCCCTCCTGTTTCCGTCCCAGAGCCCAAAGGCTGGGCAAGGACCTGAATTCTTCAGGGGCTGAATTTGCCGGAGGTTGTTCTATTGCAAAAAAAATACGTTTATGTATGGGCATGTTTGTGTGTCTGTGTGCATCTCCATGTACAGGTATATACAGATATGATGATCCACTGCCAGGGTAGGTAGGTGAAATGCTTGGATGCTAATTTACCTTCATTCAAATTTAGTGATTTATTTGTTTATTTTACTTCCTCTGATGTATCCTGGATATGCGGCCATAGACACATCCTTTAATTTAACATCACTGGAAAGAGTTTCCTCATCAGGGAATTCCCCAGACCAATGACCCCCTGACCCCAACCCCCAAGACATAGACAGGCAGACAAGCAGAAGTATGCATACATAGATGGAGAAATAGATGGACTTTCTTTCCCCATATATATTACTCAAAATAAAAAGAAATAAATTCTAGGATTGACTGTACATGGGGTACATAAGAAATAAAGGAAAGAGATTAACTTGTCTTCTCCAATATGTGCAACACAATCTTTGTAAATCCATTGATAGGATCTGGTTTTGGAGTTTCTGGAATATTTCAATAAGCGGATTTCTATAGTGCTTAAAGTATACAAAGGTCTTTGTATCTATTGTTGCATTTGAGAGTCATCACAACAATCCTGCAAAGGAAGGGCTATTATTTTTTCTTTAACTTTTTTTTTTCAAATGAAATCTGCTTTCTCCCTTTCCCACCTCCCCCCAACTTAGAGAAAACAAGAAAAATAAATATGTACATTCAAATAAAACAAATTCCCTCTTTGGCTATGTCCAAATGCATGTGTATTTTTATATATACATACATTCACTCACATACATACAATACAGACATATATATGCATATATGCATATATGTATCTATGTCCAAATATATACTATACATATATGTATATATTGTATATGTATAAGTATATTTAAAAGTTATTATGTAAATATGTGGTATATTTTCTATGTTAATAATATAAACTAATACAAGATAGAAATATATATAAATGTGTGTACATATATGTACCATGTATATGTAACATGCATGTGAATATATGTATACATAAATACGAATGTATTATGTGTTTCCATCTGCCCTCAGAGTTCACCATTTCTCTCTCTTGATGTGGGCTGCATAGTTCATGAGAAGTCTTCTGGAATTACAGTTGGCCATTGTGTTCATCTGCGTTCCTAAAACTTTCAGAGTTGCTTATCTTTTCAATATTTGTTATCATGATTGTCTCACTTCGCTCTGCATCAGTTCAGCCAAGTCTTCCAGGCTTTCCTGAAACCATCCCCTCCACCATTTCTTACAGCCCAATGGCATTTCTTCTCACTCACATGCTGTAACATGTGTAACCATTGCCAGTTGATGAGTACCCCCTTAGTTCCCAATTCATCACTACTGTAAAAAGAACTACTAGAAATATCTTCGTACATGTCGGTCCTCCTTTTCTTTCTTAGATCTCTTTGGGGTATAAATCTAGTAGCAGAATCACTGGGTCATAGGGCATGCACAGTTTGGTAGCTTTCTAAGCAGAGGCTATTATCCCCATTTTATATGTAAGGAAACTGAGGCTGAAAATGTTGGGTGACTTGCCCAATGATATACAGCTAATAAATGTCTGAGGTTAGATCTGAACTCAGGCCCTCCACTTTGTACAACTGGGGAGAGGGAGATATACTTCAGGTTGGAAATCTCTGATCTAGAGAATTCTATCAAGGACACATCAAATCCTAGCTTTTCTGAAAATTCAGGACCCCAAACAGGAAGTAGTGGACTCCAGTATGGATTGATCTGGGTGGTCAACAAGCATTTATGAAGTGCCTGCTGTGTGCCAAGTTCTAAGCCAGGTGCTGCCTGCCCTTGAGCAGCTTTCTGTCCCCTCTTGGTGCCATGTCACGTTTAAGGCTGTCCCATTTCCTGGGCCTCCCTCTGCTTTGCTGTAGTACTACACACTTCTGATCCCCTTAAATAAGTAGAGGACAAAGATAAAAGTGGTTGTAGCTGGGTAGGGAGAAGGAAGCCAGGCCCATCTCTGCACCCATGTGGTTGTCCGGGTACAGCAGCTGCCCGGGCACTTCCGTGTGAGGAAACTTCCTCCACCGAGGCGTGTACTTCTGTCCTTAGAGAATCACCAGGTCTGTTGGGAAGGTGATAGACTTGCCCAGCATCTCGCAGGCAGGGGCTCCCTGGTGTTGAGGCCAATTCCCAATCTAATGGCTTCACTGCCATTACAGAGATAGATAGGCAGATTTGTAGACACACACACACACACGTGATCATACATACACATTTCCTAAAACAGATTCACATTCTCTGATCAAAACCAAACCCCCATGAGAGCTGCATTGACATTCTGGGACTCTGGGGGATGGGGGGGACTGAGTGTTGTCTCCAGGCTAGTACATATCATGGGGTAGATGTGAAGACTGCTAAGAAGGAGTGGCCAGATCAGTTCAAATTGAGGCTGAATCCAGCATCCTCGAGGAGAACATTGTTTTGCTGAACTTTTTCCCAAAGGTATAGATTGCTTTTCTTTTGTCTTGGCATCCCCACACCCAGCCCAGGGCCCAAGATAATATGGGCGCTTGATAAACCCTTGTTGTATTGGATTGGCTCATCAGATACCTGTCATTTCTCATTTGGTTGCACAGATTTAATACACACATACACACACACACACACACACACACACACATACACAATCTGCAAATAAAATTCCCTTCGCCCTGCTTCAGTAGCTGGAAACAGCTGTCAGGTTTTGTGTGGCATCAGTGAACGGAGGGGTGGGGGTTGCAGGGGCCAGAGGGGGAAATGACAAAGTTTCAGCAAACACAGGGGAAACAACTCGGGACGGGGAGGCCGGCAGACTCAGGAAACTGTTTTCATGAGTCAAGCAGGGAAACAAAGGCTTCCCAGCATGAACAGAAGGGACACACACTCCCTCTGAATAGCTCCCAAAAAACGGAGCTGAAAAGGAAGAGAGCCCATTTGCTTCTGGGAATCCAATAAATTGTTTCAGGAAGTGAAAGTCTGTCCACGCTAATGGAGCGGTGATTGACAGTTGGTTCTCATTACAGTGCCCATCAGGGGACAGAGTGCATTCCAATGTTATTTAGAGGGTTAAGTGGGAATAAGACAGAGGTGACAGCCCAAGTTTGTGGCCCTCTGGGACATCTGTTTATATGCAAGAGACCCACTGAGGGGATGGGGGAAGGGGAATCAAGGAGGGTTTTGAGAGGTTAATAAGTAAATATTTTTATGCATGTGTATATTCACATGTACACACACATACATATATGTGTATATATACATATGCAATTGTACTTGTAGGATGAGTGATACCCCTCCCAAGGAAAGCCCCCTCATTCAGGTAGGGTGTTTTCTATTCTATTATTTGAGATTCTTTGTCAGTTCCAATGATTCAAACATATTTATCTCCTTCCTGCCTTTGGTATCTTGTGGGCTCCCCATACATATTCATGGGATCAGAAGGCATGCAGATGCCTGGGTAGGTGATGGCGTATCCTCACCCACCTTGGTGTTTTTTCATTTACATAGGAGGAAGGGGCCCCTGATGAGCCTTGGCATTCTCTATCATTTTAAGATTCACACAGCACTAGACTCGCATTGACTGGTTGGAACTTCACACACCCTCCCTGGGAGATATTTTCCCCACTTCCCAGATGATGAAACTGAAGTTAACAGAGGTCCCAGGACCTCAGCTTGGGAGCTGGAAGGGACCTCATCTGGTTCAACTCCATGTTACAAATGAGGAAACTGAGCTCCAGGGAGCTGAAATGACCAGCCAAGGCCATGCAGGTTATATGCGTCCGAGGTGGTGTTTGACCCCAGAGCCAGTGTTCTTTCCACGGCTCCATATTTTTCCTTTGCCTTTAGTTGAAGCACAGGGTTGGACCAGATAACCCCTTTGAGTCCTATCTGGCCTTGTAATTCTGTTATCACTTTGAAGACAGATACACGGACAATAACAAAACCGGAACAAACCATCATAGCTCAGAAGTTGAGAGTTGGAAAGAATTTTATCAACCCATCTCTCCCAAAAGCAGCCCTCCTGCAACACAGCCAGTGAGAGGCCAGCCTGCCACTCCTTGGTACCTTCCCTCTTCCACAGGCCCCTCTGCCCCAGCTGCTGGTACCTTCCTCCCCCCACACACACAAATTACCTCATATCTTTTCTATATACTCTCATATATCTAAAGGCTGTCTCCACTCGTTGAGGTGGAGATCTTGAGGGCAAGAAGTCCTTCCATTTTGTGTCTGTCCCCAGTGTCTGACACACAGCAAGTGCTTAATAAATGCTTAGTGATGGATTGATTGTAAACTCTGTGACTAGTACAGCGTTTGGTATACGGTGTTTCCCTCAGTAGATTCTAAGCTGCTTGTGAGCAGGGGCTGTTCCCATTTCATTTCTGCATTTGTTTTTTTTTTTATTTCTGGTCCGTAACACAGCACCTAGCCTAGGGTAGGGGCTCAATAAATTTTCTCTGGCTGATTCACTGATTGATGACATGCTACCACCCACCAAAGCAGTGGGATCTACTTTCAGCCAGCTCTAATACTAACCCCCCACACCCAACATTTAGCCTCCTTTGTCTCCTTTGACTTCTACTCTTTGCTATTCATTATGAGTCTGAGGAGCAAAGGGTGGAAAGCAGTCGTGTGACTTGTTTGGCCAAGGTCATACAACTACCATGTCCATCAGTCCACAAGCATGTATTGAGCCAGATCAACATGTCATTGTCTCAGATACCTGAAATCAGCTTTCTGTCCCCTTAGAGCCTTCCCTTCTTAAGCTAAATACCCTTGATTCTATTAGTGTGCATTTAGGGTTAGGGATTGACCTTCAAGGCCCTCAGATAGGATTCAGGGTTTCCTCCTTACAGAGACAAGCCCACTCTTGAGGGCATCAGTGAGAACTGAGACATAAGTTGATCTTCTGCCTGGGAGCTGATTTTCTCAGCACTGGCCCAGGGGTGCAGCCACAGGGAACAAGAGAAAGATTCAGTCCCCACATGGAGTCCTTGTCTCCTAAGACCCAAGGGGATCAGGCAGCTGGTGAGACTGCTCATTTTGTTTTATTCTGGTCTAGAAATGGGACTTCCATCAGACAGATAGATGACAGACAGGTAGATGGATAGATAGATGAATGGATAAACAGACAGAGAGAGGTAACTGGAGCCTTCAGGCTTATGACATCTGGGTGAGAGGGACATTCTGTCACCAGCCCCTGGAGACACCGGAGTCATATGTTCTTCTCACCCAAAAATCCTACTGGGATGAAACAGCAGCATCACTTGTGAAACGGAAAACCTACCACATAAACCCTTCAGTGCTTCCCTGGGAGCCCTGGGTTTGTATATTTACATTTAAATCAGTGAGTGAAGTCTGAATTCAGGCCTTGACAGGTTCTCTGTAGGAACTTCCCAGGATCTGACTCCCAGTGAGCCACAAAGCTGGGAGATTCCAAACCACTTGCTCACCCCTCTCCTCTTACCTAAAAGAGTGAATGAAGGCCAAAGCATGGATTTAATTGATTGCTTCTATAATTAATTCCCTTTTTATAAGAAATTGGATATGTCCCAGATGAACTGAAATTTCCAAGAAAATTTGGGGAAAAAAATAGTCACTCAAGTTGGAAAGGACCTCAGAGGTTCCTGCCTCCATTTTACAGAAAAGGAAACTGCGGTCCAGGCAATGGAAGTCACCACCTCAGGGTCACGCAGCTCATAGGATCAGAGGCCTCTAGTCCAACCCCTGACTGTACGAAAAAGGAATCTGAGGCCCGGAGAGGTCGTGTGTCTAAGGTCACAGTGACTGGTATAGTCGTTGTTTGCCCCCAGTTCTGGTAATGACACGCTTAACCATTGCTCCCAATGCTAGAGCACTTCCCTAACAATTCCAACATGGGAATTATCGTGCTTCAGGGAGGTTTGTGGATAGCTTGTGGACGGGGGTTGGAGCCCTGAGGAGTCTGCTTGGCAGAATCCCATCACCACCACCCCCAGTTGTATACCCTATTTTAACCCCAGCAGGTCCTATGGATAGGAGAGGGCAAAAGGTTTAGGTAGTGAGCACTGGATTGCCCATTTCCCAAGTAGATACTGCTCCAACATTCATGTCCTGCTTTTCAAAACCAGAGATGAGAATTGAATTGTGGGCCTCTCAGCTCTAAAGAGTCCATTTGTGGAATGAGCACCGATTGGCGGCTCTGCTTTTTGAATGGCTGAAGAGACCTAATTGGCATATAACGCGCTATAAATTTATTAGTGCGCCCAGCATTCCCATTGGTGGACAGGACACTGTTAACCACCAAGAAATTACCAATTTTCAAGAGCTAGTCACTCAAGTCGCACTCTATCTAGGTTTAGAAAAAAACCAACGTTGCTCCCATTATAAATCATAGTTAAACTTTGGACACGAACAGGCCGGGTGCAAAGGACTCACTGGCTTGGGAGAGTGGTTCAGGAGAGCTGAGTCTCAGAGGGGAGGATGGGGTTTAGCGAGGAAACTCATCTGTCTTCTTGACCCCCTCCCCTTTTCCCTTCCCCAGTTCTGCACAAAGCCCATTAGGAGCTCACTAATCAGTTTGCCAGCCCCTGGGCGCCAGCTGCCAGGAACCATGGTACCAAATTACAATTTGGTGGCAGTTCATGGGGTGGGGGGGGACCTTTGAGGTACTTATTGCCACATTCAGCCCTCAGGCAGCTCGTACACAGAGGACATCCCCACCCTCTTATTTCAAGAGCATAATAGAAAGATTCAGGAGCCAACGTAATTATTTCAATTACTTCTCTCGGCTTTGAGACGCACACTCAAGTCACAAATTAGAAAATAATATTCACATGTTTCTTCTAATTGGTAACAGATTAGAGGCGTTTTAGCTTTAAAAAAATAATAACTCCACATGTGCTTGAAAGAGTTTGCAAGAGAAGGTGACACAGATAAACAAACAACGTTTTGTCAAGTGAGAGATTGTTGCACGATGGGTGGAAATCAAAATGTAGTCAGAGATGTTTGCATTTGGGTTCGGGGAGGGTTTTTTTCTTTGACGTATTTATCTCATCATCATTACTGTCATTGCTTTAGAACAGAGAATCTTATCATTTGTGTGTGTAAGTTTTTTTGTGTGTATGTGTGTGACCCTGATGCAGCATGTCGACTCCTCAGAATAATGTTTTTAAATCCATAAAACAAAATGCATTGGATTATAAAGGAAGCCAATTACAGTGAAATATCGTTAGGAAATTTTTTTTTAAGCCAGTTCATGGACCCTAGACTCTGAACCTTTGCTTTACCAATCGCATTTCCTATGAGGCAAGTGCCACTATTATCCCAATTTTAGAGATGAAGAAACAGCCTCCAGGAGAAATGACCTGCCTACAATCACACACAGAAGTGTTGGAGCAAAGATCTGAACCCAGGTCTTCCTGCCTCCATCCCCACTGGCCTTTCTGTTATCTGGCTGTCTCATGTTCTGTTATACAAAATGAAAGCATGGGCTTTGACTTGTATTTGTGTCTTGGGAATGGAATTCTTGTGGGGGTGAGATTTAAATCATGAGGTTGTCAGCCCACTCCTGTGTGTTCCATGATGAGGACATTCATTCTCTTCTCTGACAACTGCCATCCTTCCACTTGGCCATGTCTTCCCAGCTTGGGGATCTGGCCATTAGAAAATCTGTGGTCTCAGGATTGTTGACGTCAAGCTGGAAGGACCGGCTCTCCTGAGCCAAAGGTTGGACGTTTATCCAAGGTCAATTAGGAAACACAAAGTTGCTCCAATGTGCCCAGCACTGTACTAGGCACAGGGTTCCATAGGTTAGACACTTGAAAAATGAGAAGGTTGGACCAGATGATCCTCCCAGAAGAGGGTCAGGAAGACCAACCAGCTCATCCCCCTTCCACACAAAAGCTTTTCAAACACCAGAAGCTGACTTCCACCTCATGCCGTACAGGGACACAGGCCAAGGATGCTGGACGTGCAATCATAGGAAACTGGAGGAAGGTGTGTGAAGGGAGAAAGATGGAAGGAGATGGGAGAAAAGAAATAGGGAGAAAGTGGGAAGTGGGGGGAAGAAGGGAAAGAATGGAAAGAAGAAGGGAAGGAGGGAAAAGGAGGAGTCAGAAAAGGGGGAAGAAAAGACATAGAGAAAAGGGAGAAAGTGGGAAGGGAGGAAGGGAAGAACCCTCTAATGTTACTAACTACAACAATATTCGGTTGGATTTCTGAAGAGGAAGGGTGATTGTGGGCAGGTTAGGCCTTAATTTATTTAAAAATTAGATGAGGATTTTATGAGGGAGTCAAGGGTTTTTTTTTTCTTTTTTTGTAAATGAATCTGAAATATCTGGATGAAATGAAATCCCCCAGAGTATGGGCTTGGCAACTCTGCTGGTCGCTTTGCTTAGGACAGGACTGGACTAAACTGGAATGGACTAGAAGGGGCTGGGCTGGCCTGGGGGGAGCACAGGAGAGCCCCCCCACCCCCCAAGCCTTCATTGGCCCAGCCTATAGGCAGCCTGGTTGCAGATGTGACTGCTACCAGGGTCAGAAAACTCTAGTGGACAGTAACAGCCTCTCCTAGTTGATGGATATTTTTTTGAAAGATAAAGTCCATATTTCTGTAAACATCTCCCCTTCTGCTCTGCCACACCCCTAATCTCACTGTGAAATGTTTTTTTCCTCTTTTATGGTTTTCTTGCTTCCTTTATGGGGCTATGAGTACTATTTATTATTTCTTCCTCTGCCACCCAAAAATAAAAATATGAAGAAACGTAAATGGAAAAAACCAGCTAGTGCTGATGGAAAAGGCACTACATGCAAAGTCCCAGACTCCAGTTCGAATCTCCACTCTGCCATTCCCTTCTATGACCTTGATTAGGGTAAAATGAAGACCATCCACTCACTATCCGGGCTCTTAACATCTCTTCCAGTCCTAGAGCAGATATTTCACATATGACTTTAAGGATGGTCAAAGTTTGTATATAGTATCCCACAGGATCCTCACCACTTCCCTATAAGGAAGGTCCTGCTGTTATCCCCATTTTATAGATGAGGAAACTGAGGCTAGTAAGTGGTAGAGCTCCTTGTCCTCCTGGCATGATCTGTTCCTTTAAAATTGTTCAGTGACATCTTAAACTTAGGTTCATACATTCAGAGCTAAAAGTGACCTAGAAGTTAGAAAATCCAGCTCCCTCCACAGACCTAGGGAGAAGGGAAGTAACTTGCTCATTCCAACAGCTAACTAGCATCTATGGCAGCCCTAGGGGTGGCACACAGAGGTAGGATGTGGAGACCTGTTGCCTCAGTTTCCTCCTCTGTACAATGAGGGGGCTGGGTTTGATGGCCTCCTGTGGCCCCTCCGGGCCATCAGTCTCAGATCCAAGACTCCAAGTCAAGCTGTTTGTCCTGCCTGCCCTGCCTCTCAGGCAACCATCTTGTGGCTTCCTTCAATAGAACATGAGCTGAACGAGGGCAGGGACTTTCTTTTTGTTTTTAAGTTTATGGTGCCTACCGAAGTATCTGTTACATAGGTAGCTGCTTGTTGGTGGAATTAAGCAATCACTTTAGACCTCAATAAAAGCTTAGCTCTGGAAACCTTTGGGGAGTCACCTCCTGCACTATTATGTGCCAGAAGGTCATGACTTTGGGATTTTTTGGTTTTGTTTGTGGGGTGTTTTTTCTGATCAGACTTTTTTCTTTCTTCTGACTGCTTAAAGGGTGCTGAGGGTGCTCAGAGCCAGCCTTTTGAGCCCCTCCTAGGATGCCCAGGCACTCTGAGCCAGCCTTCTCAGTCCCTCCGAGGGTACCCAGCACTTTGAGCCAGCCTTGTGAGCCCTTCCTTGGGGTGACCATCTGCTGAGCCTGGGGAAGCTCCATTTCTCTCTTCTCATCTGTTTATGATGTGATATGTTCCAAAGCAGATCACATCAGCCACTGTTATGGCACCCTTAATTCAGTGTGATGGCGCCCCATGGTAGGGATGGCTGGAGAGAATGCTGCTGCCTACACCCGTGTTACATGCCACATTACACTGAATCTCAGAACCCTCCACTTGAGTACCTCGGCCTCTCTGCGGTGCCCCACAGATTTATTAAGATTTATGCATTAAAAGATCTAGCTGAGCCTTTCCTAATGTTGAAATATAGACGCCACGGAGAGATGTGACTGGTGGGGCTTGGTGGTGCCCTCCAACTTTAAAAAGTCAATCTTTAAAAAATAATTCATGTCCCAGTGTGTCTGAAAATTACAAACACTCCTTGGGAGCCAGTGAGGACTTCAAGGGGTCTGCCTCTGAGGCTGCCAGAGGGGCAAATGAGTTTACAAGATTTTTCCACATCTGGCCAGCTCCCAAGTGGAACAGCCCCTGCCTTCAAAGTTCTTACACTCTATTGATCATAACGGATGAGGAAACTGAGGCTCATAATAGAGGACCAGCTTGCCTTTGGTCACTGATAATCAGAGATGGGATTCGAACTCTCCATGGTAAATCTTCTCACTCTGCCAGGCTGGCTGCTTCTTACCCCGCTGTACCCTTGGACTGTGGTGGCAAGATAAACCTGTCTCTTGTCATAGTGCCCTTTAAAGGTCTGGCTGACCTATAATTTAGTACAGAGAATAGAAATGATAGACAATAAATATTAGTCATACATATAGCTACCTCTCATCTTGGAAAATAGGTAAGGGGCTACAGGACAGTATGTTGACCTCACTCTCAGATATAGTCACTATCCTCCATTATTTTTGCTCAATTGGACTTTTTTTGTTACAAGGGAATTCCATCCCCTGGTGAGGAGTTGGGGTAGGGGCAGTAAAGGGAGATCCCAAGATGACTGTGATGTATAAACAAAATGTGTCAAATAGTACACTTTTTAAGAAAGTCGGGCTAACCCAGTTGTCTCCTTGCCTAGGGAAGCCTTCTCTTTAGAATGCAAAAGACATTTTTTAAAATAAATGTATGTCTTCTTCTAAAATATGAATTCTCCACCCCGCAGAACAGAACGACTTTGGTCTTAGACACTGTATTGGTCAATTTCCCTGGCTGCTAGCCTGAAAGTCCCTTTGACATTCAAAAGCTATCAGCCTTATCTCTGTCCTCTGAGCCCTGGCTGTAAAGAACACAGAAGACCCAGAGTATCCGGGGCAGAGTCTCTGCTCTGGGGGTCCCTAAAGCTGCAGCTGAGAAAAGAGAAGAGTTCTTGGGATGTAGCCCCACAGCCATCCATCAGGGATGAGGATCATCTCAGTTGTTCCCAGCCCTACCAGCCTCTGATCCTTGCCCGCCACCCACCCACCCAAGCTGAGCTCTCTTCTCCTTCTCTGGACTCAGCTTTGCTGTGTCCCTCTGAGCCCGAGAGAGTCCTAACACCCCTACTGTGTACAATCTTTAGTTCTTACTGAGCACTCCCTTCCTAAGATACACTACATCTCCTACTACCATTCCTTTGCTGTATCTCCCATGCCCAGAATGCTCTGCTTCCTCATTGCCTCCTGTCATACAAGGAGCTTTGATGAGTATCCCTGTTGTCAACAATTCTCATCCCACAGCTTGGGATGAAATGACTTTTCCTGATTGTTGTTCATGCCCCCAGCCCTCCTCCCTGCATCACCTCATATCTGGTTGTGTCTATCTTCTATTTATTTAGCTGTGAACATGGTGGATCCTCCCTCCCCCCCCCCCACCCCCAGCAGTATGTAAACTGTCTGTGTGCAGGGACTGGCCCACTTTGTTTATATGTCTTGGACCTACCCCAAGTCTTGGTATATAGTGATCAACAGATTGATGATTATTTTACTTGTATAGTATATTAATTTATCTGTATTGCTGGTGTTTCCTCCAGTAAATTATAATTTCCTTGAGACCAGGAACTGCTTTTGATTTTGTCTTTATTTTTCTTTTTTTAATTTCTTTTTTTAAATTTAATTCATTCCTTTGTTTTCGGTTTTCAACGATCACTTTCGTAAGTCTTAAATTTTCTCCCACTCTATC
Organism: Potorous gilbertii; assembly: GCA_028658325.1. Taxonomy (NCBI): domain Eukaryota; kingdom Metazoa; phylum Chordata; class Mammalia; order Diprotodontia; family Potoroidae; genus Potorous; species Potorous gilbertii. The sequence continues at coordinate 293,053,720 of CM053770.1, read as the reverse complement.
TCCTCTCCCTCTCTCTCTTCTCCCTCTCCAATATGGCATAACAAACTTATTTGGGTTCTACATATACATTCCTATTAAACACCTTTTCACATTAGTTATATTGCATAGAAGAATTAAAACTAATGGGAGAAAACATGAGGAAAAAACAATGGTTTTGTCTACCTATAGCACCTAGCATTGTGCCTGGGCCTCTGGAGGCACTGAATTGAACTGGACTGAATTGTCTTTCCAGAGATAGAAGAGTAAAATTTCTTGAGTTCCCCATAACTGGAAGCATTCTAGGGGAGGATAGGTGTTTACCTGCACAGCAGAGGTGATTCCATCATTAGCTGGGAAAGTGGACAAGATGACCTCTGAGGACACTGTTCACAATTTAGATTATAATTGCTTCTCAACAGCTTCTCTCTGAATGTGCCCTGGCTCACCTGGCCTCATCATCTGCTGGAGAGAGCAGGGAGAAAACTCTGGATGAGGGGAGGATCCAATGGGCTGGAGCTCCACTCCCAGCTTGACAACTCACTGCCCAACTTGACAAGCTCAAAGGGACCATTGCGGTCATCCAGTCCAGCTCCCTCTCCTTTCCAAGGAAAAATGGAACACTTCTGTTTGGACTGCCCCTGTCCAAGGTGATGCAGTCAGTTTGAGTCACATAGTGTTTGAGCCCCTGATTTTCTGGTTCTGTCCAGGACTCCACCATACTGACTGCCTCTCACAGATCCCTCTCAGCTCAAGGTCTACGATCTTAAGACTTTTCTATGAGAAGGGAAGCTTATGGCTTTTGTGGGTCTCCAGCTATGCAGGAAGAAGCTTGAGCCCTTTTCCATGATAGGGAATTCTACTTGCTGTAGGATGGATTGTGATGGAATTTTACTCAAATATAATAGAGAGAGAACATGGTATGATGGACGTATTGCCAACCAAGAAGACTGGGGTTTAAGTCCCACCCCTGTAAGACTAGAGAAAAGAGATGAACCTGCATTGGTGGAAAGAGTTTGGTCATCTGGGAGTTCCCTAAAATAGTGAAATCGTAGGCCCATACCATATCCCTATATCTGTAACGTAGACACCTAATAAGAGCTTTGCTGTGTCTTTTAAAGATTTTTTCAATTGTGAAGTACATGGATGAGTCCTTGGGCAGGGAGTCTGGAAACCCACATTCCTGTGCCAATTTATATTAATGACCCAGAGTGACTCCAAGCCTTACTTTTCTCATTTGTAAAATGGGGATAATAGTGGAAGAACCACCTACCTTGAAAAATTATTGTGAACAAAGTACTTCGTTGACCCTAAAGTTAGGGGGAGTCTTTATTAACTTCTCTCTGTATGTGCTGGCCCTGCCTTTGAACATAAGCTCCCTGGAGACAGGGACCACCTCAGTTTCTCCTTCTCCTTGTCACCACAGCAGTGATCACGTGCTGATCTGAATGGAAAACATGGGCATCATAACAAGAAATTTAAGGAGAGCTGGAAAGGCACCTCATTTTACAGATGAGGAAACTGAGGCCAGAAGAGTAGGGTGATTTACCCAATAATCCACTGTGAATAAATAACAGAGCTGGAATTCAGAACCTGGAACCTCTGCTCCCAAATCCAGTCCTCTTTCCACTGTGTATGCTACCTTTACTTCTGACTGATTAGTAATGGATAAGCATTTGATTCTCTGAACATGTCATGAGTCTTTTGAATTGATTTGTCTAAATGAAAAGGCTTCTTAAGATGCAGACATTCTGAATGTGCATTTTGGTCAGGCACCACTGAGAGCTGAACCAGAAATAAGAATTCATCAATGCCCCTCTTTGTGTTCCTGCCAAACTGGCCTACTTGGGAAGCCTCAGTGACTGTGCTCCATCTCCTTTCTCCATGCCTTTGCCCAGGCTGTGTCCCCTGCCTGGGATGTACTCCCTCATCCCTTCTACGTCATAGAGTCACTAGTTCCCTTCAGGACCACCCTCTATACAGTGCCTCTGCCTACCCTAGCCTTGAATTTCTAGAAAACAACTGTTCTAATCAACCCAGAGGAGGGTGGTGCATTTACTCTGTATCCATTTTGTGTCTCTTATCCATGGACACTTTGTTTCCTTTTATTTCCTTCCTTTCAGCTCATTGTAGGCGTGTCCTGTTTCTTTTTAGTCTCTGTAGCCCATCCACCCCTATGCCTGCCCAAGTGCCTTGTGCATAGTCAGGGCTTCATAAATACTTGATGAATTACATTGAGCTGAGTTCTGCTATTTCAGCATTTGGTGATTCAGTGTTCTGAGTGTATTCCTTGGCCTCCCTGAGTACTCAGGAGGGTCCATTTAGGACAAAAGCCATGACAACATCCTTTTCTCACAATAGACTCATGAAGCGGTAGTTCAAGGAGTATCACCCACAACCAATAGGTAAACTGAGGCTCAGAGGAGTGAATGACTTTCCCTGGGTCACAGAGCAAGCCAGCAAAGCCAAGGCTTGAAGCCGGGACTCCAGACTCCTCCTAGTTACTCTGCCAGCTGTGAGCATTGCTCCCTGGTGGTGTTCTCCCTGACCACTCTGGCTAATACCAGAAGGGCACAGGGAATGCCAGGCTTATAATTGTCATCATACAGTGTCCTTCCAAGGTGAGGCCGTTGGCACACTTTGAGCTGGGCAGCCCCCTCAGCTCAGCACTTGGAGCTGGGAAGGACCCCAGAAAACCCCCATCCTGGGTTCTGGTTTAAGCTCTAATGAAAGCTCTGGAATGGAACAAAGCAGCCAATCACACAGTCACTGAGCCCCATCCTTGTCCAAATAACTTCTGGGGAGCCAAAGGCCCAGGCTGTTTGCAGAAAGAAGTAATGAAAAGAGAACCCCCACTTGGAAGTTTCTGAACGCCGGAGGCACCTGAACACATAGATCTTGTTGCTGGGGCCACATTGAGTGCGAGCGTGCCGCCTTCACGCCCTATGTAGACTTCGGATCCACCCCACCCGCGCCAGCTGCTTGTACACCTCCTCATGAGGACTTGGGAGAAGTAATAAGCCTAATAGGACAGCTTTATTTAATTAATTTTGCTCCTTTCCTCCTTCTTCAATGCCCATAAAGCATCCCACAGGTTGGGCCAACACTCATGGTATTGATCAACAGCCAGGGCGCTATTTATTTCTTCTTTGCCCCATAACTATAAATCCTTGTCTCCTCGCCTCCTTTAGTCGGCATGTGGGATTTACAGTGACCCATTCCTTGGGAGAAGCTCTTCGTAATGAGGGAATAAATATCCGTGGTCATTGTTTGCCGTGCTCAGCCTGTTGTTTGTCCGGCCCTAGCCCTAGTGGTCCCGGCCCCTTGGCAACGCGACCTGGGAGAGAAGGCATGCGTGTGAGAGAGCACTGGACTGCTAAGCCCTCCCTCAGCCATAGAGTCAGGGCTGCTCCTGCAGAGAGAGGAAGCCGCCTCTGTTTTCTCAGCATATTGTTCCAGGCTCCTCTCCCATACCTCTCCTCCCAGTTCCTGTTCTGCTGGAGGCAGGAAGACGCGCTGGACATTCCTTGCTGCTAGCCCCTTTCTTCTGTTTCCTTCTCCCTCTCCCTCTGCCTTTCCCTGCCTTTCCTGCCACAATTAAAAAATGGTGACTCTCTGGCCATTTCTACCCCCACCCTCCATCCCAGGCCCTGAAACAGCCTGCTCTGCTCCAGCGCTTCTTGGACCCTAACACATTTTAAAAGTCTGCTGAAAATGGCCCCTGAGCCAAGAAGGACCCCAGCTAGTGGGGAAATGTGTTTGTTGTTGTTTCTTGGGAGAGTGACCCTCTTGAATGCCCAAGGCAGTAAAATGTGACAATGTCATGGGAGGGGGTTCAGGTCCGGATGTGGACTGAAAGCCTGGTGGGTTGGAAGGTCAAAAGGTGAAGTTGGCATACCCAAATTACACTTCCGTAGCCCCAGCTGCATGAAAAGGATCCAAGGAGAGAACACAGATACAGTTCTGTAAAGACTTCGGAGGTCATTGAGCCAACTCCACCCCACCTCCAGTGCACCCCCATTCTACAGAGGAGGAAACTGAGGTCTGGGAGGGAAGTGTCTTAAGATTGTAGACTTAGAGGTATAAGTCAAGGAAGTTTAGCAGTCCCCTAGCCCAACCCTGTCATTTTGTTAGAGACAGTTTTATAAGGGCATTGCCAATTACATGGGTAGCAAGAGGCAAAGGAGGGATTTGAACCCAAATCTTCAGACTCTAAACCCAGGACTCTCCACATAAGATCCACCAACTCTAATCTCATTGTGATTGATGGCATTGCCTTGTTAGCTATATGATAAATATCTGAACATGTGAATATCATAAAGCGGTAGGTAACACTCTCTGGGTCCAAATATAGAGTGAACCCCAGCAGCTATCAAATCTACTTCTCTTCTTCTACAGAGGAGGCATCTAAGGAATAGAAAGATGAAGTGACTCACTCCACTGGGGTCACCCCATTCATAGGATCATGAGACCCCAGCCCTGAAGCTGGAAAGGACCTCAGATTTGTCCAGTGCCTTCATTTTACAGATGAGGAAATGACTTGTCCAAGGTCACAACTGCAGGTTCTTGACTTTAGATCTGTCCCTGACTCCCCTGCCTCTTTACATGAGGGACCCAAAGCCAAACCTACCTGACCAAGAATCTGATGGTCCCAACTTGAAGATTTGTTTTTAGTTCTTTATAACTTTCTGGGAAGCAGAGCCATGAGCAAGTGTTTAGATGTTAACTTCATGTCAAATTATCCCTGGACTCTTGGAAGTATTCTCCCCTTGCCACAGGCTCTGCACCCATCCTGGACACTGGAAGAAAAGACAAAAAACTAACCTGGGAAGAAGGGAAGGAATCACATTTTTTTCCAAGCCAGTACAAAGAAAGATCCATTGTATCCCCAGCATCTAAAGCACTAGGCTGGGGATCTCAGATACCTGTGTTCAAATCCTGACCTTGACATAACCTATGTAACCTTAGGCAAGTCACTCAACTCCCACTGAATTTCTCAGTTAAAGAGGGGGTTGGAAAAATACCAAGAATAAAATAAAATGAGGAAATTAGACTCAGGCTGCTGAGGTATTTTGTGCCTCCGGTGTCTGATCTGGCTCCCTGGGCAACACTCTCTGAGCTTCAGTTTGCTCGTGTGTAGATGAGGATAACAATACTCAGAAGTTATTGTGAAGCAGTGAGATTGTAGTTGGAGATCTCTGCAGATCCCAGAATTCTTGTGTGCATGTGTTTACAATGGGGAGAATTTGTAAAAACCCTCTCTATTTTATGAAGTCATTTCCACTCCTCATCCTCCACTTTGCTTCTGACAGACAGGCAGCTTGCCAGGATTACCTGCCATCTTTAGCATCCATCACTCTTAAGCAGGTGATTAGAAAATAGTCACTATTATTATGGAAAGGAAGCTCAAAACTAATCCAAAAAGGTAAAAAAGGAGTTCCTGAGGTTCACCAAGATCAGTAGGCACTTAAAATCTTTGATTGAAATGAAAGAGACATAATAGAGAAGATGAAGTTAAAAAGCACTTATCAAGCCCTTGCTAGAGAAGTGGATGATACAGCTAATGGGGAGATGACTTGCCAACAACTTAGTTCAAATCAGACGTAAGAATGTATGGACAGGCACCACATGAAGAAAGGTTAGAAGGGGCTTCTTTCAGAAGATGGAATTTTAGCTGGTGCTTGAGGGAAGCCAGAGAGACAGCATTCCAGGTAGGAGCAGGAAAAAATCAGGAAAAATGGCTGGAGTCAGAGATTGAGTCAGGAAACAGAAAGGGGCCAATGTCCCTGGATCAGAGTACATAGAAAGGGCTGTCAGGTGCAAGAAAGGAAAGAGAGAGAGGGACCAGGCTGTGAGGCTTTTAAAGTCAGGGGATTTGAGATTTGATCCTGGAAGCTATAAGGAAACCCTGGAGTTGTTTGAATAAGCATGATCCTTTTCTATATCAACCACCACTGAAATTCTAGAATGGGTTTTTTTTTTTTAAAGCATGTGACTTGTAAGCTCTTAGAGGAAAAAAAAGGTCACTTACCAGGAACCAGTATGGGTTCACTTAGCAGAAAGAGTGTCAACTAAATTAATTTCTTTTCCTTTTTTTTTTAAACTAGTTTGTTAAATCAAAGGAATCCTGGAGACAAATTGTATCTTGATTTTAGCAAAACATGTGGCAGAGATTCCCATATCCTTGGGATGTTGAAATGTGGCTGAGGTGACAGTCAGAAGGATCTATAGCTAGCTGAGCAGGCAGACCCAAAGAGTGAGGAGCAGTGATTAATGCTGCTATGTCATCCTGGAGGGAACTTTCTCGTGGAGCAGCGGAGGACCATGTCCTTGGGATTATCCAATATTTTTATCAGTGACTTAGATGAACTCTTAGGAGGCTGCTTATCAAACTGACACAAAGCTCAGAGGGAAGAAATAGTGAATATGAAAAATGACAGAAGCAATATTCAAAACAATAAAACATTTGGCTGACAAGGAGAGGGAAATTTCAAAGTGTTTCTTTTTTAAGTTTTCTATTACTTTTGCTTTTTACACCACAATCATCTCAGTCTATGCCCCACCCCCACCATGTGACATCACCTTGTCTCAAAAGAAAACAGTTAAACAAAACTAACCAGAACCACAACATGTGGCTCCCACAGGTCCCCTCCTCTCTACCAAAAAGAAAAAGGTACCATTCTTCAGCTATTCTCTAAGACCAAGATTGGACATGGCAGCGAATCTTGGTTTCACTTCTTTTGAGAAGAGTTTTCATTTGTGTTACCACAATCATTGTGTAAATTGTTCTCTTGCCTCTGAGTGCTGGTTTCTACCAGTCTTCCCATAGGGACAATTATTGTTCTTCATTTCTCCAAAAGGGTCAGTGACATGGTAGGTGATATCTTGACTTCCTGCATGAACTGGATTAAATGAGGCAGAGATGCATAGTCTTCCTATAGATACAGAGTCAAAGATATTGGTCCTATGAGTATAGGATGGAAGATTTCTGATGGAGGATGGATCAGATCAGGGGAGGGGGTGAGAAGGACCTATATCTTTTATTAGGATCATAATTCTTAGAACTGGAAAGGACCTGAGAGATCAGCTGATGCAATCCCTTTATGGGACCCAGAGAAGTCAGTGGTTTGTCCAAATTCACACAGGTTACCAAGTGATGGAGCTGGTCTTAGCACCTGAATCCTGCAGCTCTGAGTTTATCATGGCTCATCCACGGAGACACCCTGATAGGCATTGGCCAATGACTTCATGAAATCCAAATGAGGATACTGAGGACATCTCACATCGATGTCTTGTTTTGCTTGAGTATAAAGCCCTTTCTTTCAGGTGGCACCAGTCTAAGAATCAGCTAAACCTTTCCAAAAAGGGGAGTGGGGGAGATCCAGCTGTGGATTCCAAAAACTTAATCCAATCTTGTAAAGCTACCACAAAACAGGAAAAACATTCCTTCTCTAGGTTCCAAAATTTACCCTTTACCCCCTTTTAGAAATGGGGGCACTTTTTAGAACCTAGGAATGACCACGTTAGTTCCTCATTCAAGAAAATTCTGTGGTTTTATTGCCTTTAGGGTAAAATACAAATTCCTCTTTATGGTATTTCACAATTTGGCTCTGGATTAATCTCCACCACACATTCAACACTCCAGCCAAACAGATCTCTATCTTATTCTTTACATAAGATGTTTCATTTCCCACCTCCCTGCATTTGCCCACACGGTCCCTTATACCTGGAATACCCTCCCTTCTCACCTTGGACTCTTGTAACACTTGCCTCTCTTTAAAGGTTAGGCTTCAGTGCCATCTCCTCAAGAGGCCTTTCCTTATTTCTCCAGTTTTTAATGACCCATTATGACCCTTCATTTTGCATCCATCTTCTCTTTACTTATCTGTGAACACATTTTATATCCCACCAGACTCCAAGTTCCCTGAGGTCAATAAGTGCTTTGTTTTTGCTTTTGTATCCCATTTATACCATTGAAACTGCTTAAGAAATGCCTATTGGGTAATTGAGTTCCCATCTTGAGTTTTTTGACACTCGGCACAAGGGTGGTCATAGGACACTGAATTTGGAGCCCAAAGTGGCTCTGAACCTGCTTCTATCAGAGAGGTGTAGAGGGCACAAAATAAGGATGCCCTGAAGTCCTGATGGTCACCAACCCCTGCTTCCCCTCCCATTGCTCTGAGTCCTCCCCTCGGCCAGGTCCTTCATCCTCTCAGATCTGAGTCCTGTGTGACAGTATCCTCTGAGCTCTCCACCAGACCTCAGGTGTTCTCATCAGCAATTATCAATAATAATTGTCCCTCTGATTCTCCTTGTCATTGGCTGGGAGAAATAAATGCTTACATTAACTGAAAATAACACCTCATCAAGTTTATTGTTCATCTCTTTTAGCCGAGGACTATTCACTTTTGAGCCGCTCACTTGCCATGATTCCATCTTGGCGGGCACTAAACCTGCTAGTTTTGAATAAAAGATTTCAGTGGGACTCATTTTTTTTGAGAGGAGGCAGAGGATGACATTAGCAGCAGCAAAGTCAAGCTTTGCAGGAAACCTTTGCCCTAGAACCCAAGACTCCTGGGCCAGATACATTCCGAAAGCTCCCACCACCCGATCCACACATCAAATCATATGTGTTCCATTTACAGGGTTTTAACCCGTTGTCCAGGTGTCTGAAAAAAAAAAACACTTTGTTTATGCATTTTGGCCATCCCAGTAAACATACTGCTGTCCCATAAACTCCATCTTGGGGACTTTTTCCCTGGAACAAAAGAAGATACAAAATATTTACCAACAGTCCTTCAGTTGTTCCTTTGCCTTTGATTTTTAGGGAGCGGGTCCGTGTCTTCCCCCTGATTAGTGGCGCTCACTCTCATTTCCGCTGCCTCTTATTCAGCTGATTTATTTAAAGGTATGTCAGCACAGGGCTGAAATGAAGCACTCAGCCTCCTCTTTCTGCTCCTTGCTGACCGCTCCAATAATTCATTTTTTAGCTCATTAGCTAACGGAGGATGTGAGCAGTGGTCCTTCAGGGGATTGGAACGAGGGGAGGTGATCTACTGCTGACAACTCTGCTCTTGGACTGGCCTTCCTCAGGGAACATGGAAAGCTCAACCAAGACAAGCTCTGGATCCCTGAAGTCAAATTGGGTCATCAGGGCAACAGAGTATTTATGTCTGAGGCACGATTTCTAGGGTGAACAAACAGGTTCAGCCAAAACAGAGAGAGAGAAAGAGAAACGTTTGACTTTGGTATTGGCCATCCACATAAAAGTGGAAGGGAAAAGGTTAGAAGCTGGGGCAATGGAGAGAGCACTGGACCTGGAGTCAGAAAGAACTGCATTCAAATCCTGCCTTTGGTACTGAGTAACTGTGTGACCCTGGACAAGTCACTTAGCCTCTGTGTACTATAGTTTCCTTACTTGTAAAGTGGATATAATAATACCAAGGTTGTTAGATAATAGTGTCAAAGTGCTGAGCACATTACCTGACACATAGTAATTGCTTTATAAATGCATGCTGTCATCATCATCTCATCATCATTTTTAATATTATTGTTAATGCTCTAAGTTAAGGGAGGCCATGCTAGAGAAATGTCTTCAGGCCAGAAGTCTCTGTGAACACTATTGACAAAAGGAAAGAAGTGAGTGTTAGGGAAAGGAAAAGATAGTTACCACTTTGAATGTGCCTGAGGATGTACTGGAAAGAGAGAGAGAACCCATCCTATGTGTGCCTCCAGCCAGGGGCCATCCCCTTCCAAATGCTAACACAATGCAAGAATGCTGGACTCGAAATCAAGAAGACATGCATTTGAATTCTGCATCAGTAAATGGACTGCTGAGTGACTCTGGACAAATCCTAGCATGCCTCTGGGCCTCAGTTTCTTCATCTGTTAAATGAGGAACTTAGGAAGGAGGAGGCATCATGATTCAATGAGAAGTGTTCTAAACCTGTGATCCATCTGACATACATCCTTAAAAACAAATATACTGCTCCACTGAAAGAAAGATTAAGAATAAAAGGGAAAGAAAGAGAAGGAAGGATGATGAAATTGAGTCAGTTTCTAATTATGTGATTTCTACTCAGTTTTGTGCTTTGTACAACCAAAATTTTGAGGGAACTGGAATTGCTTCTTCTTCCTTGGAGCAAAGCTCCAAGGTGCTGGATGACAGCATTATAATAGTTTTTGAACTGGAATATATGTTTTGGGACATCATTTGGTCCAACCCTCCTTTTACAGATGAAGGAATTGAGGCTCTGGGAAGGTGAATAGAGAGGCATTTAAGGCCCTTGAAGCATGAATCTCCCTTTTCTGAGTCTTGCCCAAGCTGGGGCCTCCTGTGGTTGGCTGGGCTTCTGATTTAGACAGAGGCCCCTCCTATCTCCTAGAAATCCCATAGTTCTACTTTACCTTCTGCCCTGAAAATGATGAAAACATGGCTGAATAGTGAATAAAAGAGAAGTGTTGATTTAGAGCTTCGATTTCCTCCAAGCCACCCCCTTGTGGTTACCTTGGATATAAAGGATGCTGCAGCTTGTGTGCAAAGCCATAAGTGGGATACTGTTGCCAGTCCAAGAAGGATAAAGAAGAGATGGTTGCACACAGGGTCCTGTGGCCTGTTTTCTGTCCCCTTTGTAAACTTCTGGTGTGGAAAGATGCTGCTCAGAAAGATGCTCTTGGTCAAAGATGCTTTCAGACCAGAATTCTCAAGCTGGAGAAGACCTTGCAGGTTGGTCACCTCTTCTCAGAGCCCTTGTCTTCATCTGAAAGAACTGAAGCCCGGAGAAATGAAGGGATGTGCCTATTGTCATGGATGTAGAAGACTTAGTCCCACCCCCTCATTTTACAGATGAAGACCTAGAAAGACTTAAGACCTAAGATGAGAAACATCATTAAATCTTAGGCAGAGGACTGGGCTTGGACTTAGGAAGACCTGGGTTCAAATCCTATCTCAGACACTTACTAGGTGTCACCCTAGACAAGTCATTTAACCTTTTTATGGCTCACTTTCCTCATGTGAAATGAGTCAGTGATCTCTAAGATGCTCAAAATCTGTGATCCTAGAATCTGGAACTGGAAAAAGTACCTAGTCCAAATCCTTTATTTTACATATGAGGAAACTGAGGCCCAGAAAGGTTGTGATTTGCCTGAGATCATACAGATGCATCACTTATGATCTAGAATTAGAAGGAACTTCAAAGAGTATCCTCATTTTACAGAAGAGGAAACTGAGACCCAGGGAAGTCAAGTGACTTTCCATGGTCACACACCTACTATGCATCAGGGGCAGGATTTGAACACAGGGTCTCTGACTCTACTTCACCACAGCTCTCCAAGCCTCAGTTTTCTCATATATGAAAGAAAGTTATCGCTCTCTAAGGGGCTTTAGAAGGCAGCTAGTCCATCCCTCTCATTTTACAGAGGGAGACATTGAGTCCCATAGGGGTAAAATGATTTTGCCCAAGGTCGCACACATCCAATAAGTAAAAAAGTCTGGATTCAATCAAGTGAGCAGAGTCCCCCATCAAATAAAGGAAGTTGAGCTGCAATCTACTTAACCATGCGGGTGGGTCATTTCTGTTCTATGTCTGGGTGGGTTGGTGGATTGAAAGGAAGGGGAGAACTGAGCACCAATGGCCACATTTAAAATGCATTAAGAGTTCATGTTCACTGTGGACATATTGATGTATGGAAAGAGAAGAGCAGTGCTATGTAATTATAATTGCTGTCTTGCTAAGGGATTTTGAAATATAAAGAGAAAATTCCATCACTGCAGTGAGTGTTATAACCCCTGTGATAAGTTCTGGCTTTATCACTTGTGATGATTTTGCAATAACTATTAAAAAGCAACTGGAAGGATATTAAATTGTTCAGGGAAATGATGCCCATGGAGAAAGACAAATGGCGCTAGGCTTTAAACATCCCCATGTCAATTTCATTTCTCTGCTCTTGGTCAATTTCATCTTTGCTCTGTTCCTCCAAGATCCTTCATGTCAACTTTGCCATTGTCCTCTTTGGGGACTGGTTTTAGACAGGACTCTTAGTTAAGAAGCTTTTAAGGCTACTGTGTTTGAAATGATGATTAAAAAAATAGCAGACTTTGGTTTGGTTTTACCCCTCTCCCCCTACACAGTCCCACACAAACACACACTCTCACACACAAATTGAGGCATTGTTTTCCTGTACTATGGCATTGTATTTCTTGTTCAGCGGGAATTTTGACTTGGTTGTCCATCTGCATGGGGGATAAGGAGGGATATCCTGCTCAGCTACAGGGAAATGCTTGTCCTAGAAATCTTGGGATGAAAGGAGTCACAGGGGTGACTCTGAGGTCACTCCACTTGGACCAGGAAGTGATGCAAAACTAATCCACATTTACTGGGGAAGAATTTGTTTGCCTAAGTATTTAAAAACAGATTAGGGCTAACCTGACACTAGATTACCCGGAGTAAAGTCAACAGGGTTGAAAGGTGTAAACAGTCCCTTTCTTTGGGGACTCCAGGCAGAAAATGGCCTGGGTAATGAGTTTTCTTCCTAGGGCTCCTGCTTTGGAGGGCTTGGCTGGACACACTGATTACCATGTCGAGATCCCAAATTTGAGGACAGAAAGCCCTTGGAATGTAGTGTGCTATCCCAATTTTGGTAAAAGTGGTTGCTGCCATTTTTTCTAGATATAGGGATATTTTTTCTTTCTTCGTCATCAACATGAAATAGTTGTTGAATTCCTAATTGCTGGGGGTGAGGGAGGTGTTGGACTTAGCTAGATACCGTTCTTATAGGTTTTTGATTTGCAGGGCAACTTGAAAAGGCCAGCCCTTTTGTCATTGCTACCATTCTTTGTCTAGAGAGTGATACTGTAGAGTTCTGTTCAGAAGTGTGAGCTGTTCTCTTTGAAGTCGAGCTTTCTTTCCTGCCCCTTCTTTTGAGGAACCAAAATGAACAACATTACTCAATGTGGAATGGAAAGTGTATTACCCCAAGAGAGGCAGCAGGCGACCAGCTCTGCCACTTCCTATGGAGATGACCCAGTGCTAAATCACCAGCCTTTTCTCAACCCTAGTTTCCCCAACTATAAAATGAGAGAGGCAACCTAGATAAGGTACAAGGTTTCTTCTAGCACTAAATCTGTAATCCCATGATCCTCATATTCTCCAAGTGATCACTATAAACTCAGGTAGCCATCAAAGTTCCATCCTTGCCCTTTCCCTTTTCCAAAACTTAGCTTAGGGGACTGAGCATCCACACTCAAACATCCAGCACTGAGTCTTATTGTTCTCTAGTCTTTTCTGAATGCTGCAGCCCAGATGGCCTCCTCCAAACATTTTTCTTTAGCATAGTCACTAGCATTTTAAGACCTTACAGCCCCCACACCAGGATTCTTTGTGTAGTTGTCTACAATCCTTAAAAAGTTGTCCCTCAGGAATATCCCCCTTTGTCATTTGCAAATCATGGAGATCTAACTACTCCAGGAGGCCTTTTTGCTGCTGCCTAGGATGTAGGAGAGAGACACACAATCACAGAATCCTAGAGCTGGACATGACTTTAGTGATCATCTTAAGACCCTAGCATCATCAATTTAGAGCTAGGCAAGATGCTGAAAGTCTCCTTCCCCTGCTCATTCTGCTCATTTGTCCATCTTCAGATGAAGAAACTGAAACTCGGAGAAGGTAACTGATAAAAGACTGTAGAGGTCACACTGTCCAGCCCTCTTAAAGAATGAGGAAACTGAGGACCAGAGACCCAGTATCACATAGGCTACTAAGAGGGACGGTTGAAATTTGAACTCAGGTCTTCCAACTCTAAACCCTCTTTCTACTGTACCACACTGTCCTACTCCTCCTTTCTCAGAATTTTCTAGGGTATCAGACTTTTCTGGGTACCCTCCTAGACTTCAGTGCTTTGTATTATCCTTATCTGTACATGTGTAGATTACCCATCCCCCTTTCCCCAGTAGAATTTCATCTTCCTGAGGGCAAAGACTGATTTTTTTGTATTTCCATATTAAACTGAATTGAATTACATACCATAGGGGCTTAATATGTTTACTGACTAAAGTGGAGAGAAATTGATATAAGATTGGTCTTGGCAGGCATAAAGTGATGAATATCACACCCTTGCTTTCCCCTGAATTTCTACCAAGAATGCTTCAATTCTGACTTGGAACAGTATTACCAGACAACCACGAATCCTGGGGAAACAGCAGCAGATTCAGGGAGTCTGCTGTAGCCCGCCTGAAACACGCTTGGAGCTCCTCAAGGCTGCCCAAGTGCAGAGAGGAACTTCTAAAATAATGAAACGCGAAATGATTTCTCTGGCTACACCCTCCCTCAGGTTGCCCTGGGAAGGACAAATGGAATTGGAGGGAACTGGGAATAATTTGCCCCTGGGCAAAGCGGGTCATGGGCAATCTGGACCAGGAAGCCTGTTTGAGGAAGGCAGTGTGTCTATTAGCTTCTTGAGGCTAACTTGAGGCATACACTAACTGGCATACAACAGGTGCTTAATAAGTGCTTTTTCTTTTTCTTTTTAATGAACCTGATAAACATCAACAAACAATAGAAACCTGACCCTCCATTTCACCAGTGTAGGGAACTCTCAAGTGAGGAAACACCTTCTCCCAAGGCATGCTGGTACTTCCTCTTCAGTTTTAGGAGCATTGCCTGGAACATTAAGGGATGAAGGGACTCAAAACCCAAGTCTACTAGGCTCTGGGGTCAGCTTTTATTTTCATGTGCAGAGGAGAATGGAAAAAGAGGATTGTATAAGAAACTGTGACTCTCCATTTATAGAGCTAGGGTTTTTAACCACATATGAAATTTGTCTGTCTAGTCTCAACACTGCTTGCCTGGGTCACCCCCTGAGCATCAAATGGTTTTTCATTCACTCATTAATATAAAAACAAAAGAAATATCTTTCCTGATACTTAATGTTTTACCTCCCTCCAAATTCCTTGGGGTTGGGGAGGGGTTGCAGTTTTCTTAACCTTCTCCTCCATGTGCTAACCCAGAATCTGGTATTTCACAAATGCTCTTCCAGGGAAGAAAAGGAACGGTGGATCCGAGCTAAGTATGAGCAAAAGCTCTTCCTGGCTCCTCTCCCATGCATGGACCTCTCTCTGGGCCAGCACCTGCTGAGGGCCACAGCCGATGAGGACTTGCGAACTGTCATCCTACTCCTGGCCCATGGGTCACGGGAAGAAGTAAATGAGACCTGTGGAGAGAGTGATGGACGCACAGCTCTGCACCTGGCCTGTCGGAAGGGGAATGTGGTTCTGGTACAGCTCTTGATTTGGGTAAGTTTCCAGTTTAGGGTGGTGGCAGGAGCTGGGGTGTGGGGGTGGTGAAGAGGAAGGAATCCAGCCATATGCCTGGTCTTTCCCTGCAGGATGAGGGAAACCCACAGGATATAAATCCTCACAGCTCAGGAAACATTCTGGGCTCTCTCCTTCCTTCTTCATGCACTAATCTATCATGTATCACTCTGAGAGGGTCACTTCCACTCTCTGGTCCTCAGTTTCCTCATCTGTAAAGTTAGTGGGTTGCACTAGGTGACCTAAGGTTCCTTCTAACTCTTAAATCTACAATTCCATAAAATATGCAGTAAGTCTTACGATCTCCATCCTTTAAATACTAATCCTCTGCCATAGGAGAACATCTATGTACCACCTGGCATTGCTCTGACATGTTAAGATTGACAGGATATCTTTTTCACAACTATCTTTTGACATTGATCATACAAGTAATATTATCCCTATTTTACAGATGAGGAACAAAGGCTCAAAGGGGTGAGTGACTTGCCTAGGATTTGCAGCTGATCAGAGTTGAAAATAGATTTCAGACCCACTGCTCCATGCAGCCATTCCCTAGCACCATGATTGTTTTGCACAAGCTTCCCTGTGCCTGGGACCAGCAGTCCAAGCTCTCAGCTGTTAGCATTGTCTCTCTCTTTCCTCCTACTGTCATATACACATTTAATTCATTCATTTCATCAGATTCACGCTATCATATGCCTACAAAGAGAAGCAAAACATGTACTGTCCAATAGCTTGTATTCTACTGGGGGGAGGGGCCTGACATGAACACAGATAAGTTGTCTATGTATGTTGTATTTCTGCTGGTAAAATGTAAGGTCCTTGAGGTCAAGGGCTATTTTTCCTTTTGTTCTTTGTGGTCTCTAGTGTCTAGAATAATGCTTTCAATAGAGAAGATGCTTAATAAATAAATGCTTATTGGAGTGGATCAGGTTGGGTTGGATTGAGTAGGGTTAGTTTGAAATTGACTGGCGAAAGTATCGCTCTGACCTTAAAATGGCAGGTGGATTGTGAAGATCTAAAAGGAAAGAAGTGTCTCCAGTGAGGCATCCCATAAGTAAACATCCCAAAGCTGTTTTCCTGGGAGCCCTGTTTGCTAACAGTCTTCTGAAAACTTGAGCTTCCTCAGACTAAATCTTTCCACGCTTGACTTCAAGTCAAAGATCCTGCCCAGATCAGAGGCTGGTTTTGGCAATTCTTCTGTTTCTAAGAAAAAAATTCCTTCCTCCCTTTTTGCTTCACAAAAAAAACCATGAACAGCAAATTCATTTCTCCAGGATCAAAGTGTCTTTCCTTTCTCATTCCTAGCATACAAAAATCCTAGATGGTGGCCATTGAGCCCCCAAGACTTTTTTCTTAAGACCCCTGCTTTGCTAACTTTCTGATTTGGATTCACTTAAGGAAAGGCTTTGGTAGAATCCTTCTTGATGCACTGGACGAAAGTACTAATAAGATGAAAGACATATTCATTCACTCCTATGAGGTACCTAGCACTATCTGCAGACTGGTTCCACTCAGTGGGATGCCCAGCAGGAATTACTCAAGTTGTTCAGAGTGTCAAATTTGTATTAAGTGTCCAGAGCCCTGTGTTAGGTGATGAAGAGATTGAACGAGATGCATGCTCTTGTCCTCATAACATTCAGCCTCCAGGAGGTGAGGACAAGCCACAAATATCCATAGGATAGGAGCGAAAGGAAGTCAGAGAGGTACAAAGTAGTCTGTGACATCAGCCTGGAAGAGCCTGGGAAGTCTCATGGAGGGATCAAAGGCCACTTGCCATTGATGATATTGTTGGAGGTATTCTTCCCCAATCATAAGGTCCTAGAGGTAAAACAGAATTGCCTTGGAACTCATCTCAACCAACCCCTCCTTTTACAGATGAAGAAAACAAGGCAGAGAGCCATAATTGGCTTGCCCTTAATCACATGACTAGTAAGTTTGGGAAGTTAGATTTGAACTCAGGTCTTCCTCCCAAGAAGAAGCTCAGGTTCTTGTCTCTCAAGAAGCCAGAATGATTCCTGACTTGAGAGATCAGTCAACCAGCAGTGGCAGAGTTCCAAAGACCTGAGTTCAGGTCTCTCCTCTGACCCACATTGGCTGTGTAGCCTTGGGCAAGTCATTTGCCCTTCCGTGCTCCAGGTTCCAAGTCTCCTTTTGACCAGGGAGTTTTCTAATTGAATGGTCTTTAGACCCCACTAAGGAAAATCACATTTTTAAAAAATGGAGTAAATTAAGTTGAGATGAATTAGAAATCAAAATGGAAAATGTTGACCTGAAGCTCTCATTGGCTTATCCTTCTTATTTGTTTTTATGTTTTTTCAGATACATAAAGATATTGAGAGAATGTGGGAATGTGGTCCAACTGTCCAGGCCTTGAAGGTTAGGGGGTCTGGCATTTCCTGATGTATTTTCCTCTTGATTTCATATTCAATTCCGTAAACACTGATGAAGTACTCACTTAAAAACAGCCTTAGGATAGAAAGACCAAAATGAAACAAGTATTTATTAAGCACCTACTAAGTGCTGGGGCAAAAATGGTCCCTGCCTTCAAGGAGCTTCCGCTCTAAAAAGGAGCTTTCAATTCATTTATCCCTGAAACTTTCTCTTTCCCTCTGCACTGAGTGCTTTCTCCCTCTCTCAGTCAGAGTTTCTTCATCTGGAAAATGAGAGGATTGAATTTGAATTAGCCCAACATCGAGCTTCCTTCTAGCTCCAAATCTAGAAGCGGGTAGGGATGGGGTTGACATGTGTGTGTGTATGTGTATGTGTACGTGCATGTAAGAGCTTGTGTGTGCTGGACCTCTTCAGCAGAACTCTAGCAAAGCCTTTCTCAGAGTAATGTTTTTAAACAAAATCAAATATATAGAGAATTTTTTTAAAAATACAGACATACAATGATCAAAATATGGTTTGTTTGTTTTTTAATGTTCACCTTGATTCAACCTCATGAATGAAGGGACAAGTTCCTCTGCCCCCAGTCCACCTCCCAATTGCTTTAAAATGGAATTTCTTGTCTCTACAGTATGGTGTAGATGTCATGGCTCGAGATGCCCATGGAAACACGGCGCTGGCATATGCCAGGCAAGCCCCGAGCCAAGAGTGCATTGACATTCTCCTGCAATACGGCTGTCCCGATGAGCGCTTTGTCCTCATGGCTACTCCCAACTTGTCCCGGAAAAACAACAACCGGAACCACAGCAGTGGCCGGATGCCCACCATCCTCTGAGTCGTGAGTGCGGCTTTGCTGGCACGCCAAAATCAGCAGCCCTTGTTGTACCCTTTCTCCTCAAAATTACAACCTGTGAATGTCGTGAGGTCCCACCTCCCACCTTCCCCAGGGATGGCAGCCTTCCTCCCTGACCACCTCACCTCCACCCCAACCATTTGTCCATCCTACCCCACCCCACCTCCCAAAAATCGGAAATCTGGACAACCAAGAGGAGAATAGTGGTGGAAGAGGAGAAGGAAAGAGGACCAGAGAATGAATGATCCTCCTTAAAGATCTTAATGATGAACACAGAAAGAGGGAGGAAAAAAATCAGCATGGCCCTGGTCCTTTGATCATGCTTAACACACGGCATGGGACCGACCATTTTATGGGTTGTCTGCAGACTGTCTCGGCAAGTGATGGGGAAGAGGGCGGGAGAGGGAAGGAGGGAGGAGGGAGGGAGGAAGAAGAGGCAGAAAAGAGAAGGAACGGGAACTTTCCTTAACTGCCAGTTAAGCACATCAGTACTTTTCCCCACTCCCAAACGGAACCCCTGGATTTCATTCTCTTTGCCGAGGAGCTTGACGACATAAATCAGAAGCAAGCACAGAGTTTGTCAGGTTTGAAGCCCCTATGATGGTATGTGTCAAATCAGTTGTAGCTAATCTGTCCAGGGAGAATACTGGCTTCATTACACTTGTATAGTTGAGCTCTTCCAGCATTACCGCTGTTTAATAGGACATGATTAGTCATCACGGAGAAAAAAGCATATTAGCTGAGAAGGTAGTTACTCGGCACGCATCGGTGATTGCCTGGATGTGATTGCAATATTCTTCTGAGCATCATATTATCTCAGACATGTTCTTCGGAGCCCTTGGAGTCCTCCTTTCTAAATTCACTGTCATAATTTAGGATCTGTTTAATTTTTCAGCCCAAAGAGAGAAAAGCAGTTGCCGAGTATTATTTGACTGCAGTCTCCTTGGTGTTAACAACAAAATGGGAAAAAATAAATAAGAGTAACGATGAAATCCAGAAAGGAAATTGTGAACCCTGCTAACAATCACATTTCAACTACGTTTAGTCAACTCAATAAATGAGTCCACAGCTATTTTTTTTCTTTCCAGCCGAGAGAGAGAGAGAGAGAGAGAGAGAGAGGTTTTTTTTTTCCTGTCCTTTGGCCAAGGTGGGTGTGTCAAATTCAGGGGTCCCTCTCATGCTGTGTTGCCTAAGTTATACAGATTTTTGTATTGTGTCTTTAGATGAGTGTAAAATCTATTTGAATAAAAAAAATTCACCAAGATGCATTGATTTTTGTACAGATGGATGGCACCTCCACTGATTTGGAAATTGACCTACATGTGAACACATCATGGGACAACTTGAGGGAATGGGAGGGTTATGGGTCATTGATGCAGAAAGGGTCCCAAGAGCAGGTACTTCCCCTCTATTTTTATATATTCTTAAAGAACATTTTGGAAGGAGATGCTGGCCCATTTTATTTATTTTTAGAAGGTGATATTGGATCTTGTTAGATAGCCAAGGAGAGGGGAGGGTGATTTTCAGCTGTAGAAACAATTTAGATGTAATACTTTTACCGACGGAGACAAAGGGCTGTGTCTTAGGGGAAGAATAGACTTGTCTAATAAAACCCAAATGCTTGGGAAAAGGGGTGCATGAAGAGCATTCCTTCTCACCTCCTTCTCTGGCTGTTCTCAGGGCAAGACAGACCTGTCCAAAACTGAACACTCATCCCTAGCCGCCATGTTGATACATATTTTGCTATTCAGTTACTGCTGTGTTGGCCCATTCCCATCTCCAGCCAACTTCAGACATGGCAAGACAACCAGGATTGTTTCTGAGATAGAGGAGCAGGGATTCTTAAGAAGCCTTTAGGAGTAGCAAGATGGAGAGAAGGATCTGGGACCATAAAGGGGGAAATCTTGGTCTGAATTAGAAAGCTCTCGATATCATTTCCAACCCCACCCAGCCAAATAATTCCAAAAATCCTATTTCAAGTTTTTCACAGATGTTGTCTATGTTTTAAATGGCTTGGGAGGTTCAGTTTTTGTTTTTATTCTTATTATTTTCTTCTCCTTTCATAAAAAAGAAAGAATTTGGAGCAAAACATAAAGTGGAGTGAAATGTATATATGAACATAACGTTCAAAATCAATTTCTCTGAATTAAAACTCTCTGAAATGTCAGTGTCTAAGAATGGGAGAAGGCAGGAGGGGATCCCCAATGTGATATTGAGAATGCTACCCAAATTTCCTGCCTCTCCTGTAGTGTTTGAGATACACATTTCATTCCTATGTGCCTATTTTTGATTCTATCTCTCTGTCTGCTTCCCCACCTTCTTCCCCCTCCTTTCTTTCACCCTTGCCCTGCCTCCCACCACAGGAACCCATCAGTTAATCTGTCTCCCTAGAGCAGGAAGTGCTTGGCTTCTGCTCCTGCTTCTCTTAACCGTTTGCTAGTGTTCCAGGAGGAAGTCCACTCTCCTGAGCTCAAGTTTTGGCAACAACAGGTTTTGAAAGAAGGAGGAGCTTCGGGGAAGGGACGGGGACCCTAAATGGGGGTCTTGTTTGTGAGTCTGCTTTTGTACTGTTAGAAAAAAATACAAGCACCTTCCTTATTCCCGAAGGCCACCCTCTTATTTGAATGTCTTGCTAAAACACAAAGACAATAGAAGACTAAAAGGAGAGAGGCCTGTCCTGGAGATGGCAGTTGATAAGGGGCAAAGGATAAAGTTTAAAATATTTTTTTCCATGGCTGATATGAGCTATGTAAGAACTGGTGGATGAGACAACATAGTTTTGGGGTTCTTTTGGTTTTGTTTTAATAAAAATGACTCAAAAGGGACAACCAAAGATTGGAAGAAGGATGAAAAAAGCAGCAGGCAAACAATGACCAAATGATGCCATAGTCCCCCACAAAAGGACAGTTGCTAGAACTTTTTCTCTAAGCAAACCTTCCTTCCTCCCTTCAATCAGTTTCATCAATTGGCTGAATGGTCGCTAAAATGGATGTGTTTACTGCAGATCTAGTCAGGTCCAGAGAAAAGTAAAGGAGGGCTTCTGGAAACAGGACTCCCTACTAAGAAACCTTGCTGCCTTTGTTTCAGTGCCCAGGTTCCCTTGATTGAAAAGGACTTCAGATCCCAGGATGCATAGTCTTCCCTGCTACCCTACCCTCTCCCTATCTTGCCCTGATGCTCCCAGAGATGAGCAGCCCCAGAAGATAAGTGGTGAATTAATGAATCTCTTGCCCAATGAACAGAGTTAGTTGCCTATCTCCCAATAAGTTTGAATCAACATTTCCATATTCCAGAAAGGCATGGCAATATATACCACTAGACCCCAGAGAAAGATTATTGGACATGGAGAGGGTGGGGAGAGCAAGTGCAATAAGCTCTGGCCAGTAGAAAATTCATTCTGGATCCTAAGTAGTTTGGTAATGTGTTACATTATATTTCACAGAGGGAGTCTTGTCTCCATTTGAAAAGGGTTGGGAAGTTAGGGGGAGGGGAGATTTTTTTTTCCCCCTGAGCTTTGAGGTCTGACCAAAAAAAAAAAAAAAGAAAACAAAGAGGTTATCTTTTATTATACAAAGGTTCCCACTCAGAGAAAGCTACAAGGGTCCTTTTCCCATTTTCATTCACCAATTTCTTTGGGCAGCACGTGAAGGGAAAATCAGAACACCTAGGTTTCTATCCAGGAAGGATGGAATGACCTAGCTGCAAGTTAGACCCATTGAACATTCAGGATGAAAGGGAAGTCTTTGCTGAGGATGAAAGAATCATACTATCATAGATCTAGAGTTGGAAGGGACCCAACAGGCCACTTCGTTCAACTGCCTCATTTTTCAGATGAGGAAACTGAGTCTGGGAGAAGGTAGGTGACTTGCCAAAGGTGACATAGGCAATGTCAGAGGTAAAATTTGAAGGTAGGTCCCAGAGAGAGTTGTAAAACCCATGATTTTCCCATGGTGCCATGCTGCTTACATTGTCATTATAAAACACAGTTCTAATTGTTTCCATGGTAGGAAAAATGTCTCGCCCACTAAATCAACTCTTTTAACCTCTCTCTCCATTCTTTCTCTTGGCCCCTCTTTAATTGGCTTCCTCTAGAACCCATCTTCCCTATTCTATACAACCCCCAAGCATGTTATGAACAAATGAAAAAAATAAATTTTAAAATAGGAAGAAATGCCCACAGAAACTCATGGAAGACATGAGTTTATTTGGTTGATTTATATAATATACCCTTTATTTTTACAACTCCTTTGTCAATCTTCCTAATTTGGCAGATTTCACCTTTCAAATCTTATTTGAAAAAATGAAAAGTTACTAAGAGCTTCAAGATCCTGGATGTGCACTACCATCAGCATTTCCTAATTTGACCCATGTCTTTCCTTTACTGTGAGCCACATTTTTTCAGCACTCCTCATCTGAGAGGCAAAGGGGTTTGGGCACCACACCATGACTGGTGCTCCCAAGGAGCATAGAGCATAGCCCACCAGACACACCTCTTTATGCATCATTTTGTCCTTTAAGGTAACTAACTGATGTGATTTTTAGCCCAGGGTGCATGAATTGCATTCTCTCAAGAGAAAAGTGAGAGAGAACAGGGTGACTGAGGCTAGATGGGGTTAATATTAAATATGGCCCACCAAGGAAGGATACACAGATCTTAGTTTCCATCATTGGTCAGGGCACTGGACAAATCACAGCTCTCAAAGCTTCAATGTCCGCATCTGCAAAATAAGTGGAGTAAACAAGATGTACTCCTAGTATCCAATAGCTAAGATAAGGGACTAGATCTTGCATTGTGCTTCCCAATTTCTGGAAGGAAGAATGATCACTGATGAGTCCAGTCGCATGGTTTGAGAAGAAAGTGTATTGATTTCCTCCATGGTGACCCCAGAGCATCCTTAAGAGATAGAGAATGACCTTTCCCCTCATCCCTTTGAAATCCCCAATGCTAGACTCTTGTAGACCCTTGCCACCTCCAAGAGGGATTAAACTTTGACTGTTTGATTAAACAGAGGGAAGAACTGGGACCAATGAATGGAATTTGCAAAGAGGGACATAGCTGTGAGGGGAAATGTCCTAATACTTAGACTGTCACAAGCAGAATTGACTGCCCCAGGTAGGGGTGGACTCACCTTAATGGGAATCCTCAAGTAGAGACTCGATGGCCACTTGCTCAGGATGCTGTAGAGAGCAGAGCCAAAACTGGAGGAAGGGGAGGGAGGGATCCTGGCCAACTTTAAGAATCAGTTTATTTTTCATTTTAGGTCAAATATAGAGATAATCTCTGGGTTATTTTAAGATACTCTTTTGATCAAAAATAAAAAAAATAAACTTTTTTAAAATCAAGAATTCTGACTTGGAAAATATTGGGGGGATTTCAGCACTATTATCTCCATATCCCCACATCATGCATGTTCATATGTGAGCAAATGGAAACACACACAGAAAATGTGAAGGGCCAAATCTCAGGTCGTTTCTGCATCTTCAGTAAAATAGAAGCCCCTTGTGGGCAGAAGCTATTTCATTTTTTTCTTTGTTTTTCCAACATCTAGCAGAGTTCATGGCACATAGCAGGTGCTTTAATGAAAGTTTATTTATTGGTACTTCATCAAACATATCATCTCTGTGTAGAGCACTGTCCTAGGTGCTGAGTGGCCTTCATAAAGTTCACAGAAGAAGCCTTTGGGGGTAAAAGTATTTTGCTGTGAGACCATAGGTCTGGAATTGGAAGGAACCTGAGAGATCATTTAGTTCTACTTCCTCAGTCCCACTCCACAGATAAGCACCTTGAGGCCAAGAGATGTGAAATGACTAAACCATAGAGTAAGCAGCAGAGCCTGGATAGAAACCCAAGCCTTTTGAGTCCAAATTTGAAGCTCTTTTCACTAGGCCACACTGCCTGTAATATGCTTGAAAACAACAGGGTTTTATGTTTAAAAAATACTTTCCAATCCATAATGTCATTCGATGCTTCCCAGACCCAGTAATGTAGGTCGGGGTGCATATTATTGTCCAAGTGAGTTGACTTGTCCAAGGTCCATTTAGAATTGGTGGGATCAGAACTTGAACCCAGATCTTCTGACTCTAAATCCAGTGCTCCTTTTGCTGTATCTGCACTGAATTGCTCTCCCAAACAAATTCACATACCCTCAGCAAACACACCTATAGCAAATATAGAGAACACAAGGTCCAAGAGGGTACAACTGTTTGACTTTTGGTTTTTTATGCCTAGCATCTAGCTTAGTGCCTTGTACACAGTTGGAGTTCAATAAATGCTTTGAGGGGTAGTTGAATATTTTATGACAGCAGTCACAGAAAGCCAGCATCTAACTCTTATTTCAAGGAAAACTCATTTTTCTGGCTCGACATTGTTGGACAGAAAGCTAAAAAGTTCTTTTGAAATCCATACTTAAAAATAAGAAATTAGAAGTTAAGCTAATCACAGAAAATTCTGATAAGTTGCACTTATCAAATGAAGGGGTTATGGCTTTGGTTGAAGACATTTTCCGATCTCACTGCCACGTGGATATGCCTGTATATAGAAATCTTCAGAAATACCATTTGGCCCACGGAGTATATCTAATTCCTGAGTAATGGGTTCTGACCTCACAGCTGCCTGCCTCCCTTCTGACATTCTCAGAAGTTCCATATATGTGTCAGATTCCTGCTTGAGATACATTTGAGAACATAGGAATGAATACAATAAGTCACCGAGAGGGAAACAGTCTAGAAATATGTATCATGCATTGCTTATGCAAATACACACTTGTTTTCTGTGATTAAAAACTTTATTGTGTGTACAGGGATATTAAAGGGAGACTTGGTAATGGAATAGTGTGGGTTATTCAGTGGAGTAGGTGGGGAAAGTACTTTGAGAAATTCGGACTGTTAAAAAAGGAAGAAAATGCATCTAGAATGTAGGAAGTAAAGTTTAGTCATCAATAAACACAACTATTTCAATATCAATGGAAGAACACGAAAAAGAATGATATATGAAAATGTGAAGTTGTAACATACAATTTAACTTTGTAAGTGCTAATATATAAGGTAGTAACAAAATTGCCCTGTTTGTCTTTAATATAAAGTAGTTTTTTCTCAAAGATTTGAAAAATGTTCCCTGTCCTTGCTCCCAGTTTGTGTTAAAGGCATATACAAGTTGAACATCTTTCACCTGTCCATGACCATTGGTGGGGGTCTTTCCCTAAGTCACTTCTGTGACAAATAAGCACTCCTTGAAAAGCCCCCTTTCCTTGGTCCAATTCTCCAGCTGAGATGCACTGGGTCTTACAAAGAAAAAGAATCATCTACATCCTTTCCATGGCCATATGAATCCTACTGGTAGAGGTAAGAAGCATTGGATGTAGGTAAGGGATGAATTCTATACTGGGGGCATGATTGACTTTGGAAGGTATGATCTGAATATTCTTCACTTGGTACAGCCAGGCAGTGTGGGTTTTAGAGACCCACCCACTCCATTCTGAGGGTCACTGACCAGCAGTGCATCAGTTTCCCTTTGGGCAATTGACTCTCTTTCCAGGGACCACCCCTTGACTGTCTTCTCATAGTCTAGTTCTCCAACCATATATTTACTTCTCATCTTGTTGTCTTGGGTTTTTCTTAAAAGGGCCAAGGGAGCAAGTCTGAATGATCTCTCTCAGGCCTGGCACAGGGCAGATGTTAATGCACGGTTGTTTTTTGTTTGTTTCTGTTTCTGTAAATAGTAATGTACAAATGATGAAAAAAGCAGTGTGGAATTAATGAAGAGATGCGCTTTTGGGTTGTTTTTATATTACCTCATTCAGCAAGTTTGTTTTACAATGATGATTCAACAGTGCTTAATTTATATTGTTTGTACTGTAATTAAAACCATTGACAGACATTTCACCTTGCTTGTTATTTCATACAATCTTGATTTGATTAAGTATGCCAGTTTGTATTATGTTTTTCTCCCTCCCATGGGATTTTTTTGTGTGTGTCGGCTGTACAGTATTCTGAATGAAAAAGAAAAAAGGAAAGAGAAAAGGTGTAAAGTACTGCCTAGAGAGAATGAGAGAGAGGCTGCTATATTGTACAGGTCTCTAATAAAGAAAAAAAACATGTCACAAGGCCTCTGTGGATGTCTTTTGCTATCAGTGGTCTTGGTATGATGTGGTTCTTTACTGTTGGTTTGGTTCCCATTCTCCAAGGAAGGAATACTCCAATAAGGAGTACTTATTGATAAGGAGCAAGATTCAGAGCTCTCGTTATGTAAAGCACTCAGTATGTGCAAGGCTAACACAATGGCCCCAGCAAGTAAACCAATTTGCCTGATTTGGGTAAATCTCTAGGCTGACCTGATGCTAAAGTAGACCCCTCTATAGTAGGTTTTAAAAAATCCAGACATGTCTTCAATTTTTTCTTCTTTAAAGGAGAACTCATATCTAGATGGATCCTGCTGGAGGGGAGGCACCATCAAAATATCCCTAGGCTGTCTGGTAACTTCAGGATTCCGCTATTTCAAAGGATCAATGAACTCAACGATGTGAACATTGCATCCACTGATATAGATTGCAACCCTCCCACAGCATTTTATTAGATGTAACTCTTGTCCATAGTCTCCCATTACTGTTCCACAGAAGACCCATCCGATGGGCTGGAAGTTTCCTTCAGGGACTTTAATCCACATGGTTGGACTTCCAGGGCAGTCCATGGAATATTCTCTCCCCACCTGATCACCCCTGGTCTTTGGATCATATATTCTCTAGGTGATATCCCAAAAAACAGAAAAGACATTATGGGAGGTGGTGGATTCCTCTTCCATTAGAAGTCATCTGGATAAGTCAGAGTGACCACTTATTGGATATGTTAGAGTAGGGATTCCTTTTAGGTATGTATTAGATAGTCACTGAGCTTCCTTCCAGTCATCAAATTCTGGGCTCCTTTAGCATTATGGACAGGGTCTTGGACTTGGGGGTCCAAGGAAGACATGAGTTCAAATTTAACTTCACATTTAGTAACTGTAACTATAGGCAAGCCATTTAAATTCCATGAACTTCCCGTAGTTCTCTAAGGCCTTAGCTACTGAGTGCTAAATATATTGATAATAGAAGAAGACCCCACATCCATGGAGTTCCAGGTGTTTGATGTATTTATGTTTTCAATTCATTATGCCATTGATTAGTAGAAATCATCAGTTGAAATGGACTTGCCATGTATCTTTCCACTAACCTTTGGGTCACCCTCAATTTCCCATGCCCAAGTAAAGGTAAGCTCTAAACTTGCATTAGGCACCTTGCAAAGAAAATATTCCCTTAGAGACAGTCATAAAGGACCTCTGAGATAGGATATCCCACTCCTGACTTTACAGATGGAGAAGTTTATACCCAAAGTAACAAAATAATGAAATGACTTATCCAAGGTCAAACTAGCTAGTGACACAAGCCAAACCTTTTGAGTCTCATTCCTATGTACTCTTCACTTCCAGAATGATTCAAATGTAAATGTTCAAATGTAAACATTGGGAAGAGTTACTCGTACGGAAAACTTGATTTTAAATGAGAAAAGATTTAAAAAATGGAGGAGAGGTTCAAACTAGAGATTTAACTCTAATACTACCTATATGACTTCTATGTCTTTCCCTGATGGAAAGTATTGTTCTTCCTCATCCGAAAGGAAAGAAGGAAATATCTGTTCACCAAGAAAGTAACCTTCTATTGTCTTATTTTTTTTTCCCTTTCCTGGGCATTTTCCCAGCCAGTTACTCAACTTCTGAGATTCCTTTCCATACCCACCTTGCCTCCAGATCCACCCAGCTAGTGCTTGGGGTCTGAGATTCAGATGCTGCTTCCCAGCCTCAGGGCTTTCAGTGGGGGCAGGGCTGCTATTCAGTGTGAGATTAAATTCAGGTGCTCAGATAGGGGCAGAGCCACCACACGGGGCTCAATTCCCTCAGAGGGTTTATGCAGAGACCTTCAACAATGGATCTGAGCTCCTGCCTGCTTTGGGAGCCCCTGTCCTCTACTGCCTCTGCTGCTGCCTCCCGAGGGGGCCTGAGTTATGGGGACACCCCGCTCCCCTCTCAGCCAGCCAAACAGGGTCTCTCACTGACCTTTGCTCCTGTGGGTGGAGGGACCTTCTCAGCTGCTAGAGATTCCATCCCCGAAGCCTGCTTGGATCTGCTCCTCTCGGTGCCACGTGGCCAAGGCAGAGCGGGGCTCTGCTCCCAGTCCGGTGCTCAAAGGACCTTTGGTGTCAGTTTTTCAGGCTCTCTGGAACAGAAATCTCCTCCACTCGGTTGTTGTGCGGCTTCCACTGCTCCAGAATTTGTTGAGAGTTCCTCTTTACAGGTAATTTATGGGCTGTGGGTTCGGAGCTAGCATATGTGAATCTTTCTACTCCACCATCTTGGCTCCTCCCCCTAATACTACCTATATGGCCTTCAATAAGTTGCATAACTGAGGGGTTTGAACTAGATTTCAAAACATCCAATTCTACATCTATAATCAACCCACACAGACATAGTATATTTCAAGATTTCCTTTCAGGTCCTACCTGCAAAGTCACCTCCATGCCATTAGGAGGCATCAGGATCTGAGCATATGTGAGTGGAAGTCTCTGGTGATTCTGATTGAATGAGAAGTTGAGATGATTCACATAGACCATAGAGAAGCATGAAAGCCACACACCTAGACACACCTACACTCATATCTACATGAGAGGCCATGGGGTATGATGGATAGGAAGTTCCCCTGGGAGGCATTTCAAGCTTTAAAAGTATTCACCAAAGTCCATTCAATACACAGCCAGAAATGTGCTGGACCTTCTAGAAAAATGAGGTGGGCTCTTAAAAGACTCAAAGGCCTAACAATCTGATGGAGGAGAAGAGATGTGAACATATCCATAGGAGGATGTGCTAAGAGCATATAAGAAGAAAGTGTGATGAGAATTTGGAAAATCAAAAGATCATTTCTGGTGAAGGAATGGACTTCAGAAAAGGTTTCATGCACTGATTGGCTTCATGTCTTGAAAGATGGGGATGATTTCAATGAGCAAAGATAGGAGGAGAGTGACAAGGGCGTTCCTGGCAGAAGGAACAGCCTAAGCAAAAGCACGGAGGAGGAAAAGCAGAGAACATGTCATAGGAGTTGTAAGTAGACCTGTTTTGCTAGAACCAAGTACAGGAAGTTAGAAAAAATGGGTGGAAGTTATAAAGAGGCAATTTTAGGCTAGATGTAAGGAAAAGCTTTGTGAAAATGGGAGCTTTGCCAGAGGGGTACAAGAGGTGAGATTCCTGATTATACATGGGAGGGCCCTCCAGCTTTGACATTTTGGGTCTATGGCATGATAGTCCCCAAGTATCAGAAGCTCCTGGTACTGTGCATCCAAGAAGATTAGGTGAGGAATGGGTTGAAGTAGAGTTAATAGATAGAGCCATTGGTTATAATGCTAGTTCAATAGACCAGGTGAGAATTTAATGGGAACTGGAGTGGAATAATCAGGAATGCAAAGAAGGAATAGATGTGAGAGGCTAATACGTTTAAAGAAACAGAAGTGATGGGAATGGGTAAGATGGGCAGATGAAGGAAGAGTGGGGTAGGGTGGAAAGGTTGTGGATTTGGAGTCAGAAGACCTGGGTTCAAATTCCAGCCCTGAATCTATGAGTCTGAATCTTTCAGTTGTGTGACCTTGGGTGAGTCACCAAAACCTATCTATGCCTCAGTTTCCTTATCAGTGAAACAGTGATGACAATACTAGAGGATTATACTGGATGATTTCTAAGATACCTTTCAGATCTTGATCCATGATCCTAGGAGTTGTTGGAGATAACTGAGGATTGGGGCCTAAGTGCCTAGCAATATGGCAGTACCACCCACAGAAACAAGGAAGCAAGGAGGAGGTGTATATTTGAAAGAAGAAAATGATTTGAGAAAGTGTGGTATAATGGATAGAGAAACAGTCTTGGATTCCCACCAAAAACACTTAAAAGCTCTATGACCATGGTTGCACCTCAATTTCCTCATCTGTCCATAAAGGGGGCTGGTTTCAGTGGCCTCCAAGGTCCCTTCCAGGCTGGAATTCATTATGCCATGATTTAGGTGTTACATATAATGAGTTTGATCTGTTGACAGAGAGAGATAGAGAGACAGCTTTAGGATCAAGAAGCTCTGAGTTCAAGTCCTGACTCCGACATATCCTGACTGCATGACTCTGGCCTCTAAATTGCAGAGCAGCTGCCCACCTGTATGAGTAAAGAGAGATTCCTTACCAAGAGTGCCAAACATTGATGAAATCATAGGGCCAGGCCAAAACAAGCAAAAGAAAACCCTGCCAACTTAAAACGTGGGGTGCTAGAAAGCTTCAGGGGCTGGCACTGAGCCTGAAACACCAGAGAGAGCCAGCCTGGTACACGAAAAGAAAACATTTAATTTGGAGTCAGAGGACATGGGTTTAAATCTTGGTTTTGCCATTGACTAGCTATGTAATATTGGGCAAGTCCCTTCCCTTTCTAGGCTTCAGTTTCCTCACTTGTAAAATGAGATGGCCTCTAAGCCTTCCCCTTCCAGTTCCACATAATTCTATGCTTCTAATATTTATAAAGGACTTGGAGGGATCCAGGCAATACTCGGTCCTTTTGTAGATTTCACAGCTGAAATGGATTGAGATTACCAAATATTTACAAAATGCTCTAAGATCCTTGATGAAATGTGAAACCAGGTAATACTTTTTGTACTGGGGGAAGAAGACCTAGGAGGTTTAGCACCAATTATTTATCAATGGAGTGTCGCACTAGTCCCAAAAGACTAATGCTATGTTAGGTTACTCTAAGAGAGACTTGAAGTCAGGACCAGGATGTCAAGGGGTGATAGGCCCTCTAGACTCTGTCCTGGACAGAGCACCCCAGGACCACTTTGCTCAGTTCTGGACAGCACATTTAAGCAATAGCTGATTTTTCTGTAGTGCTCTAAGCTTTATAAAAAACTAATTTTTGAAAAGCATGTTATTGAGTCCTTTTCATTCTACCCTACAGTCATTTCTTGAGAATAACCCTCAACCCCTCCTTCCATAGGGGAAGTCACAGTGACCCATGCCTGCTCAAGAAGCATCACTGGCTCCCAATTGTCTCTAAGATGAAATCCAAACTCCTCAAGCCATTAAAACCCTTCATATCATGGCTCCAACCTCTCTTTCCCTGCTAATGAATATGACTTCCCTTCATTTACTCTTTTCTCCTGACAAACTGACCTATTTACTATATACATTCCATGGGACATTTCATATCCTCTCTCCAGGTCTTTGCATTGGCTAAGCCCCATTCCTAGTTTGCTCTCCCATCTCACACTGCCTCTTGGAATTCCTAGTTCCCTTCGAGACTCAATTTGGGGGCAGCCTCCTACAATCCACCTTTTTTGATCTTCCCTCCTAAGAGCATGTCCCACACACCAACTGAAATTATTACTTACTTTGTATATCATGTGTGTATGCTTATAGAGTATATGCTATTGCCCCTAATAAAATCTATCAGTCAGTTAACAAGTATTTATTAAATGTCTGTTTTATACTAGGCACTGGAAATACAAGTACGAAGAATGAAACAATCCCTATACACTCACAGCTTACATTCTACTAGGGGAAATGACAAGTACATATAACAATATAGACACCATAAATATAGAGTTATTAAAAACAAATATATGTGGTTAGGTGTAGCTCTTGGGGAGATCCAGAAAGGCTCCATGCAAAAGACAGCAACTAAACTGCATGTTAAAGGAAGAGAAGGAAAGGAAATAGAGAAGGGACAGAGGAAAGGTCCTACTGTCCAAAAAGACTGAAGGATAGCTGGAGAACAGCTTATAAAGGGTTTTAAAAGTTAAACAGAGCAAATTTTTCTTTTCGAGGCAATAGGGATGCCATGGAAAATTGGGCACTTAGTGGAGCTGCATGTTTAGGTATGCACTTGTGAAAAATTTGGTTTGATCACCATGTGTAGGATGGACTGGAGTGGAGAGATGCTTGAGAGAATGAGAAGTCTTTTGTAATAATCTAGGCAAGAGATGATTGGTACCTGAGCTAACGCAACAGTCTTGCGAGTGGAGAGAACAGATTGGATGCAAAAGTTGTTGTGAAGATAGAATTGACAAAATTTGACAACTGAATGGATCTGTGAGGGGAAGGAAGTAAGGAGTTAGAGCTAATGCTGAATGAGATTAGGCACTTTGGAAGACTGACAGGAGGGTACTGCTTTTGACAAAAATGGAAAAGTTTGAAGGGAAAAGAATTTGTGGGGAAAGATGAGTTCAGTTTTGGATGTATTGAGTAAAAATGCTCCTCAAACTCCAATTTGAGATGTCTAACAGAAAATTGGTTACAAGTGTCTGAAGCTTGGAAGAGAAACTGGAGTTCAGTATATAGAACTGGGATTCATCTGCATAGAGATGACAGTTAAACCCATGGAAGCTAATGAAAGAAGAGGATAGAAGGAAAAGAGAAGATGAACCATACAGGTACTTGGGGAACACCCCATTAAGAGGGGCAGGATATGGATCTAAGCTCTTAGAGCACAGGGACTGTTTCCATTTTGTCTTTGCAAAGCTAGCACCTAGGACAGCACCTGACACATAGGAGGTCCTAACTAAATGGTGGTGATTAATATATTTACTCAAGACAGTAATGAGTTTTGGTTCGGGCTCACCTGTCTTTGCACCGATTACATTGAACTTTCGGCAAGATCCTTGCTGTTTTGGTGCTTATTGGGGCAAGCATAAGTCTGGAGATCTACTAAACATGTATTGGGAGTGAACGTTAGTCCCAAAGCAGGCATAAGCTTGGAGTGACTTAGACAACTGAATGTTATTGTGAATTTGAAGACAGATTATTCTGTGTGCCAAGTCATTGGATGCTCTTTACACCTTTGGACTTGATCTAAATATAGACTGGAAACACCTGGGTATAAAGTTTAGACAAAAAGGAAAGAAAAGCTATGCCAAAACAGGACTTGATTTCCTGGAGAGAGGCTTATACAACTATGCAGCCCTGAAACCCCAGGGAGGGCAGCTGTTAGAAGCAGTGGTAAGGAGTGCATGGGCTGAGCCAAAAGCTATAGGAGTGCAAGCTGTCAGAGCAATGGAGGATTTTGTGGGCCAAAGACCTAATCCAAGCCAGGAGTTGCAGCAGTTGGAACCAAGTAACAACGATGCACAAATATACAAACCAGATAAACAAATCCAAACTGCCTTTCACTAGTACTGTGAGTCATGTGACTGTGTGCTTTAATGATTCTGAGTTCTGGGGCAAGGGACTGTCAAGCAACTGTTTAGTCTCCTGGGGAGGTGGTCCCCTCCAGAGAACTGCTGTTACCTAACTTTCTAACAACTCCACATTCTTTCCCTTTAAGAGGGGCCCCACCCAGAGTAAGTTCCTTGGGAAAGATGGAAGCCCACTGGGGAAGAAAGGGTAATTGTCTTGACAGAGTTATGGGCCTGAGGGGAGGTTTGTACCTCAGCCTATAAACATTCAAAAGCACTCCCCTTTTATCTTCACTCCTCAGTAGAATCCATTTACATTTTTGGGGGGTTAAATAAAATTTGTCCTAGAGTCAATGTCTTGTTAACCTGAGGGTTAGCGTGAGAACTCCATACTTTCCTCTTTTTTCCTGTTTTTTTCTTTCCTTTTTTTATTTTCCCAAAATATAGATACAAACCAAATCCTCATCTTTCCAGAAGAGATCCTGAGTGGCAGAGTGAGACATAGAGTCACTTTTTGAAAAGCAGCCCAGATCACAGGTATGGCTCTGGTCCTTGGGCTCCATTTCGAAGCTGGTTCTACCATGCTAAAAAGCCTTAGTAAATGGCCCCAGCCATACACAGAATGTCCATCATCTGAGGACCTAAGAATAGAGGTTCCAGGTTGTACAGGGGTTGTACAGAAGTTCCACAGGGGTAATTAATTTTCTGGTTGCAGCCATTCTTAATGACTTATGGAAGGGCTTTGAACTATATTGGAGAAGGAAATATCCAAGCTAATAAAATCATGAATTCCTGAAGAAATTCTGAAATAAGATCCTGAGAGACATTTTCATAGTATTGGCACTTGAAGTGGTTTCAACTAATGCTATTTTGCAATAATATTTGTCATAGCTTGTAATCAGAGCCTAGCATAAAATCACAGATCCCCATTCGATCAAGTCAAAAAATCATTTCTCACAGTATTCCTATGGAACTAACAGTTCCCTAAAATTTGCTTCCCCCAGTTATGTATTTGTGTGAAATTTCTGACCATGTTTACTACCTATGATTTTTCTTATCTGCCTATTTCAAAGGGTAGACCTGTTGCCCAAAGAACAACTTGGTGGTGGAGTAGATATAAAACTGTGGCTGTAGTTAGGAAGACCTGAGTTCAAATTCTGTCTCAGGCTTTTCCTAGCTGTATGACCCTGGGCAAATCACTTAACCTCCCTCAGCCTGTTTCCTCATCTATAAAATGTGGTTATTACTAATATCCGCCTCCCAGGGTTGTTGTGAAGATCAGATGAGGTAATATGTATAAAATACCTTGAAAACCATAAAGTGCTGTATAAATGCAGGCTATCAGTATTATTGGGACAACTATAGTTTTGCCACAGTAGAAAGACTGCTGGATCTGGAGTTAGGAGGACCTGAGTTCAAATCCCACCTCAGACCCTAAGCTCTATGACCCTGTTCAAGTCACTTCACCCTGTTTGCCTCAGCTTCCTCATCTGTAAAATAAACTGGAGATGGAAATGGCAAATTACTCCAGTATCTTTGCCACAAAAACACCAAAATAGGGTCGTAAAGAGTAGAACAAGAAAATGACTGTTGTCATAATGGATGGAGTATGACCCCTTATGGCACCTTATATTTCACCTTTCCACAAGGAGACTATCTTTGCTCTTCACAATTAATACTCTGCTTCCCTCAGGGAATATAGCTTTTCTTTAGCTAAAATGCTTTCACCACCTTCATCATTCTCTCAGTATTGCCCACTCAGTGATCTGTTTTATTTGTTTCTTGACATCCACATATAATATTACATGATCCTCACTTCTGGAAGCCCTCCATTCATGCCCTGCATTCATCACCTCCACTAAACTTTTCCAGGTCACCCAAGCCTTATGCTTTCCTCCACTATCCTCTGAAGATATATGAACCATCTATAGTTAATCTCTCTTATCTCTGCTCTCTCCCACCACTCCCAGATACCAAGGTTTGCTGTCCTGTGACAGGTCCATGATCTTTTTCTCCCAGTCCATCTTACCAGGACTTAACTAGCCAGAAGGATACAAATGGTCACTTGGTCATTTGATTTTGTTTATTTTACTTGCTACAAGGGAAGTTCATTGGATTCAATTCAATTCACCAAGCATTTCATAAGCGATGAGCCAGGCACTAGGCTAAGCCCTGGGAATATAAAATAGTGACAGCAATTAGACCTGTGATTTCATTGTCCAAGGGAATTCCAGAGTGAGGAAACTCCGTCTACCAATTTAGGTTGGACCCTTTTCTGCAATACATGATCTTAAAGTCACCGAGAGCCCTGAGAAGTTAAGTGATTTACCCAAGGAATACAATGACAAATAGGAAGCATTATTTCCTTCTAGGATGGTAACCTGGTGGTTGTGGGGGAGGGGGAAGAGGATAGCTATGACACCTCCTAGAACACTAAATTCAAAATGCCTACAAAGTAAATACAAAGTCATTTTTCTGGGTGGGGGAGAGGGAGTAGTGGCTATAGGGAGCATGAGAAGAGCTGGCACGAGAAGAGAGCAAGAGATTCAGAAGCAGAGGTGGGAAGGGGGAAGGGAAAGTATTCCAGATATAAAGGACACCCAATGGAAAGATGAGAATAGCAAGGAAACCACTTTGGATCAAGAGCAGACTGCATGAAGAGGAGTGATGCTCATTAGCAAGCAAAGAGAGATTAGAGCCTCATGGTCCTGGACTTGAAATGCCAAACAGAGGAGTCTGTAGTTTTCCTAGAGAGAAATTGGGAGCCAATGACCATTCTTGAGCAGACATCATGACTCCCTCAAAGGTAGGAGGAGGAAAATGGATTAAATTATCAGGAAATACTTTTAAAATGATGTCAAGAATACTTAATAAAAATAGAGAGTCTTCTATACCTAACACCAAGAGGTCAAAATGGGTCCATGATGTCATAAAGCAAACTAGGAGAGCATGGAATAGTTTATTTGTCAGGTCTATGGAGAAGGAGAGAATTTAGGACCAAACAAGAGATAGAGAACATTACAAAATGTAAAATGCATTATTTTGAGTAGATTAAATTAAAAAGGTTTTGCACAAATAGAACTAATGCAATTTAAAATTGGAAGGAAAGTAGAAAGCTGGGGGTAGGGATTTTATAGCAAATATTTCTGATAAAGGCCTCATTTCTCAAATATATAGAGATCTGAGTCAAATTTACAAGTCATTCCCCAGTTGTTAAATGGTCAAAGGATATGAACAGGCAGTTTTCAGATGAAGAAATCAAAACTATCTGTAGTCATATGAGAAAATGCTCTAAATCACTATTAATTAGAGAGATGCACATTAAAACAACTCTGAGCTACCCACCCCACACAGATTGGCTAATATGACAAACAAGGAAAATGATAAATGTTGGAGGGGATGTGGGAAAACTGGGACACAAATGTATTGATGCTGGAGTTGTGAACTGATGATCCATCCATCCCTATTCTGGAGAGCAATTAGGAACCATGCCCAAAGTGCTATCAAAAGGGGAACATTCTTTGACCCAGCAGTACCACTATTAGTCTGCCCATCAATTGAGGAGTGCCTGAACAAGTTGTGGTATATGATTGTAATGGAATATTATCATGCTATGAGAAATGACAAGTACGATGATTTCAGAAAAACCAGGAAAGACTTACATGAACTGAGGCAAAGTGAAGTGAACAGAATCAGGAGAACATTGTATATAGTAACAGCAATATCATGCAATGAAAACTGTGAATGATTTAGCTATAAAATGAATCAGCAATAAAATAACCCAAGACAATCCCAAAAGACCCATGAAAAATGTTATTGACCTCCAAAGAAGGAACTAATTAATGCCTTCTGAATAGACTTATGCATACTATTTTTTCTTTCTTTCCTTCTTTCTATTTTTGTTTGGGTTTTCTTTTATAATATAACTAATGTGGAAATATGGTTTGCATGACTGCACATGTATAATCTATATCAAACTAATTGCCTTCTCAATGAGGGGTGGGGGAAGATGGATAGAATTTGGAGCTCAAAACTTTAAAAAAAAACCCAATGAATATTAAAAAGTGTTTTTACATGTAATTGGGGAAAATAAAATAATTTTAAAATAGAGGGTCTTATAAGCCTTTAAGTACTAGAGAACTGTCAGATATTGCTTTAGTGTTCATGATGTACATGAGTCACATAGAATGAGAAGGTATATGAAAACTCTGTCCTGGAAGGACCATCCGTTATTATTAGTCCAAAAATGAAGCATTAGGTAAGGCTGGGAAAGAGGTAAAGGGAAGGTCATTACTCACATGGAAATCAGGAGGGACTTCCTGAAGGAGAGGGGCATTTGAGTTAGACCTCAAAGAATGGAAAGGAATTCAGCAGTCAAAGAGGGACTAAGAGGTCATTTGAGGTATAGGAAACAACCTGGGCAAAGGCATGGAGGCAAAGAGTAAGTAGTCACCTCAGGGGATGGTGAAATCATCCAGCTTTACTAAAAGAGCATGGCATGCAAGGAGAAGAGCCATATAAATGTGGAGTACAGAAAGCTTTCAACTGTGAGGATTTGCCTTGAAACAGTTCAGGGCAAGAGAGGAGGTAGTGAGATGACCAATATGCCAATGTTTTATTAGAGGACTGTGGGGGGGGGGCGGGGGGAAGAGATGAGAGAGAGTGAAAGAAAGAATAAGATAAAAAAGAAAGAGGGGAAAGTGAGAGGAAAGAGGGAGAGAAAGGGAAAGAAGGAGAGAGAGGAAAAGAGAGAGAAAGAAACAGAGAACAAGAGAGAGACACAGAGAGAGATTGATTTTTGGTGATGCATATTGTGTTTTAATTGAATATGACTCACGTTGTCCTGTGCCATGCAGGTAGACCCTATACAAGATTGACCCACCAACATCATTTTCACCCTCCCCTAAAATAATGAACTTGTCTTTATTTTCTATTCTGTGTTCACTTCTCTGTTTACAAGTTTATTTTCCTCCATTCTTCTGTAAGCTCCTTGAAGACAGGGACTGTTCCACTTTTGTCTTTGTATCTCAGCATGACATAGTAGATGTGAAATCTGGATTTGAGTTCAAATCTCTTTTCTCTCAAAACCTGTATCATGTTGGATAAGTCATTTCATCTGTTCTGTAAAATGAAGGGGGAAGTATGGACTCTAAGGTCCTTTACAGCTTGAGGACCTTCAGATCAATAACCTTGTGCTATAATGTGTTTAATAAAGGCTGATACTATTATTAATAATATGTCAATAGTAGTGATCTAGTAATCTAATCTACAATATAAAATTCTATGGTTTATCAATTAAGTGATGCAAAATCCTTGAGGGCAGGATGATTTCCTTTTTGTCTTTTTATGCCCAGTGTCTATCGCAGTGTTTGATGTGTAGTGGATACTGAACAAATGCTGACTGATTAGTTGATAACATGTAGGCATGGGTCTCCTTGCATAGAATGTAAGTTTTTGGAGGGCAGAAGCTGTTTTCTGTTTGTCTTTGCATCCTCAGACCTTTTCATGGTGTTCAACACACAATAGGGTACTTAGTAAATCCACACAAAATGGATCAAATTGAACATGTCCTCATTTGTAAAATGAAGGGACAGGACCAGCTTACTGCAATGTCCACTGAGATTCCTTCCAGTCCTACACTGATGATCCTATGAGTCTGGAACTGTTCACCTGTGTTTGAATTCTTGAGGGATTCCATGAATTCATTGCTGTGGGTCTTCCCTCCCAGGATTTTGTATAGAGAAATGATCAGATCTATGCATGAAAGAATGACACGGGCATGAGGAAAATGGATTGCAAGGGAGAGAGTTGAGACATGAAGGCCTTTGAAGAGGGTCATTGCAGCATCCCAAGTAGGTGGTCAAGACATCCTGGACCAGAGAAAGGCCAGGGGGACTGAGAAGAGGGGATGAAAGTGAGCCTCATAGCCTTGACATGGGTACTTGTAGGGAGATAGTGAAGTGTGTTTGGATGGGTTCTAATCCAAGCAAAATCCCCTCTCTGCAAATAAAGATATAGGCAAGAAGGAACCTTCTCCCTGCTTCAACATTTTTCCATTAGGTCCTTTTAGTTTACTAGGAGGAAAAACTTTTCCAAGTCTGTTTTGACCTGCAATAGCCAATGATTTTACTGGATTCAGTTAGTGCTTTGCAAATCTCACCAGTAGGGACTGTCATAATCCCTTGGAAAGCCTCTAAACCCTCTGAATTATGATAGAATTGATTAGGCAAATGCTTTTTTTTCTACTAGGGAACTCAATAAATGTAAAAGTATAACGCCAACCACACTCCCTCCCCAGAATGTCCCGAGGCCCCACTAAGCAGCCATTTGTCACCACTGCAGTCCAGTAATGCTCCTAATTGGCCAATAAATGTGACCACAATAACTGCACCTGACATACAAAGACACGGTAGGCAATTAAAACTTATTTATTTGCATATGATTTTGACCCATCTCCAGCTATGCTCATTTTCAAGATCTGTTTATTTTCCGGAAGCTGAAAGAGGCTTCCATCTGCTACACTGGAAAAGAAAGAAGTGTCTAGTTACATGAGGTCATAGAGACACTTGGGTTTGGGGATCCTGATCATGCCTTCAGGCGATTCAAAGAGACACAGGGCCTGGTCCAAAGAGGTGATGAGCCAGCAGTGGAGATCATAACTATTCTGCCCATCTCCCTGGACACTACCTACTCTAATGAGTTTTACATCCGGCATCAGCAAAAAAGAGGGTAAGACAATGGAGTAGCTCAGGGAGAAGAGGGAGAGGATGGTGTGGTAAGCATACAAAGGAGTACTATTATGGGCATGTGCATCATTTTTCTTATAATTCGTAGGAACTTTTTTCCTAAATGATTCAATTTACCTTCCTTCTCTCTATGCTGCACAGGAATAAAGTTGTCCTCCAACATTATTCTACAGTTGAATCCCATCTCTAGAGCTTGGAAAGACCATAGAAGTCCCACCCCCACCACCATTTTGGATAGGAGAAAAGTGAGGTCCAGAGATGGAAGTGACTCAAGGTCATATATTCAGAGGTAGGAAAGACAAGTGAGATCACACACTCTAAACCTTTCATTTTACATAGGACCAAACTGAGAACCATAGTGACCTGCCCAGTGCCACAAAGTTAATAACAGTGCCAATAATAATAGATACAGCACTAGGCCTGGAGTCAGGAAGCTCACCTTCCTCAGTTCGAATCTGGTTGCCCAAAATAACCCCTAGATCACTCTCATCTTCCTAGTCAAGTCTTGACTCAATTCATTGTCCATTGATAGGACTGCCCAACATGAGTTGATTGGCTAATTTAGTGAACTAGCTATCCAACTCAATATCATAATCTGAACACCATGGCTTTCTCGGTGTGGAGTGTTAGACTAAACTCTTTTGAGCACCCATGATTTTCATTAAAGAGCCTCTATCCCATTCCAAGGCCTGATGCAGACAGCAGAATTCTGGATACCAAGCAAATAGTTCTTCTCTGATAGGGGCTTGCTTTCCTCATTCATTTAATGGAGTTTGTATTAGATAGACTTTTAGGTTCCTTCTGGTTTTGAATCTATGATCCTATGAGGACAGAAAGAAAGCAGATCTTGTCAACCCTGATTTTGTATCTATTTTCTTTGTTAATCAGAATAATCTTTGAATTGGAAAATACAGAGCAGAAATGGCTAACAGAGAGTTAAAACTCTAAATAAGGAGAGCACCTAGCTGTCCTTGATGAATTCAGGTTGCCAGACCCAAATGAATTACA
Source organism: Potorous gilbertii (assembly GCA_028658325.1). Classification (NCBI taxonomy): domain Eukaryota; kingdom Metazoa; phylum Chordata; class Mammalia; order Diprotodontia; family Potoroidae; genus Potorous; species Potorous gilbertii. Next base: position 293,012,221 of record CM053770.1, on the reverse strand, counting down.
TCTCTGAATACTGAATGAACTGGCCAAGGTGACTGCTGAGTCTTTGTCAGGGCTTTGGGACTGGAAAAGGTCTGTTTTAAAGGAAGAGAGTAGGGGTCCCCAAATAAAGCCCACGGAACTTAACTGATTCCTGACAACATTTTACAGTTTATTAGTAAAAGGATGATTAGGAAACATTGGGAATGGAAAGCATAGATCGATGAGCATGAAAGGCTGGCCTGGCTTCATGAAGAACAGGTCATGCCAGGCTCACCTCATTTGCACTTGTGACTGGGCCATGAGGCTGGTAGATTAATGAAACATTGTAGATATCTTTATTTTGGCAAAGGATTTGACAAAGGCTCTCTTCCTGTAGAAAAGATGGAGAGAGAAGCAGTCTTTCTGTCTGTATCTTTACTCCAAGCATTTAGCCCAAGTGTGGTATAACATCAGTGCTTAATAAATGTTTGTTGGCTTGACTTCTGCTTGGCTATTGTTTGAGAAAAACACAATATCCTTAGCCTAAAAGCATCCCCCACACAGCAGCCACACCTTTACAACACAATTCCATGCATAAAGGTATACTCTTGTTTATTTTAAATGCTTTCCAAGTAACCTTTTGCCTGGGAGGAGATCACAGCTCACAGGTAAACACAAACCTAGCTGGTGGCTCAAAATGAGGAATTTAACCAACTTTTCTGAATCAACATCAGTTTCTCAGCCTTTGTGTGACATAGAAAAACAACCATGACAGAAGGGTCTGACTCAGAGGACCTGAAGACAAAGCCCAGCTGTGGGACCACGGTTCCTTCCAGTTTTCTTCTATGATCCGTAAATGCCCAGGCAATCATTTCTTTGATGGCTTTAGGAGGAGGCCTGACTTCTATGGTGGACTCTTAATGAGCTTACATCTGCTCCTCACAATACCCCCAATCCCTAGTCCTTACCTTTATGAACCAGAAGTTCTCTTCAAGGCTCAGCCCAAGTGCCATCTCCTGTGAAAAAGTCTGCTGCCTCTAGCTCCTCTGAGTACACACACATGCACACCCACACACAGGCACCCTCAGTTAACTCAGCTCATCTATTTAGAGTTGGAATGGACTTGAAAAGCCATCCCTTTGACTGATATTTTGGATCTCTTGAGTTCTGTGATGGGAATGTGCTCTATCACAATCAGTAACTTTTCTCTGTGATTCTCTACTTTGCTCCTTGGATATGACTTTCCAGACACAACCTTTGGTTCCTTCTCAGAAAGGATTTTCCTTTCAAGTTGGACTATGGGAAATAAGAAAGAAAACAAATCCCCTTCAATATCACCCTGACAAGTCAAACCACCACACACATCCACATGCACTCATATACACACGCACAGCCTCTACTGACTCAGTCACTGACTAACCAGATTCCTATTCTTTCTTGGTGTCTTGGGAAGTTGCAAAAATTATTATTTTTCAGCTCTGAGGCCTGGCCAGCAGAGTGGTGACAAAATACTCATTGTTCACATCTTTCTCTTCCCTCCTAAATTGTTCCGAGTCCCTCTCCATTAGAACAATGGCAAACAGACTAGAAATGCATTGAATTGTCAACCTAAAAGACAAAGTAAACAGAAAGGTAAATGGAGTTTTAAGAAATTGCCAGGGTAGAGAAAGAGGGAAGAAAGAAGGAGAGTAATGGAATGATCTCTGATTCAAGTCTTAGGAGTCCCCACCAGTCCCACTTCTGCTCTCCTATCCCATCCAGTTTCTCCATCCACTGCTGCCACTCCTGCTGCCCCTGCCCTACTCCTGCACTTTGTTTTCTCACCCCACAATCCTTTAGGAAGAGAAGAGCTAGCTCATCAGTTAAGTCCCATCCCCCAGTCTGGTCAGACCCCCAGAATCAGGGCAAACTCATGGGGAGAGGTCTCAAGGAGGAGAATGTTTGGGTGATTTTCACCCAACCAGTGAGCATTCATTCATAGTCATTATCCTGGCTGCCTCAGAACCGCGAAGATGGGGCCACACATATTCTTATATTTACTCCTCTGAGAATAAGCTATGTCCTTCCCAGGAGAAGATGAGCTCCTTGAGGGCAGACACTGTCTCACTCTTGTATTTGTGTCCAGTGCCAGGCAAACAGTATGCAATGGATAAATATTTGTTGATTCTTCTCAATTCACCCATGATAAAACTGTGATGTAGGGGGTCTGGAATGTTGCCCAAGGTAAGCAGCAGAGCCAGCTTCCTGCCTCGATCTTCTCTCCCAATGCTGGTTCTATTTTCACTCTACCACACTACCCTGCTTATGTTCTCCTGAATATCATGGGCTCTCCTGGCAATGCTTCTCCCTAATCCACACAGCTCCTCCCTTTGTTGGGTCCACACACAGCCCTGGTTCAGTGTCTATTTCCTGTTTCACTCACAGCCCTTTGCGTGGTGCTGTCTAGACTGTGCGTCACACTCAATGCCACCGCCAGCAGCTGTCAGAGGGAGCCCTGTGCCAAAAAGCTCCAGCTCAGGAGCTGGGGGAGAAGACTGTGTTGGGACCTATCAGAGACACAGAACAGGATGGCAATCAGCCTTCCAGAAAAAGATTTCCCTGTCCCCCAACTGAATGTCCTATGTCCTCTGCTGACATCATCATTTTGTTTCTTTGTCCCCAGATGCAGGAGGGAAGGATGTGTCATGGGTTGAAGCCAATAATTAGAACTCTCCTTCCTGTAGCTGCTGCCTGCCACTAAAGCCTCTGATGTGTGCCATCTCCCCCAGTAGAATGGGAACTCAGATGCTCAATTTTCAGTGTGTGCCCCCAGGGCTTACCACAATGTTTTACACATAGTAAGTACTTAGCAATTGCTTTTTCCTTGATTTAATTGGAAGAGAAAGTTCAAGGATCCCTCCAGCCAAATAACCACTCTTATACCCACCAAGTCAAGCATCCATTAAGTACCTACTATGAACAAAGCAAATGAATATGCATGTGTACATGACTAGATCATAAGATGGCTCTGGAGCTGAAGGATCTTAGAGACTAAGGTCAACTTCACTTTCCAGATATGGAAACTGAGGCCCAGAGATTGCCCAAGATCCCCAGAAGTAAGTGGCAGAGCTGAGATTGAAACCCAGGTCTTTCCACCTTAACCTTCCAACTCTTTCAGTTCTGACTTCCTAGTTCCTGGCATGAAGGAAGAACTAATAGGAACCAGCAGTGACCATGAAGAACCTTGTTGGTAACCAAAGCTAATTAGGACAAGTCAACGTGGAGGCCCACTGGCTGAGGAATTCTCTGGCTGATTGTAGCCTCTAAGTGAAATGTCTTGATGAAGGTCAGTCTCAGAACAAAGACTCCTTGCTAAGGAAGATGAATCCACCAGAGAATTCAATGACCCAAACTGGTATGCCAAGGCAATGCCCAACTCAGGGAGGACTGGGCTTTGGCAGTCCTGATGAAAGATCTCCGATCTCTAAAACACTCTGGTTCTATATATTAACCATAATATTAGGGAGTTGACAAAAGACTTTCATTTCTTCAGGCAGGGCTATAAAACTCTGAGGTCACTTGAGAGAAGGTTGGAGTAGCTTGTGGGAAAAGGAGAAAGGAAGGAGGGAAAAGAGGCTATGGATAAGAGGTAGGCTTGTGTCTCCTTGGATCTGATGGTTTATTAATCATGAATAATAATCAATGCAGCTCTGTTATTTTTCACTTTTATTCTCTTTCTTTTGAGTTTTCTTGTACAAATGTATAAAATGGAAATGTTTGATATGATTATATATAACCTATATCTGATTGCTCACTGTCTCAAGGAGAAGAGAGAGGAGGGAGAAAAGGATAGAATTTGGAACTCAAAACAGGGGGGAAAGCCTATGTTAAAAGATTATTTTAACATTTAATTGAAGGAAAAAATAAAATATATGTATAATCCATGCAGATCTAATTAAAACATCTCTGACATACCACCTCACACCTATCAGATTGACTAATATGACAAAAAGGGAAAATGATAAATGTTGGAGAGGATGTGGGAAAATTGCACTGTTGGAGTTGTGAACCGATCCAACCCATTCTAAAGAGCAATTTGGAACTATTCCCAAAGGGCTATAGAACTGTATATACCCTTGGTCTATATCCCAAAGATATATCAAAAAAGGGGGAAGGACCTACTTATACAAAAATATTTATAGCAGCTCTTTTCGTGGTGGCTAAGAATTGGAGATAGAAGGGATGTCCATCAATTGGGACATGGCTAAACAAGCTATGGTATATGATTGGAATGGAATGTTATTGTACTATAAGAAATGACAACCAGGATGATTTCAGAAAATCTAGGAAAAACTTACATGAACTGATGCAGAGTGAAGTGAGCAGCACTACTGTACCCAGTAACAGCAATATTGTACAATGAAGAGCTGTGAATGACTTAGCTCTTCTCAGCAATACAATGATCCAATGCCCAAGAGAAGTAGCAGATAAGATGTCACCAGAGAAATTACAGCCAGAAAAGGCCAGTCACTTGTCAAAAGTGAAGACTTTTTTTTAGATAACCTGTGTGCTCCAAGTGTCATGTCAAGTAAACTGGATCTAGTGCATCATCTAGCCTTCCCCTCTCATCTGACCTGACCCTTCATCGATGCTATGGAGGATTATCAGACTCCAGGGACAAGAGTTTTGTAAGATGGGCAGGCATGGTGGAGTCATAATCTGCAATTTTGGAAGGAATACCCACATCAAAGAAATTAGAGCTACTAAGAAATACAGACAAGTCCTGACCCCCTGATGATGTATTTACTGACTGTCCCTTCTACTGAGAGGAACACAGCTTCCTTGCCTAGAACAAGCTGAACTTATTGGCAGCTTCAGGAGTGCTTTTAAATGATGATTAAAGCATCAGGCTTTGCTGTGCCAAACAGTAGGAGCCACCATCACTCTCCTCTTCGTTTGTGTTTTGGTTGTCTCTCCTCATGCCTAGCCACCTCCCCAGAGGCATGACTTCCATGGCACAGGATCTCCGTTCCTTATTCTACCACCTGCTTCAGCACTCCTCCTGCTATAGTCTTGGATCTGGTCTCATTAGATTTCTGAGGTCATTACCCAGTTGACTTAGGGGTTCTCCAAGATATCTCTGAACTCTATCTTCCCAAGATTCTTAGGAGCATCTGACTCCTTGGTGCTAGCTTCAAACATACCATGGCAGGAAAGAAAAGAAGAAAGATAATGAAGTGAGAAAATGCTTCCTAAAGCTCATTGTTCAGGGGTCATTGAAAAGAATGACATATAGGGCACTTTGGATTAAAATAATACTTCTAATAGCTTCCATTTGGTCAGGGTTTTGAAGTTCCTGAAGTCCTTGCACTGGCTAACATCCATGAAAGATTAGAGAAGTATCAGCTCTGATACTTGTCAGCTCTGAGATCTTGGACAAATCTCAGTTTCCTCATCTGTAAATGAGGGGATTGAACTAGATAGACTATTAGATCATGAACAAACCATTCTCCTCTCTGAGCCTCAGTTTCCTCATCACAAAATAAGGGGGTAAAACCAAATGTCCCCTGAGATTCATTTCCCCACCCCCACTGTAGACTCTAAGAACTTAGTAGATGGCATCTTCATTGGCATTTCAACTGCAAATCTAATATTCTGTTTAACTGATAGCTGCAGCGTTCTTTAGCACTCTCAAGACACCAAATGTATTAATAGTACAACATTAGTTTTGAGAACAAAATAAACCCAACCACAAGCTAATGCTTTGTCGGGCAATTTTTATATAGTACCAGACCTTACTGAAGACAGCAGCCATCAATTAAATAAACAAACCATTAGATATAGAAGTCTTAATTCATTTGAAAATCAAAGATGAATATTAATCTTTTCCCTATCTTTATCTGTAACATATGATATATAGAGACACATTTATATATAAAAATATATTTTGGAGGGGGGGATATCTAGGTGGCTCAGTGGATAGAGACAGGCTTGGAGTCAGGATGACTTATTCAAATCTAACCTCAATTTTTTTAGCTGTGTGACCCTGGACAAGTCACTCACCCTGTTTACCTCAGTTTCCTCACCTGTAAAATGAGCTAGAGAAGGAAGTGACAAACCACTCTAGTATCTTTGCCAAGAAAACCATAAATTGGATCATAAAAATCATGAGATAAACAACTTAACAATATAACAACATATGTACATGTGTATGTGTGTAACATAGATACTATGCACACACGCATATGATGTGTAATTTAGTGTGAGGAAATCCCATTATAGGAAATCCCTCCACCCATGCAAATTATGACCTATGACTTAGTAGGATAGTTGATCTAAAGGTAGAAGGGAACTCAGAGGCCACCCCCTCATATTTTAGATGAGGAATCCAAGGCTCACAGATATGCCAAAGGTCAGATAGGAAATAAATGACAAAAGACAAGATTTGAACCCAGGTCTTCCAGAGCCAAAGCTTTCTACTGTACCATGCACCCTCCTAGTGCAGAGATTCTGAACTGTTTTGTGTCCTGAATCCCTTTGGTAGTCTGGTGAAGACTATGAACTTATTCTCTAAATGTTTTTAAATGCATGAAATAAAACATGTAGGATTACAAAGGAAAAATTATGTTGAAATGAAAATAAAATTTTCCCCATCTAAGTTCAGAGACCTCCCTGAAATCTATGCATGATGCTTTGTGGACTGTTGGTCAAAACTTCCTATCCTGGTGAACAAATCCCAGGAAGTTGCCCTAGGTACATGGAGCTAAGGGTCTCATATCTAGTAAGTATCACAAGCAACATGTGAACCAGGTGCTCCTGACTCCAGACTCAGTGCTTTGTCTAGCATTCCTGGCTGTATGTATGTATGTGTACAATGTATAGAGAGATCAATTAGCAAACCATTCTTGGGATGGGGTGTGCTTGTCTCTGTGTGCATGCATGCGTGAACCTTGTTGTGTTCATCTTTTATTTTCAAAGAAGACCATGCCATCAGAGAAATGATGACATGACTTGCACTTGACTTTGTTTTGAGTGAGGGAGTGTTGTTCAAGGTCACCAGCTTCACTTTCTCCTCCTGAGCCATCTGGATCCAGTGACCAGATATTCATCAGGATGACTAGAGACAGCCCAGGACGAAGTGGGAGACCTTGACCCCTTTAAGCTAAGGCCTATTCAGGTACTCACTTGGGGTGAGGTAATGCCCATTCAGTGAATAGGCCCGTTTAAGAGGTAATCAGGGGATGGCCCCTTTAATGAACCAAAGAAAAAATAACTAAATCAAGCTGAGAGATAAACAGCAACAGTTACTATTGATAATCACTCTTAAGCCAGGAGGGTCCTAGTGTTGTCCAAACTAAGTACAGTAGGTTTAAGGTTTTGGGAAAGGAAAGGAGTAGAGAGGTTAGGGGAGGGGAGAGGGGAGGGGAGAAGAGAGGGTAGGGGAAGGGATTGAAGAGGAAGAAATCTAGGCAATAAACCCCAAGTTAAGTGAACATCCTCTAGCCATCCAAATTTACCTTCCTTTGGAGAGAAGGAAGGGGAGAGGGAGACAGACAGGAGAGGAGGAGCTGAGTTACTCAGCTACGTGGGTCCCCATTCAAGGCAGCTGGGTCTACTCACAGATTGTGTTCCTTGTTGTTGTGTTCATGCTTCATTTTTTTTTTATTTTAAATAATTATTTATTTCAGATAGTAAACTGTCAAGTGATAATTGCAAATGATGATTTAAATAGAGCCAAATAATAATTTTAGGAAAATTTTCTAACTTCTTAGTTATTCTTCTCAGCATTATAGTACCATTATCAGAATTAAATGTAGTCTTGTTTGATTTAAATTATTCATTACTGAAGCCAAAATCATTTAAAGCAGGCAATAATATAATGGAAAATATACTTTTTCTTTTCTTTTTTTTTTATAAATTTATTCATTTAACTTTTTACATTCATTTTCATAAGATTTTGGGTTCCAAAATTTTCTCCCCATTTG
>CM053770.1:292888803-293003799 GCA_028658325.1 Potorous gilbertii | reverse complement strand
GATGTTTGGGATACAGAGGCGTTGACTCCTATGTCTTTACCTGATGGTAAGCAGTTTTCCTCGTCAGAGAGGAATGGCGCAATCATCTGATCAAGAAAATAACCTTCTATGGTCTTATTTTTTTTCCCTTTTCTGGGCATTTTCCCAGCCAGTTATTTGACTTCTGAGAGTCCTCTCCACCCCTGGCCTAGGTCTGCCCAGCTAGTGCTTGGGATCTGAGATTCAAATGCTGCTCCCCAGCCTCAGGGCTTTTGGCGGCAGGCCTGGCTGCTACTCAGGGTAAGATTCAATCAGGTTCTCAGGGCAGGGCGGCCTCCCAGGCTCAGTTCCCTCAGGGGGTTTATGCAGAGACCTTCTGTAATGGACCTGCTGCCAGCTCCTGCCTGCTCCAGGAGCCTCTGGCTGCCTGTTGCCTCTGCCTTTCGAGGGGGTCTGAGTCCCGGAGACACCCCACTCCCCTCTCAGCCCGTCTCTCTCACTGACCTGTGTGTCTGTGGATGGAGGGACCTTCTCGGCCGCTGCAGATTCAGTCCCTGAAGCCTGCTCAGATCTGCTCACTCCTCTTGGTGCAGCGCAACCAGGGCAGGGGAGGGCTCTGCTCCCATCTGGTGCGCGATGGACCTTTGGGATTGGTTTTTCAGGGCTCTCTGGAATGGAAATCTCCTTCACTGTGTTGCTGCATGGCTTCCACTGTTCCAGAATTTGTTGGGAGTTCTTTTTAGAGGAAATCCATGGGCTGGGTTCGGAGCTAGCATAGGTGAGTCTTTCTACTCTGCCATCTTGGCTCTGCCCCCCTCATGCTTCATTTTCAAAGAAGACCACGCTATCAGAAAAATAATGACATGACTTGCACTATGGCTCCTGGGAAGGATGTTTCAATAATTCATTCTCATAAGAGGTGCAAGGAAACCTGGCTTCTTATACTTGCCCTGCCCATATTCAGTCTATTAATCCATTCTCTGGGCCTTACTTTTTCCTTCTATAAAATGAGGGCATTGGAATGGCTCTTATATTCTATTCTTAACAGGCTACATCATGGTTTTGATGTGCTTTATTTAATTTTGGATTTATGCACCAACCATTCTCCAAGTATTCCAGGTTCACCTCCATCACTTTATTTCTCCTCATCAATTTGTAGCATCTATGTATGCCTCTTTTTTTCTAAGACAATGCACAAACCTTAGATGCAAAAACCATTCTAGAAATATTTGAAAGCCCCAGTAGATGAATCCATGGTCTAGGCAGGCAGGGGGAAAACATGACAAAGGAAAGAGAGAGAATCATCTTAGTGCAAGGCCCTGCTTGGTCCAGCTCACCTGTCAGCCCCTAGAGTGCTGTTGAGCCTCTCTCTTCCTGTTAGACTATTTTCAGAGATAATAAAGTGTCTTGTCTGGGATGAGTGTTTGGAAGTGTCTAGGGTAACATCCATAGTCCCCAGACTGTCTTCTACTGGTGTAAGTCATGGGGACATTTGTATCCATACCTTCAAAGGCAAATGATTTGTCAGTTTCTCCAATGGAAATTGACTAAAGCCATTTTTGAATCTGATGGAAATTGACCAGAGCCTGACTTTGGAAACAGGGAACCGAATCCATGTCTCAAGAGGATCCACAGAAGGAACTGGGGGTATCAAGTTGGATGAAAAGATGGGGGGAAGTGCACCACAGGAGAGTCATCTGCAGTGTCTGGAGGCCTGTCACATGAAAGAGGGATTAACTTGCTCTGCTGAACACCAGAGAGCAAAGTGAGCCCCAGTAAAACTGGGAGACTGTGAGCAAGCATTTACTGGGAAGCAAAGGATATATTCTTTTTGTATTCCAATGCATGGCACCCTGTAGGCACTTAGGAAATGATTGCTACACTGGACTGAAGTTTCAGAGAGGCAGATTTAGTCTGATGGAAGGAAACACTGCCTGGTGATGAGAGCTGTCCAACAGTGGAGCTGGCAGTCAGTCTCAGAATCAGGCTCCCCTGTGCTAGGGCTCTTGAACAAGCTACAGTGAAGTCAGAGAATGTGAGTCAGATCTCAGCTCTTCTACTTACTACCTGTGTGGCATTGGATTTGGATTCAGGAAGACCTGGGACTGAATCCTAACTCAAACAATTACTAGATTTGTGAAACTAGTCAAATTAGTAAACCTCTCTGAGCTAGGTAGAAAAGTGAATGAAGTACTGAATCTGAAGTTAGGTCAATCTGAGTTCAAATCCAGTCTCAGTCACTTAAAGGATGTGTGATCCTGGGCAAGTCAATTAAACCTCTGTTTGCCTCAGTTTCCTAAACTATAAATGGGGACAATAAAAGCACCCCCTTCCCCAAGTTGTGAGGATCAAATTAGATATTTTTAAGTCCTTAGCATAATGTTTAGCACACAATAGGCATGTAATAAATGCTTGTTACATTCCTCTTCCACTTTTATAAAATTAAGTTGGATGGATGACTTCACTTTCCTTCCAGCTCCAAATCTCCGCTTCTACAACCCTGGATCATGATTACTTACCCCTGGGTCACTTCTCATCTGGTTGGCTGTTTGGTTGTTGTCCTTTGTCTTTGAAGAGGACCAAAATGACATCACCATTGTAAAGTGAAATTTCAGTGTGTCCAACTGTGGCTGATCAGAACAATATGAGCTTGGAATGTTCTACCACAGGTTGGGCACAGATAGTCCATATGAATATGTGGGGTGGATATCCAAAATTTGTGCATCCTGCGTTTACTTTGTGCTGTCTCAATTCTGCTTTGCTCAAAGAGCATAGCACCTTTTATTATGTGGGCATGCCATGATGAGCACTCCTGTGCCAATGTCTCCCATGTTGCCCACTCAGTCAAATCCAAAGTTCTTGAGAAATACCTTGAGAGTGTCCTTATATCGTTTCTTCTGGCCACCACATGATCGCCTGCCCCATGCAAGTTCTCCATAAAATAGTCTTTTTGGCAAGTGTACATTTTGCGTTCAAACAACATGGCCAGCCCATCAGAGTTGCGTTCTCTGAAGCATTATTTGAATACTTGGCAGTTCAGCTTGAGCAAGGACTTCAGTGTCTGGTACCTTATCTTGCCAGGTGATCCTCAGAATTTTCCTAAGGCAATTCAAATGGAAGTGATTTAGTTTCCTGGAATGGCATTGGTAGATTGTCCATGTTTCACAAGCATATAACAATGAGGTCAGCACAAGACCTCTGTAGACCTTCAATTAGGTAGTCAGTCCAATACCTCTTCTCTCCCAAACCTTTCTTCAGAGCCTCTCAAACACTGAGTTAGCTCTGGCAATGTGTGCATCAACCTCATTGTCAATGTGTACGTCCCTGGAAAGTACACTACCAAGGTAAATGAACTTTTTCACAGCATTTAAAACTTCTCTGTTTATTGTAACCGATGGTTCCACATATGGATGGTGTGGTCATGGCTGATGGACCACTTGTGGTTTTTTTGGTATTAATTAATAGGTCAAAATTAGCACAGGCAGCAGAGAATTGGTCCATATACCTCTCGTCTATATAAAAAGGAAAGGGACGTTGTACCAGATGGCCTCCAAGGTCCCTTCAAGTGCTAACCCTATAGTCCTAACATCCCAGATCGTGATTGCCCATTCTATGTCACTTTCTCTCTGGGCCTCAGTTTCCTCATATATAAAATAAGGATTTGGATTAGATGACTTCCAAGCTTCTACATAGATCTGAATCCATGATCCTGTAATTATTAAAATTACAGGAATAGAGTTTTAGAGATGGAAGTTACCTTCCTGGTCTTCGAGCCCAACCCCCTCATTTTACAGATAAGGTCAGCTTATTTGCCTATGTTCACAAAGTTTGTGTCTGAAGTGGGATTCCAGTTCAAGTCTTAAGAGACAAAGCAGCCAAGACCCCAGCTCCTTGGACTCCAGATTCAGCCATCAGCCCTCTGCACCTTCCAGCCTCCCTCGATTTCAGCCTACAGTGCCCAGTATCCCCAGGGGCTTTGCCGTCTAAGTACTGCCCAAGCCCGACTCTGCATGTCTCCTAAGTTCAGATGAGTTCAAGCACATTGGGGATGGTAGATTGTGTTGCACAGTGATCCTTGCTCAGGTGAGGGGTGGATTACAGAGTAGCTCAGATCCCTTACAGTGCTATCTGTGATCTTTCTTGTTGATGGATTTCAATTAGCCATTCTGTCCTCAACAATAGGCTCCATTTCTTGTCTTCAAGGATCCCTGTAGCCAATGTGCCTTCTCCCCAGGAAAATAGCAGACCTCTGTCCCTCTCTCTCTCTTCCTCCTTCCTGTTCCCCCTCCTCAGTGCCTATAAGAAAACCTACATTTTACTTACCTTTAAAATGGGGAGGGAGAAGGATTGACAAGAGCAGGAAAGCCTGGTGCCACCCTCATTAATTAATGTGGCTCAGCAGCCTGAACTTAGGGGCAATTCCTCCAGCCTTCATCTGCTGGCTCATCTGAGCCTTTTAGTGAGCAGGAGAAGGAAACCTCACAAAGGAATATACTGCTACAACCCACATCCAACCCTACCATGCCATCTGACAGGAGAAATCAGGCAATTTCACAGTTTCCCCAAGTGCCCTCTCTAGTCTCTCCTGCTGAGAAAGGAACGAAAGGATTTCGGAGAGCCCCAGGACCAGTTCTCAGTGTTACTGAGAAACTAGGACCTCTGACCTTCCTACTAGCTTAGCTAAGCATCTCCTAATGAGCTCATGGGCCTTGCTGGGTCTCCATTTCCTTCACCAAGAGATAAATGGGAAAGGAGATTGGCAGATGGAGTGGGGGGTAGCAGAAGGAGGTGGTGTGGAGGAAGAAGGAAATCACCATACAAGGATTTTTTCTTCATTACTTTTGGAAAAGTATACTGAAAGATAAAATATGACTAAGAAATATAATGCCAGGAGATCAAGCAAGATCCACTGACTTAACCTCACCCAGTTGTAATCTGGCAAAATTTAAGTGCAAGACTAATCCCCAATATGGGAACCCATTCTAAGTGAAGCAATTATCTGACCAGTTACAGAATCCCAGAATGTCAGACCTGGAAGAGGCCTCCAAGGCCATCTGATGCATCCCCTCTATTTTATTGAAAAGTAAACTGAGGTCCAAGTAGATAAAAGGATTGTGAATCAATAGCTGCAAGGACCCTCAACGGCTGTCTAGTCCAGCCCCCTCAATTTAAAGATGAGGAAACATACTCAGAGATGAACAATGACTTGGTCAAAGACATACAACTAGAAAGAAACAGAGATAGAACATGGACCCAGTTATTCTAGCCCCAAGTCAAAGGATCTATCTTCTATCAGAGAAGCTTCTGAAAAGAAGCTCAGAGATGGATTTCAATGACGAATTTCAATTAGCCATTCTGTCCCCAACAATAGGCTCCATTTCTTGTCTTCAAGGGTCCCTGTAGCCAATGTGCCTTCTCCCCAGGAAAATAGCAGACCTCTGTCCCTCTCTCTCTCTTCCTCCTTCCTGTTCCCCCTCCCCAGTGCCTATAAGAAAACCTACATTTTACTTACCTTTAAAGGGGGAGGGAGAAGGACTGACGAGAGCAGGAAAGCCTGGTGCCACCTTCATTAATTAATGTGGCTCAGCAGTCTGAATTTCGGGGAATTTTACAGGTCAGGTTACGTGGTAGGTGTGTAAGACTCAGGTTGAGTAGGGTCACTCAGAGAGCAGGAATCAGAGGCATTGCTCAAACCCTGGTCTTTTGACTATGTAATCTGTGTCATCTTGGAGGAATGTCTGGGCCTCATTTTCCTTCTTATTTCCTTCCATTCTTTCCTTCTCCTTCCTCTCCTTTACCTTCCTCCTTCCCTCCCTTCCCTCCTTTTTTCCTTTATTTCTTCCTCACTTTCTCCTTCCCTCTCTTCCAACTTCAGACTACATGATCCCTAAGGTCCTTTCAGTTTTAAGAATCTATGGATATGTGTCAGGAAAATGGAGTAAGGAAAAGAGAAAATATAGGGGGAGCAAAGGAGCAAGGAATTATATTTGGTGGCAAACCATAATATAGAATTGTAGTCTGCTTGTTTTTAAAGATCCCCATTTCACCCATTCTGTCTTGAGAGCCTCCTTAAAAGTTTGGCATTGCCTTCTGAATGGAGGGAGCAATTAGCAGGACTAATTGGAATCACCTGACTTTACAAATGTTACTTTGCAAAATGAGGCAGGAAGATAGATCGATCTCAACTATTATTCATTAAGGAAAGTCCTTTATAAATCCCAAATTAACAATTTCTCTTCTGAAGACAGGCTATCATCATTCTTCTCCAGCAACTTATCATAGCTTTGGAAATGTTGAAATATGAAAAGCATTGTGGGGGGAGAGAGAAATTCCAGCTGTGGTCACAAAAGGGGACATCCATTTGGAAAATATTGATAAATGCATTAAAATTGGTCAATAAGCTAATTCTTAAAAATGTGATAATTACATATATATTTTAAATGATTACTTTGATACTACAAATGATATGAAAGGGCCCATTAACAATTTACACACATTGTAATTTCAAAGAGTAGTGCCCCAAATTACTGTAAAGCCCACTAATGGTTTTGCCGATTGGATTTTACTAGACTTATTCAAACTATTTTTAAGGGCCAAGCATGATGGCGCATGCCTGTAACCCCTGCAATCAGAGAGGCCAGTGCTGTCTCACTTGGGCTCTGGAGCTATGAGCTTCAGTGAAGGAGGCTCATTGGCCCCCTACACCAGTATAGTAAACCCTCAGGAGCAGAGGGCTACTATATTTTTCAACCACTCCCCAATTTTTTCAGCCCTATGAATCTAGAATGTGCTTCTGGGCTAGGAAATCCCAGAAAAAATTGGTCACTAGTATCAACATTGGAAAACTCGCTCCATTTTTTTTTTTTGGCCCTTGAGGCCCGCACTAAAAATGCTGAATGCTCCCAGGCAGGAAACCCTGGGGGTAGGGGCAGACCCACCTAGTATTCTAGGAACACTAGTAGATCCACTTGTTGGGGGACAAACACAAAATTCTTACCAAGAACAAAAGGCTTTCCAGAGGCCCTGCAAAGATGGCATCTCCACCATAAACCATGGTTTATAGGACTCTTGATTGTTGTTTCAGGCATGTCCAACTCTGTGACTTTGTTGGTGTTTTCTTGGAAGAGATACTGGAGTGGTTTGCCACTTCCTTCTTGAGTTCATTTGACACATGAGGAAACTGACACAAACAAGTTGAAGTGACTTGTCCAGGATCACAGGGCTAATAAATGTCTAAGGCTGGATTTGAACTCAGGAAGTTGAGTCTTCCTGACTCCAGGCGCTATGGTGCCACCTAGCTGCTAGGTTTTACAGCACTAGGGGCCTCTTTCTGCCTTGAAGGTGAATAGCATTGAGCTCTAAATCTGAGTACGCAGAGTTGAGTGGGAAGGTTAATAAAAGAAAAGAGAAAAAGACTGCTAAACATTATTTCAGGTTTTATGTTTTATCTATTTAAACAAGCAAAAGCCAACGATGGTTTTCAGAATGAGAAAGGAAAGGAGGTAGAAGGGAGCAAAGTTCATAGTGGAGTGAGAGAAGTGCAATTACTAGCTATGTGACAATGGCAACACCTCAGTCTTCCCATCTGTAAAATGGAAATATTCATGTTTGCATTAGTTCATTGCAAGGACTGGTCCTAGATTTAGAGCTGGAAGGGACGGCCATGTCATCCAATCTCCTCATTTCACAGATTAGCAGACTGAGACCTAGTGAATGTAAGTGACTGTTCAAGGTCACACTAGCAGCCAGGATGCAGGCTCAAGCCCTCTAACTCCCCAGCCTGGCTTTGAGACATGGAAGGGGCCTCAGAGGCCATCGAGTCCAAATTCTTTCTTGTAAAACTGGGGAAACTGAGACCTGGAGATTTTTAATGACCTGCCCAAGGTTACATATGAAGTAAATGCCAGAATCAGGATTTGACCCCAACGGGGTCAAAAGAGAGAAAACTTTTAAAAATTCAAAAACTCCTCATATTGCAGAGCCAACATCCTTCCTATTTGAACAGGATTCTGGAGGAAATGCTATAGAAAAGGGACCCCAAACTCAGCTGCTACTGTCTGTCCCCTTGTAACAAGAACTGATGGATTTGTCTCCTTTCAGCTTCTCCACAAACTTGTGAGGGAGCTGCTGTCACCCTTCTTTAACAGATGGGGAAACTGAGGTCCCAAGAAGCAATGATTTGCCCACAGTCTACACAGCTAGCCCTGGAATTTAAACCCAAGTAGGAATGCCTCTATCTGGTCCCAGCCTTCTAGTCACCACCCCATTCTGCCTTTATGCTGGCCTGACTTTGGAATTTCATGGCTAGAGCTGCCCTATAGCTGGGGGAGCAGCCCGAGTAGTATTGTTGGCAGGCAAATGGCCCAGGAGTGAGACTGCAGGAGACACCTGGAATTGGGTGTGTGTAAGAGGTTCATGCTGGTGTAATCCCATTTTCATCATTGTCATTCAGGCATCCCGGGGACTCCAGACCAGAGGTGGAGTTCTGCAGTCATACCACAGGAGCTGGTAGGGCCAGGGACAAAGGCATGGTGGAGAGAGCTGCCTGACAAGGAGGGATGGAGCTGGGGTAGGGTGGAGGAACTGGTGGAGGAGGGGAATAGAAGCTCCTACCCAGATGTCCAGTCTTTCTCTGCTCACTCTTTCTTGATTGTGCCTTGTCAAAGCCCAATCCTGTAGAGGTGGGGCTGGCTACTGAGGGGGTATCCCTTCTCTCCTCTTTGCCCTAATTTCCAGCTTCCATGTCAAGGAGATGGAACTGGGTGGAGGACTTCCTGGAGAAAGCCCAGACCATGGGGCCTTGCCTTATGGACTTCTCTTGCTCTTGGACTGCACAAGTATGTGGATGCCCAAGAGGTTTGGAAGTCAACAAATAGACCCACTCTCAGAACTGGCTATGGGGAATCTGAAGGAAAAGGTAAGAAATGTGAGCAGGCTCTTAGCATCCCTTCTTGGACATTGGTAGGTAACTAGCTTGGCTCAAAACTCCATTTATCTCACCATGCTTATAGTGGAGAGGGGAGAGAGTTGAGACTGACACTGGTAGAAGGATACAAAAGTGAAAGAAGGAAGAAAGGGAGAGAGGGAAGAAGGAAGGAAAGGAGGGAGGAAGGAAGGGTGAATAAGGTTCTTCCTCCACCTGTCTAACTTGATTTTCAAAATTCTTTTTGAGCTCTTCCATGGCCTGAGCCCATTGAATATCTATTTTGGATGTTTGGGATACAGAGGCCTTGACTTCTATGTCTTTACCTGATGGTAAGCATTGTTCTTCCTCATCAGAAAGGAAAGGAGGAAACATCTGTTCACCAAGAAAGTAACCTTCTATGGTCTTATTTTTTTTCCCTTTTCTGGGCATTTTCCCAGCCAGTTACTTGACTTCTGAGATTCCTCTCCACCCCAACCTAGATCTGCCCAGCTAGTGCTTGGGGTCTGAGATTCAAATGCTGCTCCCCAGCCTCAGGGCTTTCAGCAGGGGGCGGGGATGCTATTCAGGGTAGGATTAAATTCCGGTTCTCAGGTCAGGGCAAGGCCGCCTCCTAGGCTCAGCTCCCTCAAGGGGTTTATGCAGAGACCTTCAGTAACTGACCCTGCTCTGGGAGCCCTTGGCCACCACTGCCTCTGCTGCTGCCTCCGGAGGGGGCCTGAGCTATGAGGACACCCCATTCCCCTCTCAGCCAGTCCAGAAGTCTCTCTTACTGACTTGCAGTGCCTGTGGGTGGAGGGACCTTCGCAGCCACTGGAGATTCCGTCTCTGAAGCCTACTTGGATCTGCTCCTCTCTGTGCCAGGCAGTCAAGGCAGGGCTGGACTCCGCTCTGGGTCTGGTACGCAATGGACCTTTGGTGTCAGTTTTTCAGGACTCTCTGGAACAGAAATCTCCTCCACTCCATTGTTGTGTGGCTTTCACTGCTCCAGAACTTGTTGGGAGTTCCTTTTAACAGGTAATTTATGGACTGTGGGTTCGGAGCGAGCATATGTGAATCTTTCTACTCCACCATCTTGGCTCCTCCCCCAAAGGGTGAATAAAGTGAAAAGGGAGAAAATGATGGAAAGAAAGAAAGAACAAGTATAGCTAGAAAAAGAAAAAATACAAGCTAAAGAAACAGGAAAAAGGAAAGGAGGGGGAAAGACTTAGAGACAGAGACACATAGAGAGATCTTTTTAAAAAAAAACAAGGCTGAGGATGGTGGGGGTAGGGGGAGTAGGGGGCACTCTGGTTTTGTCCATATATGTACTCAGTCCTTTTAGCTTCAAAGCCCTTGGTGGGGGGCACCCAGACATTCTCTCCCTTCTAAGCCAAGGCAGTAGTAAACACCCACCCCACAAAAGTCTTGTGAATCTAGCAATTAACTGGGAATAAACCAGGGAGGGGAATTATGTGGCCCAAGTTAGGGACTTCACAGGGACAGAAGAGATGGTATGGACTTCATGGATGAAGGAGGCTATGGTGCTTTGAGATTGAATTTCCTGATTGCCCAAACTGGCCCCATATCTTCTCCATGTAGGTTTAGTTGTAGTCCTTGCAGCTCATCAGTCACCTGTGCTTTTTCCCACAGCTCTTGGGGACCTTAGGTCCACCAGGGCCCCTGCCCCAAATTACTGGCAGCCCATTTCTGCCCAATGAACTAGATTATGCTCTTCTCTTGAGGGCCTATGACGCTGGTAATGTTAAGCACTGCCTAGGCACACACAGAGACACACACATACAGTGGCCCCAATCCTTTCTTGTGCCCTTCTTCTGTCCTGTCCTGGGAGCAGGACTAGCATGTGAGTCAAGGTCTGCAGGCAAAGGTTGCTAAATTATATCATTTCACTTAAAGTTACCAAAGGTTACACCAGTGCCAAGCTTGGCTGGCTTTAGCCAGGTCTTACCTGGATGAGATCTCAGCATAGCTGTCTCTGAGATAACTAACTCCTGACACATCCAATGGGCCACATACATCAAACAGTCTGCTCCCTACCACAGTCTGTGTCTCCCTTTGAGAGAATCCTGAGTCAGTTCCCCTTGGAGCCAGAGACAGAAGGAGGCAACTTCTACTAGCCTCCAAAGTGGGGCCAATGACCTTAACCTGACTAGAGTGAGAGAAGTACCACTTTACCCCTGAGGAAAGTATGGTACCTGAGCTTACTGGCCTCCTCAAAGTCAGATCAAGACAGGGTGTGTGGCATCTCCCCCGATGGCCACTAGGAGGCCTAGAAATGCAGCTGCCTCCTGGAGAAACCAAGAGAGCCAAACAGGTGACTCTAGTATGGGGAGCTGAGGGTCAATCCGAGAGTGAAGAATGCTGCTTGGGTTGAGGGGAGCCTCAGAGCTTGCCAGGACCTCCAGCTGAGAAGGAGCAAAAGTAGCTAGTTTGACCGTGAGGCTTTTTTACTGACTGGTAAGCATGTGGAGTGGGTGTTGCACCACTGACTTTTGTTTTTACAAAATCTGGGGAGGAAGGAAGGAAGGAAAGAAGGAAGGAAGGAAGGAAGGAAGGAAGGAAAGGAGAGAGGGAGGGAGGGAAAAAGGGAGGGATGGAGGAAAGCACAGTAGCTTCCACCACCACTACAACAGCCCCCTTTTCTGGATGATTAAAAGAGGCCATTCATTTCCATGATGAAATTCACTGCACCTACGAGTCGAGCCCTCACATATGGTGTTGATTTCCTGGGTCAGTACTGTGGACTCTCTGATACTTACCTCATGGCTTGCACTCCCTTCAGTTACCCAGCTCACCTTTCTTTTGCATGGTCAGGGCCCAACTTGAAGATGGACCTTCCCTCTTCCCAGCTCACACCTAGCTATACAGGAAACACAAACTGGGCTGGGGATGACCCTCCTCTTCACTGGATGGCTGGAAACTGACAGCTATGTCTAACCTCTTCCTCGGGTTAGAGAAAGGAGTAAACTGCATGGCCTGCCAAGGTATGCAGTTTACGCCCAGCCTGCTGCCCCAAAGATTCTGGGGGATGGAGAGAAGACACCAGGCAGCGACTCAGAATATGCGTGTGCAGCAAGATTCAAGATGGATAACTTCTTGACTTCAGGACCTTGCAGCATCCTCAGAGGAGATCAAGAAAAGCACCAAGAACTGGCCAAGGGACTACCAAGAGGCAACCTGAAGCCCACTCGCTCCTTGTTAATCCCCAAGGAGGAAATTTTTGTTTTTATAAGTGCTTGCATATGTGCATGTGTGTGCCCAAGTCACTGCCCTGTGAACTGCACTCTTTATGCTTTGAGTATAAGTGACTTTCTGTTTCTGTATGTGTATCTATTCTCTTCCCCCTCACACACACACACACACACACACACACACACACACACAACTTTGTGCAAGTTTCCCAGAGTTCTGTACTGGATGGGCTCCATTAGAAACCAAACTTTGGTTGGCTCCGTTGGGTGAAGGGAGGTGAGCAAGGGGAGAGAGTGATCAGTTCCAAGTGGCTTTTCTTTGCCAAAACTTCAGGATACCCTGCTCACCTGGGATCCAAAAATCCTCACATTCCTGTAGGACTACAGGCATGTTTTAAGAAACAGGCCCAAAAGGAAGAGTTCAAGAAAAGGAAGGAAGGAAGGAAAATGAAGAGACGAGGAAAGAAAACAAGGGAGAGGTGGAAAGGAGAGGGAGAGAAAAGAGGGAAAGAAGGAAGAAAAATAAATAATGGAAGGATGGATGGAAAAAAGTAGAGGAAGTGAAGAAAAGTGAAACAAGAAGTTCAAGAAAAGAATGGAGAAAGGAAAATGAAGGGAAGGAAGGAAAATCTGGAGGGATCTAGGTGGGCAAAATGAGCTCTCTCTGGACCTAGAGTTCTGTGTTTGTTTGGGTAGGAGGTAGGGAACAGCTGGCAGGAGTGGGGGTGGGGGAGAGACCACGTGTATAGGGTGTCCCTCCTTCCTAAGGTGCCCCGAAGAAAGAACAATGTGATAAAGGCTCATTGCCCCTCCTGGCTAGGGGTGGGGGTGGAGATGGAGGTGGGGAGGAGGCTCTACTTGTGTTAGGGGGAGGGGGGGTCAGGCACAGTGGCAGAGGCTAGTTGGGGGCCTCCAGGAAGGGCTAGAGGCCTGTGGAGCTGAGTTTGAGAATGGAGCCTCAGTCTAACTACCAGGTCGACTCCTTGGGCCCAGGTCCGTGTTGTTGCCCTCTCATTGTAATGATTTGATCCGCAGATGTAAGTGGAATTTATTGTAACAACAAATATAGTGATGTCAAAACCCAACCTTGGATTAAAGCCGGCAGCCAAAGGGGAAGTGTATTAATTTCCAGCCGCCTCGCAGGCCAGTGCCTATTAGACGGAGCTATTCTTCAGGCCCCCCCATCAGAATTAATCATTGGGAGTTAATTTGAAGCTCAGACAAGTTGCTGTTAATTTAGTGCAGGGAGGACGGGATGGAATAAAAAGCTGAGGTGCTGGCCAGGCCTCGTGGGTCTCATTAATCAGCCAGCTGAGACGGCCTGGCTTGATTACAATTTGCAAAAAAATTCATTAGAGCCTGGGCGATTGACAATTTTTCTCTCTGCCTGTGATCTGACTCATTAGGCAGCCAAATGAAAGCCGTGATGATGGTGATGATGACAGCCATCAAGCCCTCTCCCTTGTTTATCTTCTCCCTTCCTCCTCTTCCTGGCTCAGTGGTCTCCATTTCTAGGCACTTTTTGCCTTTCTTCGTGATCATTTTGTCTCCCTCTCTCTGAGGGACGGGGAGGGCATGGGGGAGGGCGAAAGAGAGGAAAAAAAAACTAATTACCAAATACCATCGGTGAGTATTTGGGGGCATAGTTGGGTTCCATTGCAGCGCTCCGGGATCTCTACCCCCCCCCCCTTTAATTCCTAGTGGGAGGATGACAGCTAGATTTCCTTTCACATTTGGGGGTAGAGAGAGTGAGGAAAGATCTCGGTACTCTTGGGAAGTCCTTTCATTTTCGACTCGTGGGCGCTGTGTGTCTTCCCTAGATAAAGAAATCCCTCTCTGTGCTAAAGAGAATTAAAAAAGAGAGAGAATAAAAAAGCTTGAAGGCCTCTGTCCCTTATTTTTGGCGCTGTCGCTGTGGGTGTCCCTTCAAGCCACTAAGCTCTGGGGCTTGGGGGGTGGGGGCTATAACAATCACGAAGGAATGTTTCCTGACTCTTCCCTGTAGCCAACCTGCCCGGCCCACAAGTCGGTGCAGGAATACAGTACGTTAGCAAGTTGCTTGGACTGGGAAGGATAGTCCCGAAACTCGAACCCTGGGAAACTAGGTTGGAATCTGAGGGGGGCTTTGCACCTGCTCCCGGGCGGGTGAAAGGAGGATCTGGTTCTCCTTGAGTCGGGCTCCGTTCTCGCTTTTCGTTGGATTGAGCTGCGGTTATGCTCTGTTGTCCAGAGCTTTTCTCCCAGAGAACACGGGACTCGTTATCAAACCGGACAGTGGGGATAGCAGAAATCCCCTGAAGGGAAGGTATTGCCACTTAGGCTACACCTGGCGTTGCCATCCAATCCAAGCTGTTCAAAATCCCCGGCCCATTCTGGATCTTCTCCCTCCCTGAGCCGAGTCTGCCAAGTCCCAAAAGTGGCCTGCGAACAGTGTACAGCAAGACAGCCCGAACACCCCATGTAAGGCAGCAAACGAGCCTAGCTCAACGAGTTTACCAACGAAAACTCTGCTCTACTTTTTAAAGGGGGAGTAAGGGAGAGAGAAGCATGCACATCTTTGCCACCAACCAAATCCACGTGAGCACTTGCTTGCTTCTCCACGCGCCTTTGTGAGGGTGTGCAGGTGGGTCTGGCTGGAAAGCCACCGTCGTGTACTTGTCATCAGATCTGAGCCGCGGGAGCTTTCTGAAAAGTCATTCAGAGACCGGGATTGTTTGGACGCGCCAAAGTCGCTGCAAGGATAGTGGAGGAGCTTGCGGGAGGGGAAGGGGAGAGGAGGCAAGCACAGCTGTCCCACTCATTCCCCCAGACCGGGTTTCAGTTCAAACAGGGAAGTGGGGGGAGGTGTTAGAATTCGTGCCTACATTTTATCACCCTTTAAAACAATACATGCCTGGGTAGTTTACTAGTCACTATAAATATTATGGCCCATTGTGTAAAAAGAAAAAATCAATTTTGAGCAGGCCACTTAGTACTTCGAAGCTCAGATTCACACTTGGAGCTGGAAACATCAGATTTTTTGAGTAAAACTGGAAGCCAGTTTCTGTCTACAAAGCCTCGTTTCTTCACCACTGAAAGGCAAATTCACTCCTAGCCCCCAGCCTTTTAAAAAAGCCTTTATAAAAAAAAAGTGTAACTGATGTAAATTATGTCAATTTCAGTATCGGTCCAGGGTACTTACATTTCAGTCTTATCCTGGAGCCGGTGCTTGGAGAAACAGAGCGATGCCTGCTGGCAAGCTATGCAATGCCTTTCTCAATCTCTGTGCTTAAACATTGGGATTTCGGAACCAGTTATGGAATTTTATCCCGGCTTTTGAAAAATTCCATTCTAAATGCTAGCGATTGGGTGAGTGGGGGCGCTTTTCATCGATTATTCGCTGGCTGAATTTTGTCTGTTCACATAGACAGTGCCTAATGAGGGTCAGACTCACAAACACAGCCTTGCACGATTTTGAAACCTTGTCCAGGAACCTAGGTTCTGTAGCAGCAGCATTTGGACCTTGGCTTGTGATGAACAGTTTAATGTTGTCTGGGGAGTGAAGGGGGAGCCCTGTCCCTTGCACTGAATAACTAATGCTTGTCCTTCTAAACTATTTGTCTGCTAACAAGCTGGCCAGAGTGAAAGGGGAAAGAGGGAGGTGATATAACTGGGGGATGGAGAGAAAGTGAAAGAGACAGAGAAAACAGTTCATTACAGAAATCTCTCAAGGCAAACATAAGGAGAGAGAGGCAAAGGTACCTTTCCAAGATTTAGTATAAAAAGCCTAGCGCGCCTCCCTCCCCACCTTCATGCAATGCCCTGTCCAAACCCAGTCAGGGCCTTCCCTGCATATATCATACGACAAGCCCCAGACGCCCCACTCCCAGAGGGGGAGGGCTGGAGCGGGGAGGTGCAGGAAATAATCAGCTGGCGTTTATAGCCTGCATCTGCCAGGGCTGGGAGCTTAGAGACCGACCCAAGGGGTTAAACATTTTCCAAATCATCATCATTTAAGGGCTGCCAAACCCTCCCCCTACAACTTTGCTGAATCCATTACACAAGGAGAAAAAAAGGTAGGCGAATAGCAGAGGGTGGTTGAGGAAGTGGTGAAGGCACTGCCTCCGACACCAATAAGATCTTAGTCTCCCTTCCAGAATCAGGCACCCGGGATATCCTTTGCAGTTGGATGGGCAACTATTTGAAGTTCAGAGTGTAGGGGACCCCGATCTGCTCCAGTGCAGGGGGTGGGGATTTTGTGGATTCTAAACAGAGCTCCAGTTTTAGGGTTGAAGGAGGCAGCAGCTCCAAGCTGCTAGATATGGCACCTCATTTCCTTCCTTTTCCCCTCTCTTCCATCCAAAGTTTTCCAATTTGCTTTACTGTTCACCCCTATCCCAACTGAGACATGAAGGTTCCTAAGAGAGAAATTCTGTCTTTCTCTAAATTGATAATGTAATCAATTAAAAGCAGCTCCTTAAACCCTCCTCCCTCAACCTGCGCCTTCAGAATCGTTACCCCGTGGAAAGTCCCAGGAGAAACCTGTAGGGGCTAAGGTGGGTTCCCCAGGGCCAAGCAAAGACTCAGATTCTGGATAGACTCAGCAGGTCCTGGATTATATTCTTTTTTTCCTTTTCTTTTTATTATTCACAAGACTGAGTTTGTTTAAATTCCATAACTTATAAGGAGATAAGCTACATTGAAATAAATTAAACACAATAGAGACCGACGTGCTTTCAAACATGGCTTAGTTAAGGATAAGCAACTCAGAGAGAATGCCAAGCCAGGAAAAACGAAACAACCGGAAAAAAAAAGGTTCAGTTGGCCACCCTGAAAATGTTGCCTCTCAGCTTGGAGAGCCAAAAAAATAAAGGGAAAAACCTAAACACTTGTTTCCTTTTACCTTTGGAAAAGCAAGAAACAAACAAAAATACAAAATAAAAAGCTTGGCTTGTGCATACCGCAGGTTATCGCCTTGGTTCTTGTTTTCTTCTGGAATGTAAGACCTTCATGAAACTGGGGGAGTTGGTCCCATTAGTCAAAAAAAAAAAAAATCCTGCAGCTGAGATTCGGTATAGATAGATTAACTATATACAAAGTAAGATAGAATAATACTTAGTGCCTCTGTCCAGATTCTGATGTTTCCCTCATCCGAAAATAGTTTTTCAGCATTATCTGAAATTAATATATTCTCAATTTACTTGCTCTGTCCAACATTCACCTCTTTGTTTTTGTTTGTTTTATGAAATGTTTTGTTTTTCAAACAGTTCTGAGAGTCGGGTAGAACTCCGCTTTTCTTCGGCTTCTCCTTTGTCCCGGGGTGTGTGTGTGTGTGTGTGTGTGTGTGTGTGTGTGTGTGTGTGTGTGTTGGTGGGGGATGGTCCTGCCTCTCCAGGCACCTGCTGGGGTGGGGAATGGGAAGGTTGACGAGGGGACCCTTGCTCTCTCAGGGCCTGGCTTGCTCCAGCTGCTGGTGCTGACTTCTGATGGCGAAACGACTGACGTGCACAGGAATGGGGACAACGATCTTGGGGTTCCGAGAGGGCTCCCCGGTCTTAGAATTGGCATTGCCGGCTTTGACCCGTTTCCATTTGGCCCTGCGGTTTTGGAACCAAATTTTCACTTGAACCTCGCTGAGTTTGAGTGCGTGGGCAATTTGCGACCTCTCCGTCAGGGACAAATACTTCTTACAGTGGAATTCCTTTTCGAGCTCCAGAAGCTGTTCGCTAGTAAAGGCCGTCCTCCTCCGCCGGTTTTTGCCGGTGGACGTGGTGCTGCCCGAGCTGCTGCTGCTACTGCTACTGCTGCTGCTACTCTGGGGATTCTCCTCCAGGGCGGTGGCCAAGTCTTCCTCCTTGTGGGTTGCTTGGCTGGGGATGTTGTCGTCCGAGCTGTAGTCCAGGTCGCTGTCCATGGAGAAGCTTTCGTCTTTGCCCTTGGGATCTTCCTCTCCTTTGGCCTCGTCTTTACCCTGACCTCTGATGGCCCCCACTGAAACCAAAGCAGACGGGCAATTGGTTACGTTTCTCCGGTCACCCCTGCCCCGTCTGTCCCTGCAAGGGGAAAGACTACCGGTTTTTTTTGTTTTTTGTTTTTTTGTTTTTTGTTTTACCTTATCTTCAGGAGAATTTTTCTTTCCAGCAGAGTTATCTAACCTAATTACCTGGGCAGAAGGGTGACTGCCTAGGTGTTTTGGGGATGCGTGTATATGGCTAGGTCGCTTTGACTAGGTGTTTTTTGGAAAGACATACATGAGGGAACATTGGAACAAGCCTAGAGAAAGTGGGATGGAATGAACTTTGATTGCTCCGACCCCCAGTCTGACCCTCCCACTGCCTCCAGACATCCTCCGGATGAAGTTCCCATTCTGTCCTTTACCTGCACTCCCCTCACCAAGTAAACCTCCTTTTCCCTGGAGATTGATTGTAAACTCAGCCGCAGCCCTGGCCTTCGCTGAACCAAGGAGCCTGTGTTTTGCCTTCTTTGTCATCAGGTTGGGATCGTGCCAACCCCACCTGCCCCTAAATCCCTACATTGCCCTCATGGTGGGATTGGAGGTGGAGAATAAACAACTTCTCCCTTCCAGGAGGCGTGAGAGGGTCACGTCTTTCCTTGTTGAGGAATGTTATTGGATGTGCTGGTCAGACAGATGTGACTAATACCTTGGGAGAAATTGGGAGCTAGCAGTCCAGCCACCCAACTCACCTCGATATCCTGGTAGCCTCCCCGACACCGTACCCCAAGGCAGCTCTCTAAGTGGCAGATCCCAGGAGAGACACTACTGGGTACTGCCATGGCTGTAGGCCAGCTCAGGCACCCTAACATATCTGGGGCTCTCCTCTCTCTCTCTTCTGACTATTGCTCCGTGTGAGCTCTAGTGACGGTCTGAACTGAGCTCCCAAAGTGGCAGGTTGTGATATCAGCCTCACCCTGCTCATTCCAGGCTCCCTGGGGAGGCTGACTGATGGATGTATAGCAAGCCTGCGGCTGGGGTGCAACCCTTCCCTAGTGATGTGTGAACTGAAGTTGCCCCTCTCTGCTCGGCCTCTTGGAGTTCCTTCTCTGGCTCAGGCCCGCCGATGGAGAAAGGAAAGACCGGCATCACGGCTAGTGGATCGAGAGCTGAGGGGATGGGCAGGAGGGGAAGGACAAGGACTGTCCGAGGGTTTTGCTAAGGGACAGCACGCCAACCCCGGATTGGGGTTCTTTCGATCATTTCAGGGTTCTAAGAACAGTGTGACTGGGAACTTGGCCGATCCTGAGACTTCCAAGATTGCACACCTTCCCCCCCCCCCCCCATTCTGCCCACCTCTTGCCATGATCCTGGCCCTCTCTCTCTCTCCTCGGTCCCTCAGCTCAGACCCTTGCTCGTCCTTCTTGGGCTTCGAGCCTCGGATGTGCGGTTAAGGAAAAGGAGAGGAGCGGGGCGACTCACCGAGGGAAGCCTGCACCGCTTCGGAGGCCGAGAATGACAACAGCGAGGTCTCCTTGGCCAGGAAAGCTTTACCATCCTCTGACTCGGCCGGGAGGCCGTCTGCCTTGTCGAAGTTGCCCGGCAGGGCCTGCGGCGCAAACTTGCGGGCCGCTTCCTGGTGCTGGGGCGAAGCCGAGAAGCTGCTGGGCAGAGTGGCCATGAGGGTGGAGGTGAGGGCCATACCCTGTGCCAGGCTGGAGCAGAAGCCCGTGGGCAGGCTGGGGATTTGGTGATGGGGATGTGCGGGAGGCAGGGCCGGCTGCAGGGAGGCCTGCGGGAGCGTGGGGGGCGGCGGGGGCGGAGGGGGTAGCACCACCGGCCGGTAAGGCATGAACATGGGATAGCCGGTGTACACGAAGTGTCCCGGGCTGGGCTGGGGAGGGCTGCCGATCAGCGAGTCGATGCTGAAGGCAGTGCTACTACCCAGGGGCCGCTGCATCATCATCAGGGAGGGCGGAAAGGCAGCGCTCATATACGCTCCCGGGGATGGAGATGGAGTGGGAGAGAAGCAGCTGGCGGAGCCGCAGGCCGCCTCCGAGAAGCGCCCGCCAGAGGCCAATCGGCCCAGCCGGGGACCCTCCCCTCCCGCAGCCTCTTCCCGCCGCGCCGAGGCCAGCGACGGCGGCAGCAGCAGCAGCAGGAGCTGCGGCGGCAGGAGCAGCAGCCCTGGGCACGAGTGAACGGCAGGGGCAGCGGGAAGGTAAAGACTCGCCCGCAGAGCCCTTCAGACAGTCAGCACCCGGGCTGAGCCATGGGAGGGCGAACTGGGCGAGCAGGACAGCGCAGGGAGGCTCAGGGAAACAGTGGGCACTCTCGGCTTCTCTGCGCGCCCGAGAGGCATAGACGGGTGGGGGTATGAGGGGAGGGCGGCCTGGCTCTGGCCGCGGGACTCCCTGTGTCCTGGGCGCTTGGCCGGCCAGTCAGAGCGAGGGGAGTCTCCCGCGGCGTCGCTCCCTGGCTCACTGGTCCCGGAGCTGCCGCCGCTGGCGCTGGCCCTGGACGGCTTCTGGTGTTGCTGCTGCTGCTGCTGCTGCTGCTGCTGCTGCTGCTGCTGCTGCTGCTGCTGCCACTGCCGCTTCCGCCGTTGCTGCTGCGGCTACGTGCCCCGTCTGGCCCTTCTCCAACCGGCCTGGTGCGGTACCGTGCAGTGCGGTGCGGTGCTGTCCGATCTTGCCCTGCCCTGCCCAGTCTGGCAGCTTGCGTGCGCTCTGAGCCCAGTCCGCCGACGCCCCTCTACCTCCCTCCCGCCCGGGTGCCGCCAGCACCTTTAAATCGCGCTCTGCCTCCTCATTCACATTTTGCCAGCTCCCGAACTGGGCCTGCCTCACGTGGGAGCCTACGAGGCTCCCCATTGGTCAGAGGGGCGGAGAAAGGGCGTAAGGTCCAGACTGGCTCCGCCTCTAGCCCGCCCCGCTAAATCCTGCTCCAAACACAGCTCTGGGCAAAGGCAGAGCCAGAAATCCGAAGTGAGAGAAATCAAACCCGAGGAGGTAAGGAAAGCAGCGGCTCTTCCTGGGCTGCTGCAAACTCTTGCAGCTAGCTCCAGGAGTAATTGCAAAGGCAGGCCTGCTCAGCCCCGAACGTCGGAGTCCGCTCTCATGCGCTCACTCACTCCACACAGCGTATCCCAAATGCACGCCCCAGTTATAGCCAAGGGTATTGGGGAAAAAACGTCTTTGCAACAGAAAAGCTTCCTGAACCCCATAAAGAGAGGGGGCAGCTCTCCTATTTCTTTATTAGCTCATTTTCTCTATGTTCATAGGGAGGATTCACCAGTTGGGAATAGGTTGCTGGACCTCAGGAGATCCTGTCCGTCCCGTTCCCCCACACCCCCACCCCCCACACCCCCCACACTCGGTTAGTTGCAGGAAGTCCCAACACCAAGAGGAGACAGTCCGTAGGTTCTGGACACTCGCCCTCAGCATACACTGCTTGCAAAAGCTGTGCCTCTCTACATCTATTTTGTGCTTCCACTCATTCCATGCATAGATCTGTGCATCCTGTTCCACTGTGCCCCAGTGCTTGGCTCCTTTTCTCTTCTGCCCTGCCTGAGGTGTGCAGTAGGTCGGTGACTATGCCTCCCCCAAGTCCCCCTCTCCCTGAGAGCGATCAGCTCGATCCCTCGATTTCCCTTCCTTCGAGAATCACCATTTGCACGCTTCACCATTTGCACGCTTTGCTACAACCGCTAACCAACCCACCCCCCCCCCCCGCCCCATACCAGCCACAGTGATTATGAAAATCAAGGGAGTCATCGCTCAGCTTAGTTCTGGGGGGAGGAAGGAAGGGGAGCTTCAGCTCCCTCTCCAGACGCTCCAACCTGAGCGCCGGTTGCTGATGAAAGCTTTATGGTGTTTGCGCAAATCCGCGCCGGTTTGGTAAATAGGCGCTAATTAAGCTCTGGCCGTGAGGCAGAAAGGTTCGCTTACGCAGTCGAAGCCTCTTGGAGAAAGGGAAGCAACGACAGCCGTGGGGTGGGATCTCGGGGCCCCTAGCCGCCATTCTCTTGCAAGAAAGAGGCGTTTTATAATTATTTGATTTTCAGGACGACCTCACCCCCACTTCCCAAAATTTAAGGTTACCACAAATTGGGGGGGGAGGTATTCCATGAGCCAAAGCCAACAATTTCACCTCTAAAGTAAAAATCTCCTCTCTCTCTCTCTCTCTCTCTCTCTCTCTCTCTCTCTCTCTCTCTCTCTCTCTCTCTCCCCTCTTCTCCCCTTTAAATTGCATCATTTCATGGAAATGGAGAAAGAACTGAAGCCTCTAATGACTGGCTATGAAGGAATGAGACGTGTCTAGGAGCCGCTTCGAACTTCCGGGGTCTGCTAACCTGAACAGCCTCCCTTTCTCCTCTCTTCCCCCCCACTCCCCCACCCCCCACTGCAGACGCCCGGCAATTTTTCAGTAAGGAAGTGAGTAAACACACAGAACAGATTGAAATGGGGATGGGGGTGCGAGCTATGTGTCCTTTCGCACGCACATGTAATGGGAAGATAAAGACAAATCGATAGCCATGAACTCATCGATCCTGGTCTTTGAAAACCTTTCTTTTCTTTTTCTTTCTTTTCTTTTCTTTTCTCTTCCTTCTTTCCTTTCTTTATTCCTTCCTTTCTCTGTCTCTCTCACTCTCTTTTGTCCTTCTCCTCCTCCTCTGCTCCAATCCTGGGATCCTTTGGAAGGGGTGGGGAAGGTAAGAGGGGAGATAGTCTCTGCTCGCCAAACACTGTTCCCCACAAAGAAACAGGCTGCCCAGGAGACCGGGTGATGCGCCAATGAGCTACTCTTAGGACCTTGGTGCTTTCTGCCAAATTGAAGTCAACGCCACCGTCGACCCACCTCCTCTCTGCCTGTCTCTTTTCCCTAGCCACCGAGCTCCCTTCGGAACACAGACGTACTGTTGGCGTACCGGGGCGCCAGAGACTAAGAGCAGCCAACTAGCCCGAGATCCGGCAGAAATCGCTCTATTATAACATTGCCCAGGCATCCAGTCTCAGCACCAGGGAGGGGCTAATCATTGGGGTGCGAGATAATAAAGATTTTACATTTCACAAGGAGGGGGATAAGGACTTGTGCCCCTTCATCGAGAGGGTGCATTTTCAAATCCGAGGCCAAGAGCTTGACCTTATTCGAACACGAATTCGGAGCCCGGATTTGGTTCTTTTGGATTAAAGCGGGGATTCAGCCGGGTTCTTGGACGTCCAGTTGGATTTAGTTGCGTTTCTCTCATGTCCCACGACTGTCCACCGACCCCCACTCCCGGAGTGCACTGGCGCAATTAAGGAAGCCACCCAGCCAAGCTTGGCCATTTTCTCTGTAGATTCTCAGCACCCCTCCCCTCTCCCGCGCCCCATACAGGCATCCCTATTGTTCTGTGAACTTTTGGGCACCCGGGGGACTCTTCGCGGGCTTTGGGGAGGGGGATATCTACAAGTTGTCTGGTGCTCCTTCTGTATTCCAAGGTTCCCAATAACAGTTAGGTGGGCCCAACCCGCGGAATTTGATGGCGGGTTATTCTCTTCTATAAATCGCCCAGCAAAGTATTGACTCCTTTTATTAGTGAGTTCCGAGGGCTTCCAGAGTCATCAATGGGGATATTATTTATTAGGGGGCCTCTTCCTCGCCGACACCGCGGCAATATTTCCTCATCTAATGTTTAACTGCTTAGAAAACGATGGTCGGGGCCGTAAAAGTATCTTTGTGTTCGGGCGGTGATTAACAAGGCCAGCTCCCGGCCGGGACGCAGGCTGGCGGTCTCCTAGATTCAAGCCTCGGACCGCAGTTTATTTGCAATAACAAAACCAAACCCTTCTCCAGTTTGACTGCTGCCTGTACACAGATTTACGGGCCACAGGTGCAGCGCTTAGCCCTCTAGCTGTCTCTCCTACCTATGTACCTGGTACCTGGCGAGGGTCCCGGAGGGCCACCAAAGCCACGGATGTGCGAGTAGAGTGCCCGGCACCGCTGCCACTTTGCTCTTTGGGGGATAGAGCCTGCCTTCCCTCTCCCTGCCGGCTTCCTTGGAGACTTGCTACGATGCGTGTGGGGGTAGGGGTGGGGGGTGTGACCCCTACTCAGCCTACAGAGCAATGCCAAATGACATCAAATGTAAGTGCTTTGAAAGCCTTTTACAGCGCTGTATAAACAAATGCTAGCAACTAGAATGATTATTATATGCAGTGGCACTGCCTTGCGTGGCTGTCTCTTTCCAAGTTAGGCGCGAGAGACCTGTCTTTCCCTCTCCCTAGCTTCTTACCTGAAAATCTGCCGGGGGGAGCTGTCCTTGGGGACCCTCCTACGACAGCAAAGCAACTTGCCTGCATAGCTCTTTGCAGTGCAGTCCTTTTACTCAGGGTGTGAGAAACCCTCCCTTCTCTCTTTCTAAGGGACGACTTGGAGACTTGCAACAAGGGCTCTTGGGGGCCCCAGTTCGAGTTGCAAACTATATGCATGCAAAATGTTTTCCTCTGATGTCAGCTGGAGACTTGGTCAAAAGAGACCCTTCTCTTCTCTGCATTCCCGCTCCCTCCTGGGGAGGGGACCTAGGATGCCTCTGGCTCTTAAACTCTCATCTAACTGCCTCGGGCCGGACAAGCGCTGGCAGATTCAGGCCCAAGGCAGTCTCCTGTCCTTTCCCACCCCCTCTGCCACCATGCGGGCCCCGAGCCTCGAGCACCCTCCAACCCTTCAGGATGCAGAAAAAACCTTGGGTAATTAAGTTGTCTCCAAGCCATAGGGCTGCTCCCGCCAGCGTTTGCTTGCAGCTGTGAGGCCGTGGGGGTGGATGGCATTTAAATGCAAAAGTCTCTGAGGATGGAGAATTCCAACTTCTGCCTGACAGCCAAACGGGAGGAGCAGAGAAGCAGCTCGGCTCTGCTCAGGCTCCCCGGACCTTGGCTGAGAGAGGAGAGAGAAGGGAGAAGGGAAAGCAGGATCGCTGATTGCCACCAAAGGAGCCAGTTGGAAATTTCAGGGTCCCAGCCTGCCTCTTTCCCTTCCCGGAAATTTTCTTGGGACCCAGGCAACTCCAGGACCCCAGGCAACTCCAGGACCCCGCGTCTCTCCGGCAGTCCGCCAGCTTTTTGAGCCATGGCTCCACAGCGGCCTGCTCGCCTCCTTGCTCTCACTTCTCTCCTCCTGGGCCCTGCCCCAGCGCTTGGCCAGAGTTGGAGAGCTGGGTCGTCCTGGGACTTAGGCCCGGTTGGGGACTTCGCCATCCCCCCCCCCAAGCTAGAACAGTTCCACAAAGGGGTTCTTGTGTGAAACACCCCTCTCCCATCAGACACACCAATTTGCAAGTAGCAAAAAGCATTGAAGCCCTCCTCTTAAAAAAAAAAAAACGACTTTATTCAGGCCTTTTTTCCCCCTTTAAATCTGAAAGCCCCAAAATAGACTCCATGTGGCCATAAGCGAAGTCAGCTCCTGGCTCGGGCTTTGAAATCGCTCCAGCAATTATGTAAAAGAGCCATTCACTAACAGGGGGAATTAAAAGGGGGCTCGCCTGCTTCCCTTTCATTCCGGGCCTCTCATGTTTGGCTTTTCAAAGCCCTTCCAACACGAGGGCTTTCTCCGGGACAAAAGGCGGAACAAAACAAAGTCCCCAAACTTGTAAATTGAACGTCAAGGGAACTTTAAACAATTTAAAGCCCATAAATAATGATAAAGGGGACTGGCAAAAACGGCAAACCCATTCAATTAATAGAGTTTCCCAAGCAAAGATCAAGTACTCTCTAGAATAAGAGCCTGCCTGCTCTATTCTTCGCTCCTGGGCGCTCAGGGAAAGCGGGCCATGGGGCTGGCTTTCTCAAGCGCGCTGGCAAACTAACACTTTGTGGGAAGGGGGGAGTCGAGGAATTTACAGCCAGAAAGTTTGGAGTTCTCTTTTTGTGTGTGTGGTGAGGGGAGAGAAAGTGGGGAGAGAATTAGGAGGAAGAGGAAGACTCTTGTGGCGTTTAAGGCACACGCACCCACATAGGCAAGCACACACTCATACACAAGCACACACACACACAAGCACGCATTCACGAGATGGGAGTTGTGGCTCTTCCAAGCTGTGAGGGTGCTCCGCCCCTCCCACACATCAGAATGAGCCTGGGCCCCAGCTGCTTGGCCACCTCCCTCCCTCCCCTTTGCTGCTTCACCCCCAACTCTCCGGGTGGGTGCACATTCAGGTGGTGGGAGAGGCCTGTCCTGCGCCCAGGCTTCACGCGGGTGTGGGAGCCAGCTAACTTTGGAGCGGCCAGGCCTGCGGGTCGATGCATGACCATTTTTCCCTCCACAGTTGCCAGTGTTCCGTTTCCCCCGCAGACCCGGTACCAGCCCAAACGCCGTAGTTCTGCTTCCCTGCAGAGGGTAAGGTGGTGGTGGAGAGAGAGAGAGGGAGAGAGAGAGAGAGAGAGAGAGAGAGAGAGAGAGAGAGAGAGAGAGAGAGTCATTTGTCAGCTCGGGAGCCAGGAGTTCTGTCTTGGTACCTCCCTAATGGCTGGGGTGGAGTTGTCAGGCTCCCAGACTAGGGGGGCTGACCCACCACTGGGAAAAATGTATCACCCGGCAGCCTCTAGGCACACTCTGCGTGTGGGTGAAGGACTGCCTAAGCTTTTGTCCAGCCTTCTCCTCCTCCTGGTCCTCAGGCCCATGATAGCCTTCCAGAACCTTCTCCAAGGAAGAAATTAAACCTCTTGTGCCCAGTACGGAACTAAATGGACAAATGGTCCTTTTCCTCTGCCCCCCCCTCCTTCGCCTCAGAGGGGGCAGTAGCATTGATGAAGAGGGCTGCTCACATTGCGTTTGACCTTTCAGAGGGGCCCGATTCCCAATTGTTTCTGACCCTCTTCTTCCCCCACCGGGATAGGGCTTCGGGGGAATCTCTGAACGACTCTCAAAAGGCCTTACAAAGCGGAGCGGATCGAGAAGCTTGGAAAGCAGGCAGAGCGCTCTGGAGAGAAGCAGCTGGGCCGGATACCTGGGGAGCTCCAACTGTGGCCGGGCCTGGGGACCTCCAGGGGAAGCTCTTTCCAACACACCCCAAGAGCTTTAGAGCGAGGGAGAGAGATAATGGAACTGAAATGCGTCAGGGCCACTGGGTAGGTGGGTCGGACTTGGCCCTTCTCCACCCGCTCCAGGAAGCTTTGAGCCTGAGAAGGTTGCGGCCCCTCCTTGACCCTCTGATCCTCTCTGCCTGGGAATGGGGGCGGGGGTGGGAAAGATGAGAGTGTGGCAGAAGGCTTTCTCGAGTCCGAACTTTATCTGCCCCCCAGATCTGTCCTCCGCAGCCCCCTACAGCTTTCACCGGACTTCAAACGCATCCTAAAAACAGTAGCCGGACTTTTATCTGTATCACACCTGGCACTAGGGGGTGGGGGTGGGGGGTGGAGATCAGAGAGATGCTAATCCCTTGGGATGAGTAAATAGAGGCCCCCCTGCAAAGCACTGGGGAAGGAAGGGACTAGGAGAGAGGTTGCAATGGGTCGCCTCAGGGGAGGAACGGGGGAGCTCAGAAGCTGAGGTACTGCTTCGATGGACTGCCTCCCATCCCAGGGGAGGAAGGACCTCTAAGAGGTAGCTCCTGCAGCGCGCGAGGCGGGTCTTTATTCCTTAGAATCGTTTCCATTTGTACGGACAAAGATCACAGGTACCCACCGCACTTCTCCTAAACGGTGTCCTTCCGTCCTCACTACAAACCAAAGAGATGAATCAGGAGGCAGCACCTGGACCAGTTTTATAGATTGACACTCTGAGACACAGAGATGAAGTGACTGACTCAGGGCCACTGGTGGAGATGCAGTCGAGACTCCTAAAGAGATGGGATTCAGAACCCGGAAAGGGTCTCCTTAGAAGTCCTGGACTTCCAACGCTCATACATTGCAGGGAAAGTCGCAAGGAGATGGGAGACGCGTCCAAGGTTCGTGAGCAGGAGGTTGGAGATTCTAACCGGCGGATTAGGACCCCAAATCTGAGACTCTTTCACACACACACACACACACACACACACACACACACACACACACACACACACTATAGGCATAGTCAACCACATTGAAAACACTAGTTGAATGAATGACAGGGTGTGGGAGTCAGCATTAGAGGAAGGGAATGACCTTTCTCCACGTTAATCTCTCATCCATTAGCACCAGTAAACTTTCTAATCTCAAGTGCGCTAGGAGCAGAGCAGTGAAATTAGAGGCAGAGAGAAGACTTGGATTCAAATGTCACCTCTGTGACTTACCACCTATGGACAAATTACTTCACTCTTTTTAGTCCCAATTTCCTCCTTTGTAACATTAAGGGGCTGTAACTGAATGACCTCTCTGAGTCTTTTTGAATGGATGGAGAAGAAAAACTCTTGCCTATGTTGTACCCATTGTCTCCCCCTCCTCTTTGCTTTTACCTCTGTCCTGGGCCAGAGGGCCCCATAAAGCTCACGATGAAGAGGATCCCACCAGCTTGAATTCTAGCTAGGGTTTGATGAGCAGGATTTGGCATTAGCCAGTAAAGGATCCTGGCTGCCCTTTGATTGAGAACCCTTAAATTAGAAGACTCAGTTACAAATGCTTGGGAAACTGGACTGTGCTCCCTGCAGCCCTAGCTGGTGTGTTCCTATATCAACAGAAATGGGTATCATATTACAACATATAAAATGTAATATACTGCACCTATCTTATTGCAATTTATGATTGAATATGTAAGCAGATTGTAACAAATAGATATATTTCAATGTATGCTATAATATTGACAAACGTTCTTATGTTGCTTTCTATCTCTTTCTGTTGTCTGTAATTAAGCCTGTCCATAGAGTGGGTAGAAAGTAGGTCTGGGAGTCAGAATGATGGGGAGTCCAGTCTCACCTCTGACACGTACTGATTGTTCCCTTGATCAAGTCACTTAACTTTTTAATGCCCAAGGCAATTAAGATTTCAAGACTCTCACCTGCCTCAATACCAGTACTGGGGCCAGTCCTAACTCCCATCTCCTATCAGCTGTAAAACACAGAAGTTGCCCCAAATGGCCTCTGAGTTCTTTCCTTGTTCTGTATTCTTTTCTTTTCTGTTTCTATTCTTTTTCTTCTTCAAGAAAGGCAGTTTGAGCAACTGAATAGAGAGCTGGCCTCAGACTCAGATCTCCTGAGTATGGTATCACCAGGATATGATATTGAATGTCTGTCTCAGTCTTTCTCAATTCACACTATAATATATTGTATCTTTCATATGTAGCAATTATTTCCTATGTAAGCATGTGTCAATACCTACTATACTAGACTGACTACATGAATAGGATGGAATTAGAAATTAGACCTGTGATTTTCTTGGTTCCAGGGAACTCATTTCCAATGATCAGTAAATTTCTTCCACCCAAACAGTTTGGTGCCAGTTCTTCTACTGTTATCTGAACATACTTAGATGTGAGATGATTTTTCCAAGGTCATAGAGCCTGTGTGCCTGAGATGGAACTCTAACCCATGTCTTTCTGACTTCAATGCCAGAAGCTCACACTGCTTCTCAAATTTTGTCTGTAATACAATGACAGCTAATACAATATGTTGCTTAGGTGTATGTATATAGACAATGTTGCATTTAATACATAATTTTATATGTGTTAATGATCAGTTAATGAATGTTAATACGCCCAAAAGTCTGCTTTAAAGATGTGGATTCCATTTAAAGCACATCAATTAATGAACAGAGAATGGAAAAAAATCAAAATGCTCCTTTCCCCTAAAAGGAAGTGGGTGCCTTAAAAACAAAGCAGTTTCACCAGGGAAAAGACCATCAGTGATTTTGAAATCAGGAGTAAATGGGAATTAGGAGAAGCTGCAAATGACCTCTGTTTCTATTATATCCAAGGCTTGGATTGGGTAGAACTGGAGAATTTATGAGTCTGAGAGGAGGCAAGACTCAAAAAATCTTTTTTTAACCAGAAAAACTTAGGGACCTTTTCCTTCTCCTCCAACCTCTCCCCCCCCCCACCCCATTGCTTTCCTCTCCATAGAAAGAAAAGGAGAGAAATGAAGAGGAAGACTCCTAAGACACGGAGGTAAACAGAGAACATGTCCCCTGCCCAGGCCAATGCACAGAAATGGGTGAGTAATCACAGGGATATAAGGTCAGAGATAGGAAGGGACCCAAACCCCTTCTAATCATTTCCCAGACAAGAAAATGGAGGACCAGGTTGGGGTCTTGACTTGCTCAAGGAGCTGAGGGAGCAGACATAGGGCTTATTTGGCCAGACACTGAATGCCCAAAAGGAACAAATGTGGAATAATTTTGAAAAGTGAGGCCAGAGTCAGACTGTGAAAAACATTAAACAAGATGAGGAGTCTGAATGGTATCCTGTGGCCAATAGGGAGTCACTAACTATTCCGGAGCATGGGAGTGACCTAAAGATTATCTCAGTGATAAGCATAGCTCTTCGCTGAATGGGCAGGTATGAATAGACTGTGATCTACAACCGCAGAATGAAATACCTACACTGATGAGCTCACAGTCTTATTGAAATGTTGGCATGTGCAAATGTTGGATGGTGTAAATAGACACATGTGTGCACATCTGAGCATATACACATATGCTTAATGTATATAACAGATGTTTTATGCATGTACATATAATGTTTAATGAGTTTGCTAACAATATGAAAAATCATTCCACCTCCTCTAGGTTGTGAGATTTCTTCTTCCTCTTCTCATACAGAGACTTCAAGAGTTTGTCTATCCAAAAGCATCATTCTCCAACAGTCAACCTAGTGAAGATCCTCTCCAGCTGTACTCGGCAGATCCATAGACAAAAGACATATAGTTTGTCCTGGCATTAAAATAAGAATCTACAAAAAAATGCTCTAAATGTTGATTAGAGACATGCAAATCAAAACAATTCTGAGGTAGCACATCACACCTATCAGATTGGCTAACGTGACAAAACAGGAAGATGATAAATGTTGGAGAAGATATGGGACAGTTGGAACACTAATTCTTTGTTGGTGGAGCTGTGAGCTGATCCAATCATTCTGGAGAGCAATTTGGAACTATGCCCAAAGGGCTACAAAAATGTGCACATCCTTTGACCCTGAAATATTGCTTCTAAGACTGCATCCCAAAGAGATCATTAAAAATGGGAAAGGGTCCCACATGTACAAAAATGTTTATTGTAGCTCTCTTTGTGATGGCCAAAACCCAGAAATTGAGGGGGTCCATCAATTGGAGAATGGCTGAACAAGTTGTGGTATATGAATGTAATGGAATACTATTGTGCTATAAAAAATGGAACAGGAAGACTTCAGAGAGGCCTGGAAAGACTTACATGAATTGATGCTGAGTGAAAGGAGCAGAGCCAGGAGAATTTTGTACACAGCAACAACCATAGTGTGTGAAGAATTTTTGTGGTAGACTTAGTCCTTCATAGCAATGCAAGGACTTAAAAAATTTCCAATGGACTCTTGAGGCAAAATGCCTTCCACATCTAGAGAAAGAACTATGGAACTGGACTACAGAATGAAGCAGACCATTTTCTTTTGTATTATGTTTTGTTTTGTTTTGTGATTTCTCCCATTCATTTTAATTCTTCAGTGCAACATGATTAAGGTGAAAATGGATTTAATAGAAATGTATGTGTAGAACCTATATAAGATTGTGTGCTGTCTCAGGGAGAAAGTGAGGGGGGAGGGGAGAGGAAGGGGAGGGAAGGGGAAAAAATCTAAGATATTTGGAAGTGATTGTCGAACACTGAAAACAAATAAAATAATTTAAAAAAATAATTTCTCCTCTCCAAAAAATAAGAGCCCACATGATTACAGGGTCTTAAAGTCTGCAATTACCTTCCTCCCTACCACCATGTGTGCTCAGGAGAGTGTTATAATTCTGATTTTTCAGATAAAGAAACTGAAGCTCCTTAAGGTGAATTGACCTATCTGTGGTCACATAACTTCTAAGAGAATGAGGTGGGATTTGAACTCAGGTCTTTTGACTTCATTTCCAGGATGCTTTCTCTATACTGGCAACATCTTTGTTTAAAGGCTTTTTTTCCTCTAGAATTTGGCAGGCATTTTCACAACCTCTAGATTAGGGTTGCTATGACATTAGTAAAAATGACCTCACTTCTGGGAGAAAGTTAACACTGTGAGGCCAGTTGAATGCCCAGCATTCTGCAGCTGTGCTCCTCAGCTGACCACTGGGGCCTAGAAGAAGAGTTCTTGCAGAGGTCCCTGCAGAGTCAATGACAAGTGGGGACAGGACCTTGTTGATCCAAGTTCCCATATCATCTCTGCTTCAGGAGTATCCCACTTCAGGAGCAGTCTAAACAACGTGAACCACATTTAGAAATACTCCAGTTTGTGGGCAGCATGCTCACAGTCAAGAAGACAGAGGTAAAGTCCTGCTTTTGACACCTCCTGGTCTTGGTCAAATCATTCAGTCTACCAGGGTGAGATTTGGAGTTCCCTAGAGCAGTAAAATCCAATGCCATATTTAAAAAAAAATGGAATAAAAGAATAAAAGATAGAACAAAGAAAGAATGAATGAAAGAAAGGGACACAGAAAGAGAGGGAGGGACAAAAGAAGGAAGAAAGGAAAGGATGAAGGAAAGATGAAAGGAAGGAGAGAGAGAGAGAGAGAGAGAGAGAGAGAGAGAGAGAGAGAAGCTAGCACAGGAAAGGTTAAGAACTTTCATTCTTTGCAAATAATGATAAAAAAAGAATAATAAAAGAAGCAGACACTATTGGTAGTAAAAAACATTTTTACTCTTTCCAATAGATAGATGCTTAATTAATAAATAAAATGACTGGATAAATCAAACATCTGGGTTCATCAGAGAAAGCCAGCTCTAGCTATGCTGGACACAGGACATCTCTGTTCTACCCCCTTGGCAAACATATACTTCCCTTGCCATCAGCCTTTCCTTCAGCATTTCCACTGATGAGGAATGTACCCTCTCAGACAGTGTCCATTCCATTTTCAGACACCTCTGATTGTTAAACAAGTTCTCCTTGGTGAGAAGCCAAAACCTGCCGCCTTATAGATTCCCAGGGCAATAATGTAGTTGTAAGATACAGAAAACCTGGGTTCAGACTTGAGAAAGTTGTTTCAACTTCATCTGACCTCAATTGCCTCACCTGTTAAATGTAGGAGTCAGAGCAGTCAGACCTCTATCATCTTCATTAGAATTCTTGGCTCTGACACTTAACTGAGTGATTTTGGACAGTTTGCTTGCCCTCTCTCGGCCTGTTTCCTCAACTGTAAAAATGAGAGGGTTTGATGAGGTGGCCTTCTTGGTCCTTCTGGTTCTAGATGTAAGAGCCTAAGAATTTCTCTAAGTACCTTCTTGCTGGAAATTTCATTGGCTTCATTTTTTTTTCTTTTTTCCCCCTGCCTCTCCCCTCCCTAACATACAGCTTTACTGTATCTTTACAGAAAATGAAGGTTTTATTCTCTTGACCCTGTGGGGGCCATGGAGTCATGAAAACATAAACGCATACCCCCAAAACAACCTGTAATATTGAGGTTTTTTTCTGTTTTCAAATTTTGACTGAATTCTTTAAAGTTCAATCTCCTGGATCTCCATTTGCAACAAAACTTGTCATTGTTTAACTCACTTAAAAGTAGATTCGATGAGTGATTTTGTAATTATTGTCAGAATAAGTGATACATTTAAATTTAATAC
The DNA here is from genome assembly GCA_028658325.1 of Potorous gilbertii. Lineage (NCBI taxonomy): Eukaryota > Metazoa > Chordata > Mammalia > Diprotodontia > Potoroidae > Potorous > Potorous gilbertii. Next base: position 292,970,109 of record CM053770.1, on the reverse strand, counting down.
ACCAAGCATGATCATTTTATGAGCAAGCCAAGTCATGTATAAGACACTTTGATGTTTCACTTTAAACTAACAAAGTGATTGGAGATGCACGGAGAGTACTAAAAACAATTGCATAGATTTCTGTTTTCCATTAAGATTCCTTTTCTTTTTGTTTCTGTTTTACTCCCTTCAAATTTTCCAGAAAAATTCTCTCTCTAGTACATATCAGGTTCTATGTACACTTGAATGTGGCGTGGATGCTGCTTCTGAAGGGAGTTCATTTATAACATCAATATGGTGTTCAATGAAAACAGTCAAGAGTACTGGGTTCAAATCCCACTTACCAACTTAGTTGTATGACCTCTAATCATTTAACCCCTCTGAGGCCTATAATAAGGAAAATAATATGCTTGCACCCCCAACCTCGTAGGTTCTGAGCAGAGATTTGAAAACTTGAGAGTACAATAACCATTGTAAGCTATTCATATAAAGAAATCACCTACCTTACCTTCCATGAAGTTTATGGGTCAAGAGAGAGAAAATGATTCCCATTCTAGATCTTCTTCTACTTTGCCTACTCACAGTAATAACTGTGTTAGAAATGAAAAGATCCTTTGAAATTCTTCCCATTCAAGGAGCAGGAGAGGGGGATATAAAGGTCATTTGGGAACTCTGGGTTCTGCTCTCAACTCATCTACTGACTTTCCAGACAACCTTGGTCAAATCATAGGATCCCTTGGTACCTTGGTTTCTCTGTACAACAAGGATTTGTCCAGATTTGGTCAGAGGTCTTTTCTAGTTTGGAATTGGAGATAGCAAGTGAAAGGGCGTGCCTATTTTAGACAAAACCCAAAGTTGCAGGAGGAAAGGGCCATAGATTTTGAGCTAGATGGGCCATCAGAACCATTTGCTACTCTTCCCTTCTGACCCCTCCCCCACCCCCAGGCAGGGTAACTAAATGTTCTTTGAATCAGTGTGTTCTTCCCATTAGAATAACTCCATGATCAAGAGCTGAAAGGAACCTTTGAGATCATATATTTAAAATCTCTCCACTTGACAAATGAGGAAAGTGATGCCCAGAGAAGTTAGGTGACACTTCCAGTGAAAAGGAGACCTGAGCACCTTGCCTTTTCAGACTTGCAGAAGTTACTTATGCTCAGAGAGAACTGACAAAGGCCAAACCAAGCGTCCATAGCCTACAGCCACCTCACTAAACCTCAGCGGATCCATCTTCAAAATGAGTGGGGAAAGTTCTTGTTAACAAGCAAAGTGTTTACTTATTAGAACTACCTACCTCAGGAGGCAGAGGGTTTCTCCTTGGTAAAGACCTTTGTTTTTCCCTTTTGAAATGTTTTATTGATTACTTTCCTTGTCACTTTCTGATAGGTCATCAAAAAAATAAACATTTATTAAGCACCTCTACATGCTGGACATTATGTTAGGTATTGAGTATACAAAGTCCAAAATGGATCAGTCCCTGTGTTCAAGGAGGCATGGAACGATCCATTATTACAAATGAATATGGTGAAGCAAAACAAATCAACTCGTTGACCCTCTCTGAGGAATGTATGTGTTGCTACACACCCATAGTTCACCACCTCCTGCCTAAGAGGTCAAAGGCCTCCTTCACCATCACTCCTCCAAACTTATGATTGGTTCACTATATTGGTCAGAAAGTTCTGATGTCTTTCACTGTTGTTCTCCTTTAGTAGACTGTGGCCATCATGTAACTTATTCTCCTGGTTCTGCTTCTTCCATCTGTAGCTTCACTAGAGACCTTCCATCAAAACCTAAAAGGCCACTTAACAACCGTGAGAAAGGAATTCTGTTTCAGGCACAAATTGGACTGGACGACCCCCAGAAATCCTTTCCTCTTTGGAGGAGTTTGGGTTACTTAATGGCTCGAGTTTCCCATCCAACCCCTGGAGAAGGCAACAGTGAAAAGAGTCCTGGATTTGGAGGTGGCCTGCGTGCCACTGCAATCCCAGCAGTGAGGCGATGGACTAGCAGGTGGCAAAGTGAGAGAGGTCTGTCCTTTCAGTGGGGAGAATCTGGGTTTGAATTCTTCATCAGACATGTCCTAGCTGGGCCTTTCTGGCCTGAACTGAACCATCTCTCGGCCTCAGTTTCTTCATCTATGAAACAAGGATAAATAGTAACCTCTCAGGGTAGTTGAGCACGAAAAAAGATCATGTATACAAAAGTCTTTATGAAACTTCAAAACCCATCATCATTATTTTTAAAAAATTGAATGCATGTTTAATAATTACAGGCACCGTGCCCACCCCGCCTTCAACCGTTTCCCTTGCCCAGTCGGTGGAGGGAGGGGGAAGGGGCGGTCGAGGAACTCCCTTAGTAGCGAAAGGAGATTTTTCTTAAAATACAAAAGGATCCCAGAGGTAGGTGGTAGTACCCCACTCCCACGCTACTTTTTTGACTATATCTATCTTTATGCCTTCAGGGGTAAGGGCACCTGGCATCGTCCTGGGTGGGGCAGGCAGCCCCAAACTATCCTGCCTGGTCAGTTACCTCTTTATTAGCTCAGACATACACTGTGGTGTACCTTACAGTCCCTCCCTTGCAGTCTATGCGGTCGGTGTCTGTGTCTCCTCTCCTAAACCCCCCCCCCCCCCCGGCGCCCTCAGTTGTGGTTAGATTTGTCCTCAACCTCGAGAAGACACAGAAAGAAGGTAGTGACAGACTTGAGGGCCACCCTTGCCCTGCTGCTTGGCGGGGTCCTTGCCTTTTTCCCAGCTGTTACCATGTCTTCACAGTAGAGCGCCTCGAAGAATATGCGTAGTAGGTCGGTTGGCTGCTGCAGGGTGGCGGCGTTGTTCGCATATTTGCGTAGAAGCTTTGCTCTCGCTTTAACACTGCCACATGCACCCGCAGGGAGACTGGAAAATGTTGGCTCAATAACAAACGGCTTTCAGCAGTGCACGCACCGACGTCCTGGAAGCCTCCTGCTTGCTCGCTTAAGTGGGTTTGTAGACCGGCCTCCCCTCTAGGCTACCTACGCTTAAGGCCGCCTCTCCTCCGGGCTACCTGTCCTCCAGGCTGCTCCTTTCGTTTAGAGCCCTCTTCCACCTCTAGCCGGCCATAGCTTCGTGGGCAGCTGGTGCTCTCCTCAGGCTGCTTCTACAGCTGCTGGCCCAGCTACTCAGGGGCCAGCTCTGGCCGTCTGTCCAGGGGCTCCTCTTCCGGGGTGTATTCCACTTTATGGTCAGCTTTTTGTTTTTTACATGAATATCATTATCTTCCACTGTAACTGCTTAGCTAGGGATGCCACCCCCGAGGCTTCTTTCGGTCACCTGCACACATTTTCATTTTGTTTGCTCGTGGGAGCCACCTTGTCTGGAGCGCACAGATAGCGCTCGGGCCTCCTCTGGGGCTCCCTGGTCCCAGGCAAACATGCTTTGAGTTCGCCTCCGAGGTTGGCTTAGGGAGGACACAAGCACGCGCCCTGGAGGGCCCTACTGGTACCCGCAGAGTTGTGCTCAACCGCAAGCCCTTCCTGACCTAGGAATGCAGTCAGTGGGGCATTTCGGCCTCCGGGAAAGTCTTCCAGGACCCGGACGTTGGAGCGCACCAGACTGATCAAGGCCCAGTTCTGGTCGCCAGCTGCATCCCTTCGTGTCGGAGGGTAAACTGGCCTCTCCTGTTTTAATTAAAGATGCGCTTTGAATTCCCTGTGGGTTTCTGCTCCTCCTCTTCCTTTTTTAGGAGCAATATCCCCACTTTTAATGCGGCCCAATTAGCTCTTCTGCACGTCCCGAAGCTGTTTCTCTTTAACTCATTTCAATCTAGTCAATATGCCTCAGCAGCCAGCTAATTTCTTAGGGCTCGCTTCCGCTGCCACGCCATTTGCATATAGAATATGTTTTGCTGGGTGCACCATTCCTCACTCCCCCCCCCTCGTTTGCTGGGTCTCTCTGCAAACCCCCTGCCCAATGTGGGCTAGCCAAGTCGGGCGCTCCTTGTCCATGGGGAAGACTGGGATTGCTAACGTCGAGGGGAAAAGGAGGGGAGGAGGAAGAGTTTTACACATCTCAGAGAATGGGAAGGCCAGCCAAGCATCAGGGGGTCAGTAGGAAACTCTTGTGGGAGGGGCATGTGTTTCTGCAGTCCCCCAGAAACCAAGGCAAGCAACTCCCTTAAGCCCTTTTCGGGAAAAGGATAACAGCTTTAGAGCTGTTCTGGGTCATCGAGGTCATCTAGTTTCATTTAACAGAAGGGGAAACTGAGGCCCAGGAAGTAAAGTGACTTGCCTAAGGTCACATCAGGGTTAATTGGATTTAGATCTTCAGCTGGAAGAGTCCTCAGAGACCATTTAGTTCAATCCGTCATTTTGCAGATGAAACTGAGCCTCAGATAGATGAAGGCCCTCACTCAAGGTCGCACAGGCAGGTCATGAACAGAGCCTGGATTCTAACCAAAGTTCACTTTTCCCGAATCTAACTAACCTTCCTTTGCATCTGCTTTGGTGGGCCCTGGGGGCTTTGTCCGATTGCGCCCCTAGTGGCCCGGAGGGCTCGTGCTCAGCAATGCAAACAAGGCCCCTGCACCCACTCGCACCCCAGAGACCTGCTCCTTCCCGCACCCCGTAGGCCAGTAGTCTCGGGCTGGCTTCCCAGCCCGGGTCAGGGGGGAGCACCGTCTCATTACCGGCGCCCGCGCCCGAGCTCCGCAATGCAGACATTACCGCGCAGTATTTTTCAATTAGAGCTGACGAATTCAATCAAAATTCCATAGATTAGGATGAAATGAGGCATGGGTCATTTACAGGGGAATTTAATTGCAGAGCCATTAGACAAACAGTATATTTGCCATTCGCCCATGATCCATCATTTTCGACGTCGAGGCGAGAGCCGCATCTTTTCCCCAACGCTGGCGCGGTTGTTGCCGTCTCCTCCCTGGCAGACCTAGCCCTAGCTCAGCCCCTGTCCTGGCCTGGACACCAGCCCCAGCCGCTCCCTAGGGCTCCAAGCTGCGAACTGCGGCTGGTCCTTTTAGCCCCTGGGGGCTGGAAATGTATTTGCCTGCCTCTACTTTAGGGCTGGTCTCGCTCCCAAGTGATGCGTGCCCAGTCCTTTCTCCTTCCGTGCTTCTCCTGTCTCCCTTCCTGGTTGGGTCCTTCTGGTCCCTAGCCTGGGCTCTCACCCAACCGCCAGCGCGATCTGAGGTGGCTCCTTCTTCCTTTTACAATTAAACGCCCCCGTTTCTTTTGAGTGCCAGCATCTCTCCCTTTCTCCCTTCTCCCTGGGCGTCCCAGTCTTTCCCGGTGCTCCAATGCTTCTCTACCAGTCATCAGTTACCCAGATGAAAATGTTCGCTCATCCACCCGTTACCAAGTTGCTGGATTGCCTAGTGAAGTCCAGCCTGGTTATATCCTCTCCCTTACTTTTTTTTAAGGATAGGCTGTCAGGCGGCAGCCCCCGAATTTCCCTGCCCCTAAGACTGAAGGTCAGCTAGCTCCTAAGAAGCATCCTGGAGACCTGGCAAAGAAGAAGGGGCCAGAGAACCACTTAGCCATCTGACCAGCGCTCTTCTGGGAGCCTGGAAGATTCTACCCTCTCCTAGTGTCCCCAGACCTCAGCTGCTGACACGCCCCAAACTCGAACATCCTTCCTTGGGGAATCTGGTCTGAGCTCTGAGATTTGGTGACGTCCTTTCCCTTCATACTTCCATGGCAGGAGTGAAAAGGAGGATTGGTCCCTCAGGGGTCGACTGGCATACTTTCTTTTTTCACTTTATTTGGAGTGGATTAAAATCAAACAAAAATCCTTCCTAGATTTTCCCTCGTTGGTTTCACGCGCAAGTGAAAATATCTGTTTTGCAAGAGCATTTTGTGGGAGAACCCGGGAGTTCTTAGATTCTGTCCTTCTCCCTCTGGTGCCATTTCCTCTCCACATGCACAGATCAGGCGTTCATGAGGGACCTGGATAACGACCCCAGTATTTATCTTTTATGATTAATAAACACCACAATAAAGCCAGGCACCCTTGCCCAAGCCAGGCGAGTTTCCCAAGGTGCTAGTCATGTCCTCCAGGAGAGTAGAGAGATGATAGCTTCCTATTAACTGCCTTCCATAAAAGCAGGCTTGCCCAGAGATGGAGGGAAAACTAGAAACAATCCTCATTTTGCCCGATGAGTTTGTGCTGGGGCGCTGTGTTAGCAGCCTGAGTGATTTAATTGGAAGGAAACGTGAAAAATGTGTCATTTTTTTGGGAAGAATTTATGCTTCACTTCCTAGAAATCTCATTGTGTTAACTAGGAGCCTACTGTGTTCTGTTTAGCAGCCTTAATTGCATTTTTATGTGTCTCTGTATTATGAGTTAATGTGACCTCCTGTCTTTAGCTGACGAAAAAAAAATAGATCCCTCTCCTTTCACATCTGCATCCAGCTGAAGAGCGGAGATAGAGACACACAGAAACGGAGAGACAGCAGGATAGAGACAGAACGAGAGACAGAGATACAGCAACAGGGCGACAAAGATGGGGGGAGAGAGAGACAGGGGCAGGCAGACAGACAGGCACAAGCGGTTAGCCCCTCATCGTTCCAGTAACTTTGTAACTTTGTTTCTTCCGAACAGGGGCCGAGTCTACATGGACTGGACCGAGGCACTCTTCCCCTGACTGCCTGCCCAGTGAGTAATCACACCCCGAATCAAAGCCCAACATTAAACCCAAAGACCGCATTCTTAATCATGTTTATTGCTTACAAATTACATTACAAAGAAATCTCCTTATTTTTATTGGAGCGATTAAGCAAAGACTTGGGGTCTGTAGAGGCAGCGGGGTCAGCAGCCCTCAGGCGCCGTCTGGCAGCCACCCTCTCCTAGACGCTCCCAGCTCCAAGGAAGGCTGGACCAGGGCACCAGGGGCATTAGGCGACGGCGCTCGGTGGATTGGTTTTGCGAAAAGAAGCGCTGAACGCACACTTGCCAATTCCAATAGAGCATCACGTAAAAGACAGAGATGGCTTAACACGACATTCAGGTAGAAACTCAGTCTATAAAATGCACCTGATTAATAGAAGGAAGGGCGTATGCCATCCCATAATCAATATTTGGATTCCTGAATCTTTTCCGTGAGGCAGTTGATATCTATCATTCGGGGGTCTACTTTAGCAAGATACGACTCTTGCTTTGTTTGGGGCTTTCTCCAAGGCTTCCCCACCAGTAGGAGCAAAAGATAAAAAGAAAAAAAAGAAAAACAAACCCGACAATTTCTCACTTGTCTTCCTGCCCATCTCTCTCTCTCTCTTTCCCTTTGATTCTGCGTGAAACCAATGTTCATGCTAGACTATGGGAAGACTGTTGGGCACATGGCGCCACCTGGAGGATATCGTAGGGATGAGTATGAATAATTCCACCGTCTCGTTCAGTGCCCAGAAATCCATTAAAAGATTGGGTTTGTTCAGGTTTGCTTCAAAAAACAAACCAACCGGGAAAAAAGTTTGTCTTAAATAAAGAGATCTTATTCATATTTTCAAAACAAATCCAACTCTTTCTTATAGTCTCAAGGTGTTTTGACACCACCTTGAAATAAATCTAGCAGAAAAACCTAGCTGGATTAAAAAAGGAGAGAGACAAAGATTCTGAGTGGGGTAGAATCCTATCCACGTGTTCCTGGGTAGCTGTCTCCTGAAAGTCACTTGGACCAGGCAATAAGGGGCCCTTGACAGATTAGGTAAGAATAAATGTGCCCTTCTATCCCTTGGATAATTCTCTAGATGAACTCAGAGCTTCCCTTTGCAGCTGATATTTTCATGACTCTCTTCCTCCCTCTCTCTGTTTCTGTCTCTCCATCTCTTTGTCTCTCTCTCTCTCTCTCTCTCTCTCTCTCTCTCTCTCTCTCTCTCTCCACCAACACGCACAGTAGGGAGCAGGGCTCAATATCACTGCAGGCCTACTTGCTTCTTGTATCTCTGATTTTCCATTCAGCTACATTTCATTACAACATTTTTGCTACTCTTCATTGGAGTTGTACCTGGGTGAGCTATTGGTGCTTTGGCCCAAATGTTGTGTGTGTTCATTCTTCGTTGCCGAAGAAGACCACACCATCAGAGAAATAATGACATGACTTGCACTTGACTTTGTTTTGAGTAAGGGAGGGCTGGTGCAGGTCACCAGTCTCACTTCTCCTGAGCCATCTGAATCCAGTGACCAGATATTTATCAGGATGACTGGAAATGACCCAGATTGAGGCAATTGGGTTAAGTGATTTGCCCAAGGTCACACAGCTAGTGAATGTCAAGTGTCTGAGGTAAGATTTGAACTCAAGTCCTCCTGACTCCTGCCCTAATGCTCTATCCACTGCATATCTGGGGTGGAGTAGTGGTGGGCTTCCCAGAGACCACAACTCCCTTGCCTCCTGCTTTCTTAGCCTTTGTTCTTATGGGATTAGGGTGAGGACAGGCATCCCAGAAGAAGGTAAGGGAATTGGATCAAGAGCCAATGGAGTTCTATATAAACATCCATCAAAAGTCAGGATTAGCTTATGCATGGGCTGCCCCCTGCCCCTCTGTTGCTTTTATCCTATTGGAAAAAGTTGTGAATTCAAGCTTAAAGAACTGTTATAAAGACTTGGAACATAGGAACAGATACTGGACCCAAGTTTATGAATGTCTTCTTGTGATCTCTCTGGATTCTGGAAGGTCTGACACTTTTAACACCACCTAATACTCCATAAATGTAGCTGAGACCCCTCCCAATAAGGTTAGAATTCCATGGTTCTGCTGATATTAAAATGACACTATGGTAGAATAAGGCCTTAAAGATCATGGAGTCCAGCCCTTCCCCTTTCTTGTATTATTTTTTTCCCTTTCATTTTACAAAGGAGGAAACAGGCCCAGAGGAAGGAAGGGACTTGATTAAGATCACAAAGCTAGCAAGCAGCCAAGACAGGATTTGAACCCAGATCTTCTGATCACAGAATCCGCTGTTCTTACCAGTGCACTGCCCTCCCTCTCTGTGCAATGTTACAGCTAACCTGTAAGTTCAAAAGGGCTGGAGTTGTGAACATTAACATCTTCAACATGCAAGATAACTTTAGCTAAAGTATGTCTTGTTAAGTTGGGAGAACTGTCAGCTTTCCCAGAATGTGACCAATTTTCTAAGATGTGAATCTTCAGGGCCAGCCTGGCTCAGTGACAAGAGCCTTGGTTTTGGGGTGAGAGAATGGCCTAGCCCTACTGCCTTGCATCAGTAGTTTCTCTTTGGCCTCAGGTGTCAAGCCTCTGGTCATCTTCCATTTCTGTACAGAAGATTCAGTTTACTTTAGATTTCTACTTTCCCATGTCTATCCTTTACCTTTTACTCAGAATTCTCAGAAAACACAGCCATATTTTGCATCAAATAAAAGTGTGTGTGGGGGGGAAGCAGGGACAAAGGAGTAAAAAACAATTCCCTGCTATCTTTTGTTCCTCAATTCATCTCCTGCTTCCCAGGCAGAAAGATTCTTTCCCTCCTTGGGATCATCAGTTCCTGCTATTGTATTCCATTCCATTCAAAAAGTCCCCATTGCATGGCAGTCACTGTGAGTACAAAGACAGAAAGGAAACAGCACCTTCCCTCAAGGAGATGATATTCATATCTGTACATCTCTCATGCAGTGGCCATATTCAAACATGTATGATCATTATAGGGGCCACGCATAGTAGGGGCTTTGACTTGTCTTTGTATCTTCTCTGGTGACCCCACCTCTGATCACACATAGTAGATGACTGACATATTCTGGAAGAAATAGAATTCATTTCTAGCACAATACGGGCTTAATATATACCGTTGAAGAAGGCTAGCAATATCCCAAGTATGACACACACTAGCTATGTCATTTTCTCCATGCATCAGTTTCCTCATTTGTAAAATGAGATGATTGCATTGGCTAATTCTCCCTCAGTGTACTAAATTGACATTCTATGAAATTCAAGCTACCTAATACTATCAATGTATGTCTGCAGATGTGCTATGGGTGGTAAGTCAGGAGCACGTGTCTCCAGCCATTCCAATAAATATGGCAGAGCCAACCCCATGTTTTGTGAATCCTGTAGCTAGGGTAGGATGGCTAAATAGGATGGATGGACACAGTTTTATTTTCCTTTTCAATCATTCTATTATTGTCCAGACCTCAAGATAGAAACAGAGTGATTGGTAAGGCACAAATAGCTTAAAAAGAGATGGTCAGTTGGCCATTTTTAATTTGCAAAGTCATATAATGACATAAGGTCTTAAGAAAGAAGGCAAAGCCCTCTATGCATATTGTCTCATGTGATGCTCGAGACAACCCTGGGAGGTAGAGGCTGCTATTATCTCTATTCTATAGAGAAGAAAACTGAGGTTAAGTAACTTGCCCAGGGTCACACAGCTAATAACTGTTTAAAGCCAGATTTAAATTCAGGTCTTCCTGACTCCAAGTCCAGTGCTCTTATCCAGTGTGAGGTGGAATCCTTTATTGGTCATTTTGACTTTGCAGAGCTGGCTCCAGGTGAAGGACATTGCATTTGGCTGCACTGATAGGTAATGCCAGTCCTGAATTTAGGTTTGGAAGAGTTTCAAGACTGTGGGAATATAAAGGCTACATTGTCATGTTGGGAAATTGTGTTTGGAGTGTTTGGGTTGTGTAGTACTCTGGTTTCAAAGGCAGTTGTGTCGGATAGGTTGAGTCACCTTTTGGAGAGCTGAGATTTCTTTGTCCTCATGCTCTTTGAGTTGGATGAGCTGGGTGTGAGGACCAGTTGTCAGCTTTATAGACAGTCATTGCCCAAAACAGCCTAACTTGACCAGAAATGTGCAGTCCCGTGAGGAAAGACCCACGTCCTTGGGTATTTGGCTTAACCTTTCCTAGGAGACTAGTATCTATTCCCTAAACTTGCCGCCATAGATCCCTACAAGCTCTTTCATGCCTGAATTTACTTGCCACACCCCTCTACCTTTTTGACAGCTAGGTTGGTCAAACGCTGACCTAGAGTCAGGAAGACCTGAGTTCAAATCCTGCCTCAGACACTTAATAGCTGTATGAGTGAGCAACTCACTTATCTTTTGTCGGCTTCTGTTTCCTCATCTGTAAGAAGGAGGTGATAATGGTACCTACTTCCCAGGGTTGCTGTAAGCATCACATGAAATAATATCTGTAAAATGGTTTCCAAACTTTAAGTCACCATATAAATGTGAGCTAAAATTACCAGAAGCCTCCATTGCCTTGCAGGTTCAGTTGAAGTTCTACCCCCTCAGTAAAGTTCTCCATGATACTCTCTCTCTCCTCAATGCACTCTGCTATGTCTAGCTCTAAAGCTGGCAAGGACCTTGGAGGTCAGCCAGTTCAAGGCCCTCATTTTACAAGGGCAGAAAATGAGGCCCAGTGGGAGACAGCGATGCCCAAGGCCACATGTCTCATGAGTAACAGGGACAGGATCTGCACTCAAGTCCTCTGGGTCCCAATGCAGGGTCTCTGCTCCTACTGCAGTAGAATTTTGGTTCCTTAAGTGCAAAGACTGGTTTATTTTTGGCTCTGTGTCCCCAGGCCTTAGAACAGTGCCTGGCACACAGTAGGAGCTTGATAAACTTGGAGTTGAATTGAGCTGAATTAGATTGCCTCACTGCCATTCAAAGTAAAGCTGTCACCCATCCACAACATGTCATCTCCAGCTTCCAATCTTTGTTCAGGTGGGCTCCTTGAGGTCCTCAGCTTCCTCCAGATCATTGATCTGTTTGTATGTTGTCTCCCTGTTAGACTGAAGCAGTCCGAGGGCAGGGTTTTTATTTGTCCTTGTATCCCCCAGTGCCTCAGCTTTGGAAGAAGCTAAGTTCTAGCACACAGAGGGAGCTTAGTAAATACTTACTTCCTTTTTTCCTTTCTTGCTGAAAGAACTTCCCCATTGTCTCCGGGATCAAAGAAAACCCTTCAGCCCAGTCTTTAAAACTCCCCACACTGGTTTCTGTTTATTTCCCTTTAAAGACATTCCTACCTTCTCCTCACCCTCCGACTCCCTGCAGAAGAACACAAGATCTCACAGACATTGCAATATGCCTTACATTTAATGAAGATAAAAATAAATTTGCTTTGACCAGATGACTACATTCCTGCCAAACTTATTGCTAGTTTTTCCCTGAACTCAACATTTGACCTATAGCCCCCATGTCTGCACAGACTGTTTAGATGCCTAGAATGCACTCCCTCCTCTTCCCTTCCAGATCTTAGAACCCTTAACTGTCTTCAATTCATTCATAGGCATTTATTAGGCACCTCCTATATGCCAGGTACTGACCAAGATTCTAGGGCTACACATACAACATACACACACACAACTAGCAACTCCAAAAAGTTCCTTGAGCAAAACTTTGGGCTGGGCTATTTTTCTCTGTCTCGTCCACCCCTAGCATATTACCTGACCCCTTGATGGAATGCATTGAGTGCTAGGCTTGAAGCTGTGAGGACCTGGACTTGAATTCCACTTACTAGCTTTGTAACCCTAGGTGGATCATTCTGCCTCAGTGGACCCCACTTTCCTGTTCAGAAAGGGGTTGGACTAAGGTGTCTTTCAGCTCCTGCACTTTGACCTTATCACATAGTAGAAAATAGGAATGGGTCTTGGAATTTCATTGGTACAGGGAACTCCCTCCTTCTACCATGGCAAGTTGGGAACCTACCCCTATACACACAATTGTTTCAGAGAGTGTCTAGAGTACTGAGAGGTTAAGAACTGGCATCATACAGCCAGTATGGGTGGAAGGCCTGCTGCTCAGGGTTCTGTGAGTAAGCATTTATTAAATGCTTTTTGAATTGAAGTGGATTCAGATTCTCCCTTCATTTCTGACTAAGCATGAATCTAGACCTTCCATTGATTGGTCAGAGTCCAGTGTTAGTGGGACAGCCAGGGCTCTCCAGTTGCTTTATCTGAGGCCCCCGTTCAACCTTTTTCTGTGAACTGTATCTTTCATGAACAAGAACAGACCAGAATAATTAAAATGTGAGAAAAGGACAAAAGTGAAATCTGTGGCTAAGGAGAGTGCCAGGAACCTGGTGGGATGGAGAAAGGGTGGGACTGGAAGGCAGGAAGCTGGGCTTCAACACTGAATTAGTGTGTCCATGGGCCTCAGTTTTTTCTTCTGTAAAAGGGCCAATGTAATAACACTGTCCTCATAGGGTGCTTATGAGAATCAAAGGCAACAATATATGTACCACACCTGCTAATCTCAAAGGGCCATGTAAATGTCAGAGATTATTACCATTTGTAACTCTTTAAGAAAGGGCTGAGATTTCATGGGTCACTTCAGCCTCAGAGGTAGATTCAGATCTGATGAAGCCAAACTTTGACAGTTTATTACCATCTCTCCTTCTCCCCCCACCCCCAGACCCTATTATTCAATCTGAGCCCTCCCCACCCCAAGTGCATGGAGAAGCCATCTTATATAGACCCAGGTAGCTACATGTTGTCTTTCTTCATTCGAACATAAGCTCCCTAGAACTTAGCCTAGTGACAAATACACAGTAATCCCTCAACAATTTGTTTTCAATGGATCAATTGCTTTTCCCTTCCTCATGGAAGTGCTCATTTCTAGTCATGCTAGGATACTTTGGGAAGTGACAGTCTTAATGATTTGGTGCATGTGTGTGTGTGTGTGTGTGTGTGTGTGTGTGTGTGTGTGTGTGACTTATTATGGGCTGTCCGCCCATTTTGAAACTCCTGACCACTTTGGGGCTGTGGCCCCTCATGGTCTGCTGAACATGGGAAAGCAAGAACTTGGGAATGAAAGCAATTTAACAGTAGATTCCTCAACCTCAGAGGCCCCAATCCCTCTGACCATTCACAGCAGCAAGTCCTCTGGCTCCAGCAGGAGATAATGCTGCACAGGATCTGGTACGGGCAGCCGGGGAATGCAGGACCAGCACTTGCTACCAAGGTGCTTTCGGATGACAGAGCGGCAAAGATGTTGCAGACACCTCGGGGTGTGAGATAGCATGAAGAGAGACTGGTAAAAAGGCTGATACATCTGGAAGGCAGAGGAGAGTCTTGGGTCAGAGCATGTTTATGTTCTGGTCATGGAGGGAGGTTTCTAAGCTATAATTAGATGGTCCTCAGTAGTATGCTTCTCATACTGTCTCCAGAGCCTCTCATCACCTCATCATCTACTTTCCCACCCTGGAGATGTCTCTTCCCTGATTGGGAGACCCAGATACAGCTGCCATTTCCTGTGGGGTCCCAGTCTTTCTCTCTTCATTCTTAATTCACCTCCCTTTCCAGATTTTCTCACTGCTTCATTGACTGCGGCCTTACTCCTGTTCCTTTTCCAGCCCCACTCCCCTTTTTGTGTTGGCTTCCCCCAGTAGACTAAGCTCTGAAAGGGCAAAGACCATCTTACTTGTTTGTGTTCTAGTGTTTCACACAAGGCATGGTATGTGGTAATTGCCTAATAATACTTCATTTATTTATCAGAAAGGTATATGGTATTCATTAACCAAAAGAAACATGCCACTTTTTTACATATACCTCCCTCTACAGAAATGGTATATATGATAGACAAAAATAAATTGAAATAATAAAAAAATTTCAGGATAGGACTCAAACCTCAGTTTCTAGACTCCCAATTCAAAAGGCTTTCAAAACACTTGCTGGCTTAGAGTTCCCTGCAAGGGCCAAAAAAAGAATCCTTTATGGTCATATTGATGATAGGTAGCATAACATAATTGGTAGAGTATTTGGCCTTGGAATCACAGAGACCTGAGTGTAAATCTTGCATCTGTTACCTGCTTTTGAGGTAGAAGGATGGGCATCAATTGCCTGGCTCCATTTCACTCTGTTACCTTTATCAGGTGAGACCATATCTCAGTCTGCCAGAAGTGAGAACACTGTGGGAACAAGTCTTGGATACTGCCTTTGAACCAATCAATAAATCAAAGGTATTTGAATTAATGCAACAGAAAATCTGTTTGGATTGGTTAGAGTATGTGTTACATATACTCTGGCTATGTGACCCTCAGCAAGTCACTTATCTGCCAATGACCCAGACAACCCATTAAGACTATAAGTTATGAAAGAGGTGCTGGTCTTCACTGGTAGTAAGAGTTTCCTTTCCTTTTTCCTCAGGAAGTTTTCTATACCAATGTGATTACAGGTCTGGTCTAAAATGTTGTTAGGAGGTAGTATAAAAATGGTGATAATGCCATAATGTTGAAAATGGTGTTTGGATTTCTCAGGAAACCTGGATGCAAATCTCAGCTCCAATTAAAATGAACTGCTTTGTCTTAGATAAGTCATTTCTCCCCCTTGACCCTTTGCTGTAAAATGATGATTAGCAAGTTTTAGAGTTAGAAGGGACTTTGTTGACTCTCTAATGTTCTGAGATGAAAAAAAGGAATTTAAGTACTTGTCAAGTGATTATTTAGCCTCTGACCAAACATTTTTAAAGAGGGGGACCTACTATCTACTGAGGCAGCCTATGACAGTTTAGGATAGCTCTGATTGAAGGGTACTTTGTCCTCATATCAAATCTAAATAGGCTTCCTTGCAGATTTGGCTCTAATGCTCTGGGGATTTTCTTCCATCGCCAAGGTGAGTACCTCTGATTTCTCATCTACGTAACCATCATTTAGATACCTGAAGATAGCTGACTTGTTCCCTCTGAGTCTTCACTTCTCCAGGATAGATAATTCCAGTTCCCAACCATTGTTCCTATAGTATTAAGGCTACCCTCCTCCAGACAACCCCCAGCTCATTAATGATCTTCCTAAGCTGGGGTGCCCAGAAATGAACACAGTACAATAGGATAATATCTGTTTGACTTACTCCATTTCCTAAAGGAATATCACATAGGGATGATATAATGCATTCCATAATTTTGTAGATGAAGAAATTGAGGGCCAGAGAGAATGAAGAACAATAGCATCTATTTCCTAGGGCTGTTCTGAGAATCAGATGAGATGATCTGTGTAAAGCCCTTTGCAAATCTTAAAGTACTATTTAAAATTTAGTTGTAGTAGTAGTAGTAGTAGTAGTAGTAGTAGTAGTAGTAGTAGTAGTAGTAGTAGTGGTGGTGGTGGTGGTGGTGGTGGTGGTGGTGGTGGTGATGGTGGTGATGGTGGTGGTAGTGATGGTGGTGATGGTGGTGGTAGTGGTGGTGGTGGTGGTAGTAGTAGCGGTAGTAGTGGTGGTGGTGACAGTAGTGGTGGTGGTGGTAGTTGTTAACTTTATGGATACATACTCTTTCTTTAAGGAGAAATAGCCAAGAGAGAGATTCTAGATAAAAATGAGGCCATCTTTCAGTTTTTCCTCTGATACCTAAAAAAATAGTTGGTTCTAAGTTCCCTCAGATAGTATTGATTCATCATATTCCATGGGCAACTTGGCCTCAGGAGAATCAAATTCCTTGAGGGAGGCTTTTTGACCTCCAGAGGTCAAAAGGTCTAGACTCCCAGTTCAAAAGACTTTCAAAACATTTGCTGCCTTAGAGTTCCCTGCAAGGGCCAACAAAAGAGTCCTTTATGGTCATATTGATGACAGGTAGCATGACATAGTTGATAGAGGATTTGGCCTTGGAATCACAGAGATCTGAGTGTAAATCTTGCATCTGTTACCTGCTTTTGAGATAGAAGGATGGGCATCAATTGCCTGGCTCCATTTCACTCTGTTACCTTTATCAAGTGAGACCACATCTCAGTTGGCCAAAAGTAAGAACAGTGTGTGAAAAAGTCTTGAATACCTCCTTTGAACCAATTAATAAATCAAAAGCATTTGAATTAAATGCAACAGAAAATCTGTTTGGGTTGTTTAGAGTAGGAGGAATGGGTAGGGCAACATCTTTCTTACCTGAAACACTTCCTCAGGAATTGCTTCTCTCCATTTTTCAGAGACTCGAAGCTTTGAGTAGGAGTTGAAAAGGATCCCAATGATTTCTGGGATTGATGCACAAGACTTCAGGACCTGATTTTTGGAAGAATTCAAGAGTATGACTTAGCTGTTTTATGGAGATATCTTCAGTATGAAGTGGGAGGGGGGTGTCCAATGGAAATGAAGGACAGAGATCCCAGATGACAAAATCTTGCCTGCTACTCTGAAGGGAAATATGGAGATATATACAACAGACAGGAGTAAACCTCAGTGGATTCCACACAGGATAGTCAACTTCTAAGAGCAGTCCTTACTGGTTCTAAGTCAGGTTGACAGGAGGTCTCCAGTAGAGTGCTTCAGGAATTTGTGTTCTTTGACATTTTCTTTATCCATGACTTGGATGAAAGAATCCAAAAACATGTTTACCATATTGGCAAGGGACACAGAGCTGGGAAGGGAGATCTAGCACACTGGATGTTGGTGTCAGGATCTAAAAAGACCTTGGGAAACTAGAGATCACTGGGCTAAATCAGAACTGAAATTAAGTAAGTGTGAATGTAACCTCTTGGAGAGTTCTACATAATAGAAGGCAAGATGACTTTAGAGCTGGGAAGATCTGGTTTCATGTCTAGTCTGGGATATATATGAATTGTGTGACCCTGGGCAAGTGTCAGTACCACAGGCAACTTTATAAATTATAAATTGCAGTGAAGGGTATGATCTTTTTTTTGTAGAGGGCATTACTTACCACAAGTTCTCACAGGTCAGATAAATCACAGGTTGGGCAAAAGAAAAGGGGAAAATCTTATACTTAGGTTAAAAGTATTCACTTTACAAGTATAATATGGGGGAAGCACAGTTAGGAAATGTCTGAAAAAGATCTGGGAGTCTTAGTGAACTGCAAGCTCAATATGAATGAAAAGCCTGATGTGGCACACATATGTGTGGGATATGGGAAGAGACCTAGTGGAATTTTAAACTGCATGAAGAGAGGCAGAAGTCACTTCCAAAAATAAGGAGGTGAGTGTTATTGTTTAGTTGTTTCACTCATGCCCAACTCTCTGTCACCCCATTTGGGGTTTTCTTGGCAAAGATCCTGGAGAGGTTTGCTATTTCCTTCTCCAGATCATTTTACAGATGAGGAAACTGAGGCAAACAGGGTTAAATGACTTGCCCAAGATCACAGATTATGAAGTGTTTGAGGCTATGTTTGACCCCAGGAAAAGACTCCAGGCCTGGTGCTCGATGCCCTTCAGAGTCACCTGGTGGTCACAAGGAAATGATGTCCTCTGGGGCACATTTAGAGTCTTTGATGAGCTTGAGAATGTCCAGAAAAGGGCAACAAGAATGGCAAAGGACCTTAAGTTTTGTTCATAAGACCATTTATTGTTGGAACTGGGAATGGTGATCCTGGAGAAGAGAAGACTCCTGGGGAGTTCAGTTGTGCTCTCCAAGTATTTGTAAGACTGTGGATATAGGAGGGGTTAGCTTGGCTCTTATTGACCCCAGTGAGTATAAGTTGCAAAGGGACTAACTGAGGCTGAATGTTAGGGAGAACTTCCTTTCTAATGATGAAAGCTGGTCCAGGAGGTAGTGGTGCCCCCTTTCTGGAGACTTCCAACAGAGGCTGAATGGTCATTTTTGTGAGGGGTTGTCTGTGTGTGGGGTGGGAGGCTTGTTGGGAGGGGGAGAGGCCACTGAGCTCCCTTCCACCCCAGAGATTCTGTGAAATGGGAGGTAACAGGTCATCCCTACCTACTTTCATCCACAAATGCAGCTATGACACAAAGAGCTCAGGAGGAACATGATGGTGTGCTAGAGGCTGAGGAGGACCCAGTGATGGCCGATGTCATAGACAGCCAGAGGGAGAAAGCATATATAGCTTTGGACTCAGTTTTCCAAAATCTTAGAAAGGACTCTTGGCACTCCTGCATTTTCTCTTGATTTAGTGTGGAGAAGCACTGTTTGCATTCTCTCGTTTGGTTCGGTCCTTTGGGGCTAAACAGAACAAGGCTCACTCATCTTTTCTATGACATATGATGGGGGGAGAGAGAAAGAGAAATGAGGGGAGGGATGGAGGTAGGGAAAGAGACAGAGAGAGACAGAGATAGATAGAGGCGGGGGAGAGGGAGAGAGGGAGAGAGAGAGAGAGAGGGAGAGGGAGAGGGAGAATTACACTTAAAAGGGACCATAACCAAGTTCAACCACATCATTTTATGGATGAGGAAACTGAGGTCCAGGGGGCTGTCACTTGCCCAAGGTTGCACAGATAATCAGTATTAGAGGCAGGATTCATATCCAACTCCTGGAGTCATATAATTAGAATGGAAGGAACCATCAAATCCCCTCATTTTGCTTATCAGGAAACTGAGGACCACAGAGGTGAACTGATACACAAGGATGCCCAAATCACTAGCATCATAGATCTATAACTGGAGGGGACCTTAGATTTTATCTGATTCTTCATTTTACAAATGAGGAAACTGGGAATCAGGAAGACAAGATCATTTATTTGCCTAATGTAACACAGGTCACTGGAACCAGAGCCAGGATTTGAATCCATACCCTCTGCCCCCACATTCACTCCTCTATGCTGTTAAAAGAGAACCAGTGCTTTCAATATCCTCTACATTTGGGTTTCTGGGACAAAGCTCCAATCACCTCACCCTAGTTATGGGTGTTACATTTTTTTCTGGTTTTCCAGTTGACTTTAACCTCCCAGCCACTGTTCCTTGATAACGCGACACCCCAAAGGCTCTCCACCCACTGACTCAGTAAAAAGCTGAATGGCTCTCAAAGCCCTCACATAACAGAGCATCACCTCCTTCTTTTCCCTCCCTTTCTCCCTCCCCCCACCCCGTGGTTGCCTTCCTCAGTGACAAGAAATCCATGGAGAGTAGAAACCCTCCCTCTTCTCCCCTCCCTGGGTCTCTAGACTGTGACCAAGTCTTATTGTCTGTCTTGAGGAATTCATTTTCTGTCTCTTCTCTGTTCCACCTCTCTGGGGCTCTCTGGTTCACCTGCCCCCTCCCATCCCCAGCCTGAAGCATCTCTACATCCCCCCTCCTTTGCCAGGCAGCTGGTTTCCTTCATTACTTTCATGCTATCAGTCTAAACCTTTCTGCTTTCACCTCTCCCTCCTCCTCCTCCTTTTCCTCCTCCTCCTCACTGTCTGCTGGGGAGCTGAGCTGGAGCTGCTATGGCCACATTCTCCTGACATACTGATGTCATTAGAGCTTACACTCGCTTTCTCCAGCTAATGAGGCGGCAGAAAGAAAATTGAGGGGGGAAATCACACAGGCACATTGCTTTAGATGTAGATGGAGGGATCAAATGAGAACAAGAAAATCAGTGCTAAGGTATTTATGAGTTTCCCAGTTCCCTTTCCAAGGGAGAGCAAAGCACAGTCCTTGAGTTGGCAACCTGTTTTTAACCACTCTAAACCTGGTTTATTTTTGAGTACTGCTGATGCAGATTCATAACCAGGGTGGGATAACTGGAGCTTTGTCACAGGGTGCAAAAATTTGTAGGGTGCTAATAACACTTGTGTTCCTTCCACAAGCAAAAACAACAAAGTCTAAAACCTAATTAGGAAGATTTTGTAAAAAAAAAAAATCATCAATACAAGGAGCTCCCAAGGAATGACTTCCTCTGCCAAGGCAGATTGGCACCTTTACTTACAATTTTAGAAATCTTGGAGGAGAGCTGCTTGAGCCACTGAGAGGGTGAGTGACTCACCCATCAGTGTCATTTAGCCAGCATGTGTCAGAGATTTGAACTCATACCTTTGTGACCCCAGGTGATCTCTCTATGCATTGCTTCTCAGTTAAGAGGAATAAAGAATACAATAGGAAGCTGCTAGGATGGTACTCTTCTCCTCTATGGCAATTGTGCTTCCCCCTTCCTCCCCTATCCCCACCCTCTCAGTATCTGTCTCCTTCTGCATCCAGCTGCCCGGTGTCTGGATGCCTTGATCCTCCATCTCCCTTTGGCACAGGGTGCTGCTGCCCTCTAGGTCTGAGGTCTTGCCCCACTCTAAACTGAATTGGCCTTAAAAAGTTGATCTGAGCCCATCTGTCATGCCCTCCTGCCTCAGGCATCAGAATGATCAGCTCTGAGTCTGATTCCTAATTCCATGTCCCTGGACGACCCTTTGAAATGTAAATCAAGCTTCTAAGTGTGGACTTGGAAGGGACTTTAAAGGTTATCTCATCCAACCCTCTTCATTTATGGTGAGGAGACTAAGCCCAGAGTACAGAAAACCTTGACCAGCTCACAAGGGTAGGAGGTAGGTGGGGTAGGATTTGAAACTATGGCCTTTGACTCTAGGGCCAGTATTCTTCCCACTCCATGCTGCTTCCCTAAAATATAAGGGTGTCATGTTCAGGGCCCAGTGGTGAACTAGGGACATGGAAACTGTATCACATAAAGAACCCTGTATCACATAAAGAACCTGTACTTAGAGACTCTGAGCAAGTCACTCTGGGCTTCAATTACCTCATCTGTAAAATGGGAGCACTTACCTCAAGCTGTTATTCTGAGACTCAAAGGACAGAATACACTTAAGATGCTTTGCAAACCTTACAATTCTGTGTAAATGCCAGTTACGATGATTATTAATGAGAGTCCAGAGATGGGGATTTTAGGCCTGACTCTGTCTCTCTGTCACCCGAGGCATGTTACTTAGCTTCTCTCTGGGTCTTAGTTTCATTCAAAAAAGGCATGTGGATGTGGAGGCTTTATTCAGCTGCTGGGTTAGCTGAGCCTTGTGTGATGAACCCCCTCTCTGGGGCAATCCTGTCACACCACCTATGACCAAGCCAAAACCAGTGCTGCTTTTTGTCTCCAGGGAATTATTTTGTATCAGCAGCTGTAGTCAGTTTGCTACCTGTCATTGATCTCCATGAAACATAGGGTCTTGCTCCATGACTGGACTAGACTTCAAAGGCTATCTAGTCCAACCATCTCATTTTATTTATTGGGAAACTGAGGCCAAGAAATGTTAAATGACAAGAAATGTCAAGTGACTCATAAATGTCTGTGGTAGGATTTGAACCCAGGTCTTCCTTACTCGAAGTCTAGTATTGTATCTCCCACTGCTTGTAATATTCCTAGCACCTGCCTCACAGATTGTGAGGATTATATAAAATACTGACAGGCTGTTTATTACCTCCTTATTCCTGCAGAGAAATACCCCTTTCTTATTCCTTATATTCTCTCTTTTTGCAACACAAGATCAATCAGAGTAGATAACTTTTAGGGCCCTTTCTACCCCTGAATTCATGCCCATTTATTGAACAAACATTTAAAATCATGTGTTACATATGGAGTGCTCACTTTGACGGGCATGTCTCTCTGAGTCACAGTTTTCTGTTCTGTAAAATGAGGGTATTGAAGTAGATGATGACCTCTAGGGCTGTTTCCCATTCTGGATATGATTAATTCAGTCAATACTTTTGATTTGTATTAGACTTGCTATCTGCAATTCCCCACCCCTCACCCAGATCCCTTTTGGACACCATACCTTCTCAAAAGCCCCTGGCCAGATCCTCTGGGAGCCATGGTTGAGGAGCGTTTGTACGGTCTGATGGGGTCTGCACTCCCTTCTGAAGGAAGCACTCTGCAGAACACAGGCCATGGGGGAGGTGCCATTGTAGTCAAAAACGTTCACCTTTGCTTGGTTCTGTAGCAGCAGCTGGACCAGGCAGTGGCTGGCATTCTTGCAGGCCTTATGGAGGGGGCTCTTCTCTTCTTCATCAGTGGCGTTGGCATCTGCACCATGACACAGCAGCAGGCGGCACACCTCCAAGTAGGGCTCCTGACCATGGGGCTCCCAGGCTTGGCCACAAGCCACGCTGAGGGGGGTTTCTTCATGTCTGTTTCTAGTGTCCACACTGGCCCCATGTTGAAGGTAAAGAAGAGTATGATCCACAAGGCCATGTTTTGCTGCAATGTGAAGGGGACTTTCCTGGTCCTCATTGCTCACTTGGTTTACCCAGGCACCATACTTCACCAGCATCTGGGCACATCTGCCAAAGAAGGAAAGAAACATCGACAGAGGAATGGTACCGACTGACTGCTTAGTAGTTTCATGCCCAAGTGGGCATCTGGACCAAGAGAGATCCAGTTATTTTTAATAACTCCTAGGGGAATATAAAGTTCCTGAAGGTAGGGACAGTTTTGTTATTGTCTTTGCCTCCTTACTACCTAACACAATGCTGGATACATAGTAGCCATATGTATCATTAATCCTTATGATAAAATCCTGCTGTAATAGTTGTCCTCCAAAGGATATAAAATACTCCCCTACCCCTTCATATTAGCATTATGAAGTACATGGCATTCTATGTATGAGTTCCCAAAATACCAAAGAACCCACACTTTGTGTTTATATATAAGTAGATAAAATAGATGTAGTAATAACAGCAGTAGCAGCTGATGACTTTGTTATTATAGAAAGTGACCTAGACCACTCTTTAATGCTATAATTTATAGGACAGGCATCACCTGCATGGGAAGAGCATGTTTCCTCATTCATACTCCCTACATCAGTTATAGCACAGCTCTAATCTCTCCTTCCCACCATGACACTGATGTAGTGCTTTAAGTGGTGAGAAGCTCCTTACATTCATTTTCTTATTTGAACCTCACAACAGCCCTTGACAAAAGTATCACAGCAACTGTTATATCCATTTTACAGATGGGAAAACTGGGAATTAGAGAGACTATGTGACTTATCTTGGGTTCCAGCTACTAAGTGTCTGTGGTGAGATTTGAATTTGTCTTTCTGCTTCAAAGTCCAGTACTCTGTTCCCTATAACAATATAACTACTACTACCACCACCACCACCACCACCACTACTACTACTACTGCTGCTACTACTACTACTACTACTACTACTACTACTACTACTACTGTTGCTGCTGCTGCTGCTGCTGCTACTGCTACTGCTACTGCTGCTCCTGCTCCTGCTACTACTACTATTGCTGCTGCAGCTGCTGCTGCTGCTACTACAAAGCATTTACAAAACACTTTAAGGTTTGCAAAGCTCTCTAGAATCATCTCATTTGCTCCTTATAACATCCCTGGGAAGTAGGTACTATTATTATTCCATTTTACAGTTGAGGCACCTGAAGCAAATACAGGTCTGAACTCAGGGTTTGAACTCAGGTCTTCCTGACTTCAGGCCCAGTGCTCTACCCACTGTGACACCTGGCATTGAACCAAACAGATGGAATTATAGAAACTCATATTTGAGAGGGACCTCAATGGCTCTCTAGTCCCAGGACCTCCTTTAGAGCATCCCTGGTAAGTCATCTCTGCTTAAAGACCTTCAGTGAAAGGAAAGTCCCTTCCTTCCAAGTCAGCTGATTTGGTTTTTACTCATTCTAATTGTTAAGCAATTCTTCCTTACCTGACATATAAAATTTAACATTCTTTACCTCCCTGTTGCTCCTAGTGCTGCTCTCTAGGACCAAAGAGAAGAGAAATCATCTTCCTTCCACATCATAACTCTTCAAACATTGACAACAATCCTGGGGCCCCTAGGAATGACCACAGCATTTCAGGCATGGACTGAAGTTGGCAAAGTATGCCATGTCTGTCTTAATACAGCCTAGGAGAGCTCTGGGGTTATCAAATCACACGTTTGATTCATGACAAACTTGTGGTCTACTATTACCCCCAAGTATTTCTCCCTTGAAACTGTTATCTAGCCATTTTGTTGTCCTCCATTCTGTACTTTTGAGACTGATTACCTGAAATTATAAGGTACCAGATTTGGAGTCAGAAGGCCTGGATTGATTTGTGGCTGTTAACTTAGCTGTATGTGACCCTATCTTCTTAACGCCTTGCTTTCTTTTCTAAAAGTAAGGGGACTCTAGGATTCCTTCTAGCTCTAAACCTATGATCCTTTGAACTGAAGGATAGGTTGCCCCATTCTGCTATATATTTAAGATCCAACACTTTCAGACTTGGGATCAGAATGTAGCTGAGTTAATTCAGAATCCCTGGAGATGATGGTGAGACAGAAGGCAGAGTGTCAACATCATGAGAATAAACAAGAGCAGATTGGGGGTGGGAGGAGGCCAGGCCAACAGAACAAGATGAGTAAGCAGCTAGAAATGCAGATAGGGTGGCTAGAAGAGCCAGGCCTGGACCCCTAGATAAGAAGTCTCACTGTGGCCTTTCAATAACATTCCATTTACAAAAGTTTTATTTACAAACAGCTTTTCAGGAACACACTTAAAATACCATGAGGCATCTGCCCACGTAAGACTCCATAGAAGGCCCTGACCCACTCTCATAAAAGGTTTCTGTGTATCTCAGATCTTTCTTTATGCCATTAATTCATTGATCAGTCAATCTATTAACTCACTCAACATACCACACTATTTATGTATCATTTACTTAACACGTACTCCTCTCCCATGTAAGTACCTACTCCTTTCCTCCCCCTCTGTTTCATTTCTTACTCTAACAACTCTGTTCTGTGGAACTATTTATAGTCAGTTATCCTACGGAAGAGGGATGGGACTTGTTCTCCTTGTCCCTAGAAAGCAGACCTAGGAACAGTGGAGTGTGTGTGTGTGTGTGTGTGTGTGTGTGTGTGTGAAATCTCAGAATGACAGATTTAGATTTCATATTAGGAAATAAAGTCAGATGAACTCTGCCCCTGCTGCTGGACCAAAGGATTTATCAGTTTGCTCCTTGATGACTTCACAAATCATCTTGGATTTTCCTGACCAAAATGCCCCTCTCTGGATGCCACTTCCCTGTGATGTTGCTCCGTCTTAGAATGTAAACTTCATGAGGTAGGGATTGTCTTGTTTTTATATTCATATCCCCAGTGTTTAGCATATAATAAGAGTCTAATACATGATTTCATTCATTGGTCCAATGTCTACTATGTGTTAGGCAGTTACCTAATAATAGTTGGTAATTATATAATGCTTAAGGTTTGCAAGTACTGTACAATTACCATCTCATCTTGTCTCCATAAAGACCCTGGAATGGAGGTGATTTTATTATTCCCATTTTACAAATGAGAAAACTGATCTAGAGAGAGGTTATATGACTTGCCCAGGGTCATACAACCTTGTCTTGACCTTGAATCTTTCTAACTCCAGGTCCATCACTGAACCACTCAGCTAGGTGTTAGGTCTGTTGGACATTAGACGTGTTAACTAGAAGTAGAATTGCTACCACATAACAGGTCAGACAGATAAGAGAGCAAGCAGCCAAGCTAAGGTTCAAATATCCTTTACCCCCAAGGGTAGCTTTCTATAGGAGACGGTCAGTCAAACAATTAAGAGTATCTTTCTAAGTAGCTAGTCAAACAATTAGAAAGTATCTTCCTAAATAGTCAGAAATGCAATTAGAAAGTATCATCCCAAGGAGTCAGTTAGGCAGCCAATTACAAAGTATCTTCCTAAGTAGTCAGTCAGTCAAACAATTACAAAGTATCTTCTTAAGGAGTTAGTCAAACAATTACAAAGTATTTTCCTGAGTGGTTATTCAAACAATTAGAAAGTATCTTCCTAAATAGTCAGAAAAACAATTGAAAGTGTCATCCTAAGTAGTCAGTCAGCCAAATAATTATAAAGTATCTTCCTTAGCAGTAGTCAATCAGTCAGTTAACAATCTTTGTTGCTAAGTGTGTGTGTGATACAGAAGCCTCCCCCCACAACCCCCCATTTTACTGGTGAGACTGAAGGCAAACAGGGACGACAGTGAAGGTTCTCCCTTGCTTCAGTGCCTTAGGATAGTGGCTGATGCAGGCACTGAATGAGTGAGTGATGGATGTATTTATTAAGCGTTATGCCGAGATCGGGGGATACAAATGCAAAAGTTGAAAGCAAAAAGAAGAGCAAAGAGACACAGTAGATAGGGAGCTAGACTTGGAGTGAAAAAGATCTGCATTAAAAAATTGCCTCTTGTAGGCTGTGTGACCTAAGCAAGCTGGGAAGTTGTCTGAGACTCCCTGTCCTCTTCTATAAATTGGGGAATCACACCACCCAGAGCACCGCTTTCTCAGGGGTGTTGTGAGGCATGTAAAGTGAGGCAATATGCAGATTTCCACGTGCTCTATTCACCATGTCAGTGGCTGTTATTATTATTGTAAACATCCTCCCTCTCCAAAGGAGTTTAAAGGAAAACGAACCCCACTTTCTATGACTGCCCCAGCAGAGATCCCCAGAGCAGCTTGCTCTCTGCAATATGGAAACCTTTCCAGGAGGCAATGGGCCTGAATCCCTCATCCACCTGTATGGGATATGACTCCCAATTTTTTTTTTCATAGAGAGCTTATCTTCATTTCTTTCTAGCAGGCTGACATGTTAAGGTGTTTTCCCTGGGGAGATAAGCTACCACAACAATTCTAACAACAGCATATGAGCTCTCTGGGGCCCCATCTCCATTGGACTCCAGCCCACCTCAGGGGCCACAGTTTTCTCTGGATATTTTCCTTGATTTGAGAAACAAAATCAAAAGCATCCCAGGCTCAGAAAGTGTGGACAGGAAGAGTCATATGTTGAGCCCTTCCTGATCTGTAGACAAATGAGAAAGGGAAGTCCAGCATCACCACAATATATAAGTTCTAGGTACCTGTGACTTATGACCTGTATCTTAACCCCAAACTACCACTCAGGGATCTGATACTCCATCCTAGGGGATGTTCCTGATTCTTTTTTTCTGCTGCTTTAATATCATAGACTCTAGATTCAGGGGACCTGAACTAAAGACACTTTTATGGTGTATTAGCTGCATGATCTTGGCCAAGTCCCTTAGCTTTGCTAGGCAGCCTTTGTAAAATGAGGAGCTTGGAATGTGTGTCCTCTGAGGTTTTTTCTAGATCAGAATATAAGCTTATGACCCTTCCAATAAGACACTGTCACCCACAGGCCCAAGAGGACTGTGGGAATTCCCCAGCTTTGGCCTGGTGCCACAGACCTGTGAGCAGACTTTGTCATATCCTAACAGACAGGCAGAAGTCAAGAAAGCCTGGAGTCAACTTATGAACAGCCTCAGTCCCGAACTGAGGATATGACCCCCATCTGAGAATGCCAAAGTCACTATGTGTCCAGACTTCACAGGCCAAGGACTAAGGAGACACTTGTTTAAATAGCTTCTGATTTGGAGCAACTCAGATAAACACACCCTCCCTCGATCCTCCCCACCTCCAATCATTTCCAATTATAAGTACCCCATCAAGCTCATCGGTGACAGGAAGGGAAGCAATATCTTCCAGTGCCTCCCTTTATTACTAGCAATACAGAAATAATTAATCTGAGCCAAATTCACCTAGACTAAGTACTGTCAGCCTTATATATTTAATTTTAAGGAACATGACACTGCTCAGTCAGAGAGATCTAGTCTGTTACTTTCCAAGGACAAAAGGAAGATGCTGAGATTGAGGTGTTTATTATGCAATTCCCTCATTCAACAATGGCCATTGGCTCCCTAGTGCCTCCAGGAGAAAAAAGAAACTCCTCCACAAAGTGCATCACAGTTTGGTTCCAGGATACCTTTCTAGGTTTATTGAATATATTTTTCTCTTTCATGCACACCGTGTTCCAACAAAAAATGGCTGTTGTAGTGATACAGAGTCTTTGGAATCAGATAATCTGGGCTCACTTCCAATTCTTATACTTATGACATGTGTGACTTCCAGTCCATGACTTTTATACCTCTGTGTGCCTCAGTTTCCTCATCTGTAAGATGAGGGGAATGGATGAGATGGTCTCTGAGGAATCTTCCTCTTCTAAATCTGCAATGTAATGAACTGAGTCTCTTGCAAAAGATCAGGCCTGGGTCTCCAAAAGAAGCCTGTGGTGACCTAGAAAATCTTGTCAAAAGTTTCCTCAGGTGAAGTCATCCCTCATGGTTGTTTATATGAATTATTTCTGCTTCACCACATGCCAAATGGCCTCATTTGTATTTCTTATGGGTATTCAAAAAACCTGTTAAATACATCCATCAGACATTTTGGGGAGTCACTGGGGTGGGTAGGAAGGGGTAGAGATCATAGCCTGGGGATTTCTGTCAGACTCAGATGGCCTCTGTGAGATTTTATGTGGGCCCACCTCAGATCTCAGATCTCTGTTAGGATACGACAAAGTCTGCTCACAGGTCTGTGGCACCAGGCCAAGGTGTAACTAAGGATGTAATTACTGTTGACCCTGAAATAAAGAATCCTCACCCCCCCCCCAAACCTTCTGTGTCTAGCACCTTCCATAAGCCTGCACAAACCTTCCTTAGGGACAGAATAGAGTGTAGGGGAACAGAAGTAGACCCACAGGGAAAGTCACTGTGGAATAGCTGACTCCTAACCCTCAGAACCATTGTGTTCTGCTAGGAAGGCATCTCACTGACTTCCTGGTTATGCCTGCATCAGTGTGGTGAGTACAGAATTCCATGGTCTGGGCTTCTCAGAGGCTGCTGGTTTACCCCATCTCTGAATTGGAATCTCCTCTGCATTATACTGGACAAGTAGTTTTCCAGCTTCTCCTGAATGAACTGCAGAGAAGAGGAATGTGTCACCCCCAAGGTAGTGGGATGACTGGAATATAGAAGTTTTGGCAGACACCAGTGTACCTCATTGACACTTCTGCTCTCTGGGGCCAGCCAGAACAGCCTAATGCTCCCTTCACATGAAGTGTGTTAGCATCCCTCCCAGCTTTGGGCCATCTGCTACCATGGTTCCTGCACCTTCTGTGCCTTTATATAACTCAATGAGGAACAGACTGAAGAACACAGGGTCAACCGAGATCCTTGATGCACTCCTTTGACAGTTGATGACTACCTTGTGGCAAATGTCACAAGTTCAGGGGGACCATCTGATAGAAATCAGTCCATGAGGCACAATTGTCTTACAAACCCAGGACTTCTCTTGAGGCTCTGGCCATACAGGAAGGTGTCTCGTTTCCTATGAGAGGCTGAGAGGTTCTTGTTTGGTAAATGTCTGGGGTCTAACTGCTGTGGGATGACCATGTGGCCTTTGCCTAAGCACAGATTTCTACATTGGAAGCTGTTGTGAAGTCTCAGGAAAGTCCTTCTGTCATCAGGGCTGATGTTTCCCAGCCAGAATTCCTTGTGACAAAGCAGAGGGGCGTAGAGACAAAGAACCCTCATCTTGTTTCCAGTGTAAAATAAATGGATGTGATGAGCCCGTCGGGTTACATCAGGATGACTGCTGTAGGGAAGCTTGTCTGCACGACATCAAGGCGAAATAATGTCACCTCTGATGGGCCTGGGCAAGGACAGCTAGAGGCAGCACTGGAGAGAGCTGGTGCTGCCAAAGGCCCAGTGAGAGGGGGGGTATTCACAAGCTAGAGAAGTGAGGGGGTATGCATATGAACTGCATGGGTGTTCATGGATCAGGGCACATGAACATGCATGCTATACAAATAAATGGTAGGATGTATACATGTGGGTCTGCATTTTTACACAAAGTGTAAACATGTATATCATGAACATGTGTGTGTATGTATGTGTGTGTTGGGCCCCTCAGATATACTATATTTTATGCACACATTCCAACATATGTGCATAATCCTATATGCACAGGTACACAGTACTTGTACTGTGCATGTCAGGCCCGCAGGTGTACATATCCACCAACCTATATGTATGGTATGTGTATGCACAGGCTTGTATGCTTGTGCATGTGTTTCTATTAACTGGCTTTAATTCATGTACCATGGATCTATGGGTTGGATTCCCCAGCTGCCATGGAGTGTGTAAGGTACAAATCATAGCACCCCATGACTTTTATGGAGACTCTTGTCCCCCTTGGGTTCACTGGTATGGTTCAGAGTCCCTCTTGAGAGCATTCTGATCTCCTTCCTTTTTCTTTTCTTTTTCTCAATTGGAAAAGACTCAGGTTTGGGAACAGTGTGTACCAAAAATGACCTGAGAAACAGCCCATCTCGGGACAGGAGTGCTCAACAACAGGTCCTGGGAGGGAGGAGAAGGCAAATGCAGCGTCAGATAGATTCATATTTTGCAGCACATGATATTCATTGAAATTTGGCCCCTCTCTCAGCTCATTCAAAGGGTGGTTAATGACTTCTCCTCTAGGGGTTCTAGGGAAACTCTCAGGGATCAAGAGCATGTTTCTAGTGCTGTTTCTCACAAGACCCCACTGGCGTGCTCCCCACTAGTTACGCAGTTGGCATCAATTAGCCCATCATATTTAATTAGTTTCTAGTTAGGGGAATTTACTAAGGCAGTATAGTAAGGACAGTAGGATATACAATCCAGTGAGGACTTACAGAGTTCAGGTGAGAGTGGGCTGGAGCTTAGAAAGGACATGCATATGTACTTCATGGAAACTACATGGAGTGACTTAGCTCTTTCTTACATGGAAGTCCTTCTCTCCTTCCTGGAGTCCCCATAAAGTTCTCCTGACTCATATGGAGCTCTCTGTTGGATATTAAGGGTCAAGGGGATCAAGGCCCTTAGAGAGTCTTGATGTTACTTCCATTTAAGGTGCTACCTTCCCTGAAGCTGCTTTTCCTTGGCAGGTTGAGTTTGTTCTTTTTTGGCTCCTGGCTGGAAGTATTACCTGATCCTGACCCAGTCTTGCCAATGACATAGTCAATGGGAGTGGGGAGTCAGAGAGTGCAACACCCCTCTCGCCCCTTGTTGACTCTGGTATAGGCCTCCTTAAAGAACTCCTGAATCTTGACTTCCAAAGAGATTGCTGGAATGAATCCCCTGGAGTGGCCTTCTTTGGTCTACCTAGGCCCAGAGGAATATAATTAAAAAACAATCCTAATATATTTTATCACTTGATATGATCTAATGGTTTGAAGTACTTCCTTCCTCCATTCAGTTTACACCATTGATTAT
The DNA here is from genome assembly GCA_028658325.1 of Potorous gilbertii. Classification (NCBI taxonomy): domain Eukaryota; kingdom Metazoa; phylum Chordata; class Mammalia; order Diprotodontia; family Potoroidae; genus Potorous; species Potorous gilbertii. Next base: position 292,938,448 of record CM053770.1, on the reverse strand, counting down.
TTGATTCGTTTGGTGACTCAGTCAAAGAGGCATTCTCATCTAATAAAATCATGGAGGCAAGAGCATCTTCTTAGTTACATTTGATGGGTTGGGGAGGGGGTGATATGCCTTTTGAGCACAATCTATTCTACCCTATTCTGTTCTACAAAGATTCCTCTAACATTCCCTGTGTGCATGGTGTTCTACTGATGCTTTAGCAGGGTGGTGAGTATCATCTTGTTGCTTTCTCTAGAATATCACAAGGAGACAGCACAGTGTATAGGAAAAGACCTTATACCTGACTACACCAACACCACTTTGAGCTTTGACTCTGCTCTCTGGTAGTTTTCTGATCTTAGCTAAAACATTCTTGATCTCTCAGTTGTTTTTTTCCCTCCAAAATGGGGACAAAATGTGTAAAATCTTTGAGTTAGAATGAACTTTAGAGGGAACCCTTGGTTTAGAACTACCGAATCTCAGAACGAGAAGAGGACAAGAACCCAACAAGCATCTAGTCCAAATTGTACCTAAGAATTCCTTTGATGACATGCCTGTCAAATGGTCATTTGACTTTGCTTGAAGAACTCCAATGAGAGGGGAACTCATTACCTTCCAAGGAAGTCAGTCCATTCCATACTGAATCTATTAATCCTTGGACTACCATTGTTTGAGGGAGCAGGGAGATATTCTTTTAGCACAATAGCTCTCATTACCCTGAAAAAATGTCCTGATGCTGAGCTAAAATTTACATCTTTGCAACTTCCAAACATTCCTCCTAATTCTTCTCGCTAAAGTCAGGAAGAACAAAATGTATACATCTTCCAAACAGTGACCCTTAAAATACTAGAAGGCAGCTATCCTATTCTTCCCCCACTCCCAAATCTGCTCTTCTGGTTAAATAGCCCTACCTCTTTCCATTGATCCTCATAGGTCTGGGTGTCCAGTTCCCTTTACCATCCTAAGCCTCCACCATGATGTTCTCTAGTTTCTACATATCTTCCTGAAATAATGATATGTCAATATTAATATAGCACTTTAAAATTTGCAAAGCACCTCAACAATTCTGTGAGATAGGCATTACTGGGGCTTCTACCCAAGCCTGGGGAGTTTTGTATACTGTTACGTATAGGGTTGTGACTCATGATTGGTAGAGAGAATGCTGAGCATGACTATTCAGACTTACTTTGGGATTTACTGAGTTAATAATAGAAATTCTTCAAAAACATATGAGGAAAGGGAAGCTTTGAACCTTTAGGGAAAGCTGGTTCCTCAACATGTCCTTAATTTCCAGCTTTCTTCCATAGAGACTACAGAGAGATAGATTCTGTTCCCAGCTGAAGAGGTCAGTCTCTCTTGTGACTCTTTCTGGTTGTCTTTTATCTGCATAAGTTCCCTGACTTCTGTTTACTGTTTAACTTGGATAAATGGCTTTACTTGCTCTTCACTATTTATGATGATCTTTTGTGTGACTAGAATTGTTGGGGAGAGGCCATTCTGGGGAGGGCTACACTAGAGGGCTATATGCCAAGAGTATTCAGGGGACTGGCTTTGATTCTGAATCTATTAGCCCTTGGACTATTTATTTGAGGGAGCAGGGAGATACTCTTTTAGCCCAATATGCCTCTTGGAAACTACAAGACAAATCTCCCAGCTTTGGTGACAATGATCCTTTGACTTGCATCTTCTCACCTTCCCCCCACCATGTATCATGTTTGATCAACTCTTGGATTTCCTCCTCTCTAGACAGGTAAGTTAGACCTCAGCTACTCAGACCACCTGTGAGCCACAATGATTCATTCTGAAAGTTCAAGTGATTGACTTCGGGTCAAACAGCTAGTGTCTGAGACAAGATTCAAACTCAAATCTTGCCAACCCCAGGTCTAGCATTCTATCCACCCTCCTGCCTTGCTTCCTCAATGTGGTGTTCAGATGTGTGACTCCCTCATGTTCTAGATGAGGAAACTATAGAACTTGCCCAAGGCCTCTCAGCTAAGCTGTGATTTGCATTGTTTCCTTTCCAGAGTTCTAACGAATCTCAAGGAGGTCGCTCGTTGTGACTATGAAGGAGGATGCCAACATTGACCACTTTTCTAGTCATGACGGTGATGGAGATGAGGTTTATTTGTCTGTCTTTCCTTCCTTGCTTCCTTCCTTCCTTCCTTCCTTCCTCCTGCCCTCCCACCCTTCTATCACTATCAGGCCTTTGCTATGTGCCAGACCATGGAAACCAAGACAAGGCTGTTCTCCAGCAGCCACATTCTACAGGTTTTAGGGGCAAACATTCCACAAGCCCAGCTGAATGTGGCATTATCCCTGCCCAAAGTGCCTTAGGACACAATGTTAGGGACAGCAGTTCCTGTGTTCCCATTGCTTGTTTCTCAGGAGCCCTGAGCTGGTCTTCTCACAGCAGCAGCCTCCCTGTGATCAATTCTTAGCAGAGGCATCTACACAGAAGCCAGAACTCATCTCCTAAGAGCTCTTGGCTGCCTGCTCCTTATTTCTCACCTGGAGTCATAAGCATCTGATTAAACCCATCCTCATTAAGTGCTTGGCAAGAGATAGAGATGTCACAGCAAGGATCCGGCTGCACAGGCCCAGGGAACTGATTCATGGTCGTTAAATGGAGATTTTTTTAAAAAGAGGATCATAGACTGAGAGCTATAAAGGACCTCATAGACATCGTCTAATCCAAGCTCTTGATTTAACAGAGGAGGATAGTGAGGATTACACAGTATGGGGGAAAGTAGACTGATTTTAGAGCCAGAGAACTGGATTCAAATCCTCCCTCTGCTGGTTAGTAACTGGGAGACCTTGGGCAAGTCAGTTCTCCTCTTTAAGTTTCCTCAACTATAAAATGAGGGAACTGGATGAGATGGCTTCTGAAATCTCTTCCATTCTGTAATGATGATGCTGTGAACCATGGTTCTTTGACCAGGGAGAGAAGTGACTTGCCAAGGACATGCATGGAGTAAGATATATAACCAGGATTCTAAATTTGAACCCAGGTTCTCTGGCCCTAAATGTAGCACTATAAAAGTAAGAGAGAGAGGGGGGCAGAGAGAGAGAGACAGAGAGAGAGAGAGAGAGAGAGAGAGAGAGAGAGAGAGAGAGAGAAGTTTAGTGGATGGTGTCCCTGAGGCTCCCTATTCTTAGACAATTCCAATTCTGTGGGTCGTTAGCAGAATCTAAAAGCCATGTATTGCTCTGCCTCCCCCTCCTTTACCAATAGGGAAACAAACTTGGGGAAATCCTCTTGCCAATCTGAACCTCAAGTCCCACCTCAAACAGATGAGGGCAATAGGGCCCTGGCACAGCCTGACAGGGCTGTTGTGAGGCTGGCAACATGCAACATTAATAAATGGCTTGACTTGAGCTGTATCTCCCCAGCACCAAGGAGACCATGATTACCCACTCCACCTTAGCTGTGTGGAGGTGGAGGCCAGGAAGGCACTGAAGTTGTTTCTGTCAGGACTTTGTGATGACCTTGCCTTCTATCACATTATGACTAGACAGTGTGGTCTTCCCCTCTCTGAGTTAACTTATTCTCCAACCCCAGGGGAATCAATATCTCATTTAACTTTGCCCAAATTTCTCCCTGCTGGGCATGAAACATAAAGGCATCGTCCAGATGATTTTGATAAGATAATTAACTCTTTTCAAAACATGGACCCAGGCTCATGAATTATATTTTTCCCTGTTCTGGTGACATGAGTAAGATAAAAAGAAAATGTAAGGATCTTCACTAGAAGGTTCAGGAAGGAAAACAGTTCTCTTGCTGGTTTATTTTCTTATTCCCCATGTCCTTGAAGGAGAGAAGGGAGGGGAGAAGCATTGTCTAAGCACCTACAATTTGCCCCAAACTATGCTAAGCACTATACCGAGATCATCCCTCTCCATAGACGAAGCCTGTTGCCTTTGAAGCTTGTGAGGTGCCACCTTGTAGGTGAGGCATTTCTTGACCTCTTGAGTTGCTAGTGCCTCTGTAAATGAATATTCCTTAATATATTTTGCACGCACTCTGCCTTTACTTCTTTTTGTACACATTATCTTCACCCCCAGAGCACAAATTTCATGCAGTCAAGGACAATTTCTTTTTTGTGTTTGAACTACCAGCATCCAGAAGAGCACCTAGCACATAGTAAGACTTTAATCTTTGCTTGTTAAATTGAATTAAGTTGAATCCTACCAGCTGTAGACCCTAAAAGAGAGAGAAAGGTATAGTGACTTTAGACTCCTCTCTCCCCATCAAGTTAATTGTTGTGACTGTCAAAAGGTCAGAGAGGAAAACTCTAATAAATGGGCAAAAGTGGGCATTGCTGGCACCCAAAGTGAAAAATGAGAGTCTGAATTTAAAAAAATCCCCCAACAAACCTCTTCAAATGGCACCTAGATTAAAGTCCCAATATCCTTTATGCGTGATGAATTCTTGTGAATTCTGAATGGCTCAGTGGTTGGAAGGAAGCCTGCATCTATCCATCCATCTATCTATATTTTTTATCCCAGGCACCCAGAGACACAAAGGTTTTTAAAGTCCTGCCCTGTGGTGAATGGCCCACTCAATGTTCCTATAGAAAAAGGCAGCACACAGGTGTTCAGACCATTGTTATTGGAGTGAGAAAAAATAAAATCTCTCATATGTAGGTCAGTGACCCCCCCTCACTATTGTCAGGAAAGAAATTAAGGATGACCTAAAATCTACTACTTAAAAAAGGTGCCAGGGAAAATAGTCCTTCCTAATCAAAGGGGTAATGTTTATGCTACTGAATGCTGACCTTCACAGCATAGAACTTTCCCTGAAGTCTTTAGAGTTGAAAAGTTCTAGTTGAAGCCGACACATCTGTTAATTTTTCATCCTTCGAAAGTTGCTTAAGTTATCATAGAGGTGCCAGGTGGGCTGTGCAGTTGAACGTCTATTGGCTGTAGCTGTGATAATCGCCTGGGTTCAAGGCCTCCAGGGTGGTACGTACCTGTCTGGCTGAAAGTCTACACCAGTAGATGGGGGTTGGAGTGTGGGGGGGGCTTCTCTCTCACCTGGAGCAATTGCCTTCTGACCCATCTCACAGATGCCCCAGTATATGAAGGAGTGAACAAAGGACCTTGTGGGAAATTCAGCCTGTTTGTTCTGGGCATTTATAGCACAGTTTAGAGTCTGGAGGCTGGCATGAGGGAGTTAAGACCAGAAGCAGATATTCAGGCCATGAACAGTTTGGCACATTGTTCCTTTTATGGACGAGCCTAGGAAAGTTTCCTAGAGTCCAAACAAGGCCATGAAGAAAAGACCCCTGCCTGAGTGCAAAGAGACTGAAGGGAATATGAGTTTTTCTATTTCCCCTGAGCTGGGTCTGTCTCTCTTGAGCTGACCACAGGCCCCCTGAAGGCAGACACCAACCAGGTTTCTGTTTCTGAAGAAACATCTGGCGTGGTCCTGTGCAGGTACTCACAACTATACTTGTCAGTGGATGACTGAAAGTGGGAAACATTGGAAGACTGTCCCATGGGGGCTTGGGACAAGGGTAATGCAAAGCCAGAAGGTAGCAATGAGTCAAATGAGTTGCATCCAGCTGTCCTCTGCCCTTGACTGGGGTGGAATCACAATGGCCTATTTAGAAAGTATATCTGAAGACCTAAAAGAACATTGAACCAAAAAGGGAGGCTTCCTGGACTGATGCTGGTGTTTCCAGTAAGAGCCTCCAAAGCAATTTACTGGCATTAGCAATTTAAATCAGGGCTCCCCACAAGGAAGAAGGCCAGGCACTGCTCCCTCCCTCCCCTGCCCTCTGCTAATTGCACAATAATAATGGAAGTGTTAACTTGCATTGATGACAAAGATTTCCACTTATGCAGCCTCATTTGATCCCTGTGAAGCAGACAGGGAAGGGATTATTACCTCTGTTTTTCATAAGGGGAAACTGAGTCTCAGAGGGGTCTAAATGGCTGAGACTCCAGCCCTGGTCTTCAGATTGTCACAGCATGCCAGACTGAATTGGACACACTGAGACTAAAGGGTGGGGGTCAGCTTGACTGGTTTTCCAGGGGTAGTGTTAGTTCAGGGGTACTTCACCTTTTTTTTTCCATCATAGTTCCTTTGGGCATCAGTCAGGGGAAGGCTATGCACTCCTCCTCAGAGTAAGATTGTTAAATGCATAGGATTTTAAAAGAGGCCTGATTACACTGAATTACAATTATTAAACTATTTTGCAAAACCAAATTCATGTGCCCTTAAAATCTATTCATAGATTCCCAAAGTTAAGAACTTAAAGTTAAAGTATTTCAATGCCCCAGTCAAGTGAAAACTGCTTAAAATCTCAATCTATACAATGGGGATGGTAATGCTGGTCCTACTGAGGTAACAGGATCAATGAGGGACTTGGACTAAGCCTGGAGAGTTCAACCTGTGGCACCTGAGGAACCTTTCTTAGAATCATCTTTTTAATGACATTCATGGTATGACAGAGGAAACTATTTCTATTGAAATGAAACAATCAACATATGTTTGAAAAATAGGTCCACTGCCCCCAAATTAAGAATCCTTGAACAAGATGGTCTCTAAAATCTCTTTTACCTCTAAATTTAGGAGTGAGGGTGACTTTTCTTTGGTTATAATAGCTCACCAAAACTGCTGAGAAATCAAGGGACTGTGGTCTGTGTTGACAGAGAAAAGACCTTCTTCACCAAAATCACAATCTTGGAATATTGGAGCTGCAAAATACAGGCTCTCATGACAGTTGGGATTAAGAATTGGGGCTTATTGAAGCTTTGCTAATTTCTCTCATCTGCCCAGTGGGGAAGCCAGGAGAATTGCCTATTGTCTGGCCCTCCTTGCTTGCACCGTCTATACTGACAGGAGTCCCCCACAACATTCCAATAAATTAGCAATTTTGTTGAAGGAGCACAGTTTGCTACAGTGGGAGCTCACAACCCAGCCAGCCATACCAGCCCATCATGAGTGTCCTTTGTTCTGTATTTTTACATAGTCACTACAAGAGTGACTGAGAAAGGACTTTCTTTTACCTTTTTTTTGTGTCCCCAACACTTAGCACAGTGCCTGGAAAATTGTAGGAACTGAATGCATTGTCCATTGGCTGACTGACAAGACTTCTTCCCTCCCTGGAATGTCTTGGAAGCCTTCCTCCAGTCTCTGGACTTTTCAGATGTCAGTGGAATATAGGAGCTGGCCTTTGCTTCTCTCCTGTTCCTGATCTTTCACTAGTACTACCATCTTATTTTCCTTTATCATTTGTACATTGCTTTGATGACAATCTTTACCCAGTTTCTCCTGCATAATTCCCTCTTTGTGACATATTATAACCTGTGCACACTCATTCTATACTTCCTTGTTGCCTTTCGGTTGATCTTCAATCTCTGTTCTCTGAAAATAGTGGTTTTCTATGACTCATAGCACTATTGCTTAGAAGGATATTTGTGATAAAAAGATAGGATCTTTGGTTAGGGAGAAGTTGTGGGGAGGAGATTGATTAATGCAGTTTCTCAAAGGCAATTAGCTCTCTCTCTACTGCCTGTCCAACTCTGGGTTTAGCTTATTGTCCATTTGTAGAGAGTCTGTGAAAGATATATCTATATCAATCTCTATTTCCCATGTACATCTCTCTCTCTCTCTCTCTCTCTCTCTCTCTCTCTCTCTATATATATATATATATATATATATATATATATATATATATATATATATATATATATATATATCTTTCTATACTGTCGAAAATGGGTGAACTCTATTAGGTCCTCCATCCAATTGGATATTATAGTTTGGTAATAGGTATTCTTCATCCACTTGGCTTTCCTATGTGGATAACTAGGACAAACTCTTTGAAGTATCTCTGTGAATCTCATTTAGGAGGCTTTGCATTATGCTGGGACTTGATGCAGTAAGTATAACATCATCTGCAAACAAGAACGCCTGGAGGACTTCACTATCCCTCTTCAGCTCATATTCTGTGGTAGAGACTGAAATTAAATCGGTTTATTCCTAGAAATACGTTCATTATTTGAGGATTTTAAACTATGACTTTCTGTATCATTAAACAATAACATTTCCCTATTTTGCCCTGAATGGAAGTACAGGGGCTACTGTCAAGTCTAGACCCACTGAGATGGTCAAGTAGGCTTTGGCATATTCTCTTTTTGCCTTTCTTAAGGAAATTGGTGACCCCCTTTCCCAAAGGAACTAATCATGTTAATGCTGACCTTAATATGGACATCTGGTCAGTTTCTCCCACTCCATCTCAGAATGCCTCAACCGAAGGGAGTTGCCAGCAACATTTCCCCCAGAAACTGGGATTATAGGCATGCATAAGCATGTCCAGCCTCCATACCATTGAAAAATTGTACTTTTTTGTAGTGTTCTATTATTAATCTGTGCTTTGGAATTAGGCAATGTGGATTATCACAACAATAATAAATGTATGAAGTGCTACATTAAGCCTAGCAAATTGTCAATTGTGTGCTAATATAAAGTCCTGTACAAATCAGGTACATTGTATGTGTGTGTGTGTGTGTGTGTGTGTGTGTGTGTGTGTGTGTGTGTGTGTATGTGTAGTTGATTTACAAAGCCCCTTCCACACAGTAGCTCTATAAAGGAGAAGGTAAAGGATTATTTGGGGCATTTTACTGACAGTGAAAAACAACATATTATAGTAAATAAAAGGCTGAACTTGGTGTAAGGAAGATCTGGGTTCAAATCCAGCCTCTCACACTTCCTAGCTTTCTGACCATAGGCAAGTGGATTAACCTCTCTGAGCCTTCATTCCTTCCCATATTTGTGAAATCAGTCAATCAATAAGCACCTATTATGTGTCACAGAGTGTGCTAAGAGTTGAATTGATTGATCCATGTCTTATTGAGAGAAGGTAAAGTGATCTGTCCATTACTAGTCATTGTCTGAAGTGAGATTCAAACCCAGAACTACTGAATCCAAGTCTAGAACATTTTGTTTGTTGCTTAATATCTCATATTCTTCAAAGAGTATTATCCTTTTCTCCCTCCCTCTCTCTTTTTTTTTAGAGGCCATCGGATTAAATGGGGGTGGTCCAGTTCCACACCAACTGAGAGTGCCTTTTTATTGTCTTTCTGGGCACAATTTTTTAAGTGACAAATTTCCTAATTATAGCTGTGGGGCTCCTGGGACAGACTCATCTGCTTTGCACTGGAGCTTCCAATCTCTCTAGTGCAAATGATTTCCATCTGCCAAAAGCAAATCTAAGAGCATATTATAACTGTTGACAGAGAAGCAATCTGGTGGAGTAGCTAGTCTTAGGAAGACCTGAGTTTGAATCCCGCCTCAGTTACTTACTATCTGTGTGAGCCTAAGAAAATCACTTAGCTACCCTTAACCTCAGTTTCCCCATCTATAAAATGGATGTAATTATAGCATCTACCTCCCAGTTTGCTGTGACAATCAAATGAGAGAATGCATGTAAGGTATTTTGCAAATTTTATAGTGCTTTAGAAATGTTAGCTATGATGATGGTGTCACTCTCCTACTCAATAAGCTTCAGTGACTTCCTAACACTTCTGGAAGCAAGTATGAACTCCTTGTCTGGCAAAGAGAGCCCTTTGCAATCTGACTCCAGCCATATTGCATCTAATTCCCTCCATGCCATCTAGGGTCTGTTCTTCTTCACTCAATACAATTCATTTCCAGCCTTTGCACTGGTGATTCTATACCTGAAAGTCACTCCCCACCCCCATGCCCACCCCCACTTTCACCCCCACCACTTAGGAAGCATTGTTTCCTTTAAGACCTAGATCAAGGCTTTTCCATGAAGACTTTTTCTGATCATCTGTTGTTGGTGCCCCCATCCTGCCTCCAATCTGTCTGTCTCTTTCTGGTTCTTTCTCCCCTTTCAACACATTACACATATATAGTATCCACATGTATATATCTATAAACATATGTGTTCATATATAAATGTATGTACATCTATGAACATATCCTTCCTTTCTCTCAACATAAGAGGATAAGATCCTTGAGGGCAGGACCTGCTCCATTTTCAGTCCTCTCATCCCTAACATCGTGCCTGGCTCAGACTAGCTGCTTATTGATTGACAGGCTCTGAAATACCTTGCTCATCTCTTTTGTCTGCTGATAGAGGAGAGATGGGTTAATTCTGGGTGAGATTAGGAAGGCCAAGAAACTATTACTTCAAGGATTGAAGATAATAACTTTCCAACATGAAAATTGCTAGAGACTAAACGGCGCAATTTGTGAAACTTTATGCAAATGACAAACCATCATTTGCAAAGACTCCTGGGAGTTTCACCTCTGTTAAAGGACCTGCCTGGGGCGCAGCCTCAAGCCCCCTTGGAGCCCCCTCGGAGGTGGGTCCCAGGTTGCTTTGAATCTCCTCCTGCTTAAAGGAGAAGTTGCCTGGAATTTGGTGCTCTGGATCTCTTCCACTGTAGAAAGTTGAAGTTTGTGTGTTGTTGGGGGAAGGGGGGTGCTGAAGCCCCAGCCCCAAGAAGCTCACTATCTCTCTCACACTGTGACAATTAGGATGCATAAAATTATCATTAAAACCCTAATTTTTAAGCCTCCAACCCTTGTCAGTGGCCTTTTAGCATTATTCAAACATGGTTTATTTAGGCCTCTGATCACGCAGCTCATTACCTCAGTTTGGTGTCTCTTGCTCTCTCTCTTGTAATCAAGCTCTAATTAGACTCAGCCAGAAGCAAAGGGGGGCTGTTGCTTGGCCAGGGGTAGGTGAGTGCTGGGCCCCAGGCAGGCTGATTGACAAGGCTGGGGGAGCAAGCTTCAGGCAGGTCATCATTTGTTTGACATGAGAAGATCACCCCCTCCTGGCCAAAGCTTAGCCCCGATGGGGTGAAGTTCTGCTGAGGGGGCCTTTCCTAAGGCCAGTTCTTGCTTGTGGGTAACAGAATTTAGTCTAACTAGCTGAATGGTGAAGCCAGCCTTAGGAAGTAGACTCCTCTCAGAAGTGGAGAAGCTAGGGCTTCTGGTGGGGTTGGGAAGGTATGGTGGGAATGGGGGCTCTTGCTGCTGCCTCCTTACCCGAGAGTATTTGGGGAGGTACACAGGTGAAGTGGAGCCAAACCCTCCTCATTCATCAGGTTGGGGTTAGCCTGGTGTTCCAGGAGCAACTCTGCACAGTCAGTGTGACCCCCTTGGCAAGCCTCATGCAGGGCACTCTTTCCACCTGGGGTTGCATTAACATCAGCATTCCGATGTAGCAGGTGGCGTACACAGTCAGTGTGGCCATGACTAGCAGTGATGCACAGAGGATTGGTGAGCTCTCTTTTATACTCCAGGGACCAGAGACCTGCAGGGTAAGATGAGAAGGGGAGAAATCAATCAACCAATCCATCAACCATCAAGCATTTATCAATCACATATTGTGCCAAGCCCAAATCACAGCAGTAGAAAGACAAAGCTTCTTGCCCTCAAGTAGCCCTGAAGTGCACCTTCTGCTCTCAATGTACTAGGCCCTGGATATTAAAAACCAAAAATGAAACAGTTCTTGCTCTCAAGGAGGTTATGTTCTATCAGGGGAGACAACACAAAGCCAATCCATCAGTCAACAAGCATGTATTAAGTATTTGCCATGAACCAAGCTCTCCGCTAAGAGCTGGGATACAAAGAGAGTCAAAATCCAATTTCTGCCATCAAAGATGTAACAGGGGTGACAGCAAGTAGACAAACTATGCAGAATAAATAGGAAGTAGTCACCAGAGGGAATTAAGCTAGAATGAAGAACAGCAGGTTAAGGCTTCCTGGAGAAGATGCGATTTCAGTTGGGACTTACCCAGGAGGCAGAAGTGAGAAAGTGGAGCATTCTAGGTTTTGGGAACAGTGTGAGAGAAAATGTCCTGAGCTGATATGGAGGACCTTTCTTATGGAGCAGCCAAGAGGCCAGTGTCACTGGATCAAAGATGACACAGTGGGAACTAAAGGGTAAGAAGAATAGAAAGGTGGGAGGGGGCTGAGTTATGAAGGATTTGAACTCCAGAGCATTTTGTATTTGATCCTGAAGGTGGTAGGGAACCAATGCAGTTTACTGAGTAGGGTAGTGACACGGTCTGATCTGCACTTTAGGATAATCACATTGGTGGCTGAGTGGAGGATAGACTAGGGTGGAGATAGACTTGAGGTAGGAAGACCCTTGCCCCACCCAGCACCTACTGCAATAATTCAAGCCTGAGGTGATAAGGGCCTGCACCAGGGTGGGGGCAGTATCAGAGGAGAGAAGGGGGTGTTTTTAAGAGATGTTGCAAAGATGAAATTGACAGGGCTTGACACCATATTGGATCTGAGAGATAATGAGGAATCCAGGATGACTCCTAGGGCAGTGAACCTGAGAGACTGGGAGGATGGTGGCTCCCTCTACAGCAATAGGAAAATTTGGAAGTGGAGAGGATTTTGGGAAAAAGATAATGAGTTCTGTTTTAGATATGATGAGTCAGGATTAGAGAGACTTTCAGTTCTAAATGTCTAACAACTATTTGGAGATGTAAGACCAGAGATCATCAGAAATAGATTTGAGAATCATAAGTATAGAGGTGATAACTGAATCTATGGGAGCTGATGGAATCATCAAATAGTATGAAGGAAGAAGAGAAGAGGGCCCAAGACAGGATCCTAGGGGGCATCCAAGGGTAGCAGGCAGGACCTAGATGAAGGTCCAGCTAAGGAGACTTGGAAGGAGTGATCAGATATGTAGGAGGAGGATTGGTGTTACAAAGACCTAGAGAAAAGAGAGTTTTGAGTAGAGTGATCAACAGTGTGAAAGGCTACAGAGAAGTCAAGAAGTATGAGAACTGAGACAAGACCATTACATCTGGCAGTTAAATCATTGGATTTTAGATTTTTTCCCCAAGTCTAATGAGATGAAATTTAATGGGGATAACTATCAAGTCTTAAATTTGGATTTACAATATCAGTATCATAGAATGGGGGATTAGATGCAAGGATGATCGAGCTTTAGAAGAATGCAGTCTCAGTACTAATCAAGTGTGATGTGGTCACCAGCAAAGTGAATGTGATCTTTGCTTCACTGAAAAGTTCTCTACATTCTGTGGAACTATGGAGGTGATTGTTCTGCTGTAACATCTCCTTGTTGGGATACTCCATCTGGAGGGACGGTCTCCCATCAGTCACGTCACCACATTCTATCATTCAGCCAGTCCTCATCCATCTCCTCACCTCCAGGTTCCCCTCACAAACTGCCTATTGGACATCTTGAACTGAATATCCCATGGACATTTCAAACTCAATGTGGCCAAAACAGGATTTATCTTGTTTCCCAAACTGTCCTATCTTCTGAATTTCCCTATTATTTGGATTTTTTAACATGGCTAATGTGAGCCTTTGCTTGAATTTACGTATTTGCAATGGGTTTTGTTTTTCCTGCTTTCTCAATGAGCAACATTCCATCCAGTCTGAGCCAACATCATAGATTAAATAAATGCCTTTTATGTGTCACGCACTGTCCATATGCTAGGAAAACCGAAAGAAAAATCCACCAGTCTTGGCCTTCATTCTACTGGAGGGAAACTTATATAGATAAGGTATCTACATAGTACAGTGAATAGAGTGTTGGATTTGGAGTCAGGATGTTCAAATCCTGCCTATTTGCCTTTGTAAACTCTTAGTCTTCACGCATAACCAGGGCTAGTCCTCAGTTCCCATGGCCTTTTCTCAGTCCTCATCCTTCTTGACTTCTCTGTAGCCTTATACTATTGATTACTGTCCTTGATACACTCTGCTCTCTAGGTTTTTGTAACTCTACTCTCTCTTGGGTTTCCTCCTACACTTGTGACTGCTCCCTCTAAGTCTCCTTTGCTGGATCTTTAGCCAGGCCATGCTTGGGTGTGTCCTGGGACTCTGTGCTAGGTTCTCTCTTCCTTTGCCTCTGTACTATTTCATGTGCTGATCTCATCAGCTCTCTGGGTTCCATGATTATCTCTTTGCTGATGATTCTCAGATCTATTTATACAGCCCCATTTTCTCTCTAAACTTCCAGTCTCTCATCTCCAAGTCCTCAAAAGATGTCTTGAACTGAATGTCTTCTAGACATTTTAAACTCAACAAGTCCCAAACTGATCTCATTATCTTTTCCTCAAACCCTTCCCTCTTCCAATGGGGGATTACTGTCAAGGATACCACCATTCTCCTGGCCATCCAACCTACATGTCATCGTCAATGCCTCGTTGTCTTCTTCCCCCATTTTAACATCCAATCAATTGACAAGCTCTGTCATTTGCACTTTTCTAACATCTCTTGTATACACTCCTTTCTCTCTTCTCATGCTGCTATCCCCCTGGTCTAGGCCTTTACCACTTTATGCTAGGACTTTTGCAAAGCCTGGGAGTTGGTTTCCCTGCCCCAAGTATCTCCCCACTCTAGCCCATTCTCCATTCAATTGTCAAATTCATATTCCTAAAGCACAGGTCTTACCTAGGCTTGGAAGAATGACCATTTAATTCATTTTCATTTAGAAGAGTGACCACATCATTATTCTAACCAATCAACTCCAGTAGCTTTCTATTACAGACAAATAAGCACAGAGAGATAGAGACAGAGAGGCAGAGGCAGGTTCACAAAGAAACACACAGAGAGACAGAGACAAATTCAGAGAAAGAAAGACACAGCCTGCTAGAGGAACAGAGATACATACAGAAAGAAATAGATACAGACAGACAGAAATAGAGACATAGAGATACAGGCACAAAGATAGAGAGACACAGATAACACAAGGAACACAGTGAGACAGACACACACAGACAGAGACAGAGAGACAATGTCTCAGTGGAAGTAGTTCTAAGGACTGTGGCCCCTGACAGTGAAGGAGAAAGTTGATTATGGATGTAAGAGTCCTGGCTTTTGGGAACTAAGTTGGAGAGAAGAGCAGGTCCAGGGAGCCCAGAAGAGATGCACCTAAAGGGGAATATCATGAAGATTCCGTGAGAAGAGGAAATACTTCAGGGTCCTGAAGAAGCATGAGCTATCTTAGTCAAATAAACAGGAACCTAAGTGTCCACTCTTCACGCTGACACTAAGCATGTATGTGAGAGAGTGTCTTCCTGATTATGGGGCAAATGTTTTGTAGTGACTGCAATTATTAGACCATCTTAGAAAATACTTTTTCTTGGAGCTAATTGTGTCTAATATCTGACTGTTAAAGGTAGGTTTACTGGTGGGGCCCTGGGAGCAAAAGTTTCACAGATATGGTCCCACAGGCACCCTTGAGTCCTGGAGGTAGTGGTGTTCAAACTGCAGCCTATTCAAACTGCTGAGTCAAGGAAGCAGGGCCAGAGGAGGTTCTACATAAATAAATAAAAATATATGTACACAGTCTTTGTGGTGGGACAAGAGAAAAGCATCCACGATGCAAAAATGAGGAAGTCTTCAGTAATATGCTTGGCATCCTGGTGCCTCCTTGCCTCTGGCCAATTAGAATGAAAGCTGAGATGAGGGGGCTTAGAGAAATGTACATCAAAATACAATTTCAAAGCCTCCAACCCTTACCCCTCCATCTCCACTGAACCAACAGGAAGAAGAGAACCAAACACAAAACAACTGTCCGACATTAGCCAGTTTGCTACAGCGAGGGCTTGAGAACAAGCTTAGCCCTCCTGAAAATGTCTGAGTTGGAGGAAAAAGCCCTCCACTTTGATGTGGTGCTCCACATTCCACACAATTCGGGTTTGTTGCTTCAGGCTCTTTAGGGTTTTGTGTGTGTATGTAGAGGGCTGTTCTTTCTTAAGGAATAAAATGGAGCAGGGGCTATGTACTTTACTTTCTGAAAACTTTGGTGCTTTCAAAAGCCCCGTGGAAGGTTGTTAGCTGCATGGAGCAATGGTCTAAGTGCGGGGGGAGCTAGTCCCTGGTGAATACACATCAAGGAACAGGAATTCACTTGGAAGGCATGCCTCCTTCTAATGATGGCAGAATTGATCGCATGGCTGTAATGAGCTGCAAAGGGGACCCTTTTCACAGGCCAACTCCTTCCCCAGAGCCCATGCTGAGAAGTTTTGAAAGACCACTCCTTAATTACCCACCAGTGTGTTAGACAGATTCCTAAGCTGGCAAGCTTTGGAGCCCTGCCCCCTTGTATACACATGGCTCTGGGAAGGACAGGTTAGTGAGGTGCTAAGGGTGAGATGACCGTGGCAGGACCCAGGGAAATATCTGAGTGGAAAGCTCCTTAGTCCTTAGGAAGATGGCAAACTAGGGTCTAGGGTAAAAGTTTAGAATTGTGCAGAAATTTGGAGATGAGGGGCATTCTTTTATTTACTGTCCATGAGACCGTGGGCAAATTGTTTGGCTCAGTGGTGGTGAACCTGCTGCCTTGAGGCCACATGTAGCCTTCTAGGTCCTTGGTGTGACATTTTGACTGAATCCAAGTTTTATAGAACAAATTCTTTAATTAAAGTTTGTATTCACTCAAAGGGCCCCACTTGAGGACCTACAAGGCCACATGTGAACTGGAGGCTGCAGGTTCCCCACCCTTGGTCTAGCCTCACTGGGCTTCTGTTGTCTTTTCTGTTAAAAGGGCACAGAATTGGATTAGTTTATCTCTAAGGTACTGCTCTATATTTCTGATTTTAAGGTCCACAATGAAGATGAAAGTTTCATTCTCCTCTGTCCTGATCAGACCATATCAGTGCCTGGCACATAGTAGGTGCTCAATACATACTTACTGATTGATCTGGGAAAGCTGTTCAGTCCTGGGCACCACAATTGCTAACTGGTCCAGAGAAGGCAGCCAGGTTAGGGAAGGTCTTTGAGTCCATGCTGCATGACCACTGACTGAAGGAACTGATATTATTTATTCTGGAGAAGAAAAGGCTCAAAGGGCACCTGATATCATCTTCAAGTATTTCAAGGGCCATTACATGGGAGAGATGGAACTTGTTCTGCTGGGAAATTTAGGTTGACTTTTGTGGGAGATCTAGCCTGAGAGTTTTCCTATCACCAACATGGCTCAACTTGGCTCCCGTTCTTAACACCAGGATAGAGAATAATCTCTATGGAGCCAATACCATCTGGGCCATACTGCATTTGAATCAAATTGCCTCTGCCTCTAGTGCTTTGTCAGGACACCCTGCTTATGTACCAACCTCCCCAACAGCCCCCAGTGCCCAAGGGATTGGTCCTGCCAGAAGCCTCAGTTCTTATAGAACAGATTCCCAATGCCAGCTGTTGGGTTCTGGGTTTCAGGTCTGACTCAGTGAAGTTCCTCAAGAGTAGCCATGACCACTTAGGGACACATAGAGATGAAGAACTGCTTTTGTTCTCCACATGTCTGCTTTTCCATTTAAAACATATGTAAACAGCCCAACCATGAGTTAGCTCCACTGTAAGACTACTTGAGCCCAGATCCAAGACAAAACTCAGAGAGGAAAACTTTCCTAACCATCAGTGGTATCCCCAGCTTTCTTCAAGACTCAGCTCTAGTCCTATCTTTGGCAGGAGGCCTTTCCTTGTCCCCCCAGCTTCTAGCATCCTCCCTCATCTCCTCCATATAGATCTTGTATATAACCAGGTCTTATCATTTTGTCTCCTCCAGCAGAATGTGAGCACCTTGATGGAAGGGCCATGTGTTTGTCTTTATATCTCTGGCACCTAGCACAGTGCCAAGCCCATAGTAAATATTTACTAAAAGTTGTTGACTGCCTTCAAATATCTGAAGGACTATCACATGGAGGAAGGATTAGCTTTGTTCTGATTTGTCCCAGAGGGTAGAGGTTTCAAAGAGCTAGGTTTAGGATTAATATTAGGAATAACTCATTACCAATGGGAGCTGCCTCAGTGCAATGGACTTTCTCAAGAGGTAGTAAGATTCCTCTTCCTTGAAGGTCTTCAATCAGAGGCTGAATGACTGATTCCCTCCAGAGTATGTTGATTGTAGTGGAGGGTCCTTAAGGTTATGGAATGAACTAGATGGTGACAGAGACCCCTTCCAACTCTGACATTTTGTGATCATTTTCTTAAGTATTTGGGCTTGGACAAGAGCTACGCAAGATGAGAAAGCTTAGAGGACTGTAATCTACAATGGTGAAGGGGACCCTCACCCTAATGGCCCAAGAAAATCTGGAAATAAGTATATATTGTATGCTATTAGTCAACAGTGATTAATAATCTTATTTTTTAACCCTCAATCCCTGGTACTTAGACTACTCAACCATCTATCTGGTATGGTTTTCAGAACCCAGTCTCATTTCACTGGTGACCCATTGCCCTCCCAATCAGATGCCTTCTATCCCAGTGTTACAGTAACAGGTTGTTATTGAACTTGTTGTCTCTAGGGCTTCATTTGGAAACTTGAAGAATGCCAGGGATTCTGTGATAAGGGAGTGCATTCCAGGAATGGGGGACAGCTGGGGCAAAAGTGAGGAAGGTGTCACCTAGGGGAAATAGCCAGCAGGCTAACCAGGTGCATTAACAATTTAGTTTAGAAAATGGATGATTTCCACTTCCTCTCTGTTTATTCCTTTTGTCCAGACCTCAGGTTTTCCCCTTTGCTTTCAGCAGTTCTATCTAGAGGGTTGGGAGGGGAGAGAGAGAGAGAGAGAGAGAGAGAGAGAGAGAGAGAGAGAGACAGAGAGACAGAGAGAGAGACAGAGAGCGCGTGTGCATGTGCATGTGCGTGTGTGTGCGCGCGTGTGCACGTAGCAGACTGAGGGGATCGATCTTTCCGGATCTCTCTTCTTTGAGGCTGAATATCTCCCTCAGAGGTCGTGATCTGGAAGCCTGCCATGGCTGGAATGGAGGAAGTCACAGATTTGCATTACATGGGCCTGGAGCCATATGGATCATTCCTAGGGGAGTTAAGCCACTTAAAAGGAGAATTCTTTCCTTTTCCCATCCCTCTTAGTGTTTTGGTTAGATAAAATTGTAGACAGATTTATCCAGGTCTAAATCTTAGGGTGCCCTAAACAAAGCTCTTGTGTGTTTGTTTAAGGGATGACAATTCCCACTTCAGACACAGGCCCTTTTCATAAACTAATTTCCCTTTTCTATGTATTTTTTTTTTGTGTGTGTCTCATCACTCAAGTCCATTCCAAATGGCCCCTCTCATTTCCTACCTTTTTTCAGTGAGGTCCACCACTACAGGACAGCCTGGTCTCTGTCCTAACAGCACACTTTTATAGCATGCTTGGACTTGGGCAGAGCATTTGACTGATAACATTGTCTCATTTCTCACAGCAACCCTGAAGGAGTAAGCTTTACAAGGCTATAGTCTCCCCATTTCATAGATAAGAAAACTGAGGCTCAGACAGGTGGAATGCTTTGGGCAGGATTACTCTGTCATTAAGTGCCAGAGGAAGGATTAGAACCCAGGCTACTTCTAAGTCCAGTGTTCTTTCTACTGTGTCTATATGTGTGCTGTATGTACACAGCTGGTATCACAGGTGAAATATGAACCTGAGATTTCTCTGACTTCTCATCATAGTACCTGTCCCATAATCTGTGCTTAATAAATATTTGTTCACTCTAATTTTATGTGGAAATATATACCAGTATGTATACAGCTAATTTGCATATGCAAAATGACTTTATAATTATAATAATAGCTTTACAAGTTTTGTCTCATTTGATCCTTATGACTGCCCAGGAAGGCAGGTTCTGTTACTATCTCCCTTTTATGGAGGAGAAAACTGAAGCTAAGAAAGCTGCAGTATTGTCCAGGCTCTCCCTGCTGGTAAGTGTCCCAGGCACACAAAGTTAGCCCTCTATCCACTGGACTACCCTCTGTCTATATCAGAACATCAGTCAATCATTTATGAAGCACCTACTATGTGCCGGAGATTGTGCTAAGAACACTGGGGACATAAACAAAGCAGATTATAATACCCACTCTCAAGATGCTCCTCATCTAATATGTTTCTCTATCTCTCGTTACTGTTTGGAGTTACTGATACTATAACATCTCTATGTACATATGAGCTATATCTATGTATAGACATATGTAGCATTAGTACCCCTTAACAATTTAAAAACAGGTCTTTGCCAGTAAGCAAGTTACCTGATAGTCCAAAAGTGGCTGGAGATTTCACCTGCCATTCCATTTCATTCTTATTGATCTCAAAGACCACATTGGCATCGCTATAGTGTTGGGCCATCAGTGACTGGAGGCTGCCCAAGTCGCCTGTGACCAAGGCTGTGTGGTATTGGTCCACAGGAGCAGGACTCCAAGCGGGGTCTCTCTCCATCTTCTGAAAGACTCGGAGCTTTGCCTTTCCTGGCTCTGGCAGCCTTTCTGTGGCCATGCTGTTTATTTGAGCAGAAGCCCTCCTCCCCGGGAGGGGGAATATGATCTTATACAGGGTCAGTGATTTCTATTGTCATCTCTTCATTGTAGTCTGGCCAGGGCTGATCAAGGGGGTATTTATAACTCTTGTGGGCTCGGAGGAGAATGCTGGCCTGATAGGACTGGGGTCATGTGAATTTCTAGATGCAGGAGCAGTTAGCCAAGACCTCCAGATGACGTGTCATGTTTATTCTAGACCCAGTTACATCTATTGATTAACAAAAGTACTCCACAAACCTGGCAAGCTCAACTATTGAGCAAACATACCTAAATACCAACTTTCCTCTTTCTAGTATAGAAACCTTTTAGACCAGATGGATTTGAAATTTGAGAAGGGATAACATTGTATGCTTCTTTGCTTACTTATTTTAGAGAGGGATTCGGAACTTTCATCTTTTTTTTAGAACTCCCAATGTGGAAACTCCCTCCACCAAAAGCAGGTCATTGACTCATTGGAAACCTGTAGTTTTTGAGAGTTGCCTGCTGCCCAGTGATGTTAAGTGACTTGTCTAGGTTCACTTAACTTGGATGATTCATAGGCAGAACCTGAATCCAGGTCTTCCTTAGTCTTATCCCTGTGTCCACTATCATGCTACCACCACTAGAGTGACCTGAGTGCCCACAGATGACATCAGCGAGAATATTTATGGGATGGGATGAACTCTAGTGGTGGTTACTTGGTGATAGGAGCAGAGGGAGGGTAAGGCAGCCATAGCGGGAAGTAAGGAGTCTGCCAACACCGCCTCCTGGCCCTGTGTGAGAGTAGATATAAGAAGAGAGACAGTCAATCTTGGCAAGAAGGTCAGGAGATGGTACATTTTCAAGAGGAAGTGATGGGAGGCATCTGAGAGGAGGAGACCTGGAAGGAAGAGGAGTTTGGTAACCATAGAACTAGGTTCCAGAAAGCACATGGAGAGGAGTTGAAGAGGCCTAGGGCCAAATTTATTCTGGGCACAGGGAACAGTGGCAACTGTAATCCTTTGATGCTGATACCCCTAGATCCTGAGGATTCTTGTATGACATATGTCTCCCTCTGAGGCAGCCCAAGGGGAAGATCACAGGAGAAGGGTGTGATGGTGAGGGAACCCTGAAGGTGGCAACCAGGTGAGGGAGCAGGCCAGCTGGGCAGGGGGTGGAAAGAGGAAGAGTGCCCCCTTGGACATAGGCACCTGGGCAAGCTCATCCTTGTTCTGACTCTGTCCCTTATGAAATTTGGTCAGGAAAAATCCATACTTGGAGAGGAAAACATGCAAAATAGATTCTGATTCAAAACAGAGCATGTCCAAGGATGGGTCAACTTTATTTGGATTTGATTACAAGAGATTGGACCAAGGGTGCTTCAAGTGGAATTTTGTCAGTTGACTGACTGCTCCAGTCTAAATTCCACCCAAAAAGATGAGATAACAATCAGTCATAAGAATCAATGACTTCTAAAGTGCTTACACAAATGATCTCAAATGAGCCTCCTAACCAACCTGAAAGATGTATGTCACTATTACTCCAATTTAATAGACGAGGAAACAGTCCTACAAAAGTGACTGACTTGCTCTGTGTCACACAATGTTTGAAAGATGTGTCAGAGGTGAGATTTGAACCCAGTCCTTCCTGGTTCCTCTGGGTTTATTTTTGAGAACCAATGGTCACTCCCACTCCCACCCCGACTCCATAGTAAAGGATGTCAATGAAAGTGGGCTACAGGACCAATCCGTGTAAAACTAATTGGGCAACCTTCTTTCAAGTCCCTGGGGTGCTCAAGCCCTCCAGCCCATCCCCATGAAGGTTTCCCACCTTCCTGATTTAAAATTCCACAGCCATTCTGCTCATGCTAATAACATTTCCCGGCTCTTAGGGGGCTTCAGCTCTCACAGTCTTTTTATCATCTTTTCATTTTTCTGGGGACTGATTAGTTTGGTAATTATACTGATTTCTGAAAACTCTGGTGAGAACTTCTCTGAATCTGATTGGAGTCTGACTGAGGAGTGGCCCATTGGGTGGGGTTTCTCCTGGACCTGCCTGGTTTCTCCTGTCATGGGCTATTTTGAAGGGGGTGGGAGGACTGAAGGAAAGCCCTAGGGTGGTGTTCATTCCCTACGGTTTCTGTACTAAGTTTAGTTTCCCTGGCATGATTTATCTACAGCTCCCGAAATACCCAAGTCGAAGGCCAGAGTGAAGCTGGTCCTTAAACAGGCTGGCTTCTTTGCAGAGAGCTCTAAAAATAGCCCCTGGTAGCTCCCAGTGGGTCCATGAGCAGGGCATGGAAGGAACACCCTGGGGCTGTCTGGGTGGTGAATGTGGTGTTGCAGACACTCAGCCCTTATTACAGTATCTCCATTGGAGGAGACCTCTATGGCCAGCTAGTCCAACCCAAGTCAACTCCTGTGACCTTGGGCAAGGCACTTAGGTTTAATAGGTCTCAGTTTCCCCTTGCGTAAAATGAGAGGCTTGGACTCAGTGACCTTTAAGGTTCCTTCCAGCTTGAGATCTAAGATCCTTTATTCTTGTTACTCAACCATAGTCTTATAATTCGACAAGGGGACATTTAGGCTCAAAGTCTTGCATTGGGGGTTGTTCACGAGCTCCTAAAGCTGCCCACTCCCTTAGGACCCATGAGGACACTTTCATGAAGAAGTTTTAGGATGACAGACTTTGGATGTCACCAAAAACTTCCTAAAGATGAGAGTTGTCAACATTAGAAAGTCTTTATGGAGCCAGCCAGTCAAACCTCTCCTGTGCTATGAGAGGCAGGCTCCCTCTAGTGGAGAGAGAGTTATCTGTAGAGCCAGTGAGACCTGGGTTCCAGTTGGACCACTGATGCATCCAGGTTTTGTGATGCTGGGCAAGTTCCTTCACTCCTCAATGGGATGAGAGTATTAGGTCTTGCCTTGGAGGAGGGGGTTTCTTAGATCAGCGACATCCCAGGTTCAGCCCCTATCCTGACCCCTAAATCCTTGCTATAAACCAGGCCCTGATGCCGAGGGTGCAAAAAAATGAAGAAGATGGTCCCTGTCCACATTTCATTCACATTTATGTGGGGAAGGAAACACATAGATGATGAGGCCATATAAGATGCAGACAGAATGGATGGAAGGTCATTTCAGAAGGGAGGCCCCTCATAGATGGTGGGGGTAGGGGGCAGGGCAGGACTGGGAAAAATCTCCTGCAGAATGTGAGGTTTAAACTTACTCTTGATTCAAATAGGAGGATGGATAGCATTACAGATGTGATCGAGGGCCAGTGTAAAGACATAGAGGAAAGATGAGTGTTGTGTACGTGTGGGCAGCCTTCCTGAAACATCTGCCCAGTGCTTCCAACAAAGCTCATCTCTCTTCCTCATGATAGTCCTTCAAAGACTCAAATACAACTATCATGTTTCTCCCTTCCTTTTGTTAAACCTAACCAAATGGAACTAAAGAAAAGTCAATTCTTTATTTTAATAAGTGTAGAAAATAGGTCTTACATTCACTTGACTTGAATAAACACCTTTGACTAAGGAGAGGCCACTAGATGGCGCGGTAGGCTGAATACTGGAAGAGCTGAGTTCAAATCTTACCTCATACACTTACCTAGCTATATAACTCTGGGCAAATCATAAATGTTCCAGCATCATTTTCTTTATCTGTGAAACTAATAATAAATAAAATACTAATAGAATTTATTTTATAAGGCTGTTGGGGAGATCAAATGAGACAATATTTATAAAGCTCATTGCAAGTCTTATAGCCCTTTAAGGAAGCTGTGCCCCCTGCAACCTACCAGGCTACCCACTCCCACCTGATCAGCTTAGCCTTTGGTGCCCCCTCATCTTGAAGCCAGGACTTATGACATCATTTCAGCCTCTGCGATCATATACAATCAGACCTTATGTGATAAGGACAGTTTTACATAGCACTACACCTTCATTATTTCATTTGATTCTTCCAGACAAATCTAATCCCCCTCCCCCTTTAGGAGTATGGGGTCACAGGTCAAGAGAGGTTGACATGGCTTGTGCTACATCCCACAAATGGTGAGAAGAAAAGCCCGGACTTCTGAATCCCAATCTGGAGACTCTGAATCCAAGGCTCTGCACCCGACATCCTGCTGTCTCCTATCCTCAGAGGATCATTCTTTTATTCAGCTGGGAAGAGCTACCTCCCTTGGAAATCCATGCTGCTCCCCATTTTCTCCAGATCCTTTCCATTCTTAGCATGATATAGAGCACAATTCACACTTTCTTGATCTCTCACTCTTTCATCAATTATTTCATATTTTTATGTCCCCAACTGGGCTGCTGGTCCTGGACACAAAAATCTCATCTTTTTAACTTTAAGATTCCCCCAGAGATTTCAGGGCAAGTAAAATTTCAGGAAAGCCAAAAGGCAATGGAAGGAAGCAAGGCTGAGCACAAGCAAGCTATCTTACCTTAGCCATGATGACTTGTGAGGGAGAAATCATGTAAAGGATATTGTGAAGGTCATATGAGAATCTTTGGAAACCTCAAGACTCTCCATAGACGCTAGCATGTTAAATCCCCTCTCCCTCTTCTATTTAAATAAAAGATATTCTCTAGGAATTGTATCATCAGAAAAAGAGGTGGAGAGGGAGGGATGGGAGATGGACCATTCTTGGGTCACACTGGCACCCTCAAAAGTTACAAGACCCAGCAGAAGGACTCCAGGATAGTTCTATGGAGGCTGGAATCAATCAGTCAAGCTACAAATATGTATTAAGTATTTACTATGTTCTGGGCACTGGAAGACAAATCAAACAGTCCATGCCCTCAAGGTGTTTATAGTCTGTGGGTGAAACAGCAAAGTAAACACTTAGATAAGACCCATACAACATACAAAGGTATAGATGGATGGAGACTCCTTTTCAATGAGATCCTGGATTCACTGAAGTATCTAAATGTAAGAACCAGGCTATTATTAGGTTATTCTCTGAAGCACCTAATGCAGCAAGAAGTAGAGGGGTGGAAAGAGTAATGAATTTACACATGTAAGACTTGGTTTCAAATCTGACTTCCACTGCTGCTACCTGTGTGATCTTGGAAACTCTCTTGTCTCAGTTTCTTCATTCAAAAAGAGATGGATACATACTAGAAGACCTCTCTGGTTCTGTCCAATGGGATTTTAGATGACTCAGGATTGGTGGACTCCCCTAATAGCATTTACTTGGCTTCATGTTTAGCAGGACTGTGTGTTACTTTTCTGAGGCTGGCATCTGGCCCTCACCAGGTGATGAATGGAACACTAGAACAAGGAGTGCCTGCCTTGCTACCCTCCACTGTCCTACTCAGGAGTGTGATATTGGGTAGCTGTTGTTTCCTGCCACTGAGGTGATGAATGCCTAGCTCCTCCTAACAACTACCATGACTGAGCTTGCCTGAAATTCCTTATGATGACCCAGACAAGCTTCTTGGAATGAGCTGAAGGCAGAACTCAGCTTCAAAGTTACTGACAGGGAAGCCTGTTAGTTTCTGTGAAGCCAGACTCCAAGTGTTAAGTGACAGAGTATCATTGCTTTCTTTTCTCCTAGGAAAATGGGGAGAAGGACCTTTCACCCTGGCAAGTCTCAGACCAAGGGCCCAGTTTTAACCTGGGCTAAACCATGCTGCTTCCAAGGACCAACTAGAGGGTTCCCCTCCCAGCTGTCAGCCTGTTTGGAGTTTGGACCCTCATGACCCCAGTGTGGTACTTTGTGCTGCAGGCCTTATGGGTAGAGGGCAACCACTCTGCTGTGGCACTGTTCCTGGAAGGAACTTGGAGCTGGACTGGAGTGAACTTTTTGGATTATTACACTGTTGGTATGATTTCTTCTAATAACTCTCTTTCTAATGGCCCTCCTTTGTCCCTTCCACATCTCTGCTCCCCGCTCTAGCCTTTCTTCCTCTTGTTTCAAATTCTAAAGGAAAAAATCCTTGATTTTTGAATGGGTAGCAGGCAGTCATAGGACATGCACTGAGATGATCACAACACACAGAACACACACAAACTCATATGCAATCACACAACCGTATACACCATTGCACAGCTATAAGCATACACGCAAGAGAGATAAACATCTTGATATAGAAACACATAAATACATATGAACACACATAAAACACAATAATAAAATATAATAAAAATCCAATATATAACCATACAATACAAATCATAGAAATATATGACACATAAAAAATACACAAATATGTGCAAACCCAAGTCCACAAAATAAATATAAAATAAATACATGGAAACACACATGTGCACAAACACAATACATGCACACAAGCACATATATGTGAATAAACACCTAAAACACACAACTGCAACATATCAGATACCTCAACGTTCCCCACACAGATGTATATATAAGATATACACACAAATACAAGCACACAAAATACACATATATAACACACATATAAAACTTATACATGGAAACACATGTATGCAAGCACAACATGCATACAACAAACACATAAATACATATGAACACATAGAAAATACAACTACAATATATAACTGTACACTTCTAAATCACATACAAAACACATATATAGGAAATACATACATATACATATAGAAAATTCATAGAAATGAACATGCATTAAGAAAACACAAATACACATACTTGCACTTAAAACTTACAAATACACACACAGAATGATTCACAAGGAAACATATATAGGACATAAACACACATGGACCTGTGTAAACACACACAGAGCACATGTACAAATACACCCACACATACACACATGTGCAAGCATTAGCCACACACACAGACACCCCAGTACTAGTCACGTACACATTAATCTCCAAGATATGAAAGTATCTTAACCTTCCTCCTGAATGCCAATGTTTGTGCCTCACACCTCATTTAACAGAACATTAAAACGTTTTACTTCCTTCGATCAAGTGAATCTATTAATAATGGCTTAGATTGTCTGCTCTGATTTCACATTATTAGGAGAACTCACTGGCATCCCGTGGTGGAGCATGCTCTACTCCCCCCAAACCCTCCAGTCCTGTAGCTGCTGATGCCACCAGTATAGACAAAGCCCGATGCTCAAACCTGGCACTCTTTACTGCTCTCTTGTCTACAGATCTCAAACTTTTCCATGCGTCAGTTCCTTAAGAACCCTGTACTCTAGGGAGTTCTCATCGCTGAAAATGGAAATGTCCACTTAGGAGCATCTGTGCTGGAGTTCTCCACCTAAGGACTGCTCTGACACAGTGGTGCCTTGAGGGGCAAGCCAGAGATATACAGGCTATGGTGGGTCTCCCTTGTTTGGAAGGTTTTGAGTGCCAGACTTTGTGTATGATCATCCCCAGGCTGGCCACAAGGAATTGGAATTTTCAGACCCCAAACCTTTCAATGAATAGTTGGAAAGGGTTGCAATCTGCCCAGGTGCATGATTTACCCACACTGACCAAACCACAGAGACTTGGAGGAATTGCCCTTTTGCACCTAACCCTCTCAGATCCAGGCATGAGGACTCTCACTGCCATGGATATTTACAATGGACTAAAAGCTTTTCAATATTCATTGCACGTAAGCTCAATGTGGTATTGTAGAAAACTGGTGTTAGATGACCCAGGTTCAAGGCCAGGCTTTGTCACCATAGACTAAGTTCCTCAAATTCTATGAGTTTCATTTTTCCTTATAAAATAGGAGAGTTAGACTAGATGATTAGTCATCTAGGGGGGCACCATAGTGTACAGAGCACCAGCCCTGGAATCAGAAAGGGTTCAAATCCAGCCTTCCACACTTATTGTGACTTTGAGCAAGTCACTTAAATTCTGTTCGCTTCTGTTTCCACAACTGCAAAATGAGCTGGAGAATGAAATGGCAGACCACTCCAGTATCTTTGCCATGAAAATCAAAAAGGAGATCATGAGTCAGACACCATTGACATGACTGAACAAGATGAGATGACTAGAGGAGGTCCCCTCCTCCGATGTAGTTATCATGTCTCTGGTCAATGAATCAACTGATCAACATGAGTTTAATAAGTACCTACTGTGTGCCCAACACTGTCCTAAGGTCCAAGGATACACAAACAAAGAGGGAAAACGTCCCTCCTCTTGAGGAGCTGCAGTGGTCCAGGACTCTGTCAGAACTCTCTCAAGGAACTGTCAAACTCGATTAGGCTTGACTTCCATACTACACTGCTGACAGGTTTTCAGCTTGAAGTCCATTAAAATCCTCAGAGATCCTTTTCAGGTTTCTACCTAGTTATGCCTTATGTTGTGATTAAGTTGATTTTTGAATCCATTTTACTGAGGTATTTTTATCCCTATAAAATTTCATCTTACCAGATTCAGACCAAGTGTCTAACCAATCATGGCATTTTTGTTTTTGTATTTTTTGTATGCTCACACTGTCATCCAGTGTTTCAGCATTCCTTCCTAGCTTTGGGTTACTGCAGGGCTAAGAAGGGTGCCATCCTCCACTTTAAGTTGTCATCAATAAAAATAAGAGGACAGGAGATCGCTAAGGGGCCAATTTGGGCTCACCTCCAGAAAAGCTTCCTAACACAGAGCTGTCCCAGAGAACGTGGGCTGCCTCTTGCAGTTATGGGCAAAAGTACCCTTTGTCAGAGAAGATGAAGAGAGGGTTCTTGTTCAGGTACATGTTGCACAAGAGGCCACCGAGCCCATGCTCGGCTACTGCGATCTGTGCTGTGGAAGGGCTGAAGGAGCCCTCGGATTGAAGGCGCGCTGGTATGACCATCCATTATCTCTTCAGAGTCTGCTCTGTGGTATTGTAGGAAGCTGGTGTTAGACGACCCAGGTTCAAGTCCAGGCTTTGCCACCATAGACTAAGTTCCTTAAATTCTATGAGTTTCACTTTTCCTTATAAAATAGGAGAGTTAGACTAGATGATTAGGCATCTAGGGGGCACCATAGTGTACAGAGTGTACAAATCCTGATTTGGGTCACACAGCTGATAGGGGCAGGGAAGAACAACTCCACCCTAGAGGGTTCCTTGTCCAGTGGAACTACAACCCCAGAAGTGAGGGGGCCTTCCCACACCGTTCCCTTATTCATGGGACAAACAACCTCCCAGAAGTGTCCCTGGTAAAGCAAATGAATCCCGTGATTCTCGGGGTTCGGAGGCCCTTTTCAGCCCCTCCAGCCACTTCTTTGACTGAGACCATTTTTTTCTCTAAATGAATTAACAATATTCAAAGGTAATCTGCTGTTATTGCCGGGAAGTATATTCCTAATAAATCCCACTTGATCTGGGCAAATCAGTTCAGGCGGCGCATAATTGAGTCTGCTCCCAAGGACTTGAGCAAGAATTCCGCAATCAGCGTTAATTAAGGAGATGGGACGATAATTCCTGCATAATTTTGGAGCTTTTCCTGGCTTGTGAATCACGGTAATAAGGGCAGTGCCCAGGCTGGTGCTGGGCTGCTGTCATTAGAGGCTGATTTATAAGCATTTAGGAGGCTCTAATTTCCTTGAGCTCGGAGCAGGGTCTCCCGACCCCCCATCCCCTCATAGAGAGGGGGCTTCAAATACAGAGAGCAGGGAGGGGGTGGGGGAGAGCACACAGGGTGCCATTTTTGTCACTCACTCCTCTCATAATGAATTTGGAGCGAAAGGTTTAATCTCACCCCCGACCCTTATTACCTGGGGCAACTACCGCTGGACCTAGGGTCTCTCCCATGTAAAGTGGGGAGGTGGCAGGAAATGATCTTTGAGCCTTCTTCTAGTTCTTAAATCTATGGTCACACGATCCAACTCAGACTCCTGATTTTACAGAAAGGGAGACTGAGACTCAGAGAGATTGTTTCCTACCTGAATTTCAAGAGTTTTTAAGAAAGTAGAGCCAAGATTGGAACCCAGATACTTTGCATCATTATTCTTTCCACTGGACCAAACTCTCCCTGCTTAACTTCTTTCTCTACAAGTCACTCCTCAGTTTTTTGTTTTTTGATGACCTCAGCATGCAGAATTAGCTTCATGAAAAATACAGGTGGAAACCACAAGGCCAACATCTAAGGCAATGGCATGTAAGGGAAAGGACAAGCAGTCCTAGTGCTGCAAATTTTTCAACAGGAGCATCTGCACTCATAGACAAATCTTTCTTTCAATAAGCATTTATTAAGCACCCAGCCTATTCCAGGGACTATACTAGTCACTAAACAGATAAAGACATTAATAGAACGGTTTTCAAAGTCCTTCAGAAGAGAAATGACCTCTAAGTGTATACACAGTACTCAAAGCTACAAAGCGGTTGGTGGTGCCATCTATTATGCACCCCAGGCACTTTGGATACAAGGACAAAACCACCCTGCTTCTCAGGGAGTTTCCATTTCATTGGGAGGAATCAACACTTACGTGAATAAATAGATACAGGATATATATGAAGTAGAAACAAAGTAATTGGGAGGATCCCTAACAGTTGAGGTCAACCCACCTCTCCCCAGGGTCACAATGGGGATTAATGAGATTTTATGTCTAGAGGGCTTAGTACCGACCCCACACACAGTAAGAGCTTAATAATAAGCTCCATTCCCTTATCATCATCAACTATCTATTGGATGCCTCCATTTATATGTTTCACAGGCACCTCAAACTGTACATGCTAAAAGTGGTACTCATGATCTCTTCCCTTCTTCCTCTCCAATCTTTCCTCATTATCCTTCTGCTCAATAAGGCTCACAACCTCAGAGTCATTGTACACTCTCCTGTAGTTAAAAGGAGCTGAGTTCAAATCCTGATTCTTAGTCACTTAATAGCATGTAGCATTAGGCAAGTCACTTAACTTCTCTTGGCCTATTTTCTCCACGTAAGATGGAGATAATGATAGCACTTACTGAACAGGATTGTTTTTAGTATTAGATGGAATAGTGCAGGTAAAGTGCTTTGCAAACCTTAACATGTTAGCTTAAATGTGAACATCTCTTATTGTCTTGTCAAGTCTATCTTTATATCATATGTGTCTTTTATCTGTTCATTTCTCTTCACTAACATGGTCATCACCTGTCCTCTGGACTATATCACTAGCCTCTTCATTGGTTTTTTTGCCTCTAGTTTTTCCTCTCTCCACCCCATCTTCCACACAGCTGTCAATATAATCTTTCTAATTGTCATATCAGTCAAGGTCACTCTGCTGTTCAAAGACCTCCAATGGCTGCCATTGTTTGTCTTTCCCCTTTTCTCCAATTCCAAAATAGGATCCTCTCAACATCTTTGCCCATGAGTGTGCTTTCTCTCTCTCTCTCTCTTGCTCTCTCTCTCTCTCTCTCTCTCTCTCTCTCTCTCCTTTTCCTCTGTTCTCAAAAGAAGAAGTGATCCATCCCTTTGCCAAAGCCGGCTTCTCTACTTTCCTTGCTCTCATACTTTCCACTCTTCTCTGGGAGTTTGACCCCTTAATGATCCACATCTTTTCCTGACTTTGATATCTCTTCATCCACTGGCTCCTTCCTTTCTGCCTGTATCTATATCTATACACATATATACATACATACATACATACATACATACACATACACACATACATACACACACATACACACACACAAATATATATCTATATATATCTATATACAGACATACATCGGAAATAGTGTGGATTTAGTTCCAGACCATCAGAATAAAGTGAGTCACATGAATTTTTTGGTTTCCCAGTACATATAAGCTGTGTTTACACTGTGCTATAGTATATTAAGGGTGCAATATTATTATATCTTAAAAATATATATACCTTAATTAAAAATATTTAATGCTAAAAGTTGCTAACTATTGTCTGAACCTTCAGTGAGTCCTAATCTTTTTGCTGGTGGAGGATCTTGCCTTGCTACTGATGGCTGCTAACTGATCAGGGTGGTAATTGCTGAAGGCTGGGGTGGCTGTGACAGTTTCTTAAAATAAGACAAGAAGGAAATTTGGCACATCCACTGACTCGTCCCTTTACTTGAACACATTGTTCAAGGCCATTTTAGGGTTATTCATTTGCTTTGTTTCAATATTTTTGTTTCACAGGGAATAGGGAGACCTGAGGAGGAGAGACATGGGGAATGGCAGGTCGATGGAGCAATCAGAACACACACAATGTTTATGAATTAAATACACCATCTTATATGGGAGTGATTCATGGTACCCCCCACCCCAAAATGACAATGTTAACATCAAAGATCACTGCTCACAGATCACCATAACAGATGTAATAATAATGAAAAAGTTTGAAATATTGTGAGAGTTACCAAAATGTGACACAGATACATGATGGTGCCCCTGCTGCTGGAAGAATGGTGTGAATAGACTTGTTCAATACAGAGCTGCCACAGAGCTTCAATTTGTAAAAAAACACAATGTCTGCAAAGCACAATAAAGTCAAACTCAATCAAATGAGGTCTGCCTGTAGTTAGATCTTCCATATCATTAAGAACCATTCCCTAGATTACGTCTCTCCTACCACTATTATCTACACTCCTCTCTCAAAAGCCACACTCCTCTCAGGTCTACTCCCTATCATCCCATTCCCTTTATGATACCTTGCAATCTTTACCTGACTGGGAATGTCCAGGGTTACCAGAAATCTCCTAAGGACTAAGTTCCATGGCCTGCCCTTGGTCCTCATCTGCTTTGACTTCTTTGCAGCTTTAGCTGCCGTGAAACACTCAGGTGGCTTGGAATTCCATTCGTCTGTCTCTTCTGGTTACTCTTGCATCTTTAGCTTCTTCTCCTACCTGTCCAATGACTCCTTCTCAGTGCCCTTTGCTAAATCATTAGCCAGTTTCCACTCGGCACATGCAAACATTTTTCAAGGCTCTTTCCTAGGCCCTTTCCTCTTTTCCCTTCAAGTAAGCAATGACTGTGTCCCTGAGTCCCTCATCTCTACCAGGAGGTGGGTAGCATATTTCATCATAAATCCTCTGGAGTTGTTGTTGGTAATTGTTTCATGTAGACTTTGGGTTTCGTATTTGACCTCAGATACTTACTATGGGCAGGTCATTTAACCCTGGTTGTTTCAGCTTCCTCATCTGTAAAATGAGTTGGAAAAGGAAGGAAATGGCAAATCATTGTAGTATCTTTGCCAAGAAAACTCCAAATGGGATCATGAAGAGTCTGGCATGACTGAAATGACTGGACAACAAGACTTTGGATATCTTTGCAAGAAACCAGCCCTGATCTCCCAGATGAATGCATCTCGCCCCTAGCACTCCTATATGTATCTTACAGTCACACCCCATTCAGTCTCATTCTAGACTAGCTAGTTCCTTGAAGGTGTGAACCATGTTACTTATTTTCCTTCCAAAAGGACTTAATCTTTCCCTCACTCAAAAAAAACAACAGCAATAAAAGAAAAGTCAAGTGCAAGTCATATCATTATTTCTCCGATGGCATGGTCTTCTTCAGCAACGAAGGGTGACCACCCACACAGTCTTGGCTTTGCACAAACAGTACATGAATAGATGGATGGACTCAAGATTTGATGGTCCTGGCCAGCAGTTGGGGTAAACAGTAAGAGTTCAAGTGTAGGAGCTGTGGAGCCTGTGACTCTCTAGGCTAGGGATCTACTAGTAGTACTTCATGGCACTAACACATGGTTTGATCCATTCAAATGGGCAAGCATTTCTTAAACACTGGCAAGGTGAGGTGGAAAAGGTAGCTTCTGAAATCAGAGGACCTGGGTTCAGATCCCACTTCTGATGCTCACTGTGTGACCATGAGCAAGTCACTTCCCTGCCTTTGCCCACTCTGCCCTCATTTGTACAGTGGGAAAGGGGCTGGGCTCCATGGCCTCTGAGGTCCCTTCTCGATTTAGATTCACCTGTCCCAGGCATTGTGTCAAGGGCCAGGAATAACGACAGAAAGGAAACCCCCGCTTGAAACAACTGACAAGAGAGACCTGATGTGTGTGTACAAGTGAGTAAATGCAAAGTATAACCAAAAGGGTACAAGTGATTCCAAGAAGGGAAACGTACAAGTGGAGGGATCAGGGAAGCTCCTGTTTGGGAACTGGCCATCTTCAGGGGGCTTTGGAGTTAGCCAGGGAGTCTACAAGATGGAGGTGTGAGGTTGAATGTCTTCAATTGGACTTTCCCCCATCAAAGCATGTTTGTGGGTATTCTGGTTGAAAACAAAGTCACTAAGCTCTCTCAGTCTTCCATGTCAGCTCAACCCCTCTCCTCCCTTCCCCCAGCACTGGTTCCATTCACCCTAACAATAACTCAACAAGCATTTTCAAAGTGTTTACCATGTGCTGACCCTCCAGGAACTCACAGTCCTGCACAAATTGACAACATTCATCACTGTTGGACTTTAAGGCACACAATATGCTTTCCCCACAATATCCTTGAGACATTCATATTGCAATTTTTGACCCCCTGTTTAAAGATAAGGCAACTGAGTCTCAGAAAGGGGAAACAGGTTTTTCTTGGCTACACAATGAATGTGGCAGGATTCACACCCAAGTCTCTGCTGACTCCATGTCCAGTACTCTTTCCCTCACTCTAAACTGCCTCTTCAGTAGCATGCCCTGTAAAGCTCACTAGTAGATATGGAGATTTTGCCATATGGGCTCTAAAGAAGGCCCCAGTTATTACTAGAGCTGCAAATATGACAGGGTGACTTGGCTTTGCCACAGATGGAAAATTTGGAGGGAGCTACTGCTTCTCCTTTCTGTACCTTCAGTTCTTCCTAGGGGATCTTCCCTTCCCTTTGTTAGCTTTAAACTTATGGTGCCACAGGGCATACTTTCTTCCTTCAGGATTAGTACCTCAGCCTATCAGTCCTGCCCAGACCTGCAGAAGATGCTGCCCTATGTCACAGGGGTAGCCAGCTAGTCACTATTCCCCTCTCATACATTTGGACGAGGACCAATCCCTTATCTGGATAATATTAACAACTCTCATTTCTACTGTACTATTACAGTTATAAAGGGCTTTTCACCCAATAGTTCTGCAAAGGAGATAGAACAAGCATCATTACCCTCATTTTACAGATTAGGAAGTGGGGGCTCTGAGCAGTCACTCAGCTCATTGAATGGGTAGGAGAGGATTTAAATGCAGGCATCTGAACTCCAGGTCCAACACTTTCCTCACTATCTCCTGTTGCCTTTTTTGGAGCACAAAAGGATCTTAGAAATAATCTACTTAAATCCCCTCACTTTATGGGTGAGAAAACTAGGTCAAATTAAATCATAGATTCCTATATTAAGAACTACAGGGGTCCTGGGAACCATCTATTTCCACCTCCTCACCTGATGGATGAAAAGAGAGAAAAATAAACAGATTATTTAAGCATTTATTATTTGCTAGGAACTCTTCTGTGTGTGTTATACAAATAAAAACAAGGCAGTGGCAGCATCAGCTCTCAAGCAGAGAGGAGGGGAGCTCAGAAAGAGGGTGGGCAGCAGGGTGTGATGAGGAGATGGCCTGGAAGTGGAGGGGATGCCTGGCTCTGGTAAGAGGAGGTAAAAATTCACCGATTACAGCCTGGTGTCTCAGGGGCAGAATGCAAGGTTTTTGTGGCAAAAAGGTGATAGGAACATAAATTTAGGGGTGGAATAGACCAAAGAGACCATTTAGTTCAAGCTCTCCATTTTTCAGATGACAAAACTGAGGTCCAGGGAAGTTAAGTGACTTGCCCAAGGTCAGAGGCAGATTCAGAATTCTAAGCTGGGTCTTCTGCCTCTTGAGTCGAGTCTGCACCATTGTTACCCTTCTGCCTAGTCCTTTGAAATGGGGACAGTACTTTGAAATATAAGCTTCTCCTCTCTAGCTCTCCTGGCGGCAGAGGAACTTTTTAACAAAAAGCTTCCATTGCCATTTCTTTACTTACTTCTAGGTACGTAGGACCCATGACTCCAGACAGAACTTCAGGCACCTCATTTCCTATTTCAATCAGGAATTCAAGTGCCATCTTGACTTTCTTTTAACAGATCAGCCATGAAATCATGGAAGGCTGACACCCTTAATAATGGCAATTAGTAATCAGTTGTCTCATACGGCCTCTGATTACGGGAGTATGTGGTGGGGGGAGGAGAATGGCCTAACCCAATCTCCCCTCCTCTCATCCAGGATTTTCTTCTGTCTCCCACCATCGAAAAAGGAAGAAAGGATGACATGGACTATTCTCACCTGGAAAGGTGGAGACCTGGACGGATCAAAATGTAGAAACAAGCATTTCTTTGGGTGGAAGCAAAAATAATAGTTAATAATGATAATCTCTCCTATTCCTACGGTGCCTCAGGGTTTAAAAGGCACTTGTCTCACGATAAGTCTCAAGGCAGGCAGTGCAGTGTTATTGTCTCCAATTTATAGGAAATTCAGGTTTAGAAAGTGCAAGTGATTGTTCATGAGCTAATAGGGAGCATTCACATATTCTGATAGAATTTCTTTCTTTTTCTTTCCTTCTTCCCTCCCTCCCTCCCTCCCTCCCTCCCTCCCTTCCTTCCTTCCTTCCTTCCTTCCTTCCTTCCTTCCCTACTTCCCTCCTTCCTTCCCTAAACAGGAGTTACCTCTACAACATGATGAATAAGGGATCCTATGGCCTTTGTCTGAAGATTTTCAAGGAGAGAGACTCACTACCTCCCCAGGTACAGCCCATTCCACTGTTGGATAGATCTCATTCTTAGGAAGTTTTCTTTTGTTAAGACTAAATCTGTCTCTCTGCTGCTTCTACCACTTGTCTGTTGGAGCCAAGTAGAAGGAGCCTAATGCCTTTTGCAGATATTTTCCCTGAAGGTATTTGAGGACATATCTTATGTCCCCAAGAGTCTTCTTTATTTCAGGCTAAAATTCTTAAGTTCCTTCAGTGATGTATCATCTGCCATGGTGTGAAGGCTCTTCATCTCTTAGTCATTTACAGTTCCCTAGACTTGACCTTAGGGACTTTGTTCTCCCTACAAATGGAGAGTCACAAAGAACTGAACCCAGCATTCTAGATTGTGTCTGAACAGGGTAAATTTATTTTAGGGACTGGCCCCTCCTTACTCTATCTCTCTCTTAACATACTCTGTGTTTACATTTTTTTAAAAAAATGTGAATATTTTTATATTTTATTTTTTTCAGGTTACCAGTAAAAACAAATTTTAACTTTCATTTAAAAAAAATTGAATTACAAATTCTCTTCCTTTCTCCCTTTCCTCTCTGCTCCCTGAAATAGTAAACAATTAAATATAGATTATGCATAACTCACATTCTTTTTTGGATACTAAACCATATTGTTAACTGATATTGACCTTCCAATTTATCACAACCTCCCATTATTTTTTTTTCAGGCTACCTTGCTCCTAGGAAATTGATTTTTTGCACCCAACTGTAAGACTTTATATTTATTTCCATCGTACTTCATCTCATTAAATTCAGCTTATTTTTCAAATCAGTCTAGATCTTTTAGGATCCCAAGTGTCATTTGATGTGCTCCCTATTCTTTTCAAATTAACCGTACTTAGTGATAGACTAGATTTGGGAAGCAAGAAAGGAGGAGAAGATGATCTTAATAATTTGATTCTGAATACTGGGAGAATGATACTTAAGAGAATTTGACAGACTGAGAAAGTACAGAGGGAAAATTCATCTTGGGGCAATGATGGTAAGTTAAGTTTTTGATGTATTGAATTCCTTGGGAAAACAGAGCATATAATATTAATTTCTGGTAGGCAGTAGGGAATGTGAATCTGGATTTTGGAAGAGAAAACTGAACTAGAGACATAGATTTGAAATTCAATCACAAAGAGGCAACAGATAAAATCATATGAATAAGATCTCTAAGGAAAGACTATAAGGTAGAGGCCTCAGGATATCCGGGCAGCCTTTGACTAATGATCTGTATTATTCTGGCTGGGAAATTTTTGCCTATTATTTGTTTCTAACTAATGATATTGAGTTAGTTTTATTAAACCTGATTTTTGTTTGTCTTATGAATTCCATCACTATAAGAAGGGTACTATAATATCTTTTCTAAGAAAACCCCAAATGGGTTTTCTTAGAATAGAGAGTTGGATGCAACTGAAAGACTGAACAACTCTTCACACTCCCCAGGGGCACCTTGTGTTGTACCACATGCTGTACAAGGAGTTTTATCCATTTCCAGTCATTATCATCTGATAGTTCATGGTTTAAGACAGTGGAAATTCAGGTATGGACACTCAGAAATAGAAGATAGATACAGTGAAATGGACGTTAGAACAATATACATACAACCTATGACCTTGTTTTCTAAAATCTGAACTTAACATGAATCATGTCCTGTCTTGTCAGGGGTCAAGGGGTACAGTTCAAATCATCTCTCTCTTGCTGATGTCCTCCCCTCCAAAGTATATCCTAGGAAATCTCCGAATATAACTTGATTTTTATTATAGACTATTATAGCACATGTTGAAGTCTCTGCAGATGTGTATAAAAGGATCTCCGGAACCTGTCTATACAAGCGCACAAAGCAACAATGCATATTACAGATGTAGGATAGCTTTGATTCTACTTCATGCAGTAAACACATAAAAATCTCAAAGTAATCGATAAATAATGGCTACAATTCTTCTCTGCCCACCCTCTGGTGGGCACCTATACGAATCCCACCTATTCCCAGGGTCCTCCAGTTCTCCAACCTCATAACAGTACCCAGTGTGCTAAACTCTTCTCTCGTAAGAAAAAAAAACCTTGGGACTGCTAGTGGGATAATCCCCTAACTTTCCATGGTATCTCTCTTTTACCCCATTGATTTATACAAGCATTCATTGCTATGATCCCATCTTGAGGAGTTGGGTTCCCGCTGGAAAGAAAATATCTCCTTCCAGGCTGTGATTAACCCTACCCCTTGACCAGTCATCTTGGGACCTCAGTGAATCTTCTTTCAACTTTTCTTCCTTTCTCTTTCTTGGGTCTTTCACCATTCAGCTCATGTCTTTCCTGTTTCTTATCTTTCACTTTCCCTGTAGGCAAATGGGCAGCTAGGTAGCACAGTACATTGAGTTCTGGACCTGGAATCAGGAAGACCTGAGTTCAAATTTGTCCTCAGATACTTGCTAATTATGTGACCCTGGGAATATCTCTTAAGCAGTCTGTGTCTCAGTTTCATCATCTGTAAAGTGATGGGATCAGGCTTAATGACTCGAAGGTCCTTTCCTGGCATAAATATGTAATCCTATGAAAGTCTTGTAAACCCTCTGAACCTCAGTTTCCTCTTGTGAAAAGAGAAGTTTGAAGTAGATGACAAAGTCATTTTCAGTTGTAGGTGACTAGATGGTCTCCAAGTTTCCTTTCAGCTCTAAATCTATGATTCCCTCAAGATACCTGTTTGGACATCCTTTATGCTACTAAACCACTAAATGTAGGAATAATATTTATTTTCCCTATATAGTTGCACATACAACTCATTGAACTGGTGCATGTATGTCCATAGCGTGGACTGATTCTGCAAACAGAAAATGAATGAGCCAGAATTTCACAAAAGAAAGGAAACTAGCTGGCTTGCCTTTGGGAGATGGGGCAATGCTTTAAATGGTCCATCCAACTTTCTCTCTGAGACAAAAACCCTAACACTCATAGGGTTCTGGTAATGTTGCATGACCGAATAATGGAATGACACAGACTCCAGAGAACTGAAGTAGAGGTTTACTCCAAAGGTAATGGAAATATACATGGTGAACATAAGAAGGTAACATCACAGCCCAGACAGGGAACCACCCAGGCAAAATGCCACTGAAGAATTGCATGGCCAGAAAAAGATGATCAATGAACCATAACTATGGACATACCCATGCTCTATTAGTATCCTTGAAAGGAAGCCCCAACCCCTATCACATTGGGTGAACCCCTTGTGATGAACTCATGGGAAGACATCCACAAGAGTCACATGGGAAGGTTGCATGTCTGCTTCCTTGGTGGAACCTCCCAAATCAATGAGGTCACAGCTGGAGTGCTGGAGCAGCAGTATGAATGCCCCTCCCCATATTATCTCATATTTGTTTTATACGTTGTCATTTTAAATTCATGCTGTCTCTACTAATCCGAAGTAAGTTCATGGAGGGCTGGGACTCTTGTTTCTGCATTTGTCTTCCAGCACACACAGCATAGCATTTGATAAGTGCTTTTGGATCAACTGATTGAGTAATCAATCAGCAGAGAAGGAGAAGATTAGATTAGAGGTGGCCCTTTTTGCTCTCCCTTCATACCTTTAAGAAAAGGAGCCCAGGGCTTCTTAGTGATGCCTCTCCCTGCTTTTGATCACTTTCCAAAGTGGCCCAAGGAGAGACACTGCACTCCCAAACAAGGATTTTCAAGGATTTTTCAAACCCTCCATGACACACTTACTCATGGTCTGTGAGTCTCTAGTGGCCAAAATGGTTCATATCTCCTGACTACTGAAGGGCAGTGGGAGTGAGTCCATATTCTGAAATGCATCAAGGGAAATAGAATCCTACTTTTAAAGGTGGAGAGACCCCAGAGGCCATCTAATACAATCCTCTTATTTTACAGAGGAGGAGACTAAAGTCCAGAGGGGTTAAGTGACACATCCAGGGCCAAATGGATAGTGACAGTCAGAATTTGAACCCAGGCCCACTGACTGCAAATCCAGTACCTTTTGCTATACCCATTTGTCCTTGCTATGATTCTCCTTCTGCCACCAACTTTGTGAAAACCAAGTATGATTCTGGAAATGCATCTTTTTCATGACCAGAGATACTCCTTTATTAAAAAAACTTGAAAAGACATACACAATAGAGGACAGCCCAAAGAGCATTTCAAGGGCATCACCAGGACTTTTATTCCATTGATTTTTGTGCACTGAACAGAAGGGACAAGACTTGCCTAGCTCCCATGCCCATGCCTTTAGGAACCCAGCAAGATATTTGTGAGAGGGAGCAAAGAAAAGGGGCCACCCAGCTTGGAGGCTTGTTTGGTAAGAGCTGACTTACTATTAAAAGACAATGAGGCATTCAAGTGACACACATTCTCCTTCCCTCAATCACCTGCCCTTCTCCTTTCTCTCCTGGACATTGTCACCCATTGGGAGCCAGATGTGATAGCCAGCCAGCCACCGACATGCTTGGCATTTCATGCTTTCAAATACATCCCATTCATTCCAGTTACCTACTAGAACCAAGGGGTGCAGACGTGCATCAGGCTCTTTCATCCAGTCATCATTGGCTAGTTCAATAATAGCATTCACATGCTTCACTTCAGTACAGATCAAATCCAGCACTGCCTTCTCATCCCTGGCTTCCAGGGAGGACTTTAATCTCTTCACCAGATCGGAGTTGAGCGGGTAGTCAGGAAGACAGTTCGAGCTGGACATTTTTAGCAAGTTAGACTGCAGCAGAATATTCTTCTCAGTTGAGTCCAAAGTAAGCAGCTGTCACAAAGAGTGTGGTGGGGTGGAGGAAGGGTGCTATAAATAGGATCAACTCAGCTCTGATTACCGATTACCATGAGTGGCGGGTGAGACACCAAGTCCAGCCTTCCTCTGAAAAGTAGCTTTGCCAAGGTGAGAGAGGTGTGTTTGTTTTTGTCAGATCCAAGGAGGATGGCCTCACCAATGTGGGTGCTTGTGGGAGGAGAGCACAAAATGGCAAAGAGGCACTTGGAAAATCTCCTGATTTGTGACTGACTCAATTACCTTGAAGACTTGTACTTTAGCATGAACAAGATCCTGTTTGGAAGTACTGAAATCTTTTGGGCAGCTCTCTGTGTGTACATCTTTTAATAGCTTACATGGCTAACAAGCACTTTATTGAACCACTCTCTGAAAACATCAGTTTTTAAGTTTAGAGGGCAATCTCTCCACCCAGCCAATAATTCAAGTCCATTCAACAAACAATTATGACATATAATAAGGCATAGTTATAGAGTGCTGTGATGTCTAGGGGGCACACCTTGGATTCAGAAGGACCTGGGTTCAAGTCCTGCCCTTGACACATACTAGCTAGCTGGGTGACTGTAGATAAATCACTTAATACCTTATGGTGCCTAAGATGAAATCATAAGTGAATTAAAGGGAATTTCCACACTATGAGTTTCCCACAGGCCTAGACCATTAAAAATGGAAAAATGTATTATTAAAAATCAAAGGGTATTTCAAATTCAAATTCAAACCAAAGGGTAAATCAAAGGGTATATGGGTATTTACCCATAGTTTTGAGAGAGGAGAAGACACAAGGAACAGAGTTTAAGACATGTTCTCTGCCTGTGTTTCAGAGTCTTGTAGCTCAGTTTGAGAATGTGACTGGGACAGATCCAGGGAATGCCTGACTACTGTCACATTATAGCTCTCTGGAGATAACTGACAACTGAAAATAGACAGTCACTGGGGTTCTCCAAGCTGGGCTACCTTGGAGATTGGGATGAGATCAACTCACTTCAAGTCAATAAACATGTAAGTGCTTCCTGTGTCTTAGGTGCTGGGGCACAGAGCTCTATTGAGAAAGTAATAT
Source organism: Potorous gilbertii (assembly GCA_028658325.1). Lineage (NCBI taxonomy): Eukaryota > Metazoa > Chordata > Mammalia > Diprotodontia > Potoroidae > Potorous > Potorous gilbertii. The sequence goes on along the minus strand of CM053770.1, from coordinate 292,895,813 downwards.
TTGTGTCATATTTTACTGTTACTCAAGTGCTTGGTTGAAGGGATCTCATCTGATTCTGATAACAGTCTGTTAAGCCAGGCAGAGCAGAGTAAGGCTTGTTACAGTCCATTTTATGAACTAGTCTCAGGAACCTTAGTCTCAGAGAGGTCTAAGGTCATACAGTCAGTATGCAACATAGTTCAGATGGAAAGTAGCTCTATGGTGCTCTTTTCATTAACCCAAGATGAGAGGACAGCAATCTCACTTCTAAGAGGTAGATGTTGCTTATTACAATAGGTGTCACTAACAGCTATAATGAGCTGTCCAAGGTTTTGTGGTTCATCCTTTGTTTTTGAAGAAGACCGATGACATCATGGAGTGATGTCTTGACTTGCACATGAATTGGAGTTAAGTGAGGCAGAGTTGCACAAAGCCTTACTCTTTCTTCCAGAGTCATTGAAGTATAGTGACAAGGCAAAAATCAGGATGGCCCATGATAGCTCAGGTTGTAGTAAATGATCTTGGTGTCTTCAAAGTCTGACCCAGCTCTCAGCACTTCACACCACCTGCTTCAGCCATCTTCGTGGCTGTTGGAACAAATTGCTCTGATCTGCCCATTCTTCATATGCTTGGGGTAGACTTTCCCTAACTCACTGATGTATTTGAGGCTTGCCAGTTGCTCAAAATTGGGATTAGCCCATTTGGTTTTTTACCAGGATGTGGCCACTATGCATGCTATATAGCTTCTTGGAGCCACAAGTGAGAGTTGAGTGAAAAGTGGTGAGCAAAGGTAGATAACCAGCCCTGAAAAGGGTTCAGCAGCCTTCATACCAAGGGTGTCCAAAGTAAGAAGAGATCAATAGCCAAGACTGTCCTCCTCCTTTCCAACTCAACTATTCTCTCCTTTTTTTTTCTCACCACAGCTTTGTTGACTCTGGCCCCAAACTTGAATTGGAGTTGACTGACACTGTTTCCACTGTATCTGGGCACTAATGAAACATATTTAGACCCAAGGTCTCTTTTAGACCTAAGGAAAATCTCTTTTTCCTTTGCTTTGGCTTAGTTTCATTCAAGAATTATCAAAAGGACCTCTTGAAACTATGTTAAATGAGGGAGGATACAACATAGACTCACAACAAAATAGCTCTTCCCCTAAAGGAGTTTCTGCTGTACTTGGTTAATATAATGTAGGATCATAGATTTAGACTTGTATGAATCTTTAGAAGCCATCTCATCATCTCCCACATGAGGATACTGAGATCTGGAGAGGTTCAGTGACTTAGTATCATTAGTTCGGAGATTTGGAGTTGGAAGGGACTTTGGAGGTCATCTACTTCAATCCTCTTGTTTACATAAGAAGAATGTTGTTGTTCAGTCATGTCTGACTCTTTGTGACCCCATTTGGGGTTTTCTTGGCAAAATTTCTAGAATCATTTGCCATTTCCTTTTTCAATTCATTTTACAGAGAAGGAAATTGAGGTAGGCTGAAGTTAAGTGACTTGCTGAGGGTCACACAAGCAGTAAGTGTCGGGGGCCAGATTTGAGTTCAGCTCTTCTTGCCTCCAGGTCTGGCACCACCTATTGAGTCACTTTGATGCCCAAGTACATAGGAGGGAACTGAAGCCCAGAGAGACATAAGGCACCACAGGGAGTAAGAAGTTGAACCAGGATTTGAACCCAGGTTTTCTGCTTCTAAATCCAGATCTCTTTCTCCAGTGCCTCTTAGAAAATAAATGCAAAATTATATGAAGTAAAGAAAGAGATAACATTAACACCTGAGTCAGGGCAGGGGATCAAGAAAAGTCTTGTGTTAAAGGTGGCAGCTGAGTTATATTTTAGAGGAAGCTGAGGATTCTTTCAGACAGAAGTGTGTGTGTGTGTGTGTGTGTGTGTGTGTGTGTGTGTGTGTGTAAACATAGAGTAGATTTTGACATGGGGGACAATCTTGCAAAGCACATAGATGATATGAAATGGCACATGTGGGCACATCTACAATGGGCAGTCCAAGGAGAAGATCCACAACGTAGCCTCTATAAGCGCTAGGGCTCCTTATCTCAATTCCCACTCTCACTGACAAGTCATGACTTCAGGCAAGTCAGTGTCTCTCATAAGGGCTTTAGGAGTACTCCCAAGGAGTTGGGATGGTTATTCTCTAATGCCATTGGCTATAGACCCCATTCTTAGGTGTCCTTTCCAATGTTAATCACCAATTATAGTTAATATCTCCTGTAAAACGGGAGGGATAAGAGCAGCTGCTTCAGAGGGCTGTTAAGATCAAACGATATGATATATGGGAAGTATTTTGTAAATGTTCAAACACTAATACTTGCTAGCTATTATTATTATGTCATTGGTACATGCCAGTGATTAGCAATGCATTATAATTTAACTAATTAACGTCAATTAACTTTTACAAATAGATGTTTCCTGAGAAGACAGATCAAGAACAGAAGTTACAGAATATTCCTTCCCTGTATCCCCACCAACACTCAGGGTCACCTTCTGCCCTATAGGCAAGTCTTTTGGGAAGAATATGCTCAAATTTGTATTAAATTTTTTAAAATAAGGCATTCATTCCCCCAAGTTCATTTCCCAATGTGGCATAGCAGATTGTGTACTCTCTCTCCCTTTTGGCTGCTTTTGACCTACTTCTTTGCTGGGTGGTCATGCAGATTACTTGAGACTGCTCCTCACTGGGTTTGGCTGTCCCTAAAATTTAGCATAGGCTCTCACTTCCAGCTGTCCAGAAGCTGACGCTCCTGATCTTTTGAAAAGCACTAGATTGTAGCTTTATTAGGTAATGCCTTCACTTAACAGTAGTGAAGAATTCCTATAACAGAGACAGAAGCATTAGCAGGTCATGCACTCATGGTGCACTCATGGATCACATCATGGTGGCTCAGATGAAGAGATTAAGGCTAGTGGTCTCTGTTCCTACCTGGACGCTTATAGTACTCCTCCCTCAAAGCAACCAGGAAGGACAAAGAAGGACTGAATCTTCCATTTAGTGCCTTTTGTAATCATTCTCACTTCCAGCTCAACTATTAGTCAAACGGTTCCTCTTCTTAACATGTAAAATAGACTGGAAACAATGCTTTGAATTGGGGTGCAAAGTTCTTTCATTAGATGTCATTAGGCCTTCCTGGGAGCAGGCTCCACTTTACTACTTGGGGATTCCATCCACTAAGCATGATGTACCTTCCCATAAGGGATGGTCTTGGCAAGTCTCTCATTGTAGTAACACGAAAGAAGATTGTAAATGTGGGTAGGAGCTACATTGTAGAGGGATTTAAATGCCAGGTCATGGATTTTGCAATTTTTCCTAGAGTAAAAAAGGATCCTCTGGAAATATTAAAAGAAGGGAGTGATATGGCAAGATCTGTGTTTTAGGAATATCAATTTAACAGCTGTGCAGAAGAAGAATTGGAAAGGGAGTTGGAAAGACCTTTTTTCCAAGTAAGGTGGGGTATATATAGTCCTAGTAATTAGGATCGTGCCTGGCACCTGGTCTGGCAAGCACTTAAAAAATACTTGTTGATTATGTCAGTGGAGAAAAGGTGGGTTGAGGGAAATATTGTGGAGACTGAATTCGTGAGATTGGGCAGTTGATTGGCTATGTGGGATGAGGAAAACTGAGGGACTGAAAGTGAATTCCAGGGTGTGAATGTGAGACCCTGTAAGGGTGGTGGTACCCTTGACAGACACAGGGAAGTTAGGAGGAGGGGTTAATTGGGGGAGAAAGAAAAGTTCCCAATCTGGACCACGTAGTGCAGATCTTCAGCAAAATGTCAAAAACTGGAATAAGGTAATTTAAAGGAATAAATGGGAATTAATCGAGACTGCTCTCCAACACCAAATCAGAAGGGAGGTAAGGATGGAGCCCTTGTTAAGCAGATAATAAAGATGACAAAAGCCTCCAAATACAGAGCTCACAGATCTTAATTACTGAGCTCTCTGTTTGGTATTAATCAGCAGCACATACGCTGGGCTAATCACGCCAGCTAATTTTGTTATAATGCAATTCTTTGTCAACCACGCTATGTATAAATTAAGGATTGAAATGTAACTAACACAAATTATATTTAAGGCAACATGAATATCTTGATTTCGGCATCAGATCTTTCTGTCCTGGTATTTTCCCCTCACCTTTCTTCTTCTGTTTGTATCTTCTGTGGGACAAATATCTCTTTCAGTCCTTCTCTCAGTGGTCAATGGGAAGAGACAGGAGCTGTACCACAGAGTTCTTCAGAGGAGTCTTTGCACTGTAAGACACCTCAAGGTCATGTAGTCCAACATCCTCATTGTAAAGATAAGGCAATAAAGACGGTTAGAGGTTAAGTGACTTGTTCAAGGTCACAGAGAACCTACCTAGCAGACCTGAGATTTGAATTCATATCCCCTGACTCCAAATTCTGGATTTTTCCCCCTGGAAACTTATTTTCCTTAAACATAGAAATGACCATATCACCTGTTTACATAAAGTTTAGCAGTTTTCTATTCCCTCTACAATCAAATATAAATTCTGTTTGATATTTAAAACCCTGTACAATCCATCCTCATTTGAGGATCCCAGTTTCATTATACATCATCCACTTTCCTACACTCTGTGTTCTACTAAATTGTCTTTTTCTATATTCTTCATACCAAACACTACATCTCCCATCCCTGTGAGTTTGTACTGGCCATCTCTCCTACCTGGAATGCTCTCTCTTCTCCTCTCTACCTCATAGAATCTCTCGTTTCCTTCATGACCCAGCTCAAATGTCCCCTTCTACTGTTCCTCCCTTCTGATGCCCTTCCTTCTTCCTTCCCCAAATGCCTCCCATTGGTTCTGTTTTATTTTGTATATATTTACATTGTGTACACGTTGTATTCCCTCTAGGAATGTGAGCCACTTCAGGGCAAGGTTTAGTCAATTTTGTCTGTCTGTTTACAGCACAAAACTGGTGCTTAATTAAAGCTCATCGATTTCATCTCCACTAAACTTTGGCAGCTGGAATTTGGAGTTGGAAAGACTCTGGTTTGAATTCTGCCTCAGACACTTAATGAACTGTGTGACCTTGAGACCTTAATGAGTGTGGACCTCTGCCCCAGTTTCCTTAGCTGTAAAACAGAGTTCACAATAGCACCTGCCTCCCAAGGTTGTTGTAAGAATCAGATGAGATATTATATTCAAACCTTAAAGTGCTATATAAATGTTAGTTATTTTTTATGTTAGATATTTTTGTTATAATTCATGTTATTTTACATTTATGTTATTTTGGTATATTTTGTTAGATATTTTTAATATCTTCTATTTAATAAAAATTAACAGGAGTGCCCTCCACAAAACATTGTAAATGGTTTCAAGACATAGAGGCAGAATAGAAGTTAAAAGTCCGGGAACAGATTTCTCTGCATTTTACTACCACAATTCCATCTTCCAAGGGGGTGGAACCCTTCTAAGAGTCCCCAGAGGATGAGCATTCATGCCAAAGCATTTGTTCAATGGCCCAAAGCTGCCATTTGTGTCAGCAGGAGAGCCCAGAGAACAATAAACATCAAAGAATAATAGCAGGATAGGGACTTAACCCAGGTGCTGGCCTGAACTCACTGAGTACAAGAGAATGAGAATCATGAGTCTTAATGACCCATGACTTTCTAAGGTGATTTAAAGTTTGTGAAACACCTCTCATACATCCCAATGGGCTGCTCCTCAAATAACCCAATGAAACAGGTCCTGCCCACATTCTTTTTAAAGATTAAATTATTTTATTTGTTTTCAGTTTTCTACAATCAATTCCATATATCTTAGATTTCCCCCCTCCCTCACCCTCCTTTCTCCCTCCTTCCCCAAGACAGCATATAATCTTATATAGGTTCTACATATACATTCCTACTAAATTTTCACCTTAGTCATGTTGCACAGAAGAATTAAAATAAGTGGGAGAAACCATAAAACAAAACAAAACAGAACACAAGAGAAAGTGGTCTGCTTCATTCTGCTATCCGGTTCCATAGTTCTTTCTCTGGATGTGGAAGGCATTTTGCCTCAAGGGTCCATTGGGAATTTTTTAAGTCCTTGCCTTGCAATGAATGATTAAGTCTACCAGAAAAATTCCTCAAACACTGTGGTTGTCACTATGTACAAAGTTCTCCTGGTTCTGCCCCTTTCACTCAGCATCAGTTCATATAAGACTTTCTGAAGTCCTCTTGTTCATCATTTCTTATAGCACAATAGTATTCCATTACATTCATATACCATAATTTATTCATCCATTTCCCAGTTGATGGGCATCCCTTTGATTTCCAGTTTTTGGTCACCACAAAGAGAGTTGCTATAAATATTTTTGTACATGTGGGACCCTTTCCCATTTCTATGATCTCTTTGGAATAGAGTTTCAGAAGCAATATTGCTGGGTCAAAGGGTATGCACATTTTTGTAGCCCTTCCTGCCCACATTCTTAAGCCCATTTCGCAGAAGTGAAGCCTGAGGTTCAGGTGAAATGATTGTCCCAGCATGATACAACTATTATGGGGCAGGGGTAGGTTCCTCTTGACTCCAAGCTTAGCACTGGAGCCACTAGTCCATATTGACATATATAAGATAGCAGGCTCTAAGGGAATCCTCTCCCAAATCTCATTAAAAATCTGACCTTTATGGTTTTTTTTTTTCCTCTCCCAGCTCTCTTTTCCCCTCCAATAAGGAGACTCCTGCCTGCCTCTTCTATGAGAGATAATTTATCCCATTCCATTTCACCCTCTCTCCTCCCACTCCATTTCTCTCTCACTGTTTACCTTGATTTCTTTTAAGATATGATCCCATCCTATTCAGTTCATACTGTGCTCTGTCTCTGTGTGTGCGTGCATGTGTGAATGTGTGTGTGTGCATGGCTGTACATGTGTGTGTGTACGTGTGTGTATGTGTGTGTGTGTAATACCACCAACTACCCAGATACTGAAAAATTTCAAGAGTTACAAATATTGTCTTTCCATATAGGACTGTAAACAGTTCAACTTTGGTAAGTCCCTTGTGACTTCTCCTTGCTGTT